>CM021101.1:523035522-523652869 GCA_007115665.2 Sequoiadendron giganteum
GGAACAATCAGCAAGTTGTAGGATGGTAGGTGTAGACCTAATGGTTAGGATATTCAAATACTCCATAGTATGCTTGGTCATCACATTAATGGCTGCACCAAGGTCAACCAAAACATTATTTACTATCTGACCATTAATATTTATTTGTACCATAGGACATACAGGGTCAGCATATTTTGGCATGACTACCTTCCCTAACATAATATCTACCAAATGGCCTAGAACATGGATAGTTTGGGGATCCTTTTTCTTCCTTCCAGGTTTCTTCAACCAAGCTTCTTTAATGGCTTTCCCATAGATTGGAACATCTTTAATGGCTTGAAAGAGAGGAATTTGAATGTGTACATTTTTTAGCTGATCCAAAATATCAAAGGTAGCCTTCTACATGTATTCTGCATTGACTCGCAACATTTGAGTGAAGGTGGCTCTGGCTGGATGCAAAAACAGCTCCCTTAGAGATGATTCCATATAGGGGTATTGGCTCAGGATCTACTTGTCTGGTCGAGGAACCGAATTTCAAAGAATTATTTGGTGTTCTGGAGCTTTTGTCCCAAGATGACACCAACAAATACTCATGCCACAAGTAATTTATCACCAGACCGGCAGTCAGTCATCATCAGACCCTATCGTTCACGCTACTGCTCGGCCCTGATACTAATATTTGCAGTACAGGAGGTGGGCATGGAGGTGGCCTAAGTTTTAGGGTCACATCATTCCCACCACCACGGGCAAACCCAACAATGACCAATCTATAATCCACTACCGTCCCGCAATCTTCGTTCCAAACCCTTGATGACCACGCAAACCCGACAGCTAGGCTATCATGTTGAGAGGTATTCCCATGTGGTGGTGATGGGGCCATATGTAGGCGGTTAGCTGATTATTATAATGAGAAGGATTACCAAAATTCAGCATGGCCCTGAGGCATACCTTAAGTCTTTTGCCTCCACAAATTTCTAAAAGCAAACGAGAATATCACTCTGGGTCAACATCACCCCCACCCATTCTCAAAGAGGCACCCTCAGCCCAGCCACAGCCACCATCCACATCACCACCAGCTGGTTTGGGTAGCTTCATGGGATACAGACCCACTTAAGATTGCTTTCTTGCTGCTTTTTCGGAAGCTTGTATTAGCATCCAACTCCAGCCATTGTTTATGACATCTTGCTTGAAATCAGACAACAAATTTGAAATCTCCATCCGTGAAACTCCATTAGTAGAAGACTTTCCCACTGTGGCCTGATGACCTCTTCCCTTCTTGACATTTTCTCGAGAGTAATTGCGGCATATGTTCTTAATATCATCCCAAGGCAATTGGGTTATATCTCCTCCTCCCATAAGATCAAGAGCATCAATACAAGAATCATTGATTCCCCTCAGAAAAAGTAATTTATGAGATTCTTCATTGAGAGTATGGTCTGAATTCTTTTTCAAGGAAAACAAAAACCTTGAGATATAGTCTTCCAAGCTTTCATCCTCCTTCTGCTGAATTCGAAATATATCATCACCCTTACTACCACTCTTGCAATATTCCTTATATTTCTCAAAAAACTTTTTTTGCATGATTACCCAACTATCAACAACATTCCTCCCCAAAATCATGAACCATCTTAGAGCTCCCTCCTTCAAAGTAGCAGGAAACAACTTCAGCTTGTGAGCATCTGCGGTGTAATCATAGCTTCGACAGAGGATGTCGAACTCAAACAAGAAAGTGTCTGGGTCCTCTGTAACTAGTCCATAGAACTTGGGAAGTAATGAAGAAGGAATATTTTTGAGGTTATCATTATCTTGTTGGGCTATGATAGGGAATTCAAAAATAGGAGGTCGATTAGGTGGATTTTGTGCCATATTTGCTTGATGAAGTATCAAAGCAAATGGATTTTCCTGAGGTTCTTCGTCAGCTAGGTCAAAGGGAAATTTAGCGAGTGGGTCTTCAGCAAATGGATTGATATCTTGGTTTCCTCTTCCTCAAATAAATTATAAGCTGGTTCAAAATCGTTATCAGTGAAGGAAGGGTTTGGGAGGAATCTTCCTAGAGCGTCTCTTCTTCTATGCATGTAACAAACTTAACTGAAAATTGAAGGATTTGAAAATTCTTGAATAAGCACACTAACTACTGCTAACAATGACTATGATAGGTTCTTAGCTAGAAACCATCCCCAGCAACGGCGCCAAAAATGGTTGTCGCTCACAAAAGGATATAAACGTCACGGCAAATCCTAACCTGAGAATTGGACATTCCAACAGGTGACTAACATCTTCTCATGGTCATTCATTTACTTTGTCAAACTAGGGAACATATACTTGAAATGGAGCGGCACTGCATGTGCACTAAGAATCGATTTTAGCCACAACCTACTAGAAGTAAATGCATGAAAGAAATTCTACTTTTGATGCAGGAACGTAAAGCAAAGTATTATCAACTTAAGCATAACTTAATTAAAGTAGAAGTCATGACAACTATTACTGAGAAATAAACCATGAACTGGCCTTATGCTGTAGGAACAAACACAAGGATGGATTCCTTATGCTGCAGGAACAATACAAGACTGAGTTTACGCTAAAAATTCCTAGAATGAAATTCTAACTAATAAACAACAGAAAATAAACTACTAACTAAAGATACTTACTAAGTGGGCCCCCTTAGCAAGCATCAACCAAATTATGCAAGAATTGAACTCAAGACTTCATCAACTTTTATTCATAAACTCAGAATCATATACATGGTTGTTCTGCTTGTAAGAAAACTAACACAAAACTTTGTTTATCATTATAACACTGATCTTAACATACTCTGTTCTGTTTCTAATCTCTAGTCTAGTATAATCTCTCTAATCCCATTCAGTCGCGCAGGAGGAACATTTATTTATAGAAAAACAACTAACTAACTAACTTAACAGAGAAAGATGCGGACATAGATGCTTCCTAATTCAGAGGAACAAACTTCTATAAATGAAATCATATCTATTCAATTGATTTAGAGAGAATCTAGCATTCCACTCTTCCTAGATTGATGACCATTTAGATCTCCTCCCGATGACCCGGACAGAGAGTCTTCGCTGGAATAACTTCCTCGATGCCGTGGTGGAAATGGTCTTCACCGCAGGGCCGAGGTTTACTGTGCATTGACTCATTCATACTATCTTTAACAACCTATGGAACACATGGCAACAGAGGCAAAATAAAGCATGCATATAATAGCATGATACTCATTCATTAATCGCACACATTAAATTCATCTCATTTATCCAAAAACCACACGTATCATATCAGTCAATTGGGAGGTCAAACAGGGCCATGAATATAGACATATGGAGATATTAAGCTACAGGAATATAGGAATGCATTGTCATAGGATACTACCCGATTTAAGATAAAAGTTTATAATCAAAGAGTCTAAAACAACCATTAAAAAGAGTAAAGGTATTTAAAAACACATCATGACATTCAAATAACGAGCATATTTTGGGCTCATCACCTATCATAGCACCATGGCCTTTTTCTCAATGGGGTTTTGACTTGATTGACAAGATTTACCCTCCATCCTCTAATGGCCATAATTTTATCATCACAACCACTAAATACTTTACCAAGTGGGTGGAAGCAATTCCACTCTCTGAAATCATAGGTATTCAGATATCCAAATTCATCCTCTTCCATATTCTTCGCAGATATGGAATCCCTTCCACCATCATCACCGATAATGGAAAGCCATTCAAAAAATAGCATATGAAATTCTTCTGTGAGACCTATCACATCCAACATCATTGGTCCATTCCCTATTACCCCCAATTTAATGGTCAAGCAGAAGCAACCAACAAAACCTTGATCAAAATCTTCAAAAATATGGTTAACAATATTGGTCGAGATTGGCATCTCCATCTCCATCCTGCCCTTTGGGCCTACCATACATCCATCCGCACTCCCACTGGCACCACCCCATACTCTCTTGTATATGGTGCTGATGCAATCTTGTTGATCGAAGTAGAGATCCCCTCACTCTGAATTTCCCTGAAGAATCGTTTCAGTGACGAAGATGCTCGGGTTGCACACTTAAGTCAGCTTGAACTCTTGGACAAAAAATGCACCAAGGCCTACAATCACCTTCAAGCATTTCAACATCATCTTAGGAGGAACTACAACAAAAAGGTCTTTCCTCGTCAGTTCAACGTTGGAGATTTGGTCTTGAAGGAAAATCAACGTACCCAACAAGACAGAGAAAAAAAAGGAAAGTTAAAACCAAATTGGTTGGGTCCTTATGTTATCACATCAAAATACAGTTCTGGAGAATATAGGCTTGCAACACCTAAAGGAGAGCCCTTAGAGGAGTCTATAAATATCATACATCTAAAGAGGTTCTATACCTAAGTCAGTTGGGTTATCCTACCTATAAAAATACAAAAAAAGTAAAAAATCATCAAAAATACAAAAAAAGAAGTCAAAATCCAAAAAGTAGGAAAGAGAAATAATTCATCCTATGGTGAAAACCACTCTTTGTGTCACCTTGGATAAGTACGTTTGGTGAAAACCTGGCAATGGGCAACATTCGTAGAGGGATTAGTCATTATCTACCTTGCGTCCTAGTTACTTTATGCTTCCATCCATCTGATCTACTTATCCTATCCTATATCCTATCGATCCCTATCCTCACATTGACATCCTATCATCCACCACTTGGTATATTGTGATTAAGCATTGGATGATTTAAATCAGCTATCTGAAATCTTGAGCTTGTCATCATCTGTATATCCATGTTGTTTCGTCGGTCTTGTATCCTCATGTAGGATCCCCCATCGTGTAGGTCATCATTAGGTCTCATCTAGTCTTTCAGTCTCTTTTGTCGAACTATATTACCCCTGCGCTTTCACGTAGGCAAGGCTAATCATTTAATCATCCCTCGAGGCATTTTTCCATCAATTCTTTGTCATCCACTGAGGTCTCCATTGTCCTCTTTCCGCTTTTATCCATAGTCAATTGTTGGTCTTTTATTGAACTACGAGGTCTCTGCGCTTTCACATAGGCAAGGCCATTAATCGATGAGCCCCCAAGACCCTAGGTCTGTCCTTAGGGTGTGCCTTGTGTCATGTCGTGTCGTCAAGTATGTCCCTATTCAGCTGGTACTTACAAACAAGGGTCACTAGTATCAGGAGGTCCAATCCGTTTTGAGTATCCTGAGTCATGTCGATCACCTAATTTATCCTCCATATTTTGTCTTAACAGGATGTATCCTTCCTAATCAGACCACATCAATCCCATCCACCCTCTTGATCCTATGATAAAGGACAAAGGGCATTTGAAATTTGTTTTGATCTTTTGATGTTTTTAACATTTTTTTTATCATTCGAGTTCCCTATTACACTTTTTCAAGATCACCACAATCCATCATATCATGGTGCGCTTTGACGAGTGGACATAAGGGAATATCTTGATCTTTTGTTTGCTTGTCTTCATGGTTGTCCCATGTAGTACCCACCAAGATCCCTATGGTCTTGCGTTACGCTGGGGCATCCTTTATGTCTGTAGTTATTCCAACATCAGGCCCAACCAAAACCCTTGTGGTTTTGGGGTGTTTGGATAGCCTTCTTGTTTGATGTGTTTGTTTATGCATTGGATACTAATCGGCCTTGGTTCTTTATACCCTGACTCATCATGTCCCATGTTATAGTAAAAAATAGTGCTGTTAATATAGAAAAATGGCATTAGATTTGCATTTCATTTATCCTCTCGTTGCATTGAATTTCCCCCATACATTTCATCTCCCTAGCCTATGGTTAGTGATTTTGGTTGTGCAAATATCCCTTTCCTACCTATTCTTCTTGACATGTTTTTTATATGGTTTTTGAGAGGTGCAGTCTCACACCTATTATCATTCATCTCGCTATTGTTATGAGATGTATTGCCACACTTATCATTGCTCATCTAGTTGAATTATCATTATCATTATTCATATGCATTTCATTTCATTGCATTACCGTTGCATTGCATTATCATTTTCATTATCATCTTCATCTTAAGTTGTTCAGATTGACATAGATTTGTTATTCTAAGCATCTTAAGTTCATTGCATCATCCTTTTCATTTTCATCTTAAGTTGTTTAGATTGACATAGATTTATTATTCTAAGAATCTTAAGTTCATTTCATTATCATATTCATTATCATCTTCATCTAAGGTTATTTAGATTGAAATATATTTGTTATTCTAAGCATCTTAGGTTCATTTATTTATCATTGCATTATCATTTTCATTATCATCTTAAGTTGTTTAGATTGACATAGATTTGTTATTATAAGCATCTTAATTTCGTTTCAATTTATTATCATTTCATTACATTATTGTTGCATTGCATTATCATTATCATTATCATCTTAAGTTGTTCAAAATAATATAAATTTGTTATTCTAATCATCTTTAGTTCATTTCATTAACATTGCATTATCATTATCATTATCCATATGCAATTCATTATCATATTCATTATCACCTTCATTTTAAGTTGTTTAGATTGACATATATTTGTTATTCCAAGCATCTTAAGTTCATTTCATTATCGTTATATTATCCTTTTCATTATCATCTTAGACTATTTAGATTAATGTTGGCTTGTTATTCTAAGCATTTTAAGATCATTGCATATCATATCGTTACCGTTTGTATTCTAATTTTAAATTGTTTGGAATTATTATTCTAAACATATTTATTCATCTAATTGCATACATTACATTACATCACATTATTCGGTACATCCATCCATATCATGATCACATATATACATACATCATACATTTTCATCCATTACATTTTCATGTTATTACATCATACATTGTCATCCATTACATTTCATTATATTTTCATGTCATTTATCCATGCATAATTAATCATTACAATGCATCATGCATACATGATTCATTATCACATCATGAATCATATGCATACATCACATAATAACCATAATCACATCACCACCTGCATCACACATCATTAGTAACATATCCATAACATACATCATAAGAATATAAATCACACCACATCCTGCATCCACAATCATTAGACATAATGCATACAATCCATATCATCCACGTAGACATAGAAATAAATCACCATAATCATATAGATACATCAATAACCATAATCATAACCATATCACATGGACATAATAAATATCCATCACATCACATAATAACCATATAATGTCGGCAATGTCCATCACATATCATAAATATCAAAAAAATAATATAGTTTCCATCATGTCCATCAAGTCCATCATAAAACATAATAAAAGTCCATCTATCAAGTCCATGAAACATCCATAAAATACCAGTAGAGAGTGCTAATCAGATGATATTGGGACTACATCTCCTAAAAGAATAATGAATAAGGAATAAATAATACATGAATCAATAAATGGATCAATATCTGAATCTGTGGAAAAAAATATGTCGTCTCTACCTCTGTACACCCACTCTACACCTGTCAAAAACTGTAGTACCTATCCCCCCTCCTCACCAACCCACTACTCTCTACATCTATCCTCTAGGGGGAGTCTTCCCTAACCCTCAACCTCTGGGAGGTGTCTCTCTATAGTTGTTGTAACCTCGTGTATGAGTGGCTCCTTGTGATGGCACTAGTATCTGGGGTACTGCTCTCACATAGGGCGAGACCCTTAGTGCTAGATTGGGAACAACCTACTGATATGCTAGCATATAATATGTTGCCTCTATCTTCACGTCTTCCACCTCCACTGCTTGTGCCTTAAATAGGTCTCACTCGATCTTATACCTATCCCTCTGCCCTGCAATGTGCCTCCTCTCCTACGCCTAAGCATCCTGTGCTAATCTCATCTAATCAACTTGGGCCTATAGATGGGATATCCTCTAATATCAAGCATCCCTCTCTCCCTACAGGGTTTGTATTTGGGACTCTGCTGCCTTTGCCCTTTCCATCCACCCCCTGCATCCCCCATCACATCCTTTGCGCACTCGACCCTATCCCTCAACTCATCCCTCTCCCTTAGTGCCTCATGTCGCTCCCTCTAAACTACATCCCTCTCATCCTATATCCTCGAGGCCTTATTTGCGACCCTCTTTGCAACCCTCTTCACCTCCTCTAGCCTCCCCACCTCACCCTGTAGCCTTCCAATCTCTATTTGCAGCCTATCTTGATTTGCCTTAGAGTCTCTCAACCTTTTCTCTGCAATCCTTAGCCTAGCCAAGGCTTCTGTTAATAGTATGAAGGGATCCTCTGGTGGTGGTGGTATAGAGGGTACAATTGCTAGTGGCCTGACCTCTGAGGCATCCACGTACATAGCCTATTGCTCCTCCCCTGCATCTTGCATCTCCACATCCTCTCCACCATCTCTCCTCGGCCTCCCTTCTCTCCTCCTCCTTTGCTACTGCCCAGTCAACCTCCTCTCATCGTTTGAGCCAAAACCAAGTGCCACCATAATCAGATGCTCTGTGGTCATCCTGCTCGGGCCCACCTGCCCCCACCATGCAGCATATTGTGCAGTAGTACCCACATCTACTAGCACTCCCCTCCACAGGTACTGGGTCACTAGTGCCACCTCCCACATATGCCACACATAATCAGTTGTAATCCTCTCCCCCCATAATGTCTTTGGCTCTCGAGTGAACGGCCAAAACCTCTGTGGTCTTGTGGGAATGTCCTATGGAATACCAAATTTCTTGGTCACCCTATCAAGTTTGTGAAGCTCCACAACTAGGGGATCCTGATTGATCAAATAATAGACTAAAAATAAATAGCTCCGATACAATATATCCTCATCTCTCCACCCCTGGAACCGTCATGCCAGGTATAACCTCCAACCTCATATCATCTATCCTCCTCCATCCCTCTAGGTATCCAACATACTGATAATGGAGCCTCCACCCATGCTCCAGCCCCCACCAATAAGCCACGGTTAGTGTCTCATCCCGTGCTCCTACAATCAAAATGTTTGGCCTGACAACACTGATGTGCTCCCAGGCCCATACCTGAAGCAGTATCTCATGGGTGACACTCAATGCTCGTCTGTAGTAGATGACATGCATTTCCCTATACAACTAGGTCAATACACATGCCCCCCATGCAAATACCCCCTCTTGTCTCTCCACTATGTTCCTAACAACTTTAATGACCTTGAGACTGCAGAATCTCCCACTCCTATCCGACAATAGAATGTCACTGATCAGCCCACACAAATATAATGGTAGGTCTAGTATATCCAACCCCAAGAATGCATCTAAATCCAACTCCCTCCTCCGAATGGGAAGCTCCACTGGTCCAAAATAGGCTCGTAGGATCTCCTCCACCGATTCCTCGTGGGTCCAGCTAACTAAGTTCCCTCAAATGGGCAATCGTAATATCCTCCACACATCCTTTAATGTGACTTTCATCTCCCCTTTCAGGAGATGGAAATTCAATGTCTCTGAACTCCATCTCTCCATTAGTGTTGTCAGGAGTCCTCGGTGCACTTAGATGTTGGGATATCCCAACATGTGTAGCAATCTAGCTCCAGTAAGTGACTCGTGATCATGGGCATTCATAGCCCCAATTGTCACCTCTAGGACTATTGAATGTCTCTCCCAGGTCCGTAGTCTCTCGAAGTTCTGCTTCCATGCATACCACTTTGTCAGTTTCATAACATTTCTCTTTCCTTTTCTTTCATTTTTCATCTCTAACTCGTTTTGGCGAATTTGCCTCTGAGTTAGGCAAATTTGTCTAACATTCACTATTAAAGCCAGTGCCTATCCCATTCCAACATTTTTTTTAATGATTAGACAATCTACACAACTGTTCTTGCACTTGGTTGTCCTTTCATTCTTTTGTCCTCTCCATTCCCCCGCGATATTGGGGCATTGTTTGACATTATTTTCTTCTATTGAGTCGTTTGTGTTTTTATTTTTCTTTGAAACATTGTTATTCCAACAATATTTTGAAGAGGGGAAAAATGTACACCTAAATTTGATCACCTCCACATGTTCAAATTCACCCTCGTATTCTTCTATCAAATACCCCTTATCCACATTAATTAAATAATTCACTATTTGATTAATATTGCATCTCATCCTAATGTCCCTAAGGTATAATTTAATAAATCAATTAAATACTTTATCCCTTTCCTCTCTAAAATAAATAAATATTCTAATTTATTTAATTTAGTCACTTTTTACCTTTTGAATTAAATTATTATTTTTATTCAAAATCTGTCTCTCTCCAAATGTCACATCCTCCATAACTTCTTCTAATCCAGAATAGGTTAATTAATTTGTGATTAGGATGTGCACAATCCTAATATGGATTAGGGTCACATCCTCCACAATCCTCCACTTGCTCCTAATCCATCATTAACCGAACTAATCACCTGTTTGCACAACCTAATCACTCAATTAGGTCAACCTAATCACCATGCCATTTATGTCATATGTCCTAAGTCAACTGCCTTAAATGCTTTCTCCTCTGGGAGAAGGCAACCCCTTCCCCATGTGAATTTTTAATTCACATTTATTTGACCAATGCATTTTCAAGGAAATTAAAATTCTTTCTCTCATCCCGATATGGATTTTTGAGGAATTTTTAATTCCTCATATGTCCTTTCACCCACATATGGACAAGGACCTACTTTATGAGGAGATATTGTGCAAATCCCAAGGTACTATGTAGTACCTCCATGTCATTTCCACCTCATCTGCTCTTTCCACCTCACCTACCACATGGTTAGATGTGAGGGCTTGTGAGTCCTCAACTCATCCTATCCCTTGATCTTGTCCACCTTGGATCAATTTGAGCCTTTCATTGTTTAGAGGCCTTTCCCCTAAAATTGGTGGAAATGGATCCATTTGCTTCATTCACTTTTACAACACAAATTTTGCATCCAAGCACACTTAGCACTCAAGCATCCAAGCCACCTCCATTACTGCATCTTAGAGCTCACATATTGCATCCTACCCAATACCCACAATCACCATTGCATTCCTCAACGTCATAGCTCCATTTTTGAATTAGGTTTCATACCATCTTTCCAAGGAGAAAGCACACAAATCAATGATCATCAAGGGCCAACCAAAAGAGTAGTTTAAACAAGGTAAAGATTTCCAATTTCTTGTGTTTTTGTTTAGACTAAACTAGGCCTAATCTTGAGTGTTTTGTTTGTGTCTTTGATCCTTTGCATTACTTAGTTTTTGCATCTTAGATAGGTCAAATTCACACACACACACACACTCTTGACCTCTAAAACCCTAACCCCTTTCACATTTTCCCTTAGGCATTGAAGTATGGGGCTTACCCTTTCTTGGGTACCCAATATGCCTTAACCCTTATCACTTTAATGTATCGACTCTTGATTCCCAACTCAATATTTTTTTTTGTTGGAGATACCCCTGAGGGGGTCCCCTTTAGCTTAACAGCCAAGGTCTGAGGGGTATCCATTCTGCCAAAATCCGCCCGGGGCATGATCCCGACCTCATCCCTTTTTAGGTGTCGGGGCTTTGCACTCAACAAGACTTGCCTTGGTGGGCTCATTCTGAACCTTTTAACTTCACCAGTAGACCAAGGGCCCATTGACAACTCAATATGTTAGCTAACTTACTTTACCAAAGTCAAAGTTACACATTCCTACCTAGGTACCCATTCCTTATCATTCTTGAACCTTAAATTTTCTTTTTTTCCTTATATATCTTTTTGGATTCAATATTTTGTGCATATCCTTACCCAAGTAATTATTCTTGAGCTTCCTCAAACATTCATGCATGATTTAACTTTATTCACATCCCTTTCTCCAAGTACCCATTCCTTGTCATCATTGATCCCTTTCCATTTGATAGTTACCCGTTTCCATGAGTACCTATCACGAGATATCCCCAATCCTCGACCTTCGAAACTCTAACATGTCCAACATTTCACCCAGTTCACTCATCCAACTATCTCAACTTCTAAATTTCCATTAAGGCCCAAATTAGACCTTTGCAATGTTCCAAAGTTATTTTTCTACCCAAAAACATGATTCAATGTCCTAAGTGTGTTTCCATATGTATTTTTCAAACATCAGATAGTATTCCCTCATATGAACTGACTTCACTATAGTATATATTTTTGAATGTCTAAATCTAAAGTCGATTCATGTGGAAAAAAGAGCACAATTTTGTTGTGATTATAAATATATGTTTGTCCTTCATTCTAGTGGTTGGTCTTTGCTATTTTTAGATGTCTACAAGTGTCTAAGTGGTATAGGGTTTCAAATCACACTAGTCCAATCCATTTTGGAAGAACAACATATTTGAAACCATAAGGAGGTCAATTGTAATCAATATTTTTAATGAAATTTCTCCATGATAGTTTATGCATTTTCAAAGAAATCTCTTTGTCACATCTAGGGTTTCTTCTTTGTCACAATTATTAGCACAAGTGTAATACTAGACTTGATGAATGTAACATCATTCTAATGCATTGTATGCCTTGTATTGGTCTTTTCCATATTATAAATAGATTTATGCAATTATGTAATAAATTATTAAGCATGTTTTGTTATTAAAATCACAATATTTGGTGTATGCATATGCATAGTTGATTATTCCTTATGGTTTCAATTTACTATTCCTTTACTAGACTATGAATCCATTGCCCAATGGATAGACATTGATCTTGGAAATTTTAGACAAATAACATTCCTTTAAACGAACAAATTCATTCAATAGTAGATTAGGATTAAAATTAGGTAATTGGGCAAGTCATGATTCAACAAGTTTAAACAATAAAATATCATTTATGAGCCTTATCAGTTTATCCACTTTAGTGAATCATAGCCTTGTACCCTCATCTTGTGTTTCCTACAATGATGTACTTATCAACTATATATCAGGTCATAACAATGGATAGTTTTGGTTTAGTAACAACCTTTGGGATCAAAACTTGTATTTGGGTATCACTGTAATTTGTTTATTACATGTTTATTTTCCAATTGTAACAGTAAGCCTTATTCAAGGTCACCTATGAGAATACACTCCTAGGTTTAGTTAAGACCAAAGTTCAAGAGAGTTTTACCACTCCCATTCATTGTCTTTTAACCCTCCATAATCTATAGATGAACCTTTATTTTGTATTTAAAATTGACAACCCTTAGCCTTAAAGGTATGAGCATAAATATCAAAAATATGGAGCAATAGTTTTTCTATATAAGGACTATTGATTCTTAGGAACATCTTTAGGAACATAATAAATTTAGAGGGTCATGTTCTCCTTAGTCGTACCCCTAATTGGATTGTCTTTACAGCTATGAGTAAAAGATTAAAGAAAACAAGAAAGTGTACAATGGACCTAGGATGATGTGTGATAATGTAATGCTGTAATAACACTACTAACATGCTTTGATATATGTTTTATAAAAAAATCTTACATTACTCCTAGATGATCCCAAACAAATGAATGAATATATTTAAATAAAATAATCAAGCACACAAATCAATGCAAACTGCATCGGGTTAGCTCACAATGGCTTGTAGGAGGTAATTAATGGTGTTTTGTGACTAGAATAATGACCTAGGTCAAGTCCACACTCATAGATTTGATCCAAGGTGATCAATGGGGAATTTAGGGATATAGACCAAATCTCCGAGAATGAGTGACTATGTGAAATACAATAAGCTTGTTATTGAATTTTAAACATTCCAATCAAAGTAACTAAAATATAAGGGAAAATGCATGGATATACAACTTTCATCATTATATTTTGCACCCACTTTGATGTGCATGCAAACTACTGGGAAAATGCAAGTCAAAGTAAAATAAGAGCAATTTACATGTAAACTAAATATTTTCATTTAAACTAAAAGGATATGAATTTGTAAAAAGTAATATCATTATTTATTTTTCCTCATAATGACTGCTCAATTTAAATCCTACAAAATACAAAAAAATTGTAATGAGTAGCATATGTCAAACATTTAAAAATGAATATAATCATAACTTGCTAGAAGGAATTATCTTTGAAAATAGTTAAAGGAAAAGGAAAAAAATGAGAGATTTTAGACATTCCAATCAAAGTAACATAAAGCATAAGAGAAAATGCATGGGTACGCAAATTTTTCCATTACATTTTGCACCCACTTTGATGTGCATGCAAACTATTAGGCAGATGCATGTCAAATTAAAAAAAGTAATCAACATGTAAACTAAATATTTTTCATAAACTAAAAAGGATATTAGTTTTTATAAAAGAACATTATTCTTCAATTTTTCTCATCATGGGTGCTCCATACAAAAATTGTAAAATACAAAAAGTATGCAATGAGTAGCACATGTACAATATTTAAAAATAAATATAATCATAACTTGTTAAAATGAATTATCTTTGAAAATAGTTAAAGGAAAAAGAAAAGTGACAAAAGCTTTGACTATGTGAACATGACTCTAACTATGTGGATAGATGTGTTTAAGGACTTTATTATGGATATTGTTACACCCCATTGTTATTCACCAATTACTATTACCTTTTATGAGTAAATATGTTTTAATATGTGATTATGTTTTAATGAATTTCAATGAATAAATGAGATGTATGTATATTCAGTATGATGAGATTAATTTTTAAATACTTTAATGATGCAAATGATATGTGATAAATATGATTTTCATGTTTTCAACTAACTTCGTTTATGTTGCACTAAGTTTCATGCAAAAAAGATTCAATCCCTCTAGTGAGGAGAGGGACAGTATCACTTAGACGAGGAAGTTGGTATGGAAACCACTAGTGTACCTATTTGAGTAGATTCATATACTCATTGCCTAGGTTAGACAACCTTGTCAAGTTAGTTGAGCTATGTGTTAGTATGTGTTAAACCATGTTGATAAATTTTCAGGTTGATAGGAATGTTGGATGATTGTCTTTGATTGTTTAGTTGATTTGAGTTTTAGTGTTAAAATCCTTTTGTTAAGCATGAGATATATTTTGTGTATTTAAATATATATATATGTGTGTGTGTGTGTGTGTGTGTGTGTGTGGTAACCCATATAAATGAGTGTATGTACATATGAGCATACATAGATGGAAATATCTACGTATACGTAGATACATCATACATATGTGTATTCACATAGAATATATATACACTTTATATACATATATATATGATGATAATATATATACATTAATATATATATGTATATATACATATGTAATTAAATGACAAATAAATATACATATATATCTTTCTTTTTATTTTATTTTATTAGATTGCAGGAATCGGGTAGCACGACCCCCTATAAATTGCAGTGCACCTGGTAAACTTTTTAACGTGACCGGTGGCGCTGGCACGACACGCCCTCCGGTACCACGAGGGTTGGGAGACTAGACCTCGTGACCAACCTCCTGCAATATGAAAGATTTAGCCAACCGAGCTAGGGCCCCAACCCCAAACATATATATACATATATATCAATATATATATATATATATACATATATATCAATATATATCAATATATATATATATATATACATATATATCAATATATATATATATATATATACATATATATCAATATATATATATATATATATATATATATATATACATATACATACATATATAGGCATACATATATATATATATATATATATATATACATATATATATATATATATATATATATATATAGTTGACAGATAGAAAAATACAATTATGTGAATGCATATATTGATATATACATATTATAATAAGAAGTTATTATAATATATATATGTAAGAAATATTATACACATATTATAATGTAATGGAAGTAAAAATAGTACAAAATAATACAAACATGTTATTGTTGTTATAAAGTATGCAAGGCAACCACATTTTGGCTAAGTAACAATGCTTTTGAATGAGTCAAAATGCCAAGCCAAAAGGTAAGGTGGTGTGGATATTTCATTGTTGTTTGGAAGCATTTAAAATTAGTTGTTATGAAAAAATGAGCCGCCAACATACACACCTAGATTGTAAGCTTAAAAGGAATGTAAAATGCCACGATGAAGTAGTATGCAAACAGGAGTTTATAAAGATCATGTGCAACCCAAAAGAGAGCTTTGACTTGGTAAAATATCATGGGATATGCTTGTTTAAGCCACAACTTGGGAAAAGTACAAACTGATTGTGATTTGGACTCCATACAAGTATGTTATTGGAGATTTTTGCTAAGATAATGAACAACAAATCACAAGTTGAAATAATCAGTTGGGTAATGGCATTTGATAGAGGAATTTGAGCGATTTCAAGAGATAATTCTACAACTATTTTGACCAACAAGCCCACAACTGGAAAAGAGAGAAGAGGTGGCATGAAACTTAACTTTCTTTTAGCTGGAAACAAGTTTCCATTTCTATATAAATAGAGGGTAGTAGCTTAGTGTTTGGTTGTTCATTCTTGAGTGCATTCATGTTGTTCATTTGTATTCTTTTTTTGTGAGTTGAGAGCAGTTTATTTTGTGAGTTGAGAGTTTTTTTTTGTGTTCTGAGAGAATAAAATACTTGTTTTAGAGTGGGGATAGGATGAGTTTAGAGCAGGAAGCAAGCTGAGCCATTTGCATTGATCAAGGAGCTGCAAGAGATTCATTTGGAGCTATTCATACCAAACATGATTTAGATATTCTTAACTCTTTCTCTTTCTAATTCATGATCTATATATTCTTAACTCTTTCTCTTTCTAATTCTGAAACTATGTTTTATTATTGTTTAGGAAGTATTTGTACAATCGTTGTTTGCTTATTATAGCTATTGAATAGTGCTTATGCATATAGTTAGATTATTTACAAGTTGTCTTAAGGAATCTTAATAGCATGACATGTAGCTACCTTGATTTTAATGTTTGATTGATGTAGTAAAGTGAAGCTAAATATAAGGTATTATGATAATATCTATAATACAATATGGTATATGTATTGCTTGAATAAGTTATGTTGATTTGAAATGAAAAGGATTGATATCATCATAGAAGTAATTATGTCATCATTATCTAGGGTATGATGCTATGAATACCTATGTTGGTAGATTAACTATGAGTGGAGAACTTACGTTCTCGGTTTTTCATATTCCCTAAAAGTAGGAGGATGATTTATTTTCTCGGGTTAGGGTGAACCAGAGTTGGGTTAAACCTATTTGGTCAATCAAATCAATTTAAGTGTGTTATCATTTTTGGAATGGAATCTTGTTTATATTATTTAAATATTGAGGTCAAAACCAAGAAAGTTTTTCCATAGGTCAATAAAGTTTCCAAGTTAAGTAAGGAGGTGGGTGAACATATGACATCGCTCTTAGAAAGTGGATTTGATATATGTATCAAAAATTTAGACAAATTAAGTGTAGAAGTCATGGTATACACTTTGTTGGTTCACTAAGAGCCAAGATTACATAGCTAGTCAAGAGTGTCATGTATAAGAACTGGAAAGTATCTATAGTGTATGAGAGTAACTATTTATGTAGGACACAACACCATACTCAGATACGAATTTCTAGAGGGTTTCCATACAAAAATATTCATTGAAGGGTAGGGCCATCTACTAGTTAGGAGATGTACAAGGGATTGCTTAAGTCTGTGGTTGGAGGAGAAGTACTTGGGTGATGCTCTCCCTCTTGCAATTGGTAGTTGAGGCTTTTGAAACAAAAGAAGATGAAGATGTGTGTTACAAATGTGGACATATTGACCATTATACTCTTGTACCATTAAGCTCTTGTAAGCTATGAATTTGTAGATATGATCCTGAATCTAATTGTAGATTATAATTGAAAGATGAGTTCATTACTTGAGATTATATAATGTTATATCATTTATGCAATGTAATGAGAAATGGTTTATATCCAATGTGCAAATGTGTTATTAAAAAGGTAAATTTTTTATTTCCATGTTTTTGAGAACTTGAACTTTTCACATTCTAAGTTAAAACTTAGGTAAAATATCAGGGTAAAACTTTGGGTGTGTTACATGTGGTATCAGAGCTACCAGATTCAACACTTGGACCTATGAGCTCATTATGCTAGTAATTTATCCAATATTGCCAATAGCTAATATTTGGACTTCTTGTGCCAAGATGGTGTGACTCAAGATGACTGCTAAGAAATTTGTTATTGGAGCGCTACCTGAAAGCCAAGAAAGAAAGAGAGGCCATGGTTAAAACTATAGGAGGAACCGATTACACTAGGGAGATATGGCTTGGAGATACCAAGACTCTTGTTAGTTCTTTGTCACACATCAAATTAGAGAGAAAGAAAATGTGGAAAGTAGCCAAGTTCATACCCCCTATTTCACTAGCCAAGTTTGATTCTTTACCACTCTCAAGGGATATGCCTATGGAGTGGAGTGTTATTCCACCTTTTATTAGAAGGGACCCTTGTGTACCCTCATCTCTTGAACTCATAGTGATTGTATTTGATAGTGATTCAGAGGGATATGTTCCCCGCAACTATGTTTCTAAAAGTGAATCTAAGGGATATACTTCCCTCGACTATTATGAATAGTCATCTTATTTAATCCATGTACAAAAGGATGATTAAAATCCTTAATGATTATAATAAAATAAAAAGAAATTGGAAAAAACTTGTGAAAAATTTCTCTTGTTTGCTTTACTTAATGTGAATGATTGAATTTTGAAATGTTAAAAGTTGTTAAACAATTTTTTTTAGGAGCTAATTGTAATGAAACCTCTAGGTTGGATACTATTTGTAAGAATGGTTCAAACAATAACTAACCCCGAGGGTAGTCATGAAGTGGGTCAACCTATAGGGAACTCCAAAGCTAAACTAGACCAAATAATAACAATGTTGAATGAAGCACATGACATGATTGGCCACCTTGAGCAGGAGGTTAGGAGAACAGGTAGACTAGAGTAGGAAATTTTTAATGAGGGAGAAGGAGAAAACTCCAATGATCGCACTACATTAAGAGATCATGGAAGTGATGAATCTCAATCAAGATCTGATAGGATTAAAAGAAATTGAATTACTCAAGAATTGTCACGAGACAGGAGAAAATTCACTCCCCCTAAGTTCAAAGGAATCGTGCAAGTGGGGATGTTGCTAAAGCATGGTTCACTAAGATGGAAAAATACTTTGAAATAAGAAATTATTTTGAAGTGACTGGTGGAACCCCTAAAATTTTCTTGGTTCCACTGAATTTTTATGATTAAACCCTGATAGTCATTGTCCTAGGGTTGAGGTTTTACAAGCTATTCATGTTTGCACCCTTGTTTGGTCTCCAGGCTTCTATTTTTGAGTTGACCGATTGTGCCCGTTTCTCGATCTTCTCTTAATCCTTCATGGCCTTGAGTCCCGTGGTTTTCACCAGCCCCTTCATTTTCTTCCCGTTGTGATTAGGTGGTCCCTTTAAAATAACCTTTGGTGCACATGCTCTAAATGATTCCTTAAGTTAGGCTCTAAGTGTTTGCATCGCCTATTGGTTGTTTGTTTTCAAATTTCCTTATGTAGCCCATGATGAGCGATGCCCTTTTCTTTTCCTTCCAATCGGCCGCCTATAGTCCCTCGCATGTTCATTTGTCTCTGTGGGAAGGTAACATCCGATGAGTGATGCAGTCAAAATTTTGACCCATCACTACATCTCTAACTATTGCCGGTTGTCTTGTGTAGTTTGAAGTGAAACCCGTGACCATCGATGCCTAGGCCGTGTTCCATCGCTAAGGTGTAATGCTTCATTGGTTGGCATCGGTCTACGAAGGAACAATGTGCAATGTGCGATGAATGATGCATGTGGTGCTTAAGGATTTATGTGGAAATGCATCACTGAATCCCCAACTATCGCCTGTTATCCTTTGCGGTTTTAGATGGAACCCACGACTGCCAATGGGTCAAGTTCCTCCCCATCGCGCGGGCTTGGTCTGTCATGGGTTATGATGGTTCGAGTGGATGCCGATACACGATGGGTGATGCAGGTAGTTGTTTATGGTTCAAATCCTTGTACGGCTGAGATCGATGGTTGACGTCTCATCACTAGCCTTGGTGCTATCACCTGATGAGACTCTTGTGGGAAGGATGAACTAGTGATGAGCGATGTATTTTGGTTTGTGGCTCAGTTTTACCCATGATTGCTTGGATCGACGGTGTGTGTGTCAAAGATGATGAAGTTAGGATGCTGTCAAATATGTGGTAGTTTTAAAGCACCTCTTTGTTGTTTCTAAGTGCGGCTAATAAAGCAAGTGGCGATCCTTAATGATCCTCGTTGATCGAGTTTTAATCTATGAGGATCAACGGTTGAGATGTGATATGCAAGTGATTGATTTTTTTAGTCACGTGAGTGAACCAGGATGGCCATTAATTACAACATGTCTTGAGTTCATCTATTTAATGAATATTGTCTGCTAGATTGTTTACTCGTCTACTTCTATCAATGCCTTTGGCTAATTCTCATAGGTACTGGGGGTAGTAAGTTTTGTTTCCTGGTAAATTCTTGCCAAGGTGGTGTATTGGCATAGTGATGCATATTCTATTCCTGCTGCGTTTTGGTGACCTTTTCTGTATTTGGTGCTGGTGCAGCTCGCATTATCTACACATAGGTGTTTTCTGGGGGTTGTAGCTAGCATTTTTCTCACATATCTAGCACGAGATTCGTATTGCATACAAGATGACTCAACCGAGTTCTTCTTCTACACCAATACATAGGTCATGATGTTTGAGCTTGCAGGAGCCGTTGGTTTATGAGCTTGAAGTGAAACTTATAGTGGAAGAAGCACCAACTATCCCGAAGGGTGCGAGGAGTTCTCGCAAGAGTGCTGGGGAGACTGCTGTCAAAAGTACCTACAATATCCAATCAAGGAACTGTTTAGAAGAATTGGTCAGGTTTAAAGGGAAAGGGTCTGAGGTGTTTTTGAAAGAATTAATGAGAACAAATGAAGACCCTAGGGTTTTCTTGGAGAAACCTAGCTTCCTGGTCATAATTAGTGATAGCTCTTCGGAGAAGGCTGAAGGAGTTGGCCTTGGTGTTGGCCATTACCCTATTTCTCTGGTGCCATATACTGACTCAGATGATGAGGTGGTGGTTGCAACTCCACTTTCTGTGAAGAGGCTCGGTGAGGGTGTTCATTCGGTGGCTGACAAGACTGGATGACACCTGTGTGTATTTCCCGATGGTACTTGTTTCTTGGTGTGGTGATGTGTGTTCCTGATGTGGCTAGTTCAAATATTTACAGTTGCTGGTATTGATGGCGACTTCCCCATTTTTTGGTGATGTGCGAATTACGATGGTGATGCCTTTTGGAAGGTTTGCATGGCACCTCCGACTAATGGTTTGGCACTTCTTTTTCCTTTTGCCTTTTGATTTCCCGTGATGAGTAAATGAAATTATAATGGTTCGGGAATGAAGCCCCATGAGGTGAAATGACCTCAAAATTATCAAGAAATGTAACTCTAATGAGCCCTTTGCTTGTCGCTCCCTTGGCCTATAAAAGGGATTTCAAGGCTCATTACAGGGGGTCATCGATTTTGGGTTCAAAAGTGGCTTAGGTAAAATGCAAGATAGTAAAGCAATACAAAATGTATATAGGATGGGCTAGGGTATTATCTTGGGTTTGAGCTTTTTATATGATACTCTTAAATAGTTTTGCATGGATTGCTGATATTAAAATAAATCTGTAAAATTGAAGCATACGCTCTCTTGTAAGCAATTATTACAATATTATAAATGGAAAAACAAATGTCTTTTCATTTGTCTTTTAATGGTTACTTGAATGTATGATTTTTTTCTTGTTTTGGCCTAAGGGGTTAATTAAAATACTTGAATGGAATTGTAGGTTTGTAAGCAATTGCTCAATATTTTTATATGAAGTTATGTTTTAGGAATTGAGAGTTTTCATATTGTAAGGCATTATGAGAATAAGCCACTAATTTCATGGTTAGCTGATTTATACATTACTGATTGTCATGTGCTTGACTTCATTCCCAATTGATGAGGCACTAGTCTGTCCTCTGTAAATTCCTATAATCTGATGAAGCACCCAAAATACCTAGTCATGGATTCATAATGATGACAACATTAAATCAAATTTTATCAATTTTGAGATGCAAGTCTGAAAAAATACCATGTTCCTAGCCAATAGATGATTCTTTATGTAAATGTTGGCCATAATTTTACTGAATGACGTTTAGTTGCATAAAAGGGAACTTATCTTTGTAGAATTGTTCACCGTTATAATAAGATTCTTGTGAACTCAATTGGGAAATACCCTCCCTGGTCCCACAGAGCCTAAAGCATAGGGGTTAAAGGCTCAAAACCCTTTACCTGTTGAGTTGGCTAGTAATTTTGATGATTCTTAAACATAGAGGTTGGGTACCTCTTAGATAATTTCAAGGTTCAACTGGAAAAAACACCAACAGTGACCAAGGTCATTTGGGGAGCTTTTCAACTGTCTGGCGAAGCATCGATGTGGTGGATGAACAAGAAGATGGAGCTTGGTCTTAGCTCATTAAATCTAACTTTGGACGAGTTTGTGGAAATATTTCATCAGCGGTGGCTTCATCAATTATACTTCGATCAAAAGTTGATGGATTTCTAAAATCTAAGGCAAGGAGATTCCATGGTGAATGAATACTAGAAGAAATTCACTCACCTTCTTAAGTACGTACCCCAATACCAAAAGGATGAGTGATTTCATATCAAGAAATTCATAATGGGTCTCAACGTCCAAATCAGAGGTGAAGTAGATGTACACAGTCTTACCACCATGGACAAGGTATATGAAAAAGCCATCAAGCTGGAGTAGAAGCTGAAGTCTATTTCTGCATATTGGGAGAAGAGTCAAACAAGGTTTAATTGGTCACAAACCAATTAGACCTTTAAGAAGAAAGGTGATTAGAAAGAATTTAAGAGGAAAGGAGATAGGGGATTATGAAACAACCGGGATGAGTCTAGGGGTGACCACAGGGGTAACAAAACCAAGAACCCCAAAAGGAATGAAGATAATTCTGAAAAGCCAACAAAAATGTAAAGGCCAGTAAGTGGATGTTTTCTATGTGGTGGAGACCACTACACTAGCCAGTGCCTTAACAAGACATAGGGGATGCAACCTTGCGAAAATCCCTTACCTCCCTAGGAAGCAGTTTTCCAGCAAATAATTCATGCAGCGCTAGACAACTGGTAGGTAGAGTACCAAATTACTCCAGTAGAGGTTCTAGGTACTTTACTTGGCATGCCAATTTTAATTCTAATAGACACTGGTGTTGGAGAATGTTTTGTTTCTCCTAAAGCAGCTAGTAAGTTATCTAGGAAATTTGGCTTATGGAAAAGTCTTGGTCTGTAGAATATGCAAACTAGACAAGAGAAAAGGTAGAGAAATGTCTATTTGAGACAAGGTTGATCTTTCAAGTTTCTTGATGGAAGTAAATCTCTATGTAGCCCCCTTGGGATCATATGATGTCATTCTAGAGATGAATTGGTTATGGAGGTATAGAGACAAGGTTGAATATCATGCCAAAATAGTAGAGTGTTTAGATGACCTTAGGAATAGTGTATACTTGCAAGGTACACTTAGGGAAGTTA
Source organism: Sequoiadendron giganteum (assembly GCA_007115665.2). Lineage (NCBI taxonomy): Eukaryota > Viridiplantae > Streptophyta > Pinopsida > Cupressales > Cupressaceae > Sequoiadendron > Sequoiadendron giganteum. The sequence continues at coordinate 523,059,035 of CM021101.1, forward strand.
AGTTGTGGAAAATCTCTATCGTACAGATGCATAGAGGTAATAAAAAGGGTTGTCAACTTTTTGTGGTTAAAATGGAAAAGTTGGATGAGTACAAGGAGATCATCTTTCAAGATGATGTGATATACTATGAACCTTAAGATCTTCAAGAAGTTGAAAGTTGGATGAGTACAAGGAGATCATCTTTCAAGATGATGTGATATACTATGAACCCTAGGATCTTCAAGAAGTCGAAGGAGAGTTAATGAAACCAAAGAAATCAAATATAGAGAAATATCCCATCTTAAGGGACTTTGAGGATGTTTTCCCAGATGAACTACTTGGGTTACCTCCCAAAAGAGTATTTGACTTCTCCATTATTATAGTTCTAGGGTTAGAACCTTAATCTAAGGCTCCGTATAGGATGACCGCAACATAGCTAATGGAGTTAAAAGATCAACTTCAGGAGTTGCTATCAAAGGGGTTAATCAGACCTAGTGTATCACCCTAGGGAGCACCAGTGATCTTAATCAAGAAGAAGGATGGTACACTATGCTTATGTATAGATTATCATTTGCTAAATAAAGAAATGATAAAGAACAAGTACCCTTTACTACACATCAATGATATTTTTGATCAAATGCGTGGAACAACAATATTCTCTAAGATCGATATGCAATCGGGATACCATCATCTTAGGCTCAAGGATGAAGGCATTCATAAAACAAATTTTAGGAAAAGGTATGGACATTATGAGTTCATAGTCCTACCTTTTGGATTGATGAATGCACCTGCAACATTCATGAACCTAATGAATAGTGTGTTCAGGGATTGTTTGTACAAGTTTGTGTTAGTCTTCTTAGATGTCATTCTTATTTATTCTAAGAATGAGGAAGAAGATCTCCAACACTTGAATATTGTCCTCCAACATTTGAGGGAGCATAAACTATATGGTAAGCTTACAAATGTACCTTATTTCAAAAGAAAGTACAATATTTGAGCCATGTTTTAAAAGAAGGAATTACAGCTGATCCATCTAAAATCAAAGCAATACTAGAATGTCTAGCACCGAAGAATGTGCATGAAGTCTAAAGCTTTATGGGTTTGGTAGGATATTATGAAAAGTTTGTAGCTAACATTTTTGAGATAGCTTTTCCCATCATACCACTACAAAGGGGAATAAGTTTGAGTGGTCAAAAAAATGTCAAGTGGCATTCGATCAACTTAAGGAGAAGTTAACTATGGCTCTAGTACTTAAAGTACTAGATCCAAAAGGTGATTTTTTCTGACATCATGGATGCTTTAGGAGAAGGTCTAGGTGGAGTACTGATGCAGGATGACTAATTTATTGCCTACGAATCTAGAAAATTGAAGTCATATGAGTAGAATTATGCTTTGTGTGATCTAGAGTTAGCAAAAATTGTCCATGCATTGCAAATGTGGAGGCATTATTTGCTTGGGAAACCGTTCAAGCTAAAGACCGATCACCATGGTTTAAAGTATTTGTTTACCCAACTAAATATGAATGCACGACAAAGGAGATGGCTTTGATTTTGAGATCAACTATATTAAGGGAAAATAAAACCAAGTTGCTAATGCCCTAAGTCGAAGGAGGGTAAAAGCACAAACCTATGTCACACTTTCGGCCAAATAAATAGTTCTGAGCAAACTAATTTCGTCCAGAAATGTTTCGGTCAAAACCATGTGGCGTATACGTGGCACACATGGTTTTGGCTGAAACCAAAAAAAATTAAATTTTTCCCTTGTAACTTTCAAATCGGCTTTCAATTTGGCTTATTATATGTGCGGGGTTTCTATTGGAAGGGTTTTGGTCGAAACCCTTCCGATAGAAACCCTTTCGGCTTACACTGTCTAGTTGGCAGCCAACTCAACATTTTTTAGATTTTTTTGAAACTTTCAACTTTAACTAAGTATTTATCCAATCAGAATGATTTTTCTACAAAAAAGAAAAATACTCTTTTGTAGAGATTAGAGTGAGGAATCCAAATATATAATTTTTTTAATATTTTGATTAGTTTTAATATATGTTATTTTTAAAATAATGCAAGTAGGTTGTTAAAATTAAAAAATAGGTTGATTAGAAATTAAAAATAAATTAGTAAAACATATTAATTTTTTTAAAAACTTATATGGGCCAGTAGAGGAGAGAGTCTTCTTCAAAAGGGTATAATTTATTTTTTGAAAATGATTAAAAAAATTGAAAATAGTTGACGACCCGTGAAAACTATCAAATTATAACATGTTTGACTTTAAAACGTTATTACGAGAAAAATATACATCAAAATTTGATTTTTTTTTCTTCCATGCAGTAGATATTGAAGTTATATTTGGAGAAAAACAATTAGGGAGAAATGATTTTTTTTTCAATTTATTTCTTTATGGCCCGTGAAGTCATTCTTTTCTAAAATTTTCAGCATTCCAAGATTTGTCCTTAAATTGAAAAAAACATAATGAAAACAATTTTTATTTTTTAAAAAAAATTACAGGAATAAACTTCATCAAAAGTTCTACATTTTATTAGTTTACACTATTTTGAAATTCAAAATATAAAGACCACTTTTATGTGGTCGAAGTTTAGAATTTTTGTTGTTGTTGGCCGATTCCTTTATAAAGTGTGACACAGGTTTGTGCTTTTACCCAGGAGACATATCTCCTCAATGATATCAACCATACCAATTTCAAGAATCAAGAGTTGTTGAAGTCCAAGGGTGATGAATACTATGAGCAAGTTAAACAAGCTCTCTTGTATGATATACAAGATTCGAGGTATGATGGGCTTCACTTTGAACTTGATGGTCTACTCAGGTTTGAAGAAAGGATCTATGTACCAGAATTTGAGGAGTTAAGGAATACGATGTGGAAAGAAGTTCATACTGCACCATATTCTGGACATCCTAGAGTAACAAAGCTATTGGCTGATGTTAAGTCATTATATTTTGAAAAGGAATGAAGAGGGATGCTACAAGGTATGTAGCAAGTTTTCTAGAGTGCTAGAGGGTGAAGAAAGAGCATCATCACCGACATGACTGTTGCATCCTCATTAAATTTTGGAGAGGAAATGGTAAATAACTAGCATCGATTTTGTATAAGGACTCCCCATGTCAAGGAATAAGCATAATTCTATTCTGATGGTGGTGGATAAGCTCACCAAATTAGCCCATTTTATTCTAGGGAACCAAACAGATGGAGCTCCTATCATAGCTCGCAAGTTTGTGCAAGAGGTGTTTAGGTTGCATGAAGCTCCCGAGAATATTATCTCAGATAGGGATGCTCGTGTAACATCAAGGTTTTGGAAAACCTTATTTTCTTCACTTGAGACATAGTTGAACATAAGTTCAATGTATCACCTTGAGATAGATGGTCAAATGGAAAGGGTAAACCAAGTGTTATAAGATCTATTGAGAATGTATTGCATGGATCAACAATACAAATGGGAAGATTATTTACCATTGGTGGAATTTACATACAATAATTCTTACTATTTTGTTATCAAAATGACTCCATTTGAAGCATTATGTAGAAGAAAGTGTCGAAATCCTATAAGTTGGGATCAGCTAGAGGATATGATTAGCCTTGAGCCAAAAATTCTATCAAAATTAGAGGAGCAAGTTAGTTTGATAAAGAAAATTTTAGTGAAAGTAAATGATAGGAAAAAGAGTTATGGAAATGCTAAGCATGTGTCTGACGTTTCTTAGTGGGAGAAAGGGTTTTTCTTAGAGTTAAGCCTCGCAAGATTTCTATTAAGTTTGGAAAGTTATCCAAACTTGCTCCACATTATGTAGGTCCCTTTGAGGTTCTTGAGGAATTTAACCCTTTCACTTATTGAATTTCTTTTCCACCAGATCTTGCTAGGATGCATAATGTCTTTCATGTGTCGTACCTTAAAAAGTACATACCAGGAGGTAATCATGTTATTGATTGGAATTATTTACAAGTATAGGACCCAAGGGTGGTAATGATCAATCCAATCAGAGTACTCGAAATGTGTAGGAATCACCTACGTAATAGAGAGGTTCTTCAATGCAAGGTCCAGTGGGACTAGTATGCAGAACATTTTGCCACTTGGGAAGACTATTTAGAGGTTAAGCGAAAGTTTCCTCATGTTTTGAAATCTTTTGAAAGTTCATTAAAACAATATTTGTTATGTTTTATGTTTATGTTTTGATACTTTAAATCATCAGGGAGGATGATTCATAAGGGAGAGAATATGTTACACCCCATTATTATTCATCAATTTCTACTATATTTTACGAGTAAATATGTTTTAATATATGATTATGTTTTAATGAAATTCAATGAATGAATGAGATGCATGAATATTCAATATGATGAGATTACCTTTTAAATGCTTTAATGATGTAAATGATATATGATAAATATGATTTTCATGTTGTCAGCTAACTTCATTTATGTTGCACTAAGTTGGATGTAGGAAAGATTCAAACCCTCCAATGAGGAGAGGGAGAGTATCACCCAGGAGAGGAAGTTGGTATGAAAACCATTGGTGTACCTATATGAGTAGACACACACACTCACTGCCTAGGTTAGACAACCTTGTCAAATTAGTTGAGATATGTGTCAGTAAGTGTTAAACCATGTTGATAGCATTTAAGATTGATAAGAATGTTGGATGATTCTCTTTGACTCTCTTTGATTGTTTAGTCAATTTGAGTCATAGTGTTCAAATCCTTTTGTTGAGCATGAGATATATTTTGTGTATTTAAATATATATATATATATATATATATGTGGTAACCCATATATATGAGTGTATGTGCATATGAGCATACGTAGATAAAAATATCTACGCATACCCATATGTAGATACACCATACATCTATGTATTTACATAAGATATATATACACTTTATATACATATCAATATATATATAGTTTGATGTTAAAAATGATGATAATATATAAAAATTAATATATATGTATGTATATACATATGTAACTAAATGAAAAATATATATACATATATCAATGTATATATATATATCAATATATATATATGTAATTGATGGATATACAAATATAATTATGTGAATATATATATATATATATATATATATATATATTGATATATACATATTATAATAAGAAGTTATTATAATATATATAAAAGAAATGTTATACGCATGGAAGTAGAAATTATACAACATAATATAAGCATGATATTGCTATTATAAAGTATGAAAAGGTAGCCACGTTTTGGTCGAGTAACCACACTTTTGAACGAGTCAAAATGCCACGCCAAAAGGCAAGGTGGCATAGATATTTCATTGTTGTTTGGAAGCATTTAAAAGTAGTTGTTATGAAAACATGATCCGCCAAGATAGGTGCCCAAATTGCAAGTTTAAAAGGAATATAAAAGGCCATGATGAAGTAGTATGCAAACAAGAGTTTATAAATCCCACACGTAGCCCAAGATATGCTCGTTTAAGTCACGAACTGGGCAGAAGTACAAACTGATTATGATTTGGACTCCATACGTGCTATGTTATTGAAGCTTTTTTTTGAGATAATGAACAACAAATCACAGGTTGAAATAATCAGATGGGTTGTGGCATTTGATAGAGGCATTTGAGTGATTTCGAGAGATAATTCTATATCTATTTTGACTAGCAAGCCCACGACTGGTAAAGAGAGAAGAGGTGGCATAAAATTTAGCTTTATTTTAGCTGGAAATAAAATTCCATTTCTATATAAATAGAGTGTAGTAGCTTAGTGTTTGGTTGTTCATTGTTGAGTGCATTTGTGTTTTTCATTTGTATTCTTTTTTGTGAGTTGAGAGCAATTTAATTTATGAGTTGAGAGCAGATTATTTTGTGAGTTTTGAGAGCATAGAATATTTGTTTTAAAGTGGGGATAGGCTGAGTTTAGAGAAGGAAGCAAGATGACCCATTTGTATTAAGCAAGGATTTGCAAGAGATTCATTTGGAGCTATTTATACAAGGATGCTTTAAATTTTTTTTGACTCTTTCTATTTCTAATTTTGAAAGTATATTTTATTACTATTTAGGAAGTGTTTGTACAATCATTGTTTGCTTATTATAGCTCTATTGAATAGTGCTTATGCATATAACTAAATTATCTACAAGTTGGCTTAAGGAATCTTAATAGCATGATATGTAGCTACCTTGATTTTAATGTTTTATTGATGTAGTAAAGTGAAGCTAAATGTAAGGTGTTATGATAATATCTATAATATAGTATGGTATATGAATTACTTGAATAAGTTATATTGATTTGAAATGAAAATTATTTATATCACGATAAAAGTAATTATGTCATCATTATCTAGGGTATGATGCTATGAATACCTATATTGGTAGTTTAACTATGAGTGGAGAACCTACGTTCTCAGTTGCTCATATTCCCTAAAAGTAGGAGGACAATTTATTTTCTTGGGTTAGGGTGAACTAGAGGTTGGGTTAAACCTATTTGATCAGTTAGATCAATTTAAGTGTGTTATCACTTTTGGAATGAAATCTTGTTTATATTATTTAAATCTCGAGGTCAAAACCAAGACAAGAGTTTACACAAGTCAAGAGATTTTCTAAGTCAATTAAGTGGGTGGGTGAACATACAAACCTCTTCTTAGAAAGTGGATTTGATATATGTATCAAAAATTTGGCCAAAGTAAGTGTAAAATTCACTACATACTTTTTTGGTTCATTGTGAGCTAGGATTGCACAACTACTTGGGAGTGTCATGCATAGCTGGCAAGTATCCATAGTGCATGATAGTAACTAGTTATGTAGGACACAACACCATACTCAGGTGGGAATTTCTAGAGGGTTTCCATACCAAAATCTTCGTTGAAGGGTAGGGCCATTTAACAGTTAGGAAATGTGCAAGGGATCGCTTAAGTCTGTGGTTGTTGGAAAAGCACTTGGGTGATGCTCTCCCTCTTGTATTTGGATGCCAGGGCTTATGAAACAAAAGAAGATGAATTTATGCGTGTTCTAGATGTGGACATATTGACCATTATACTCTTGTTGCATTAAGCTCTTGTAAGCTATGAACTTATAAATATGATCTTGAATCTACTTGTAAATTATATTTGAAAGATGAGTTCATTACTTGGGGTTATGTAATGTTATATCATTTATGCAATGTAATAAGAAATGGTTTATTTCCAATGTAAATTATATTTGAAAGATGAGTTCATTACATGGGGTTATGCAATGTAAATTATATTTGAAAGATGAGTTCATTACTTGGGGTTATGATGTTATATCATTTATGCAATGTAATGAGAAATGGTTTATATCATAGAAGAAAGGGGATCCAACCTTCGGAAATGAATGAATTGGTCGGTGGGGTTGGCCAATAAATAAAGAAAGAATGGTATTTCGATGGGGTGTCGTTAGTCCTACTTTCCCTACTCATCCCAATCCTAACTTCTCCCCAGGGAGAGAGAGAATGGCAGGTTGGGTTGAGTTAGGATTCGTCCTACTTATTATCCACTCGGGCTCTTCCGACAAGAAGAAAGAAAGAATGTCTCTTCGTTTGCCAATTGAAACCAATCCTAACTTCTACCTAAGGCGAATATGGTCGATGGGGTTGGGTGAAAGCCAAGATAGAAGGAAGGTTGGGACCATCCATCCTTCCTTGTTACGACCATGATAGCGGGGGGCTTGTTTCATAACAAGAGTATAAAATTCTATCCTTCGCCCCCTTCTCCCCTCGTACCTTGTTCCAGCCGTCAAGACAGAATGTTTGTTTGCTTGTTTGTTAGGCTTAGAGCTAAGTGACCAGGTGAAAACCTAAGAAGGGCTATCTAAAGATTATCCATAGTATCTCACCGCCTGAGCCTTAAGCTCGTAAAGAAAGAATATTGGTTGTTTGGTAATTGTTGGGGTGAAATGTATTATTAGAAAGGTAAATTTTTATTTCCATTTTTTTTAGAACTTGAACTTTTCACATTTTGAGTTAAAACTTAGGTGAAACATCAGGGTAAAAATTTGGGAAGATGTACATAATAACAACAATAATATGCAAGGCAATCATTTTAAGATATGACCATGAAGCAATGTGAGATAGTCAAGTGATAGGATTTCTTATGATGAAAAATATAACAATGAATAGTAGGTGTAGGTAAAGGGTAAAGGATCAAATACTTTAGCATGTTTGGTAGTTTCCCCTATATCATTAAACTGATAGTCAATAGTAATGTCAATAAAAATACATGATATTAACTAGATCTTTCATCAATTTTCCTTTAGGATTGGATAAACAAAATAAACTTGTTCAAAACCAAGAAGTGATTATGAAGGGACCTAATCAATTAGGATAAATTTACCCCATGAGTCTTCTTTAGCATATGGATTTTAGGGTTAGAATGAAGAACCAAGTCACCAAGGCAAAAATATTTGTTGATGGTTCCTTTATTAAAAAAATTATTTAATCTTCCTTGATACACTTGAAGATTATCTAATACATCAACTATTTTTTCATCAAGTGGTTTATGTTCCTATGATATTTGTCCCCTATACATAATGCTTTTAATAATTCCATAAAGAGAAACACTTAAGGAGATAATCTTAAGTTTAAGGGGAACAATAACCTCAGTGTTATAAACTGATGAATAAGGCGTATATCTAGTAGGAGTTCAATTAATAATATGCTATATCCATAGTACAACAATAAGTTACATATGCATTAGCAATGTATGTATTGATTATTTTTCTAAAAGTTTACTAAATTGTCTTATTAGTAGCCTCTATTTGGTTATTGTCTTATTGGGAGCCATTATTTGTTTATTAACTTATGGGTAGTAAAGGGTAGAAAAGAATTGTTGAATATGGAAAAATTTATAAAATATTTTTACTTCTTAATCCTCAAAAGATGTGAGATTGTTAGTGACAATAGTGGATGGTAAATAATATTTATAAATAAGATTATCCATGATAAAAAAGCACAAATAGTGGATTTAAGGGACATGGATTCAAGCCACAATAAAATAATCTATAGTTATGCTAATAAAAGTGTATCCCTATGAACACATCAAGGGAAATCTTAGCAACCAAATATTATCCTTGTGTAAAAAAGGCCAAGGAAAGGTAAATGGGTAAAGCTCATGAGTAAGTGCATGTTTTATATTACTACGTGTTTGGTACAAACATTAAACATTGCTAAATAAAACCATATGAATTATTTTCTATTTTACTCTAGTAATAAGCCATGCATAATTTTTTTGAACCAATAACTCAACATTGATATGACTCTCCCATATGACATTGTGAGCATATTGAAGAGCAATTGAATTCTCATGAATGTCAATGTATCTAAGTAATACACCATTAAAACCACATATATATAATTCTCCATAATAATTTAAAATATTAGAAATTGAATTACAAATATGATCAAGTATTTTTATAATAGTTAGGTGGATATTCTTCTAATTTAATGTAAATGTAAATATCATGAAACCACTTCTTGTATAGGAAATGTAGCACAAAACAATAAAGAAGTGTCATGTCTAGCCAATCCCCCACTTCCTATTAATTCTTGCACCTCGTGAGGTCCCTTTTTTCCAACCTCTCATTCCCCCACAATATAGACCTTCAAGAGAATGCTAGACCTTGGCATGAATTCCCAAGTGCCAATTCCACCCTACTATTTATCCTCCTCCATTCCTTCTTCTCCAATGTCATACACAGTCTCTTAAAATTCCATATCCTCACCGTCCTCATCCATTTGTGGCTCAAACACTTCAACCTCCAAAGCTTCTTCCTCTTGGACAATGGACTTCTATTTTCCCTTTCTTTGAATCATCTATTGTTATTACAGAGCAAAATTATAATATTTCTTCTTTGTATTTTTAGAGGACATAACTATACAAACCTAATTCTATACAAATAATTTCAAGTACTAAAGATTCAAAACCCCTAGAATGAGGCTTGGAATTCCCTTTTATAGACACAAGGGAAGCAATGAGAAAAAATCCTCATTCCACTGCTTAGTCACTAGAAGACAAAAAACCAAGCATTAATACTATGTATAAGGGACAAAAAGTAATTACAAAAGACCTCAATGCTTCAAAGATCTCCAACTACTTTTTGGGTGGTTGTTGTTGCATGGGCTTGTTATACCTGGTTGGTGGAGATTGATCCAAATACAAATCAAGTTGTAACACTTTACTCTTCCATGTCTATACTCTATCATGCTGATGTGTCCATCCTTGGTCGAAAAAAATAGTTGACCCTCTCCAAATGAGACTTGTAGTCACTGCTAATCAAAACTCGCACCATGTTAGGGAAACCTAGCAAACTATATTCTAATTTTTCAAGTGAATCAATGCATAGGTTTAATTGATCTACATCCACCTATCCTTCTTTATTAATCTTACTTTACATGGGAGTGAGAATATTTAAAAACTTTGACTTCCACTCCCTACAAGGCATTACCTCACCATCCTCATTCAAAATTAGAGGCATATAAAATTCTTCAAAACCCTCAAAGATACTCAATTCCCTCTTCGTAAGGTCTTTGTATCTGCTATGATTCCCAACTATATCATCCAGTAAATCTGACTTGCTCAAAATGTTAGATACCAAGTCACTATCAAAATTGGGGTTTTTGACAACAATTTTCAATAGATCAACCTCATGGGACCAACTGGCTTGGAGGCATTTTAGCCTTATGTATGTTTGATTGTGGCTAGCAAATGAATTCCTCAAAGTGGTGTAGCTATCCCATACTTTATCCAATTGAGAAAGAATTCTTGACAACCAGTACCCCAAAATGTTGTAAATAAAATCTGAAACCTTCTTCACAACTCCTTCCTTTATTGCTCTGGCTTCTGATTTTCTTTGCTTCAATTCTTCCTTTAACCCTTTAATCTTAACGATCAAATTATTTTTCTCCTGTGAGGCTTGAGCCTCACTTATTTTTTGTGGAGGGGACAATATCCTAGTAACTATGTTAAGTTACTATTGCAACTTTTGATTTAGGGCATTTTCCTTATCAAGATCTCCTTACAGCTTCTTAACCGTGGCTTCAGTAAAGAGGGCTATAATTATCGTTAGTGAAGCTACCTGAGTAACACTTGTATCCCTCGCTCTTCTTATAATGAGACTACTTTTGAGATCATTAAGATCATTTATTACTCGGGGCTTGTTTATCATAGGGAATATGTACCATATGGCTAAGGTCTTGTGCCTTGGGTGGAATCCTGATCCAAAGTACAAGGATTTTGTCTGCTCTTTTGAATTCAAAATTGGATCCTCACCTCCATGTCTTATGATTGTATCAAATGCAATAGTAGAAGACATATCCCATCCTGGTAGCAAAAAAAATCCTACATTTTTTACCAGTTCCCTACCTCTCTGAGGAGTCATGGCTGCCATTTAAGCCTTGACATTCCTCCAAAACTCCTTAATGATTTCCCCCTTTTCCTTTTAAGAGAGGCTTTTGTCTGAGATCCTCTACTATAGTTCTTCTCCTTTGTTCTTAAGGACAAAGTCCTTAAACTCATGTATGGTGATGAACTGATCATCTTGCAAGAATTCCTTGCAAGCTTGTGCTCTCATGTCATCCATAACTTTCCCATCTATTTCAAAATTGGTGACCAATATGTCATCTGTGGGTCTCTCAACTAATACCCTTAGAGGGGGCTACATTTCCTGTACCATAAGGGCCTCACCATCAAACTTATCAAGACCGATGGGTTAATTCACTAGAGGTCTAGTTGTAGGATCTATTTGTTGTAGTGGTGTGACTGGATATGGACTTAATGGTATGTTGGCTCTTGAAGTAGATGGATTTGAAGTGCTTGGAGTAGTTATGGGTACATTTTCCAACAATTTCTTAGCATTATCTAACATAGTCATCTTTCTGACTATGGGGTCCCTGATGTTCAAAAATGATCCCTAAAAGGAAGGATCAACCTTATTTCTCTTATTTTTTGCAATTTGTATCTTGACGCATAAGGCCATCCTTTATGCATCTCGAATTTCAAAGGAGCAATTTTGGATTAGATCCTCTGCACTATCAAAATCGTGGGGGTAGAAAGAGATATTTTAGATGGTCCTCTCCCATTTATGAATCTTTTAGGATCACAATTTCTCACCTTTTCCACTTTCATCCTATAGGACAACAACTTACTGCATATCAACTCCATGCCCTCCCTTGATGCGACCATGAAATCAAAATATGCTACTATACGTGAGAGGAGAGCATGCTTTTTTTAATTTCTGAAATGAGTCTTGTTAGACTCATTCAATTACCACATAATATCAAGAAAGGAAATTATGTCCGGAACACTTTTTGGTAGTACATGGGGTTCTATGGGGGTTTCATATACTCTAATCAATGTGGCATCGACATAGAAAAACCAATCACCCCAATTATGGTTTATCCCCTTTTTTGGAGTGAGGTCCTTTGGCCTAAAAAATCTCCTTATTTCCTTTGACAATCCCCAATTTGTAGGAAAACCAATACCTTGTAACAAGTTCCTCACAAAGAATTCCTCAAAAATTGAATAATCCGTTGGTCTGACCTATAATTTGGGGGACCACACTTGCACTACATTATACAAAATTATATGGCATAATAGTTAGTACCACTTTAAATGTACCACACTTGAATCCCTCTTTAATAAGCACATAGATTTATGTAGCTCTTTTGGAACATATCCTACATAATCATATGGTTTTTTGACATCATTGCTTTGGATGTCAACTGCAAGGATCATTAGGCTGATATGCATTTGAATTTTGTTGTCCGACCCCAAAACTTGATACAAAGAGAAGTAGGTGTTGACAAAGTAGTCTTTAAAAATATCATAATTAAAGTGTTCAAGATCACCCTTGGTAAACCTCTACAACTCCCTTCCTTTCCCTCTAGTCTTGAAGTAGGGAAACCATTTTACCATGTAGCTATCTCTATTCCTTTGGTATTCTTTGTCTAGAGAACCCAAATTGATTGGTAGATGAAAATTGGGGTTTTGATAAAAAAACCTTACAAATATGGTCTTTATCCAAAGACAAGATACTCCTCCCATACACTGTATATAGTGCCCTCATGTTAGGGTTGTATGCCTTGGTAATTTCCTTGATCAACTCCACATTTATAAACATATTGGGCACAACCATCTTGTCCAATTCAAAAAACCAGATCTTGTAAAATGGCCTATCTACACAAGCTTTTTTGTATGCGTGCTTGAATAGTGCATACCCTTTAGATGGAATGATAGGGTCTTTACAGTTTTCATTCCTTTTGAAGAGCTTGTCAACCATAATTCTTGACCTTGGAGCCACCCTCAACCTCTTCTCTGACCTTGGGATTTGTGCGATGATATCCTCAACCAAACCCCTCTTGTGATTTCTTGATGTTCCAACCATTTTTTTTGGTAGCATATACCCTCACTAGCCCTAAAATCTTGTTGAACACTAAACACTAGAGACACTACACCCTCCTTTCCTTCAAATTCACATAGATTGAGTCTAGTATTCTTACTTATATCATCAGATTCCCTAATATCCCTGAGAAAAACCTCGTTTTCTTCACTCCTTCACTTAACAATTATGATTTGAGTGATACTTAATAAAGCAATTAACCCCAAACCATCATGAATCTGGTAGATAGCAATTCCATTCACCATTAATGTTTTCAAATGCTGAATGCATGACTAGTGAGAGATATTTACCAAGTTTGAATGTAGACCATCGATCTCAAGATTGACGATGATTGCAAAAATTGAAATTACCTTTGTGAAGTGACATCCTCATTTTTTCATCTTGTGAACATGTGTCACCATTTCAGGTACTCATGGAGGGAGAAGAAGACAAAATAAGAGCCTCCCTGATAGTAGAACTCTTCGTGAAGAAGTTTGGTAGCAACACTTGGCACCATTTTGGGGTTTTACGGGAAGGAAAAGGTTGGCACACCATTGCGCTACAAAGGATTTATCCCTTGTGATAAGAATTATCATGTGCTTGAAAACATGTCAACATTTTGCTAACTCGCGAGGGTGAATATGCTAGAGAGAAGGGATCCCACGATATATTGCGTGTGCCTTAAAAACAACTTAATGCTACTAGGAAAAAGGGGGACTAGGTCATGAATAATGAAAAGGGCTTAATAAAATAAAACATTAGTAACCAAAAATTAGCTTGTGATTTATTTTTTAAGACCAGGACATGTGTCACTTTTTTGGGGACTCACAAAGAGAGAAAATGACAAAAGAAAGGATTCCTCAAATTGAAGAAGGTATGCAATATGTTGACGTGTGTCCCATGGGGCTCGAGAAGACTTGGAACCTTAGAGTGATACAATAAAATATTCGGGGAAAATGGATCGCTTGGTTGCTTAATGCACAGGGCTGATTGACAAATGAGAAAGACACGGTCCCTAGGTTATGACTTAAGTGGTAGGTAACCATGATAACTGGTCAACAACAAAACATAACAAAAGTGCAAGGGTTTAGATGAGCACTAGGGTCTTAGGCAGAGAATAGGGTTTTAGGAGCCCTTAACATATGATTTTCACACCCTAGCTTGCACAATTGAGGAATTTTAAATTTTTAAAAGAAACTAGAATTTCCACAAAATTGTAAAATTTTACAAGTACCACTATTGTCTCTAGTTAGGGATGCTTGTTTAGTAGAAATAGAGTGAGGATCCAAAAAAATTTGGGGAAGCAAACCAAAAAACTAAGCCAAAAAAAAAACTAGGGAACATTGTACAAAAATTTACATTATAATACAATGTGCATAGATATACCCTTCTTATGAAAAGTAGGGCTTGAGGAATTGTCCATGCACTAGCAATTCCAACATCTCTTCATTCGTATTATACAATAAATATGAATTTTCACCATGATTACTACATATGACATGAGGGCCAATCTAAAAAACCTCAAATTTATCATGTTTTCCTTTGTCTTGTACTCTAACATTCCACATCAAAACCAGATCACTTAGTGTGAATTTCTTGTATGATTCCCTTTTTTCAAATAGGTACTTAACTTGCAATTGTTGCCTAAGGTTGATATTTTATTGTTTCCTTCTTCATTCATCCAACTCTATAAGTTGGTTGATTTTTATCATCAAGCTATCATCTATATCCTCATATTCTTGGATGAATTTATATACTGGTAACAAATTATTCATTGGTAATACAGTCCATATACTAGCTCATATGGGGATTTTCTATAGCCTTATTTATGGTTGTTTTGTTAGCCCATAATGCCAGCTTCAATTTTGAGTCCCATGATCTTTTGTTCTTTTCCATCATTCTTTTCATGATTTTCATGAGACTTTTGTTATTGGACTCAGCTTTTCCATTTCCCTTGATGGTAAGGGGAGGAATATGATATATAAATCCCATAATTGCTATGAAAATTTGCAAACTCTTCTAATCTGAAACACATTGCATTATCCATGATCAATTTTGTAAGAGTCCCAAACTAAATCAATATATTATCCATGATAAAATTTATGACAACCTTAGTAGTTTCCTTCCTTGTTGGGATTGCTTCCACCCACTTGGTGAAGTAATATGTGGCTACCAATATCCAACTATCGCCACTACTAGAATTATCATTGAATTCACCAATGAAGTCTATGCCCCATTGTTGAAAAGGGGCCTCTACATTTTGTCTCCTAAGAGGTAAAGCACCAGAGAATTTTTAGAATTTTTTTTGGCAAGAATCACATCTTTTCACTAATTTATGTTTATTAGAGAAAAGGGAAGGCCACCAATATCCAATATCCAGATTTTAAGATCTTATGAGCTATTGTCTTAGCCATGTAATGACCTCCACAAACACCACTATGCATTTCTTAAAGTATCCTTGCAGCCTATTCTTCATCAACACATCTAAGCATAACCCCAACTTTATCTCTCTAGTACAAATAATCTTGAATTATGACATATTTTACAGCTTGCATATGATTATCACTCATATGGTCCGAGCATGACATGTTTTTAAAATAATATAAAATATCCCTATACCAAGGACAAGACTATACATCACATTCTTTCACAAGTGTATACTCTTGTGTTTGATTAATTTGGATAGCTCAAGACTTTATTCAACCATCAATTTAGCTAAGCCTTGTCCTCTAATAAGCTAGGTTATTTGGATGTCAATGTTAAATTATTGTATTTTATTTATCCATTTTCACCTTCTCCTAGTGACTTCTTGCTAAGTAAATATGTCTTTAATTGTAACATTGGGTACATAAGCCACTATTTTAGCATCCACTGAATAAGACCTAAACATTTTCATAGCTTTTGCAAGAGCATAGGCCTACTTTTCCATAATATTATACTTCAATTTAGCTACTTGGATTGATTTGTTGAAGAAGGCAATGGGATGTTTATAACCCTCATCATTAATTTCTAATAATACAACAACTATAGTATGGAAAGATGCAAAAGATAACAATTGGAAATACTTGGAAAAATTAGGTGACTTGAGCGCTAATTCTTGCTTAATAGCCTCCTTGATTTTGTTGAATGATTGAACAAACTCGTCTCCCCATGCTATTGATTCTTTCTTTCTCAACATCTTGGAGATGGACTTTTTTGTTTCGACAAAATTGGTAATGAATCTTCTAACAAAGTTGATTTGTCCAAATAATGATTGAATCCCTTTCATTGTCTTAGGAATAGGAATTTTGTCAATTGTTGCCACACTATCAGGATCAATTCTGATGCCATCTTTAGAGAAAATACGGCCTAGGATTTTACTCTCTATTACCCCAAAAAATATTTTTTAGGATTAAGGGAGATACCATACTCCAAGGCCCTTGTAAAAACCTTCTCTAAATGAATACACTGGTCTTCTTCCTTTTTGGTATATGTTGTTAGATCATCCTGGCACACCACCATGAGTATATCTATTAAATTTTAAGAATGCAACATCCATTTCTCTTTCGAATGTGGCTCCTACATTGGCCAAACCAAATGACATCCTCACATAAACATATGTTCCCCATGGTGTAGTGAAAGTAGTTTTTTATAGCTCTAGTTCCTTTACTTTTACCTAGTTGTAACATGAGAAACCAACCATCATAGAAAAAAGCTCACAACCAGTCACCTTGTGCAACATTGCCTCCATGTTAGGCAACAACTAATTATCTTTCAATGAAGATATGTTTAGATTATTAAAATCCACACATAGTCTGATATATCCATTCTTCTTTCTCACTAGAACCAAATTTGAAAACCATGTAGAATGTCTGATAGGTTTTATGATTCCACCATCCTTGAGCTTCATTAGCTCCTGCTACATTTTGGGTGCTAGTGTAGGATTTATCGTCCTTTGCTTCTATTTAAAAGGCTTAGCATATGGCTTTAGGAGGATTACATGCTGAAATAGATCTTCTTTGTAAGCCTTTAGGTCATCATATGACCAAGCAAAGACATGCTTATATTTCTTGAGAAAGGAAATTAGTATTATTCTAATTTTGGGGTTGAGTTTTTTTACTAATGTATACCCTTTTGGGTGCATACTCAATCCCCAAATTGATTTCCTCCAAATATTGCTTGTGTATATAATTTTGTAAAACATTACACTTATTACAATTATCAAAAATTCTTTCTAAGAACACCAAACCCTTAGGAATTTTATTGGTCTTGAGTTGAATTACCTCATTTCCAAAAATGGCGTCTTTCCCATCAATTTTTTCTATAAAATTATGGAAATCAATCTCCTGGCTGTGGTATTCATTTGTATATTGTAAAAAACTTCAAGTTTGAATCACTATTGAACACCTACCAGTTTTGAATATTGTCTGGGATAGAAGGCCTTACTTGAACCTCAAATAGTTATATCCTAGTAAAATTTATGTTATTAGCTCTCAAGGCAATATTGGCAAGAAGATTTACAGTAGCATTTTTTAACCTTTCCATCTAGTCAATTGAAAAGTGGTTAAACATTTCAATGGTATCCCAAAAAATAGCTTTGTATTGTTTAATATTTTATGTTTGAACACATATTTAGCTCTTATTTGGGATATGACTAACTCAAAGCCCCCTAAAACCCTAATCTCCTTAATACCATCTTTAATAGCAACCTTCAATCCTAACAATAAGGCCTCATACTCAACAACATTGTTTGTACGCTCAAAATTTAATGATAATGAGTGCTTGTAGGACTTACCTCTTGGTGATATAAAGATCACTCCTGCACCTAAACCTTCTTTTGAACAAGCTCCGTCAAAGTACATGACCCACAAGCCACCTTCCTGAGCAAGCTGTTTCATCTCTTCATTTTTTGGCGCATCTTCTCTATCTGTTGACTATGAGTACAACTTTGAAGATATCCATTTTTGCATCCACAAAATACATTTTATATTGGATGTACATCCTCAATAATATTAGAGGATGTCTTCTCCTTGATCAATTTTACATATTTACCATTAACAAGGATCATGACATATGAAAGATCTAACTTCATGCCGCCCCAATTGTTAATGACCACCTTCTCGATTCAAGCATTCCATACTGAGGTGGAATATAAACACCAGTTACATTCATTGCATAATCCTTCTTAGGGAAAGATGCTAATTTGAAACATACATTCTTCATGATTCCAATCACCGAGACTTCTCTCAAATCCATTGTAAAGCATTTCCCAAATGTTTGGTTTATTTTCAATCCAAGTTCCCTCATACTTTCTAAGGGCATGACATTTGTGGATGCTCCTTAGTTAGTCATGCAATTTATTATCATTTTTTTGTTAGCTTGTAGAGTTGCATAGAAGGGATCCACTTGATTACAACAATTAGTTAGAGTGGTGCCTAGAAATAATTCAAGTATTTCAACACTGATCCCTTCAAGTTCAATTTATTTTAAATTTTCTTTACCCTTTTCAAGTGGGGTAATCACCTTTTTTATATCATAGGCTATAATTGCTCTATTGATGAGGGAAACTGCCTTTTCCTTATGTTCTTTTATCCTCATCATTTCCAGCAAGGGAACTGAAACTTTGAGTTGGGACAAAAGTTATGTCGTATCTAGTAGGACATATCTTGGTACATAACCAGGCTAATCAACTAATATGGTTTGATTATTAACCTTTTATAATTCTTTTCCCACTGGGATTTTATGCTGATCCTTGACATGTTCTTTCCTTTTTTTATTTGTCTCTCTATTATACTTAGCCTTGGTGTTAGTAAGATCCATTCTATTTCCAAGCTTCTCACTACTCTTTTCTTAACCTCCTGTTTTTTGATGGGAGATTCACCTTTTGAGGCATTTGTTGGAGATTATTGTAGTGTTGTTATTGATGTCAATATGGAGAATGTTGTACTATGTTTTCATGAGTATTGTCATTAATTCCAACATATGTCAACCTCTAGTGTGGTGTTGAGTAGGTGTTGTAGATGGGAAGATTGTTGGTGTTGTAGATGAGGAGATTGTTGCAATCTCTAGTGTGGTTGTGATGAGAAGGTTCTTATAATGTTGCTGATGTAGTTGGTTCACTTGGTTTCCAAGTGTTCTTGAGAAAATTTGAATAAGAGGGTGTACAAGGTGGCAAAGTTGTGTTTTGCATTATGCTCCACATTTAATCATGGTTGTAGATGTTCCTGTGTGATTTGGATGAGATGATTATAGGTGTTAGAGATGTTATATCTAGATTTTTAGGTTATAGATCGTGCAACAGTGAAAGTTGTGTTTGATAGTGTGTTTGCTTGTGAAGAAGGTTGTCTGGGAGAAATGGAATTTCTCAGCATTTCTCAACATTGATGTTTCTTGTTTTTTAGATTTGGGAACATGCTAATATTGTTTGTACCTACCTTCCCTTGGAGCGTTGTGTGTTCAATTTTTTTTCAAGGTTGGTTGGTGTGTTGTGTGCTTATGGCAGTATGGCTTGTTGCACATGATGATAGTATTCTCAGTTATAGGTGGTTACACTAGTATTGTTAAATATTCTGGTGGTGTTTGAATATACTAGGATGTTGTGTGATGTTGCTTCATGGTCTGCAGGATGTTTATGGACTTGGTGAAGAGTGAATTGATTGTTTGGTAGCGTTAATGTAGGTTTGGTCAACTTGGCATGTTAGCGTTACTTGTGGATGTGCTTTATGGTTTTTGGAGGCATGTTGAAGCACACTAGTGTGGATTTGGGTCCTGGCTAACCCTTAGTGTGGACCACCTTCACTTCTTTCCACCTTGGAAGTGTTTGGTGTCAACCTATTTGTTGGTTGCACGTTTGAGGTGCATACGTTTCATTGAGTTCAACCTAGACAAGATTGTTTGAGGTCACAAAGGATATATAAACAAGTTTAATTATTGGAGATGTTGTAGATGGTGAAGTATTATGTGAATGTAATCATGTTATGATATGAGTGCAATCTTAAATGCCTAAGGCTACCAAATTTAGTGAGCAAAAGGTGTTTACATTTTTAGTATACTTGAAGTTGTTGTAGGTAGTGAGTTGAAGGTTGCAAATGGTGTAGAGTTAATGTGGTGGAACTTCCTATTGCTTTGAGGTAGTGAACCTCTCTATAATAGTCTTCTTCTATTCTCTTCTATTTCAGATAGTGATTCCTTTGGGCAGTGAGCCATTATTTTCTTTTGGGCAGTGAGCCTATTGTATTTGGTGTTGTTATTCATATATATATGAGTTAATCCTCATCGTGGTTTTCCCCTAATTAGGGTTTTCCATGTAAATGTGGTGCTCTATGGTGTATGGTTGTGAATATTTTTATGTTTCATTTTTTTACATTCATGCTAATGCTTAATCAGGGTTTGAGGTTTCATGAGGTTTTGAATGTTTTAATGTACAACTGATCCACCCCCCTCTCACTTGTCCTACGTGTCTAACAATTGGTATCTGATCTGTGGTTCCTTGGAAGAAGCTTAACCACTTGAGGTAGATTCGATGACACATTGGAATGGTGTCAAGGTTCCTTTGTTTGATGGAATAAACTATGCTTTCTGAAAAGATAGGATGTAATATTTTCTTGTCTCATTAGTATTTGGTGTTTGGAAGTTAGTTGAAAATGGATACACAATGCCTACTACTGCTTCAACAAGTGATGATGAGATCAAGGATTATGAGAACTATGGAAAAGCAAGGAATGCTATCTTGAGTGGGCTTTCTAATTCAAAACTTGTGAAGGTGATGAGCCTCAAAACTACTAAAGGTATATGGACAAAGTTGGAGAACATTTATGAAGGATATGATAAGGTCAAGAAAGCGAAGATGCAAAATTTCAAAGCCAAATTTGAAACCCTAAGGATGTCAGAAGATGAAGATATTGCAAGCTAAAAGCTTTCAGTGGATGAAATTGTCAATATCATCAATGGTCTTAGTGGAAAGTTAGAGGAAAATGAAGTTGTGAAAAAGGTATTGAGAACTCTTCCTAAAGCTTATAGTGCTAAAGTTTTTACTATTGAGGAAGCTCATAATTTGGATCGGTATTCTAGAGATCAAATGTTTGGTGCTTTAACTACTTTTGTATTAAGAGAGTTTGACCAAGATACTTAAAGGAAAGAAATTGCTTTTAGAGTCAGCAAGAAAGAGAATGATGAATCTGATCCATATGATATTGATGAGGTGGAAGAAAATTTTGTAAGAAGATTGAAAAAGGGCACTGGAAAATACAAAGTTAAGTCACCTTTCAAATGTTTCAATTGTGGAAAGATAGGTTATTATACTTCTAAATGTCTAATCAAAGTTGCAAATGACAAACATAAAGACCATAAAGGTAAATCTATTAAGAAGAGTTATTGTGTTAAAGAAGATAGTGGTGTGTCTGATGATAAGGAATAAAACTATCTAGATGATGGAAGTGATGAATGCTTGTTTATGCCATTAAATGTTGGAACTAATTATACTAAACTTGAAAGATGTGTGAAGGAAATTGCTTCAGATACATGTCATAATATTGAAGGAACTATGTTGATTTCTTTTAATGTAAGAGAGGAGAGAAAATATTGGATAATTGATAGTGGATGCTCAAATCATATTACACGTGATAAGAGTAAGTTTTTACAGCTTGAAAAGTATGATGGTGGTCTTGTTAAGTTTGGCGATGATACATCTACTAAGATTTATGGAAAATGTTCAATTAGTTTTGATGGCAAGCATAAAATAGATGATGTTCTTTATGTCAAGGGTCTCCAACATACTCTTCTTAGTGTAGGATAGATGTGTAGTAGAGGATACAATTTGGTGTTTCAGGATGATGGTTGTGAAATCATAAAAGGAAGCTTTAAAACATTGGTTGTAGCAGTAACAAGGACAAAAGGAAATTTTTACCAGCTCAAAGGTGGTGGTGTTAAGTGCTTCATGTCTCAAATAAATGAAAGTTGGCTATGGAATAGAAGAATGGGTCACATCAATTTTGATAGCCTATTGAATATCAATACTACTAATGTTGTGAGAGATCTTCCAAATATTACAAAGCCTTTCAATGTAGTGTGCAAGGAGTGTCAATCTAGAAAAAAAAAAAAAAAAGTGGTTCAAAATTAAAGAATATTTTACCAAAAGATCTTTGGATTTGGTGCATACATATCTATGTGGGCCTACCAAAATAAGAAGCTCTCAAGGTGATAGAGGTGCTGAGTTCACCTCCAATGAGTTTAACAACTTTTTTGAAGATCATGGAATAAAGAGACATTTATCAACTTCTAGGACTCCTCAGCAGAAAGGAGTTAAGGAAAGAAAGAATAGGAAAACTAAAGAAGCAACATTAACCATGATGAAGGAAGAAAATCTACCAGAAGTCTATTAGAAAGAATCTATTCATGCTGTAGTGTACATTCTTAATAGAGGACAAGAAAGAGTGAATAGTTCAAAGACCCCCTATGAACTATGGTATGGAAAACCTCCTAACATGAAATATTTTAGAGTGTTTGGAAGCAAATGTTATGTCAAGAGAGATGAATAAAACTTAGGAAATTTTGATGCAAGGTAGGATGAAGGAATATTCCTTGGATACTCTATAAAGAGGAAGGCATACATATGCTATAACAAAAGGGTAAAGAAGATAGGTGAAAGTTAAAGTGTCAAAGTGGATGAAGAATCACATCAAAGTTTAGTGCTAATCAAAGGACATGAATTTGATGAACCCCCTTGAAGAGAAGAAGAAGAAGAAGAAGAAGAGAAATAAAAAGAGATGAATATGGAAGAGAGAGAAGCTCCAAAAATAAATCCTAAGACTCCTAAGTATATATAGAAGAATCATTTTGAAGATCAATTCATTGGAGATAAGAGAAAAGGTGTGATGATAAGGAGAAGAGCTGCTATGGAAGAGGAACAAGTAAAATTTTGTTTAATTTTTGAGGTTGAAACTAAAATTGTAACTGAAACATCCAAGGATGAAAGTTGGATCAAAGCTATGGAAGAAGAACTAAGGTAGATTGAGAAGAATCAGACATGGGAACTAGTCCCAAGACTAGAAAACAAGAATGTGAGAGGAACTAAATGGGTATTCAGGAACAAATTGAATGAGAATGGAGAAGTTATTGTAAACAAGGCTAGGTTTGTGTGTAAAGGCTACTCACAAGTGGAAGGAATTGATTTTGAAGAGACTTTTTCTTTGATAGCAAGAATGGAAGCCATTAGGATGGTTTTGGATTTTGTAGCATATAAAAAGTTCAAGGTGTATCAGATGGATGTCAAGTCTGCATGCTTGAATGGTGAGTTAGAAGAAGAGGTATATATTGAACAACCATAAGGTTTTTAGTTATCACAAGATTTTTATATGGTCTACACATTGAAGAAGGCCTTGTATAGGCTCAAACAAGCTCCTAGATCCTGGTATGCAAGATTGGATAAGTACTTATTACAACAGGGATTCAAAAAGGTACTGCAGATATCAATCTTTACTTCAAAGTTAAGAGAGATCAAATTTTGATTTTGGTTGTATATGTTGATGACATAATCTTTGGAGGAAATGAAGCAATATGTAGGAAGTTTGTAGAGGAAATGAAAAATGAGTTTGAAATGTCAATGTTTTGGGAGATTAATTTCTTCATTGGGCTACAATCAGTCAATCGAATAAAGGTATATTCATCTCACAATCAAATTATGTCAAAGAAATGTTAAAGAAGTTTGGAATGGATGACTCCAAACCAGTATGTACTCCTATGGTTACTGGTTGTAAGTTGAGAAAAAATGATGAATCTCCTAAGACAGATCAAAACAAGTACAAATCCGTGATTGGTGGATTGTTATATCTAACTGTTACTAGACTAGATACCATGCATGCGGTATGTATTGTGGAAATATTTCAAGAATATCCTAGAGAATCACATGTGGAAACAGTAAGGAGGATATTTAGATACTTGAAGGGAACTCTAGAATTTGGTTTATGGTATCCTAAGGATATTGATTTCTCTTTGAGTGATTATACAAATTTAGATTGGGCAGGTTGTATAGATGATAGAAGAAGTATAAGTGGAGGTGATTTATTTCTTGGAAGCATATCGGTTTCTTGGTTAAGTAAGATGTAGGATTTGATGTCATTATCTACTGTAGAGGTATAATATATTACAACAACATCTTGTTGCACACAGGTGTTGTGGATGAAGCCAAATTTGAAGGATATCAGAATATCATATGATGAGATTATTCCTATCTTGTGTGACAATACAAGGGCTATCAACATTTCAAAAAATTAGATAATGCATTCAAGGATAGAGCATATCTCTATCCGGTATTACTTTCTAAGAGAGAAAGTTGCAGAGAATGAAGTGAAGGTGGAGTATGTTCCTACAAAGGATCAAATAGTAGACATTTTCACAAAGGATCTTCTGAAATATACATTTGAGTATCTCTGATAGAAGCTTGGGGTTATTGCCCCTCCTTTCAACTAGATGTATAAGTTGGTGTGTCTGTCCAGGTGGGCTATTCAAGATACATTCTTAATCCTAGACTGATGAAGGCTACCTCCTAAGGGGAGTAGGTAGTGGTGTCTTTGGTTGGTGCAATTAGGGGGAGCATATATTGTGCCACTAAGGGGGAGTGAGCAGTGGAGAGAGAGCGGTAGAGAGAAAGAAAGAAAGAGTTGCTTGTAGGTGTTGCCTAAAGTGAAGTATGTAGGTGTTTCCCTTTTCCATTGATGTCAAAGGGGGAGTGAAAATAAGTCTAAGATGCAAGAAGTGTTCCAATAAGGGGGAGTGTTTCTTGGGTACTGCTTGATGCAGGATTGCTTTTGTGAACTGGTGTTACAAGCTGGTATTGCCATTGCAGAGTTGCTTTTGTTGTTGATGGTTTCTTAGAGATGGTGCTTTTATCAATGATAAAGGGGGAGATTGTTGGATATTGTTATAGTGTTTTCACTAATATCATTAGGTAGAATGTTGTATTATGTTTTAATTGATGTCAACCTCTAGTGTGGTGTTGATTAGGTGTTGTGTATGGGAAGATTGTTGATGTAGAAAATGTGGATATTGTTGTAATCTCTAGTTTAGTTGTGATGAGAAGGTGCTTATGATGTTTTTGATGCAGTTGGTTCACTTAGTTTCCAAATGCTTTTGAGAAAATTTGAATAAGAGGGTGTACAAGGTGGTAGAGTTGTGTTTTTCCTCATGCTCTGTATTTATTCAGGGTTGAATATGTGCTTGTGTGGTTTGGATGAGATGATAATCTAGTGTTTGGAGGTGTTATATCCATAGTTTTAGGTTCTGGATCATGTGGCAATGGAAGTTGTGTTTGACAATGTGTTTACCTGTGAAGAAGGTTATCTAGGAGAAATGGAATTGCTCCACATTTCTCTGCATTGAGGTTTCTTATTTTGTGGATTTGGGAAAATGATAATATTTTCTATACCTACCTTCTAGGTTGGAGTTTTGTGTTTTCAATTGTTCCACAAGGTTAATTGGTATGTTGTGTGCTTGTGGTAGTATGGTTGGTTTCATAGGATAATAGTATTATCGATTGTAGGTGGTTGCGGTAGCATTTCTTAAATTTTTGATGGTGTTTGAATATTATAGGATGTTGTATGATGTTGCTTTGTGGTCTACAAGAAGTTTATGAGCCTGGTGAAGAGTGAATTGATTGTTTGGTAGTGTTAATGTAGGTTTAGACGACCTGGCATGTTAGCATTACTTGTGAATGTACTTTGTGGTTTTTGGAAGCATGGTGAAGTGTGTCAACATGGATTTGGATCTTGGTTAACCCTTAGTGTGGTCCACCTTCACTTCTTTCCATCGTAGAAGTGTTTGGTGCTGACCTATTTATTGGTTGCATGTTTGAGGTGCATATGTTTTGTTGAGGCTGACCTAGACAAGATTGTTTGTCATAGAGGATATATAAGAAAGTTCAATTATTGGAGATATTGTAGATGTGAAGTATAATGTGAATGTGATCTGAGTGCGAGCTTAAATTCCTAAGGCTACTAGATGCAGTGAGCATAAGGTGTCTACATTTTTAGTGTACCTAAAGTTGCTGGAGGTAGTGAGCTGAAGGTTGTAGATGGTGTAGAGTTGTTGTGGTGGATCTTCTTGTTTCTCTAAGGTAGTGAACCTCCTTGCAATACCATTCTTCTATTCTCTTTTATTCCAAATAGTGAGTCCTTTGGGTAGTGAGCCCTTGGTAGTGAGTCATTATTTTCTTTTGGGTAGTGAGCCCTGTTGATAGCGAGCCTATTGTATTTGGTGTTTTTATTCATATATATGAGTTAATCCTCACCATGGTTTTTCCCTGATTAGGGTTTTCCACATAAATCTACTGTTCTATGGTGTATGGTTGTGAATTTGTTTATGTTTAACTTTATTTACATTCATGCTAATGCTTAATAAGGGTTTAAATATTGTAATGTACAACTGATTCACCCACCCCTCTCAGTTGTCCTGTGTGTCTAACAATTGGTATCAAAGTTATGGTTCGTTGGAAGAAGCTTAACTGCTTGAGGTAGATCCGATGGCACATAGGAATGGTGTTAAGGTTTCTTTGTTTGATGGAACAAACTAAGATTTTTGGATTCGAGTTAGGATGGAAGCTTTTCTTGTCTCATTAGGATTTAGTTTTTGGAAGTCAGTTGAAAATGGATACATTATGCCTACTACCCCTCTAGAAAGTGATGATGAGATTATGGATTATGAGAATAATGGAAAAACAAGGAATACTACCTTGAGGGGGATTTTCGATTTAAAACTTGTGAAGGTGATAAGCCTCAAAACTACTAAAAATATCTAGACAAAAGAAAGTGAAGATACAAAATTTCAAAGCCAAATCTGAAACCCTAAGGATGTTAGAAGATGAAGATATTGCAGGCTACATGCTCCAAGTGGATGAAATTGTCAATGCCATCAATGGTCTTGGTGGAAAACTAGAGGAAAGCGAAGTTATGAAAAAAGGTGTTGAGAACTCTTCCCAAAGCTTATAGTTCTAAAGTTTTTTCTATTGAGGAAGCTCAAAATTTGGATTAGTATTCTACAGATCAAATTTTTGGTGCTTTAACTAATTTTTAATTAAGAGAGTTTGACCAAGATACTTCAAGGAAAGAAACTGATTTTAGAGTCAACAATAAAGAGAATGATGAATCTAATCCAGATGATCTTGATGAGGGGGAAGAAAAATTTGTAAGAAGATTGAAAAAGGGAATTGACAAATACAGAGGCGAGTTACCCTTCAAATGTTTCAATTATGAAAATATAGATCATTATACTTCTAAATGTCTAATCAAAGTTGTAAATGAAAAACATAAAGATCATAAAGGTAAATCTGTCAAGAAGAGTTATTATGTTAAAGAAGATAGTGGTATGTCTGATGATGAGGAATCAGACTATCTAGATGATGGAAATGATGAATGCTTTTTCATGGCTTTAAATGTTGGAACTAATTCTACTAAGTCCTTTGGGAAGTGAGCCATTCTTTTCTTCTGGGCAGTTATCCCTTTTGACAATGAGCCCATTATATTTAGTGTTGTTGTTCATATATATGTGAGTTAATCTCATCATGGTTTTTCCCTAATTAGGGTTTTTCACATAAATTTGGTGTTCTATGGTGTATGGTTGTGAATGTGTTTATGTTTTAGTTTTCTTACATTCATGCTAATGCTAAATAAGGGTTTGAAGATTGATGAGGGCTTGAATTTTTAATGTACAACTGATTCACCCCCCTATTATTTGTATTGTGTGTCTTACACCATCTTTACTTATTTATTTATAAAAAGACCACCTGACCTCCCTTGATCATCATTAACTATTATAATTCTTAGATTCTAATTTCTCTTAACCTAAGCAATAGTTTTAATAGTTAGTGTTATGATTTATTCATCTAAGGTCCTTATCAATTTTATCTCAGCTTTAGATTCTATATTATGCACATTACAGGACATTCCCTCTAATCATCAGAAAATACTTGATGATAACCATAATTATATTACCTCTTTTCATAAACGTCCATCTTTGAACATCCTTCATCTGAACAATAGTCATCTGCTTCTGAATTAATCTTGGTAGATAACATGTTTATACCTTGTTCTTCACCTTGTGAATTATCACAATCATCACATGAAGTATGACCTCCCTCAAATATTGGGAAACCATGCACTTTTGAGGAGAGTGTAGCAACTAGCAAGGATTACACCAAGGGCTTTCCTCTAAAATTAACACTATTCCTTTTTAAGGCATTGGGGGTTTCTTTATTTGGCATCACCCTTTGATTATTTTGAACATGCCTATCATTGTGCCAATTTGTGTTATAAGCCTGATCTGAGAGCTTAGGCATTTTATCCTATCTCTAGTAATTGAGTCTATCATGAGGCAAACCCTTATCCTTTTTGGCTACCTTGTAAGTGAGATCTTTCAAGGTACTCATCACCTTATCAAGTTTATCCTTAGCATGTGTAGTTCTATTTTGATGTCCTTTAGGGTTTTGCAAGATTTTAACATCATCCCTCTTGTTTACTTTTCATGATACATTTCTATTATTCTCAATATGAGTTGCAATCCTAAATACATCTCTCAATGATTGAGGGTTTTTATCCCTTATCCTATCTTTGGCTCATAGGAATTACCATATAAGACTAGGCACATAGAATCATTGGGACTCATATATGGTGGGATTTTGTTAAAAACTCTATTAAACCTTGTATTAAATTCAGAGATTGATTCATTCAATTCCTTATTCTTGTGAAATCATTTATCACAAATCTAGGATTGGTCTTAAATCTATACTATTCTCTAAACACCCTTTTGAAATCATCACATAGTCCAATACCTGCATTTGGAATTTTTTTGTACCAATCTCTAGCTTCACCAATTAGAGACTACATAAAAAATTTCTTTACAACATCCTCATGTTTAACCTCAAAATCATCTAGTAGATTCAAAAAGGTGCTACGATATTCTTCATTAATAACTACATAATTTTATGAGAATCTAGCAAGGTACAACCTTACTTCATTAGGAACTTGATAAGGATATCTAGGAATTCAAGATATCTATCCATTTGTAGAGGCATTTTGCCTAGAGGAATTCCCACTCCAAGATTGTGTTGACCACCCTAGTTCATAGGGGTATTTTATTATATGTATTGATATTGGACTGTTGGAATATATTGACCCCCTATGTTTGGTGAGGAATTATAATGCAATTGAGGCCCATTGATTTTGTCCCTGAGTATTTTGTATATGACCACCAAACCCTATGTTTATCCCATATTTTTTGATGGGACACTCCTCTTGCACTAGGACTGCTGAATAGGACAATTGGGGGGGGGTGAATTAGTTGTCACATAATTAAACCTTTAATTCAATCACCGAAACTAATTATTAATACTACTTAAATGATTAATCATCAAATACCAATGCAGAAACTTAAATCCAACACATAAACACAATAACACCAGATTTACATGGAAAACCCAATAAGGGAAAAACCAAGTGAGGATTAAATCACACTATAGAGAATATCAAAATCAATTACAAAAGGCTCACTACCAAAACAAGGACTCACTGTCCAGAAAAAGGACTCACTATCCAATAAGGATACAACCCAAAGTGCTCACTACTACAAAGATACAAAGAAGACTTGTTACAAAGAGATTACAATCCCAATGCAATAACGGATTCCACCACAATTACTCACACACATGCATGAATGATAGAGTTAACCTTCTGCTCACTACATCCAAAAACTTAGCACTAAGCTTCACACTGATCTGCCACAATCACACCACATACACATACACTAAATAGAATCAAATTCACATCTAACTACACTTTCTCTTTTCTCTTGCCACTCTTCTTCTTCATTCTATGTATCATTATTCACCATTAACTCATCTTGCATTTATACCATCTTCAACTTTAAAACATATCCAAAGTCATCCATCCAAATTCAAATTCAAATTCAAATTAGGTCAGCACCAAAACATCCTAGGGTGGAATTAAAATGAGGGTGAGCCAAACACACACTTCATAAGAACCCAAATAGATCCAACATGCTTCATCAATCTTGAAAGTAGTATTTCACACAAGGTCAGTCAAACCAGTGTAAAACACATAGAACCATTAAGAACAAACCTTCCAAATGCCGAAACTATCTTCAATGGAATCAAGGAAACAGAAATCTAGAACCGTAAGTCATAAAAATTCATCAAATAAATCTAGACCAACAATATTTCTCTCGGACCTCAACCAGAACCACATAAAATCATAGTTCAGAACTGGTGAACACAACTTGCATTGTACAACAAATCAACAACCAAAAATATAGATATAACATCTACTAACAATCATGAACAACATATCTAAACCATACAACCATAGGAGAAAATCTGGACCAAAAATCAGAGCAACCATTGAACACCTGCAACATATCTTCATTACAATTTTCTCAATATCCTCGACATATACAACCAACAGTAACTAGTTGATAATGAGTTGACCGGTTGACATCAATGACAACACCTTCAATCTTCCCACAACACTTTCAATCTTTTCATTCTTGCAAAATTCCCCCCTTTGTCATTGATGGCAACATGATGTGAAAAACCATCAAAGAGAACATACTAGCTTTGAATACATTTTTTTTGTTTCTCCCCCTTAGAAGATAATCTATTATATGCTTCTTCTCCTTTTTTTATTTTTTTTTGCACATGCTTCTTCTTCTCCCCCTTTGACATCAATGGCAAAGGAAAAATATTTTTTTCCATTGATTTCTCCTTTGACATGAAAAAAAAAATACTCACATTAACAACACCTGATACTACTTGCTCCCCCTGAGAGGTAGCCACCAAAACATCAGTCCAAAAGAAAGATAGATCCATAGACCCATTGGACTGATGCATCTCCATATGCATCTAGTTTAAGAAAGGAGGGGCAATAACCCCTAACTTCTCTCGAAGATAGTCAAAAGTATCTTTAGGAAGAGCCTTCGTGAAAATATCAATAATTTGATCCTTCATCAGAACATACTCAAGCTTTACCTCATTCTCGATGACCTCCTCTTTCAAGAAATGATATCTGATAGATATATGCTTCATCCTCGAGTGCATCAC
The DNA here is from genome assembly GCA_007115665.2 of Sequoiadendron giganteum. NCBI lineage: Eukaryota > Viridiplantae > Streptophyta > Pinopsida > Cupressales > Cupressaceae > Sequoiadendron > Sequoiadendron giganteum. The sequence continues at coordinate 523,090,463 of CM021101.1, forward strand.
ATGATTCTTAGAAATGTTAGTTGCACTTTTATTATCACAAAAAATAGAAATGGGATCATCATATAGCACTGTGATATCTTTCAATGTTTGTTTCATCCATAGAACTTGTGTACAACAAGATGCAACAACAATATTCTCAACTTCAATAGTGGACAAAGAAACTGAATCTTGCTCACCATTTGTATTTTTTATGTCATCTACACATCCAGCCTAGTCTGCATCTGTATAGGCACTAAGTGTAAAGTTAGTATCTTTAGGATACCATAATCCATAATCCAGAGTGCCATTAAAATATCTAAATATTCTTTAACAAAAAGAACATGTGTTTCCTTAGGATCTTCTTGAAATCTAGCCACAAGACAGACATCATGAATGATATCTGATCTAGTAACAATTAAATATAATAGTCCACCAATCATAGAACTATACTTGCTCTAATCAGCCTTAGGTGAATTGCCATATTTACACAATTTGCAACTAGTCACCATAGGAGTACTTACCGGTTTAGAACCATCCATCTCAAACTTCTTCAACATCTCTCTCACATACTTAGACCGTGAAATTAAAATTCCTTTCTCTATTTGATTAATTTGTGGCCCAAGAAAGAAATTCATCTCCCCAAACATTGACATTTGAAATTATTTTTTTATTTCTTCCATAAACATCTTGCACATATTTTCATTTCCTCCAAATATAATATCATCAACATACATAACTACAATCAAGATTTTGTCATTTTCAATCTTAAAGTACAAATTACTATCTATCATACCTTTGTTAAATAATTGTTGAATTAAATAGATATCTAACATCACATACCAAGCTCTTGGAGCTTGCTTCAACCTATATAAAGCTTTCTTCAATCTGCACACTATATCTGGTTGATCTATCAACAAAAATCCTTCTGGTTGTTTCATATAGACTTATTCTTCTAGCTCACCATTAAAAAATGCTAAGTTGACATCCATCTAATAGACCTTAAAGTATTTATGATTAGAAAATTCCAAGAGCATCCTTATAGCTTCCATTCTTGCTACCGAAGCAAAAGTTTCCTGAAAAATCTATGCCTTCTACTTGTGAGTAACATTTACACACAAGCCTCAATTTTTTTCTAACCACTTCTCCATTCTCATTCAACTTATTTCTAAATACCCACTTCAATCCAATGATGTCATTATCTGTTGGTCTTGGGACCAATTCCCAAGTCCGATTCTTCTCAATTTGCATAAGTTCTTCTTTCATTGCTTTCTTCCTGTTGGTTATTTTCTTAGAACCAAACTTGATCTTACCACTTACCTATGAATATGTCACAATCCAATGATTGGTAAGGGTATGGATTGGCCAACAAACAAGTAAGGATTCTAAGGCCCTCACTTCTACACTTCGAGCTTTGTGAAACCCAAGAGGGAAATCCCTATTATGTTCATATGATATACTTCTATCATTAGGTCAAGAACATTGCTACACACAAATAAATCTCACATAGAGGCTCAACTAATAGAAAAAATTAAAGAAGTTGGCTACTTCTTAGCAATACTTCATATTTAGAGCATGAGATTGGTAAAGCTCAACATAATTATAACCCATTTTATAGAATTTGATTTAATGAATGGTTTGTTGTTGAATTAATCAATAATATATAATTTGATTACCTCATTTAGACCAGTGTCTCATCCTTGGAACGTAGTCAATCCTAATACCTATGTAATTTGATATCAATTTTCACACATGACATTATTCAAAGCTTTGAGAAATTGCATTACAGTATTTCAACATTGTGTCTCAACCATCACTTCTTACTAGCATCCTAGCACCTAATTGTATATAAACCTATAGTTGTATTCAAGCATTTACATCAATTCTTTGAATTAATAAGCAAGAATAAAACCATATACACCCATTGGAAATCAATAGAGACAAATAAGATAACCCTTGATTATATTATTCATAGCTTATAAAACTAGTACATAGGAGAGAAAATGGTGTTGAACTTGCATTGTTTTATTCTATTATGCTAGTATTACTATCAGAGCTTCATAAACATATTACCAGACTCAAACCTACGACTTAACACTAAAACTATCAATATCCTTTACAATTCTCTATGTGATTAATCCCAGAACAACAAAACCACCCAACAACCCTTGTAACTGGCCCTGAAATCCCATTTATAGAGATATGGGAGCGAAAAAAATCATGCCAAAATTACAATTACAATTACATTTGCATTTGACAGTTAATTTCACCTTAATTTAAGAGATTCCCCAAGAAGTTACATTTAATCATTTTAGAATAGGGGAAAGCAAAAGACAAAAACTCCATACGGTTTGTTGAAGAAGAACAACCAACTTTCCAAAAGGCATCAGTTGTTATTGTAGTAGCTCTAAAATCCTTTGTCCACATTGATCAAAGAAGATTCTCCATCAACACCCAAGGAAAAAACTTACATATTGACCAGAAAAGGCATATTTGCCATTGAAGCAATAGAGTCCAACACCTCTCCATCACACCAACCAAAAAGGTTTCCAAGTCAGCAACAAAGACAAAAAACTATATGCTTATTGAAAAGGATGAGTCTGCTATCATCGCACTGGTGTTGTGAAAAATAAAAATGGAACCGAGGCACTACTCTAATTCGTCAACATCAGAGTAAGCCTGCCTGCTTCGCGTTCGCACTGAAACTAGAGAAGCTACTACTCCTCCCTCATCATAATCCTCAAGTGGCACCGAAGCAAGAAGGTAACAACCATACTTTGGATCAGTATCACCTCCATCACCTGAAGGACTATCCAAAATCTCAATGGGAGAGTGATGTTTTCCCATGTCAGAGTCATAAGCCCTGTGATACTTATTTTTCTTCTTTGCTTCCCTCACAGGCTTAGCAGATTTTCCCTTTCTAAAATTGATCAATTCTTTGGAAATAACCCTGCTCCTCAAATTATAGGTGCTTTTGAAACTGCCCTTCTTAGTTTTCTTGCAGGCTTTCTTCTCCTCCTTTGGTGTTATAGGAGCTCCTAGCATGCCAAATTTAGTTTCAAGTGAATCATCTTGGGACTCAAGCAAACTAAGTCTTCTAGACCTTTAGACTGGGTGAGTAGACACACTAGGTTTACTCATTCTCACAAAGGACAAAACGAGAACAAGGAAACTCTATTTTCAAGTAGACCCTTCACCAATTTATTCTTAAAAAGACTTTTGTAGAACAAAACACTCAAACCCTTGCGATTCTTATCAACTTCAAAAAGAGATTGCAGACTTATAAAACCCTCACCACCCCAAGACTTTAAAATTCACTAACCAACTTAGACGTAATTAGAACAAAGCGAACATTGACACCTACTTACCCAAGAAAATCTCACAATATCTCTACAACTTCCTCACCATAGCTCTTCACACCATCCTTTTATGCACTTAAGCTCAATTCTTAGCTTTTGATTTCAATTATGAAGATAATTTATGGCCGTCAACCCTCATTATACTAAGCAATTTGAGCTTGCCAACCATTAATGCTTGAGGAAAACTCGTGTGAGCGAGATGACAATTCGTCACTAGATTTTGAATCTCAATCATTTTTTTACATTGGGATAAATCAACTGATAATTACAATTGAGGTAATTAATTATGAGGAAACTTAGCTACTTGTGTTTGCTTCCTTTTTCCACTCAAAAGAATCCATGTGGATAGACATCCACTTTGTTTTCACAACTGGTTATCTACTTAGCATTAAATCAGTATGTCATGTCAGATTTTCCCGCTTGCCTATGGGACATAACCCACTTGTGCCTTTTGATCAATAGGATGATAGGGAACGATCATGATTTAATCTCAGACCATCGACCTATACCTTGCCTTAACTTCAATATCACCTTCCCACATGTATCACCATCTGACATAATTGACGGTCGTAATTGAAAGCAATCCCCAAATCTGGAACACGTTCGAAAAGAAATTAACTCAAATATGGCACCATTTTAGCCCTCGTGCTTTTTCAACCAATTTTATTAATATTCCATCCTTACTAACGTCCCCTCAAACCTTCAGATGACTTCACATGTCATCTTCCTGTCGCCCTCGTGATCCTTATCTTTCATTAACTCTAAGCAACGGGGATACGGGGAAGGGCTGAGATTAAATCTCATGCCTTCAAAATATTCATGTCTTAATATAAGTCCACCTGCTCGCTTCCATATTACTCTAACATAACCAACAACCCATATTAAAAGATCTCTAAAGTTGTGAACACATGTGCCTCATATTTCCTTTTAGTAGCACACACTTTACCATCTATTCCCATGTTGAAATGTTTGTTTAATTTTAGCCTTCATCCTAATGTCCTTTATGCCCTACAGGTTGCTCCACACGACACTCTCCCGTTTCCCCGTGACATTTCTTAAATACAAAATAAAATCAGACGGCGGAGTGGGGAGCGACTAAGATGAAGCCACATCACCCAACAACCACTATCAATTTTATTTAGGTACCACTTGTCGATCATTCAAATGTATTGGGACCACCAATGTAGAAGACATGTGGCTTGTGCCTGCTAGTGCGTGTGATTATTTTAATAAGGAATGAAGAAAGACAGGGAAGCGAGGAACGACGGTGATTTTCTCATGATGATCGAACAATCATCATAGAACCTAATATCTGCACATGCCAAAAATGTTAGTTTTAAGAAGGGGCCATCACTAGGTAGATGACAGTTGGGGACATAACAATTAAGGTTAAAACCTTAGGCAATCATGGGAAAAATTAATAACCTAGCTTAGACGTAGATGAAACATTTTTAGGGACATCAACCCTGATTAAAATAAGGCAATAATTCTAATACGACCACAGGCATCGACCAAGACCACTAGGATTAAGGGGTTGGTAAAATAATGAACTTGACAACATAAGTCGTAACTTAAACTGACCAAGAATTGGAAGTAATGAGTTAATGATGAATTAGAGTTTTGGCAAGGACACAGGCTTAAGGGTTATTTAGGAAGAATTCTAGGTAACATAAAAGCCTAAAACAGTGATGGTAAACAAAACCCTAAGCCCAAAGATGAATTTAACCAAAATTTTCAAGATTTGAAAAGGAACCAAAGCATTTCTAGGGGTTCCATTAGTGGATCTTGTTGGGGACATATGCATCTCATAGGCATGGTGAGATCCAAGACTCTTAGGTTGAAGCAGACCAGACACAGAGGACCAAAACCAAGAACATGCCCGGACAAGGCAAGAGGACTGAACCAAAGCAAACACACCAATATATAATATTATCATGACTGTACAAAATGATCCACTTCATAAATTTTAAAAGCCTCCTCTAATATGCAAGTCTTCAATCTGCAATTTCACCAGGCCTCAATCACTTGGTGGCCCCAGGCCCCCAAAACTTAGGACTGGTACTTGCCCCTGCCAAAAACCTGGTTTTCTACTGTCTGTACTGGATCAAGACAAAGAATGTTACCAAGAATTCCCCAACAATTAATGCTTTTGTAATCATTGTAATTGACCATTATGGACATACGTTTGAACTTTTTAATGTCATTATTAACCCTGTCCAACTGAAAACTATAATCAAGCAGTAATTACAGTCCATAATCAGTGTAGCATTTTATTTTGTTCAACTCACAATCATACTCCACCCAATACTCCTTCAACCAGACTAGAAATTAGAAACATTCATAATCGACTTGATCACTATCATCATAAGGGCTAACACCAAATTCATTTTTCTCATTAAATTGGAAACCCTCATATATAGTTCTCTTAGGATTCCCACCCAGTGATACACATCCTGCCCCTTTGGAGTGATATTTAAATTTCATTTTTGGTAACTCTGAATTGATAGAAGGATAAAAAAAGCCTCTAGGGTCATTGTCTAGTTTCCATTCCACTTCAAACAAATATTTACCTTGTGTGGTGAACAAAAAATTATCATACAGAGGGGTATTATTAAGCTGATATTCACACTCACCCGAGAACTAAAAAATAGTCACATTGTAATATGCTCTACTATCATGGAAAAGTGGTTCATCAAAACCCATGTCATTTTTGCTCTTATTTAAATTAGGGTCATCACCACAAACAACATTGTCAATACCATCCCAATCATAAAAGAATACTTCTATTTCAGGTTCATTAATATAATCTAATTCTTTCTTCCAATCATTTCTCAACTTGAAATATTTTTTCAAAGGATGGCCTAAATAATTCAGGATTGGTAGGGTCAGTAGCAAGGCACTTATATGTCTCATAAATTGATAGGTCTGCTGACTCAAATGTGGAAGGTTCATCATAACCTAAATATTGCTTATTAGTAGCTGAATCTACTTCTTCACCCTTTCTTTCCTTAATACACTCCTTATTTAAAACAATCATGTCCATGTTTTCTATAAAGATAGCAAATTCCACCTTTGTCTCACATAGACAATCAGGAACACTCAGTATATGACCCTACTAGTTAGTGCCACAATTTTCATCATTCTTAGCACCATGCTTAGGCTCAGGATATTGAACACACACATCCCTATCTTCAAATTCATCCTCAATCATACTACTAGCACATTCTAGTTCTTATGCAACTAAATTGCATTCCAAGAATCCTTCACATGCATTTTGTTCATTCACTGGTAAGGATAAGATTTCTTGAGCACCAATGTTATTGCATCCTTCATGAAAAGATATTTTTTTTGGATCATCATTACAAAAGAATTCATACTCTTTGGAGAAATAATTAAAAACTTCATTCTCCTTATAACCATCATTCTGAGGAGACTCATTATTACACTTACTATTCTCTGAGTGTCCATTTTGAATTCTCACATTCTCATTCTCAGTGTCTTGATCACCAATTTTCAAAGATACATAAGCAACACTTGCAGGTGTATTATTGTTATTACTCACACCATTAGATAAATGTTTATCTTTTGAAACATCCCTATCCATTTCTTAGACAAACCTTTGATCCTTGTCAATAGGGTGACTACCACCATCATTTTGAGACCTCATTTTTTGTATATATTCACACTTAGCCTCCTCAACAATCCTTATCCAATCTAGTATCTGATCAAAATCACGAGGTTTCAATTCTTTAGGTAAGGTACTAAGCCCTGACTCATAAATTTCAAAAAATAGGTCAATACATACTGAGTCATCAGGTCTCAACCTTTTGGGGATTTCTAACAAGATATAAAAAAACCTTGCTAACAATTCATATGGTGATTCTCCATCATGCTTTTTCATGTTAGACAGTCTGAACAAAAAACATCTGATCATCATTGCTTAAATTCTGTTGAGGTTCATCTTGGATCTGTCCATGATTAATATGTTGTGAGGATGAACAAGTTAAGGCATCAAAAGTGTCATCACCTTGACCATCTCTTTCATCCTTATGAATTTAATTTGCATGATGTGTGTTAGGATAACAAACACTTGCAGCCATATATACCTTCATCATTGAGTGATTAAGTTGTTCTCAATGTCCATAGCAATTTGATATGTATGATGCAATGTTATGGGCTCCTTATCTCTCAAAAAATAGCTCATTTCCTCATCAAATTCTTCCAAATATAAAACTAGACATTTTGCATCACCTAGTCTCACATTTGCAGGAATATTTCTTACTACTTTTGCAAATATGAGATTAAAAGCTGGGACTGATTCCTTTTCATCCCTTTGAATTTCCATAAATCTATTTCTTACTACATTCAGATTAACCCTTTCACCAAATTTCTCTATAAATTCTACCATTAACTCATCCCATGGAGCTATAAAACATACTAGTAAATAGGAGAACTAGTCTCTAGCATCTTCCTTTAAAGACTGAATAAAAACTTCATGACAACATCTTCATGATTTACCTCATAATCTCCCATCAAATCCATGAATGTATGCAAATGTCTATAAGCTGATTCATAATTTTTCCTTGTAAATTTAGGAAAATGCTTCCTAACATCATTAGGAACCAAGTTTGGGAAACCTTGAATACCACTAAAGTCCAATGGCCTATATCTCTCAAGAGAGAAATTCCTTTGATGGCATGATAAAAGTTGCATGCCTTGCATGGTTTTACTTGATATTCCATAGGGAGACACAGGGGAATGATATATTTTCTTGTACCCCCTTTACAAACTTTAAAGATCATTTGTACAATTGATCATTCACTACCCTATTCTTTAATTTAACCATGACCTCAAAGTACATGGTTCAATTACATCTATGTCTTAGATCTTCTATTGGGAACATTTTAAAGATAAGCATACCTCTTCACCATAATACAAAAAAATCAAATTAAACCTTAGAAGTATGTGAAATTACCATTACTATTCCCTTTCTTAGTGCTTAGTTTCACTCAATAGGGAACCAAAAATTTTCAAGACTTTTAAATATGGTTTTCTCACACAGATTTATCCTTCTTGAAAAGCAAAAAATGAAAAAATACTTGGATATGTTACAACTGCTGTAAATTTTTCTTCCTGACTAGAAATCTCTTTAGATCTAAAACTTTCTTCACATCTTCATCAGGTTCTTTTGATAGAGTCACCACCTCTCTTCATAGAAGATTGAACTTCAACCAATATGAAGTTCCTTCAAAGATGAATTTCATTTTGGGTTTTCTCCAACAGTAGAGTCACACATTTATTCTTTTAAATTTGCTACAACACAACCAATTCCAGGTCTGAAAAATTCTCAATATCTGAACAAGATGTTCAGATTCACCAATTTTTTTACTCTTTCTAAATGGATACTCCTCTAATGTTCCCTGACAGAGTCGCCAATTCTATTGGTGACTCAGATGGGTAAATGAGACTCCATAATTGTCAATCTCTAGTTTAATAATATTTCAAGATTTTAATGACTCTTTGATAGAACAACCTACAACCAAACTTCAAAGTTCTCCCCAGTGGAGTTGCCAATTCTATTGGTTATTTTTTAGAGCCAAACTGGATCTTACCACTTACCTATGAATCTACCAAAATCCAATGATTGGTAAGGGTAGGGATTGGCCAACAAACAAGTAAGGATTCTAAGGCCCTTACTTCTACACTTCAGGCTTTGTGAAACCTAGGAGGGTAATTCCTATTATGTTCATATAATATTCTTCTATCATTAGGTCAAGAATATTGCAACACACAGATAAATCTCACATAGAGGCTCAACTAACAAAACAAATCAAAGAAGTTGGATGCTTCTTAGCAATAGTTCATATTCAGAGCATGAGATTGGTAAAGCCCAACATAATTGTAACCCATTTTATACAATTTGATTTAATGAATGGTTTGTTGTTGAATTAATCAATAAAATACAATTTGATTACCTCATTTAGACTAGTGTCTCATCCTTGGAATGGAGTCAATCCTAACACCTATAAAATTTTATAGAAATTTTCACACATGACATTATTCAAAGCTTTGAGAATACTACATTACATTATTTCAACATTGTGTCTCAACCATCACTTCTTACTAGCATCCTAACACCTAATTGTATATTAACCTATAGTTGTATTCAAGCATTTACATCAATTATTTGAATTAATAAGCAAGAATAAAACCATACACCCATTGGAAATAAATAGAGACAAATAAGATAACCTTTGATTATGTTATTCATAGCTTATAAAACTAGTACATAGGACACAAAATAGTGTTGAACTTGCATTGTTATATTCTATTATGCTAGTATTACTATCAAAGCTTCATATACATATTAGCAAACTTGAACTTAAGACCTAACACTAAAACTATTAGTATTCTTTATAATTCTCTATGTGATTAATCCCAGAACAAAAAAACCACCCAACAACCCTTGTAATCGACCCTGAAATCCCTTTTATAAAGATATGGGAGTGAAAAGCATCAGGTTGAAATTATAATTACAATTAAATTTGCATTTGATAGTTAATTTCCCCTCAATTTCAGAGATTCCCCAGGAAGTTACATTTAATCATTTTGGAATAGGGGCAAGCAAAAGACAGAAAAACCATATGGTTTGTTGAAGAAGACCAACCAAACTTCCAAAAGGAATTAGTCATTGTTGCAGCAACTCCAAAATCCTTCGTCCACATCGATCAAAGAAGATTCTCCATCAACACCCAAGGCAAAAACTTACATATTAACTAGAAAACGCATATTTTCCATTGAAGAAAAAGAGTCCAACACCTCTCCATCACACCAACCAAAAAGGTTTCCAATTCAACAATAAAGACAAAAAACTATATGCTTGCTAAAAAGGACGAGTCCGATGTCGTGGCATCGGTGTCATCAAACACAAAAATGGAACTAAGGCGCTCCTCTGATTTGTCAACATCAGAGTAAGCTCGCCCACTCTGTGTTCACGTGGGAACTAGAGAAGCTACTACTCCTCCCTCATTAGAATCCTCATGTGGCACAAGAGCAAGAAGGTAACGACCATACTCTAGATCAGTATCACCTCCATCGCTCGAAGGGATATCCAAAATCTCAATGGTAGAGTGATGTTTTCCCATGTAAGATTCATAAGCCCTGTGATACTTATTTTTCTTCTTTGCTTCCCTCACATGCTTAATAGATTTTCCCTTTATAAACTTGATCAATTCTTCAGAAACAACCCTGATCCTCAAATTATAGGTGCTTTTGACACCACCCTTCTTAGTTTTCTTACGGGATTTTTTCTCCTCCTTTGGAGTTACAAGAGATCCTAGCATGCCAAATTCAGTTTCAAGTGCATCATCTTAGGACTCAAGAAGATTGAGTCTTCTAGACCTTTGGATTAGGTGAGCAGACACACTGGGTTTACTCATTCTCACAAAGGAGAAAACGAGAACAAGGAAACTCTATTTGTAGGTAGACTCTTCACTAGTTTGTTCTTAAAAATACTTTTGTAGAACAAAACAATGAAACCCTTGCGATTCTTATCAACTTCAAAAAGAGATTGCAAACTTATAAAACCTTCACCACCCCAAGACTTTAAAACTCACAAACCAACTTAGACGTAATTAGAACAAATTAGGCATGGACACCTACTTACCCGAGAAAAGCTATCATAATATCTCTGCAACTTCCTCACCACAACTCTTCACACCATCCTTTTACACACTTAAGCTCATTTCTTAGCTTTTAATTTTAATTGTGAAGAGAATTTATGGTCGTCGATCCTCATTATATTGAGCAATTTGAGCTTGCCAATCATTAATGCTGAAGGAAAACTTGTGTGAGCGAGCTGACAATCCATCACCAGATTTTGAATCTCAGTTGTTGATCATATGTTGGGATAAATCAACTGATAATTACAACTGAGATAATTAATTATGAGGAAACTTAGCTACTTGTGTTTGCTACCTTTTTCCACTTAGAGAAACCCATGTGGATAGACGTCCACTCTGTCTGCACAAATGGTTATCTACTTAGCATTAAATCAATATGTCATTCCAAATTTTCCCACTTGTGCCTTTTGATCAACAGGATGACAAGCAACAACCATGATTTAATCTCAAACCATCGGTCCATACCTTGCCTTAACTCCAATATCACCTTCCCATGTGTATCACCATCTAACATAATTGACGACCATAATTGAAAGCAATCCCCAAATCTAGAACACGTGCCAAAAGAAACTAACTCAAATATGGCACCATTTTAGCCCTCATGCTTTTTTGGTGAATTTTATTAATATTCCATCCTTGCTAATGTCCCCTCAACCCTTCAGATGACTCCACGTGTCATCTTACCGTCACCCCCATGAACCTTATCTTTCGCGCAACTCCAGGCAACCGGGACATGGGGAAGAGATGAGATTAAATATCATGCCTTAAAAATATCCATATCTTAATATAAGACCACCTGCCTGTGTCTATATTACTTTGACATAATCAACGACCCATATTAAAAGATCTCAAAAGTTGTCAACACACATGCCTCATATTCCCTTTTAGTAGTGCACACTTTACCATCTATGCTTTTGCTGAAATATTTGTTTAATTTTAGCCTTCATTCTAATGTCCTTTACACCCTCTAGGTTGCTTCACATGGTGCTCTCCCATTTCCTTGTGAAATTTTTTAAATACAAAATAAAATCGAACGGGGGAGAGGGGAACGACTAAGATGAAGCCACATCACCCAATGACCACCGTCGATTTTATTTAGGTACTATTCATCAATCATTCAAAGGTATTGGGCCCACCAATGTAGAAGGCACATGGCTTGCGCTTGCTAGCTTGTGTGATTATTTCAATAAGGAAGGAAGCAAGACAAGGAAGCGGGGAACGATAGTGATTTTCTCACGATGATCAAACGGTCATCATAGAACCTAATATCTACACATGCCAAAAATGTTAGTTTTAAGAAGGGGTCCATCACTAGGTATATGAGGATCTAAGACATAACATTTAAGGTTAAAACCTTAATCGACCATGGGTAAAATTAATAACACAACTTAGACCTAGACACAACATTTTGAAGGACATCGACCCCGATTAAAATAAGGCAATAATTTTAATACGACCACAAGCATCGACTAGGACCACTAGGATCAAGGGGTTGGTAAAAGAATGAACTTGACAACATAAGTTATAACTTAAACTGAATAGGAACCGATAGTAAGGAGTCAACAATTAATTAGAGTTTTGGAAAGGATGCAGACTTAAGGGTTATTTAGGAAGGGTTCTAGGCAACATAAACCCTATAACAATGACGATAAACAAAACCTTAAGCCCAGAGAGATGGATTTAACCAAAATTTGCAAAATTTGAAAAGGAAACAAAGCATTTTTAGGGGTTCCATCACTTCCAATGTTCATCTTTACAAGCTTAACTTACAATATACGTTTCTATCTTAGAAAGTAAACATAAATTCACTTCAACAACAACTTTGCTTCTAGTTAATACACCTTTTGTCTAGTCTCCAATAATCTGACTTTCTAAATGATTCTTTTATACATATCTAGGTGTCCTACGGGACATCACCGGAGCATCTTCTTCTCTTCCATTATGTTCATCTTGCTTCTCTTGTTCATTTTTTTCTTGTTTTTCCACAATTTCTTCTATTCTTATACAATCATGTTCATTAAATACATATCCATCAATGTCAATAAAGTTCTTCATTATCTCATCAACCTTCAAATTCCAACTTTCTTCAATCTTTCTTAGTCTTTTATTGAAGCATCTATATGCCTTGCTTTTAGTAGACTACCCAAGAAAAATTCCTTCATCACTTCTTGCATCAAACTTTCCCAAAGTTTCTTCATCTCTTTTGATATAACATTTTCTTTCGAATACCTTGAAATATTTAACAATAGGAATTCTTCCATGGCATAGCTCATAGGGAGTCTTTGTACTATTTTATCTTGCTTGAAATCAATTGAATACATAAATAATAGTATGAATAGCTTCTTTCTAGTAAAATTTCAGTAAAACAACTTCAGTAATCATTGACCTAGCAGCCTCTTGAACTGTTCTATTTTTCCTTTCAACAACTCCATTCTACTGAGGAGCTCTCAGAGTAGATAACTGTCTCTTTATTCTATGCACTTCACAAAACATATTAAAATCATCAAAGGTGAATTCTCCACCTCTGTAAAATCTTAAGCATTTTATCTTTAAATTCACTTCATTTTCAACCATTACTTTGAATGCCTTAAAACTATCTAATGCATATGATCTCTCTCTAGGAAATGTAACCCATGTATATCTAGAATAATTATCAATTAAAAGAATAAAGTACCTTTCACCAAGTAGGCTTCTCACTCTTGTAGGACCACAGAGATTTGTATGAACTAAATTTGACAGTCCAATAGTAGATTGTTCCTTTGATCTGTAATGATTTCTTGCTTGCTTTCCATATTGAAAATTCCTACAAATAGCATTAACGGGCTTTATAATTCTTGATAAATCTCTCACAACCTGAAAAACATTGATCCTTGCCAAGTTATCAAATTCATGTCACATTATCCTATTCTATAACCAAATGTCATTAATCTAAGTCATAAAGAATCATCCATCAACACCTTTAATTTGATAGGTATTCCCTTTAGATTTCTTTCCTATAACAATCAATGTTTCAGATCCTTTCCGGATCTCACATTTCTCATCCTTAAACACAAGATCATATCCTTTTCTGCACATATGTCCAATGCTCAACAAATTATTCCTTAAGCCCTTAACATAGTAGACATCGTCACTATGATGCTTGCCATCAAAACTTACTGAACCTATCCCTCAAATTTTAGCACCAGTATCATCTACAAACATAACCAAGCCTCCATCATATTGCTCAAGCTTAACCAACTTACTTTTATCACCAGTCATGTGATGTGAGAAACCACTATCAACTACCCAATAGTTTTTCTCTTGTTTTTAGCATGTAGGGCTGAGATAACCGTACCTTCATTTTTCTCCTTCTCCGGAGGGCTTTCCTTACCTATTTTTTAGAATGAGTAGAAGTAGGTTCATCCTTAATCGCCAAGAATAAGCACTCATTATCATCAAGATCTTCATATTCTGAATCCTAGTCAGATATACTAGAATTATCATTCACATAGTAAGCTCTGTTAATCTTCTTTCCTTTCTTTTCCTTCTCATATCTTTGTTTATTCCTTTTAGCTCTTTCCAAACACTTTGCAACATAATGAATTGTTTCTCCACAACTAAAACATTTAAAGGTAAAATTACCTTCATACTTACCAAAGCCTTTCCTCATCCTTCTTACAAAGTTAGCTTCTATTTCATCAAATTTATCTTCATCTAGATCTTATGCTTTTGTAGCTTTCAAATCAGTCTTTGATTTGCATCCATTCCTTAGAATCAACTTACTCATCTCATAAGATGTCAAAATTCCTAACATCAAACCCTTAGTACAGGTCTTATAATATATAGTCTACTCAATAGCACTCACCTTCCCACTGTAAGCATCATGAAGATTTTTGAGAATCTTCTTTACAATCCTGGTTTCATCTATAGTAGCACCAATTCCTCGCATTTCAACCACTATCTCATCCAATCTCTGTACATAAGCTTTAAAATTCTCATCTTCAGACATATGTAAAAGATCAAACTATTTTTCCAAATTCTATAATTTCACCTGTTTAATTATTTCATCACCATCATGCACTCTTTTCAAAGCATCCCAGACTTCCTTAGCCATCTTCAAATTTTGAACCTTAATCAACTCAGAATGTACTAGACTATTCTTCAAGATGTATTTTGCCTTATTGTTCACTTCATGCGCTTTGATATCTTCAGGTTTACTCAAACCATTAGCAGGAGGAGTGTAGGGATTCTTGTAAGCTTTCTTCACATCAAACCCACAACACTCTAGATATTCTTCCATCAATACTTTCCAGATACCATAATTACTTCCATCAAACCTGGGATAATCGTAAACCATTTTGCAAGCCATCTCAGACCTACCTCAAGCAGTTAATCTCTTCACCAAGGAACTGAGCTCCGATACCAATTATTGAATAGGACAACTGAGAGGGGGGGTGAATCAGTTGTCATAGAATTAAACCTTTGATTCAATCACCATAACTAATTCTTAATACTGCTTAAATGATAAATCATCAAATTCCAATGCAGAAACTTAAATCCAACACATAAAAACAATAACACCAAATTTATGTGGAAAACCCAATAAGGGAAAAATGGTGAGCATTAACTCACACTATAGAGAATATCAGAACCGATTACAAAAGGCTCAATACCAAAACAAGGACTCGTTATCCAGAACAAGGACTCACTATCCAATAGGGCTACAATGTGGAGGGCTCACTGCCACAGAGGTACAAAGAAGACAAAGAATACTTGTTACAAAGAGACTACAATCCCAATACAACAAAGGATTCCACCATAATTACTCACACACATGTATGAATGATAGAGTTAACCTTTTGCTCATTGCATTTGGAAACTCAACATTAAGCTTCACACCAATCTGCCACACTCGCACCAAATACACACACACTAAATAGAATCAATGTCACATCTAACTGTACTTTCTCTTTTCTCTTATCGCTCTTCTTCTTCACTCTATGTATCATTCTTTACTATTAACTCATCTTGCATTTATACCATCTTTAATTTGAAACATATCCAAAGTTGGCCATCCAAATTTAAATTTAAATTAGGTTGGCACAAAAACATCCTAGGGTGGAATTAGAATGAGGGCGACCTAAACACACACTTCATAAGAACCCAAATAGATCCAACACGCTTCATCAATCTCGAAAGTAGTATTTCACAAAAGGTAATCCAAACCAGTGTAAAACACATAACTATTAAGCACAAACCTTCCAAATTTTGAAACTATCTTCAATGGAATTAGGGAAACACAACTCTAAAACCACAAGTCATAAGACTTCATCAAAGAGAAATATGACCAACAATATTTCTCCCAGACCTCAACCAGAACCATAGAAAATCATAGTTCATAATTGGTGAATACAACTTGCACTGTACAATGAATAAACAATTAAAAATATGGATATATCATCTACTAACAACCATGAACAACATATTTTAACTGCACAACCATAGGAGAAAATCCAGACCAAAACCCATAAAAACCACTGAACACTTGCAACATATCTTTGTTACAATTTTCTTAATATCCTTGACATATATAGCTGACAACAACTAGTTGATAACTAGTTGATTGGTTGAAATCAATGGCAACACCTTCAATCTTTTCATTCTTGCAACAAGGACCTTGTTGTTGATGATAACTAGGGTTTTTTTGAGGGCTTATTGAGACACCAAGCATAGAATTAACACTAGGTTTATTTTGTGAGGTGGAAGGAATGAAATTTCCTTGAGAAACATTTCCCATATTGGTTGTACTAGGTACAATTTGTGATGTAACATTTGGTTGAGGGTTACTCTAGGTACTCATATGAGAAGTATTTAGAGGGACACTTATCTGTTGGCTACCTCCAGCCTGGTTTTGAGATGTTAGTACGGTAGTATTAGTTGTATGATAAGAATTTTTCATACTTTCAATTCTCTTTTTCATCGCTTCCCTAATTCTTTCTTGTTCTAATATATCCAACTCGAACTACAACTCATTCATTTCTCTTAACAATTCATCCTCAGTTTGAGTTGCATTTTTGGGAATAGGGGATTGTGAAGCAACTAGAGGGGAATGTTTTGGTATATATGGGACATTGAAGTTCATTAGTGGTAACAAAATTTTCAAAAGAGAAACAGGCTACTGTTGAAGCTGCAATATTATTATGAAGTTATGTACCACAAATTTTCCAAGAGGAGGGTTTTGGTCTAAAATATCCTATGTAGGATTACTCCCTCTCTAAGCTTGTGCTATATTCCTTATTTGTTCAGCCATTCTCTAGGAGTTTATAGGATTTCCTCCCAACAAGGGTGTAGTCAATGTATTTACCTCATTTAGAGGCATATATCTACTTTGTGAATTATCAAAACTATCATGACTATGTAATATATAACTAGTTTTCTTATTAAAAGTAGGGTCTGACTTACTTGCATATTTATTTTTCCATGTTGACCTCTTCTTTGAAAATTCTCCTTCAAGTCTCCTTGTAGAGTTAGCTTTGAATAGAGATCTTCTACCATCCATGATGATGTTCTGCTGAGATTTTCTTTTTGAATTGGTCCTTCAGAATGTTAGAGTTGCCACCCAAATCAAATGGGAATACAATCTTTAAGTATTTTAACAAGACTCCAGCCTTGACAACTTTATAAAACAAATTTACCACATATCGGTTTTAAATAAAAATTTAGACTCAAGACCATAGGATACTGACTACTAGATAGGAATTTCTTAGTAGTCCCTAAAAGAGTCACCAATCTGTTGGTGTTTTCAATTGATTGTCTAGGTTTTTTAAAGGCTAGCTAAATCTTATGATAAAAAACCCTAGGTCAGTGGCCAACGAATATGAGAGATTTTATAGTTTTCTCCTCTACACTTTAGGATCTCCAAAACCAAGGTGGGTTCCCTTATAACATCATTTAACATATAATAATTCTTGCAATGATGCCTTTAAAATAAACTCATCATACTAATACTATAGAGGGTAAGCCCGACTAGCTAAATGATCTTCAAAACCCTCTATATGCTTTGTATTACTTTGTTAGTGTCCAAATTTGAGCATAAAACAATAAATTGTGATGGAAGTAAGATTTTAATTTTATTTTGTATTTTGATTCTTCCTTACACCTAAACTCTGTGAATCATTTGGCCAATTCCTTATCCACTATAGAGTCAAGAAATGAAGTAAACTCCTATAATAGAACAATCCTTTGGTTTCTTATAACCTTACTGCTTGTTGGTGAACATATTTTTCCTTTATAAGATTAAAAACAAAATGACTCTATGATGCCCAAGAAGGACTAATAAATTCAAAATAGTTGGAGAGACTACCATTACATTGGTAATCCACATATATCTGGTGTTCTCTAGTGTATGGTGTTGTTGTGTTGATATTTCATATGTTTAATATTTTTTGATGCTTAATAAGGATCTGAAAGTTAATAAGGGTTTAAGAATTTATGAGGTTTTGATGATTGCATTTTACAAATGATTCACCCCCCTCTCAATTGTCTGATGTGTCCAACAAGGTCAATATTGTTGAAGAGGAAGATAACAATGAGGAGGATGTGAACTCTCAAGAGATTGATGAAGTTGAAATGAAAGAGATGGAGATAGGCTAGGAAGAAGATAATGTTAATAATGATGATGAGAGGGAGGAAATTGAGAAAGAGGAAGAGAGATACATAGTCTCTTCAAAATATAAAAGATCAGATAAAGGATTTGTGGGGTCGTGTCTCAACTATTGAGTCAAAATTTGATTTTGATAATCTAATGGAAAAAGTTACAATTTTGGAAAAACATATTGGTAGCATTACCTCTACAATTGATGGTATAATGTAGTATGTTTTTTTTGGTACTATCTCAAGCCAATCAAAGAATAAATTGTTGAAATTGTCTAAGAAGACATTTTTTAAGAACAATATGAATTAGTCCAAGAGCTTAATTTTTTACTCCTAAAACTTGAAATTGAATATTTAATGCATCAAACTTTAACAAAAACTCATCCATAGTTTTGAATTCAATATACCTCAAATCTTCAATTTGATCTTGATATTGTATCTTCCTTGACTCATTTGAACTATTATAGATAGTTTTGAGGATCTCCCATGCTTCATAACCTTTCACATAGTTCAAGAGACATGGAAATACCTATGAGGCCAAGAGCTTACACATTTAGAGTTCTCCAACTTTCTTGAATCTCCTCTTGGATGTTGGTGTGCTTGCTCATGTTCTCATCTTTATGGAAATATTTTATTTCGAAAAATTCCTCTTGGACTAGAGAGAGACGATTTTCTTGAATCTTCTCTTGGATGGTGTGCTTGTTCATGTTCTTATCTTGATGGAAATATTTTATTTCAAAAAAATTCTCTTGGACTAGAGAGAGATATAGACAAAGATAGAGACAAAGACATAGATAGAGATAAACAGACAGATAAACAAAGGGAGGGAGGGAGAGAGGGAGAGACAATGGTGAGATAGAGAGAAGTAGAGAGGGAAGGAGAGAGTGAGAGAGAAAGAGGGGAGAGAGAGGGAGAGAGAGGGATGGAGGGGGAGAGAGAGAGGGGGGGAAGTGAGAGAGAGGAGATAGAGAGATATGGTAGAGATAAAATTAGAGAGGGAAGGAGGAAGGTGGAGAGATTGAGATAGGTGAGGAGGTAGGAAGGGAGAGGGAAAGAGGTATAAAATGATAGGTTAGATATAGATAAGTAGAGAGGGAGGGTGAGTGAAGAGAGAGAAAAAGAGATAGAGAGAGGGGGAAATGAAAAGTAGATAGGGAGAGAGAGAGAGATAGAGGTAGACGTAGAGGTAGAGGTAGAGGTAGAGACAGTGACAGAGACAAAGACAAAGACAAAGACTAAGACTAAGACAAAGACAAAGGCAAAGATACCCTACCATTTTCTTCCCCATCCACCCTCTCGGGGGGCATACCCTGCCATTTTCCTCCATCTTTTCATCCTATCCATTTTCCTGCGATACTGGGGCATCATCTAACAATCTTTTCTTCTATCGAGTTGTTTGTGTTTTATTTTTCTTTGAAACACTATTATTCTAATAATATTTTGAAGAGGGACAAAATGTAGACACCTGAATTTGACCACCCCCATATGGTAAAATCCACCCTCGTATTATTCCATCTCGCACCCTTCATCTATATTAACTAAATAATCCCTTATTTGATTATTATTTCCTTCTTGAACTGCAAAATTTATGTTTTGGGTTAAAGGGATGGGTCCCCTAAGACTTTTTAGGGTTTTCACCTAGAAGAAAGGGGGTTTCCCTTTGGGTACATAAATCTTGGGATTCATTCAATATTAGGAATTGAAGTGTGATGGAAATGCCAATATGAACTATTGTAAATGCTATAATCTGATAAATGAAACTAACTATTGCATGTAAGCTAATGAAATCTACATTGTTGGAAAATACATGATGTAATACAAAAGGTATAAAATAAAGACTACACAAGGTGAAATAACGGAACAAATCAGACAAGTGCACCTGGAAACTAATGAGAACTAAAGTGGAGATTGTAGAAGCCTCTAGAAATCTGGAGAATCTAACTTTTATGCCAACTGGGACACTTACGCCAAGCTGGTCGACCTAGTCCCAGTTCTGGTAAATGCTCTAGGCTCCATTCTAGCTAACTGGGTGCTCAAATATACCAAAATATTTGACAAAATCCTTCAATAGTGGCAACCTATTCCCTTTCATCTTTTCGAGAAAACTGAAAGTGGAGTTAGAGGTCTATAGTCTGCATTTTGCTTCTTCATTGAAATCTGGGCTCAAATCCACAAAATCACTTGCAAAAAAAAGTATATTTTGATTTCTAATGTGGGGTTTGCCTTGGTCGAACCCCTAGTTTGTATTTAAATTTTGAAAAAGACAATAAATCTACATAAACCCTAGCCCTAAGTGTGTCTAGAACTAGGAAAATATGAAGTAAGACAAAACCCTATTCTAATGTGCTAGAATAAGATGCATGCAAGAGATTTGAATGATGTAATAATTCAATCCGAGAAACCCTACAACATTACAAATGAATGTAAATGGGATGAAAACCTTAAATCTGAAGATAGAGAGAAAATGGAAGATGGAATCACTCTGAAAACAAGTCTTTAGGTGTGGTTTGGTGGCTAGTTGCACCTCCTCGACCTAGATTTCTCTGTGATTCTCCATAGGCATACATAATAAACCATTTTCAATATGAGAGCTTGAGTGTGAAGTGAGCTTGAAGACCTGCAAAAGCCCTAGTTTTCTGCCCTAAGCTTCAACTTTGTTGTAGAAGAGTGATGAATATTCTTGTAGAAGATGTTCAACACTTGATTCTTGAAGTTGCTTGTGAAAAATGACCAAAAGTCTTTGAAAATGACCTAAACACAAGTATTTATAAGCAACAATACCTAATTGTCAGTTATTTTAACCTAAGAGGCCGACACCATCGAGAATTTTTAGCAAGTCAGACATTTTCTCGCTAAAAAATGCAAATAACCCTAAAAAGGACCAGGTTGCCACCTAGGGCGACCTAGTCCCACTAGGGTTTTTTGAAGTGGGAACTATGAATTTTGAGTGATTTTGGTGTTGTTTTTTGGGACTTGTATGGTTCCTTAGGTAAAATAGGCCTCAAATTCAAAAATAACGAGTCTTAGGGGCCTATAAATGTTGTTTTAAGAGGGTGATTGATGCAAGGGTACCTAAAATAGGGCCAAATTAGGCACAAAATTATCCTTTTCTTAAAAGGTATACAATTTTTGGCGACACATTTAGCCCCAAATTTAGCACTCGTATGACTCTACATGCATGTGTAAGTTGAAGGACTCTAAACAATGCACTTTATTTTCATAAAAGGATACTCATTCAAAGGTAGGAGAATGAAGCCCCCAGTGTAGTTATCTGCAAAACCACAATGTTAGGAACCACATCCTACAATAAAAATTTGTTATTAGTCCAAAATTCCTCTTATCTAATTCCTAGAAATCAAATTCGAGGGTAGATGTATGCCCCCCTTGATTCCAGTTGCTCTACGAAGGTTGAATCAAGGTAGCAATCTAGCCACATCGAATGAGGACACGCATATCAGAGGGAATTTTCAAGTACCATGCCATATAATGATAGGTGAGTGATGATGTAGGGCATGAAAACAATATTCTGACACAACAAACGACATCAAAAAAAAAGTTCACTAGCACCCAGTATGTTGATTTGAATGAAAAGCACACTAATAGGTCTAAAATGGTAAAAGTACAAATGTGCTTATATGAAAATGAGGAGTTAAAGTAATGAAAATGGTATAAATTGTCACTTAATTGTTCATTTACCTTTTGTGTAGGGTGAGAGTGATTAGGAGATAGCGAAAGATTCCAAGCACACGTGATTTCACACCTGAGAGATTGGATGCACTACGAACTAGGTGGCTAGCAGCGAGCGACATCACGAGGTGAGTTGATTCTACGACCTTTACTCTGTGATTTTTCAATTTTGAGATGATTTATATGCATATTTAGGTTAATTTAGGATCTGGAAAAAAAGTTCACAAAGTGTCCCTTTTGTTCGCAAAGTGTCTTGTTTCTTCGTGAAGTGTCCCAAAAGGGTTCTAAAGTGTCTAGGGCCTTAGAGAAAGCACACTAGAACAACATTAGCACACTTGCATGATGAAATAGATTAATATTGAAGATATTAGATGATTTAGAGAGCATACTTTGATGATTTTGATAGGTACCCACCCGATCTCATCAACATCTTGGTGGGAGACAACTAAGCTTTTTGAGAGACCTAGCCCCCACTTTGTAAATAGTGGATACAAAGCACCTACAAGAGGTAGGTATTTATTGGGTGTACCTCATGCCCCCCATGAGGTACCATGATGTTATGTTGATGGCGTTGTGTGAAAAATGGAATGCGAATACATGCACATTTCACCTTCCTATGGGAGAGATGACCATTACACTAGAGGATGTACATCAGATACTCTGAGTCCCTATTCAGGGTGAGTGAGTGCGCCTTCAAAGGGGTTGGTTCTTTCATGAGCAGCAGGTAGACATGCAGTATTGCCTTGGTGAACAAGTTCATGATGAGAGGGTTGCGAGATGGATTGATCTAACATTACTACTATATTCATGTGCACCAGTGGTGAGATAGATTATGATGCACACCATTGCATTGGTACTCCTCCTAGATGGATGAGAAACACACCTAGAGGGCGGGCTAGTTCACCTAGTATGGGGGATGGTAGAGAATAGGATAGTGTATGCTTGGGGACATTGCATCCTGGCATTACTTATATTATGATCTAGGGCAGTTTGTAAATCTGAGAGCTAGAAAACATGGTACACTATACACTTCTGTAGGTTTGGTGCCTGTAGCATATCACGTGCACTAGGCCTACTAGCTTCCCATGTCCGACAACAGTAGGGTATCCTCGGGACTTTGGCAATCCTCTTCGATGGTTATGGAAATATGGAGATTTACACCTTTGGAGGGTGAGGTTCGATCGATTGTAGGAGGATGATATCTTGTGGAGACCCTATCAGCTTGTACTGCAGTGGTTAGACTTCGCAAGACAGATGAGGAGACTACAAATGGATATATTTTGGTTGGTCGACATGATCACATAGTACATCCCTTCTACTATGATCGAGTCATGAGATATTTTGGACATATTCAAAGACCATCTCAGGCACAGTCATATTTTAGGAGGTCAGTTTAGAGTGCTCGAAGGCCTGGTGACACAACACGGTTCACACTAGATGACGTCATCTAGAGTGACTCCAATTATTCTAATCATGATCAGTTGTCGATCTTTGATGCAAATGACGTCGGTGCCATGTGTGATCATGAGGAGTGGTGGATAGCATCACAACCAACTCCTATGTTTCCGATTGATGAGCCAATAGGGGATGCAAGACCAATACCAGATGAGGGAGATGAGAGAGAGGATAGAGCCGAGGAGACACGCTACAAAGTTGCAGATATATTTACTGACATTATTGATGAGGAGTATGATGAGGAAGTAGACCCAGATTATGATGGACAAGAGGGAGAGGATGAGGATGAGGAGCCACCCTTGAGTGAGAGTGATGCGGAAGCAACTGAGGACCGATATGATTGGGAAGAGACCTCACCCATCCATATGAATAGATCTCAAACAACAACAACAACATACACCAGTACTTATAGTTGAGGAGAGGCTAACACAACATCCATGCCCCCTACACAGGATGAGACTGATATTGATCATCCCACCAGAGATATAGGTGATGATATTTAATTTTGATACATGGATTTCATACTTTGATGTATTATTTGATGCATATATATATCATTATGTGCACTAATTACATTTTTTTTCCATCTTGCAGGACCCACAGAGGATTGGTGGGATCTCTAACGTCAGGCGACTACAAAGATAGTTCCAACATCTTTTGACGAGGAGGAGATGGACTTGGATTATGTGCCCCCACCTATTGTGGAGCGAGATCCAGAGTCGTTGAGACCCTTTGCGAGACTACAGACAACATATGAGGACTTGAGGAGATAGGTCTTCCGAGCCAGGAGTGCACCACAAGCACACTCATCACAGAATCCAACAGAGGTCAAGAGACTAGAGAGAGAGGTGGCACAACTATAGATAGAGAGGGATCAAATAGCAGGAGAGCATCAGGTGGCACTTGCGTGAATGGAGGGGATGGAGTTTGCGATCAGATTCAATGGATCACAATTACGATCATGCATGACCATCTCCCAATGTCCAAATATTGATGTCATGTGAGTACCTGATCCTGAGGGATCTGGTAATCATAGTCTTCAGTGAAATTGTATATTATGATGACATGTATAATTTTTTTTGATATATATACATGCATTTTGATGTTATATGTGTTGGTTTAATGTGTGAATGTTAAATGGCAATGTGATGAATTAAATAGCCTTTGTAAGATTAGTTAATTAATGTCCACATGATTTAACAAACTTTATGTGATCTAATTAAAACATGTTAGAGATTCTTACATTCAACATAAAGATTAAGTATGTTATGCACTTATGATCGTAAAGCAACATAACACACAAGAGGGAATTTTTGAATAGTATGAAATCTAAAGTAATTATAAAAATAAGTTAAATAATCACTTTAGTGTTCAGGACACATGCATAATGATTTGTCAAGAAAAAAGCAATGAAAAAGCATATAGGATAGAATCTCATAGCTCCAACAACACTGGTTTATAATTCATACCATTCAAAAGGGAATTAGACATAAAACTGACGCAAATGCACAACACTAATAGGGTCTTTAAGAGGAGTGCCATCACCCTCGGTTAAGGTATAAGCAGCAGATCCATAATTCCTATTGACCACATAGGGGCCTAACCAATTAGGACTGAACTTTCCTTTGTCGGCAATAGTGTTTTGCTGATTTTCATATAAAAATAAATCACCTTTGTTAAATGTCTGAGGAATGACACCAATATCATATTTTCCTTGTAATTGTTTAGCATAAGCCAGAAGATGCTCGAGAGCATTAATACGTTGTTCATCAAGCATTTCAAGCTGGTGTAATCGTTGTTGCTTATAGGTGTCATTATCAACAAGACCTTGGAGAGCAATCCACAATGTGGGGATTTCTAATTGTAAAGGTATGATAGCCTCAGTACCATAGACAAGGTTGAAAGGTGTATTTCCTATAGAAGAGTGAACACTTGTGCGATAGGCCCGCAACGCATATTGCAATTGTGTATGCCAATCTTTTTGGTTTAGATTAGAAGCTTTCTTAAGGATTTATTCAAGGATTTTATTAGTGCTTTCGGCTTGGCCATTAGATTATGGGTAGTAAGGTGTTGAAAATTGATGTTGAATATGAAACATCTCGAGGAACTTCCTCACATCATTTTTTTAAAATGGCGTGACATTGTCCGAAACTAATGTGAAAGGAAGTCCAAAGTGAGCGATGATGTGTTCCCAATAAGAAATGACATATTACATCAGTAGTTGTAGACTGGAGAGGAATAACTTCTACCCATTTGGTGAAATAGATAGTAGCAGTAATGATAAACACATGTCCAGCGGAAGAAGGTGGTGAGATTTTTACAATTAGATCCAATCCCCATACAGAGAATGACCAAATAGGTATTTGGGCATGGAGCTCATAAGCAGGAGCATGAATCAAATTTCTATGTTATTGGAATTTATGGTATCGCTTAACATATGCATAACAATCTTTTTCCATGTTTTTCCAGTAATAACCCATGCGAATGAGTTTTTGCACTAAGGTTTTTCCTCCAAAATGACCTCCACAAGTGCCAAAATGGGCTTGTTTGAGGGCCATATGAGTTTCAGAATCCTTGAGACATTGGAGGAGAATTCCATCGAAGGATCTTATATAAAATGTATCAGCAAGGATTATGTACTTAATGGTTAACTTTTTAAGATGAATGCGGATGTTTTTGGTCGTAGGCTCGAGAATAGTACCATCTTTTAAGTAGTTATATATGGTATCATACCATTCACATGAATTATTTGGGAATTTTGGGAGGACATCATTAGGATTATCACTAATGGAAGGTTTCATGATGGGGTGGATGGTAAACATGACTCTTTCAGAAGGATCAATAGGAGAGATAAGAGAGGCTACACTAGCCATTGCATCCACATGTCGACTATCTTTTTGAGGGATGTTATCAATGGTGAATGAGTCAAAATTCTCTAACAAAGTCAGGATGAGATCCTTATATTGCGATAGCTTATCATGTTGAGTTTGATAGAGACCATTGATTTTTTTAATCGCCATAGATTTGTATATCTTTAATTCCCATGACTAAAGAACCACACAATCCAACAATTAATGCTTCATACTCGGCTATATTATTCATACATAGGAAATTGAGGTGATAGGACAAGGGAATAGGCTTACCTACAGGAAGAATTAAGATAACTCCAGCACCAGATCCTATTCGACACTTGGATCCATCAAAGTACAATTCCCATGGAGGAAGCTCTATGGTAAACACACTATCATTGGGAAAAGAGTCATTGGTAGGTAACACTAAAGGAGAAGGAGCATCGACTAATTGGTCGGTTAAGGCTTGGCCTTTGATTGCTTTTCGGGACACACTTTGAAGGTCAAACTCAGTTAATAAGATTACCCATTTAGCAAGATATCTTGAAAGGTTTATTTTATTCAAAAGATATCTGAGAGGATCAAACTTTTTCATCACTTGTATTTCTGCATTTAGTAAGTAATGTCGCAACTTACTTGTAGCGAATACAAGAGACAAACATTTTGTTTCAATTATTGTGTAACATGTCTCATAATCTATGAGAGTTCAGCTGATGTAATAAATAGGATGCTCTTTTCTATTATCATCTTGTTGAGCCAACAATGTAGCAAGAGCGTGGGAAAAAGCGAAAATATAAAGGATGAAGGGTTTGTTTGGGATAACAGGTTGTAAAATAGGTGGAGTTGCACGATATTATTTTAAACTCTCAAAGGCCTGTTTACAATCGTCATTCCAATCAAAATTTATATCCTTTTTAATGAGGTGCGTAAAAGGCAATGTAAGATCGTCTAAGGATGCGACAAAATGACGGATGGCTTGAATCCTTCCTTGTAATGGACACAATTGAGAGATGTTGTGAGGAGGTGGCATGTTAATTATAGCATCAATTTTCTTTCTATCCACCTTAATGCCTTTGTGAGATATGATAAACCCTAAAATTTTACCGCTATCTACTCCAAAGACACACTTTTTTCAAATTTAAGCGCATGTTATATTTATGCATGTGCTTGAAGATTTGTTGAAGGAAATTAACATTATCATGTCAGGTTAAGGATTTAGCTAGAATTTCATCAACATCTTCTAAGATTCTATGTATGTAATCATGAAATATTAAGGTCATTGCTCGTTGATAAGTAGCGCTTGCGTTCTTTAATCCAAAAGGCATCATAACCCAACAAAATGTTCCCCAAGTGGATGTAAAGGTCATCTTGTATTGATCTTGTGGGTTTATGAAGATTTTATTATATCCAAAAAATCCATCCATAAAGGATAACAAAGCATGTCCAACAATTGAATCCACGATCATGTCGATGTTAGGAAGAGGAAAGTCATCTTTTAAAGAGGCTTTGTTCAAGTCTCAAAAAACTGTACATATCCTAACATGATTATCAAGTTTAGCAACTACGATGATGTTTGATATCCAAGGAGAATAATCGATGGGGTGAATAAAACTTGCATCAAGGAGTTTTTCAAGTTCTCCTTTAACATGCAAGGCTATCTTAGGGTTCATCTTTCGTATCTTTTGGCGAATGGGCTTAGCATTTTCATCAAGAACAATGTTATGAGTAACTATCTTCAGATCTATTCTAGGCATATCAAAATATTTATAAGAAAAGAGTTCAAGAAAAGCATGAAGCAAGGTTGCAAGATCCTCTTGTTCATCATCATCAAGGTACTTCTCAATTTTAATGACTTTTTATTTATCATCTATGTCCATTGGTATGTCAAGGGTATCCCCTAAAGGGATTACATTTGACTTAGGAATTTCTAGATCATATGGTTCCAGGCTTGTAGGAGTTTCATTAATGTCACTAACGTTGAGCTCATAACTTATCATAGCACAAGATGCATTTCTCGTGGAGCTAGAAGTATTATCTAAAGCACCTAACAGGTGTTTCAAAGCTTCATCATCATGAAAATAGGTGAATGGTGGGGAATCCATATCAAGAAATTCAAGATGTTTGATTGTGAGATTGGTTCTTGGTGTGCATGTCATAGTGTTGATGTTGAGAGATGGTCATTGAGTTGCTTTTGTAGCTTTAGAAAAGGAAAACCCTAGACCGGTCTTAGTTTCTTGTGTATTAGGTTCAATGGGCACATGAACTCCTTGCTCATGCTTTCCACATCCTTTACCATTGTAGCGTAATTTTTTTACAAGATCATAACCGTGTCCATAAACTTTCCATTTCCTGTGGGTTAGGTGGTTGTTGGTAATATATCTCATTAAAATTTGTTGTGTATGTTGTATTTTCTTCCAAAAGAGATTAGGTAGATGTGTGGGCATGATGTTCTTCATGTTGGGTAGAGAGAACGGTTGGTTGTTCTTGTTTGTCATCCACTTTTTGTGTGACAATATGCTCACCCATAAATGAAGGTGTGAATTCTAGTGATCCCCAATCATTGCCAAGTAAGTTAAATTGGGATTTGTATTCTTGTTGATTCTTCTCAAAAGGGGTGATGTTGGAGGTAGGAATTAATGTGTTGAGAGGACTTGATGTTCCCTTTTCAAGTTGTAAGCAACTCTCAGGCTAGAGGTCTATCTCAATTTGATAGAATTTGTTATTATAGACATATCTCATTTTGTGATGAAGGGTTGAAGGAACCGCATGCATCTCATGTATCCATGGTCTTCCCAAGAGGAGATTATAAGAAAGGTCATAGGGCATGACATGAATAGGAGTTTGCATCGTAACCATTTTGATGATAATAGGTAAAGCGATGACACCGAGGTTTCTTTGTAACATTGTCAAATCCTCTAATGGATAAGGAATCAGATTTGATTTGTGATCTATCCACACATAACCTATCAAGAAGCTTCACACTACACATATTTAGGGCAGAGCCATTATCAACGAGGGTTTGTTTGATGCCTTTTTGATCATATTGGGCTATTATAATAAAGGCTTTGTTTTTATTTCTTAGTTATAATAGAGGGAGCTCATGTTGATAGAAGGTAATGTCTACATTGGTTGTATTCATTTCTTGTAGGAGAGCTACCACATCATTAGCATTCGTACCAGGAGGGACCACTATCTGTTGCAATGTCATTTGAAGCATGAAATGATAGTTAGGGGAGTTCTACAGAAGATCCCAAAGGGATATTTTGGTGAAAATATTCTTAAGTTGTTCAACCAAATTGTACTCCCTAAGTTGTGAGTTTAAACAAGGTGTCACAGGTAAGATGGGGTTGGACAATGGTAAGGGTGTTGAGGTGGCTTGTTGTGGATGTGGGTTATTTCAAGTATAATGAGTATGAGAAACAATATTGTGCTTAGGTGGGAAGAGGGTAAATTCAAGTTTAGATGGAGTTGAAGGTGTATGGGAAGGTGGATAGAGAACAAGTTGAGGTCGGATTACATTGACATATTTTGTTTGAGGTTGCTCACAAAAAACCCTAGTGGATGGGTTAGGTGAGATGAAATCCTAAAGAATTTCACCTAACATACTCATATCATCACAACTAAAAGGTTTGGGAGATAGGTTATCAGTGGTGGGTTTGGATTTATCATCACAAACCTTAGTGGATGAACTTAGTGAGAAGAAACCTTGTAGAGATTCATCTAAATTATCCAAGTCATCACTACCAAAAGGTTTAGATTATATATTTTTCCTATAGTGAAGAAGTGTGTGCATTATTTTATGTGATGTTTCTATGGTTTTGTTTTGATGTTCCACTGAATTTGCTTGAAAAGAACTAGGAACTAATGCTGAAAATGAAACTTGTAATGATCTAATGCTATTCATAAATACCATCAAAGAAAAAGATGTTTATGCTAATGATAACCATATAACAAAAAGTAACTAAATGTGAATGAAGCATGAACTGAAACAAACAAAAATTTCAAAAACTGGCAAGTAAATGCAAAAATTATTGATGCAAAAAGTGCACTGGGACTAGGTCGCCCAAGGTGGTGACTTAGTCCCAGTAGGGGTATTTGGAACTTTTTTCTAGTGATAAATGTTGTATTCTGGTATGTAAGGTGCAGATCTAAATGGAATATGAAAAATTTCTCTATTATGCAAGGACATAAGATGCAAAAATGAACCTTTCACTAATGCAAAGTATGAAAACCCTAGGATGCCCTTTTAAACAATGCAACATACAATGCAATGCTAAGAGAAAATGTTCCTAGGATGCAAATTCAAACTAAATCAGAAGTAAAATGTGTCTAAATGCAGGTTCACCAAAATGAACCGCAAAAATTATGCTTTGGGTTAAAGGGATGGGTCCCCTAAGAATTTCTAGGGTTTTCACCTAGAAGAAAGGGGGTTTCCCTTTGGGTACATAAATCTTGGGATTCATTCAATATTAGGAATTGAAGTGTGATGGAAATTCCAATATGAACTATTGTAAATGCTATAATCTGATAAATGAAACTAACTATTGCATGTAAGGTAATGAAATCTACATTGTTGGAAAACACATGATGTGATGCAAAAGGGATAAAATAAAGACTATACAAGGTGAAATAACATAACAAATCAGACAAGTGCACTTGGAAACTGATGAGAATTGAAGTGGAGATTGTAGAAGCCTCTGGAAATCTAGAAAATCTAACTTTTATGCCAATTGGGACACTTACGCCAAGCTGGGCGACCTAGTCCTAGTTCTAGTAAACTACTCCAGGCTCCGTTCCAGCCAACTGGGTGCTCAAATCTACCAAAATATTTGACAGAATCCTTCAGTGGGACTAGGTCACCACTATTGGTGACCTAATCCCTTTCAACTTTTCAGGAAAAATGAAAGTGGAGTCGAAGGTCTATAGTCTGCACTTTGCTTCTTCACTAAAATCTAGGCTTAGATCCACAAAATCACCTGCAAAATAAAGTATATTTTGATTTCTAATGTAGGGTTTTCCTTGGTCAAACCCGTAGTTTATATTTAAACTTTGAAAGAGACAATAAATCTACATAAACCCTGGCCCTAAGTGTGTCTAGAACTACGAAAATTTGAAGTAAGACAAAACCCTATTCTAATGTGCTAGAATAAGATGCATGCAAGAGATTTGAATGATGTAATAATTCAATCCACGAAACCATACAACATTACAAATGAATTTAAATGGAATTCAAATGGGATGCAAACCTTAAATGTGAAGATAGAGAGAAAATGGAAGATGGAATCATTCTGAAAACAAGTCTTTAGGTGTGATTTGGTGGCTAGTTGCGCCTTCCAACCTAGATTTCTCCATGATTCTCCATAGACATTCATAATCAACCCTTTGCAACATGAGAGCTTGAGTGTGAAGTGAGCTTGAAGACCTGCAAAAGCCCTAGTTTTCTGCCCTAAGCTTCAACTTTGCTGTAGAAGAGAGATGATTATTCTTGTGGAAGATGTTCAACACTTGATTCTTGAAGTTTCTTGTGAAAAATGACCAAAAGTCTTTGAAAATGACCTAAAAAAAAGTATTTATAAGCAACAATACTTAATTGTCAGTTATTTTGACTTAAGAGATAGACATCCATCGAGAATTTTTAGCAATTCGAATATTTTCCCGCTCAAAAATGAAAATAATCCTAAAAAGGACTAGGTCGACTTAGTCCCACCAAGGGTTTTTCAAGTGGGAACTATGAATTTTGAGTGATTTTGGTGTTAATTGTCGGGACTTGTATGGTTCCTTAGGTAAAATAGGCCTCAAAGTAAAAAATAACGAGTCTTAGGGGCCTATAAATGTTGTTTTAGGAGGGTGATTGATGCAAGGGTACTTAAAGTAGGACCAAATTACGCACAAAATTATACTTTTCTTCAAAGGTATACAATTTTTGGTGACACACTTATATCTTAATGTCTCCTAAGGTATTTAATCAATCAATTAAATACTTTACCCCTTTCATCTCTAAATTAAATAAATATCCCAATTTATCTAATTTAGTCACTTTAACTTTTATGACTTAATTTTCAATTCATTTTCCTCTCTCCTCATGTCACATCCTCCATAATTCTCTCCAATCCAAATTAATCTAATTAATTTGTGATTAGGATGTGCACACCATTAATGATCATTAGGGTCACATCCTCCATAATCTCCCACTTGCCCCTAATCTGTCATTAACCTACCTAATCCCACATTTGCACAACCTTAATCACTTGATTAAACCAACTTAATCCCCATGCCCTTTATGGCATATGTCCTAAGTCAAACAACATTAAATTCTTTCTCCATTTGGAGAAGGCAACCCCTTCCTTATGTGAATTTTTAATTCACATTTATTTATCCAATGCATTTTTAAGGAATTTTAAATTCCTTCTCCCATCCCCATGAGGATTTATGAGGAATTTTTAATTCCTCACATGTCCTCTCATGCATATTGTACAAGGAAATCCTTTATGAGGAGATCTTGTCCCTTCCCAAGGTACATAAAAGGTACCTCCATGCCACCTCCCTTTTCCACATCATCCACCACATGTCAAGATGTGAGGGCTTGTGAGTTCTCAACTCACCCTAGCCCTTGATCTCATCCATCATGGCTTAATCATGACCCTCCATTGTTTAGAGGCACTTCCCCAAAAAATGATGGAAATGTCCCCATTTGCAATAATCCACAATCAAGCATTCAACACACTTAGCATCCAAGATTTCCATCCACCATTTTTGCAACAACATTTGAGCCTCCATATTGCATCTATCAACATACCCATTTGCACCATTGCATTCCTCATCCTCTTAGCATCATTTCAAGCATCATTTTGAGCTATTTTTCCACCAAGGATCACACATATCAAACAATCAAAGGGCCAACCAAGACCATCATCTAAACAAGGTAAAAAGTTTCCATCTCTTGTATTTTGTGTAGATTTAACTAGGCCTTATTTGAGTTTTAGTTTTTGTGTTTTCCTTGTTGCATTAGTTTATTTTTTGCATCTTAGAGTAGGAATTCACACTTGCACAAATTTTTGGCATGCTCGATGGGACCGATGTCATGGGTCTTCTTTTTATGTTTTTTTTTTCGTTTGAAGTTTTTGCAAGTTCAGATTTGACATGCAGGGGAAAATCCACCCCTGACGGGCGAGTTTTCTTGGTAGAGAGGCAAAACTGCTATGAATACAGGTGAATACGAATACGCCCTTTCATGAAAGAGGCAGACTTGCAACCACTAATCCCAACTGTTGATTCTAGAGGCAAATACGCCTCGACAGGTGAACTTGTTGAACCTAGAGGCCAACTTGCACAAGTTATAGGGGTGAAATCACATATGCCTCTCCGTACAACAAGAAAATGAATTCGCCTCTTTCAACAGATAGGCGATCTTGCTCCACCGACAAGGGAAAATTCATCTCACATAGAGGTGAATTTGTGGTAATCTTGAACCTTAAATTTTTTTGTTTGAGTTACAATTTGGTTTTGGTTTTGGGTATTGAACCAGATAATTTGTTTGTGGGTGATTTGTGGAATTTTTCTAACATTTATATAGCTTGTTTCCCTATGTTTGTCCAATTTTGGTGGTCCAAAACTACTAACACATGTGTTGCAGGACGAGTGGTCGAAGCCTTAGTTAGCTCAGTCTATTGTTTTTCACACTAATCTAGGCACATGTAGATTAATTAGAGGGTCAATTAACCTTTGTTTGTTGTGTTTGGGAGAAAATTGTTGACATATCCACTCCCCTTGCACCTTTCAGTGATCTTGGGTGACGAGAAATCAAAATTCGTTCCAGTCCAGTCTGGTCTACCCAAGAAGTGCTAATGTGTCTAAGCTCTCCCCTTGCACTACATGCAAGACTAGGGACCAAAAAAAGCATCTAGTATTTCCTTCCTTTAGTAGGACCTACCTGGGATTTCATCACCTGGGGGATGATTCCAACCACGTGTTACCGACAGGGTATATAAAAGGGGGAGAGATAAATTTGTACCCCAGTCCAGTCACGTCATATTTAGCAAAGCGTCGAATCTAGGGTGATACCTAGATATAAAGACATGCAGGGTTGGTCTAAGTTTCCAGTACCTTGCTAGGGCTCCCAATCCACGCTTGTGATGAGCTGGTGTTCCCGGTTGTGCCTCACGTACCTAGTGTATATCGAGGATGCACGAGATAACTTGTTTATCCTAGATAGAGACCTATGTTTTAGTCATGGCTTGGTGTATTGTAGGGGATGCACACCATACCGTGAAGTTACTCACCACGTACTCCCTTGGGTTGAGATAGAAATCCTTGTGGTGGACTACGATAGTCCTCGAGTGAGAGAGAAGGTGAGCTCAGGACATCTATTAATGACCTTGTGCCACTAGAACTCTAGCTATCCGCCTTCATGAGAAAGGGTGATCTAGAGAACCACCCAGGTATCATAGAGTATTAACCTTGGGGTGTTCCCTCAAGGTGGTGGGCCTACATCGAGTTTTATAAACCCTTTATTACTAATTCTAGGATTATGTTGCTTGACATGTATTCTTGTGTGATACCAGTGCTTATCGTCAATCTGAGTCAATCCAGCCTATTATTTTTTTGTTGTTGTGTCTTCAGTCCTTTTTCGTAGTCTGCCCCTACCCATAGTGGTGATTTTTCTTCTCACAAGGGTGAATTTTTATTGTGGATAGGTGATCCACCTTGAATAGGGGTGATTATGTGTCTCGAGTCTGGTCTAGGTCATCCTTTAGGAGAACTCATCCTTGTCAGGGGTGAATTTTCCTCTGGGTCCCTCCATTCGGTGACCTCATGTATGTGTCTGTTCTCTTAGAATAGGTGATCCTACTTCTTCCCTAGGTGAGTCTACGTCATCCCCGCCCATTTGTTCGTAGAATAAACAAAACTGTTGTCCGCAGGGGTGATCTCATTTCCCGTCCAAGTCTTCCTTGTTCGTACATCCCTTGGAATCGGTGAACCTGTTGTCCATAGGGGTGATTTTGCATCTATTCACACTATCCCCATCCATACAATCCAAGACATAGGCAAATTCGCTATCCACTAGATAGGAATTTTTGTGTGCATTTGTACATCTCAAGAAAGAGGTGAATTCGATCCTTAGATAGGCAATTTTGTGTCTTGAGTCTGCCCATTTCCCTTTGAGTGTCCAAAGATACATGCAATCCCATGTCTTATAAAAGTGATCTTTTCATCACATAGGTGATAATGATACCTTGATGGGCGAATTCATGTCCCGTGTCTACCTATTTATTTTGCATCTCAAGATATAGGTGAATCTGAGTCCTAGAGAGAGGCGAATTTGCTAACCTTTAGATAGGCGAACCTGTCACCTGGAGGGGCGAACTTGCTAGACACAGAGGCATATGCACTTCCCATACAAAACTTCTAAGAATAAACCCTCTTAATTATTGAAAGACTGTCATTTTTTTAGTCTATTTTTGCAGTCGATTTTTTTTATCATTATCCATCTACCTGTAATCATCATTTTAGTCCGTTTGCATTTTTTAAAAGTCACAAAATTCTCAATCTGATCACATAGGTGCATCTTAGGACATCCCTATATTGCATTTTCATCATCATTTCATCAATTCAAATCCTTTAGAATTTGTTTTAGGGGATTTTTATCTAATTGGGCTAGGAAACTAACCCTAATCGTCATCATCCATGCTCACTTAGGATTGTTATCCATCCTAAGTTAGTAATCCTCCCTGGCCTTATCAATCCCCTCTCATTGTGAGGTGGATTTTGTGTTGTGATCATCTTGTTATCATCAATTTAAGCCCTTGAACCTAGTTTAGAGTCAATTTCATCAATCCAATCCTATCAATCACTCAATCAAATCAATTATCGAAATCATCGCATCCAATTCGATCAATCAATCAATCAATCGATCATCTAAAATGATCAATATTTTAGTCATCATTTAGGTAATCATTTAAGTGCATCCTAGATCTTAGTGTCATCCTAGCCACCTAACTATTTTGCATTTTCATGCCCATTACCCGATCACAAGCAAAGAAACTCATGGAACAACAGTCTCAAGGTGCTCAGGCTCAAATCTCCTAGGACCAACCCACCAACGGTGGTTCATCGCAATCCAATACTAGGGTCCACACTCAATCTCCTCCTGATGAAAGCATGGTTAATCAGCCCGAGCTTACAGTTGATGAATACCTCAGTAATCCACCAATTTATAGATGATAAATCATCTTCTAGATGAGCGTAGGGACAAGATCTTTACAATCTTAATTATGAAAGGTATCAAACCACCAATAGAATTTGACCTATCCAAATATGTCAACATTACACCTCCTGCACCACCTGTGTAGTAAGATCCTCAAAATTCCCAGAACGATCCGGGAAATTCATATATCCCCCAAGGTCCACCCCAAGAGGGTTGGTATCAACCTAGATTTGGAAATTTTGTTCTTTATCAAGTGAAACCTCCTATACCACCCCCTCGGGTTCCAATTTTGATTATGGGTGCATCGCTTGATCCTAACAATCCTATTGATCCTAGTATGTTGCAAGATCCACCTAATCTGTAAGGCACAAACATCCCACAAGGTTCAATTCCTGTACCATTTGCTTCACCTCTTCCACCAAACCAACTGGGTCAACTTCCTGGGAATTTTCAGAGCACTTCTTATAATCCTTTCGTTGCACCACCTCCACCTCTTGGTCCTACACCTGCGTCTAACTTACTGCCACCTCCATTTACATCCTAGATACCGCCTCAAAGTAGCCTTCCACCACAACAAACCCTTCACAACCTCTGCCTCACACTACTATCCCATCATAGCCTCAACAAATTCCCTTGCATCAGGCTCAGGGTAATCCATCTCAACCCCCACATCAGCCGCAAGGTAATCCTAAACAAGTTCAAATCCCACAAAAACATCAACAACCTCCACTTTAGCCTCAGGGAACTCCCTTGTAACCTCCTCATCAATCACAGGTCATCCCTCAACAACCTCAAATTCCATCTTAACCTCCTCACCAACAACCACCATATTACCAACAACCCCCTTAGCACTTGCAAATACCCATGCAACACCATCAATCATCCCAACAAAACCCCGATAACCCTGTTTCCCAATACCCGTATCATACTCAAAGAACTTATCATCTCCATGCCACTACATCCAATCCCAATCCTAACTATTATTACTACACTCCATAGTAATCTCAACAACAACCATCCTACGCACAATAATCCCCACAGTGGCCATCCTACACTAATCTCCAACAATCAAAACAATATCCCTATTATAAATAATCTACTCCATAACAACCTCCATGCACTTCCCAACAACAACCTATCTTCAATTATCAATCTTATCCGTATTACTATCAACAATTACCATCATATCAGTAGGGTGCCTCCTCATATTACCAAGCCTTGCCATCATATCAACAAGCCTACCCTAACCCTCCATTTGCATATTCCAATCAATATCAACAAACTCCTTCATATCCACTTCCACCATCGCATGATGAAACCATTCTGACTCCATCCTCATCCTATCACCAATATCCCCGAATAGGCCCCTCCTCATCAGTACCTATCAATAAGGAGTGGGAAGAAGTTAAAGCCTCATTAAAGGACTTACAAGTGGGGACATCCAAAAAGTCCTTTAAGTTTGAAGAGATTTGTCCCTATCCATTTGATCCCTCCATCTCGCTTGTCCACTTTCCTAAGCACTTTGAAATGCCAAAGTTTGATAAATACAAAGGAAAGGGTGATCCAAGAACCCATTTGCAAGAATTTTAAACACATTGCCAAAAATTCTTGCACAATGATAATTATCTCCTACAATTATTCCCTAGAATTCTAACAAAGATAGCTCTAGACTGGCTCATGGGTCTTCAAAAGGGGTCAATCTCTTCTTTCGTAGATCTATCAAAAAATTCATTGCACACTTCTCCTTCAACTTGGAGAAGGACATAGATACCTTAGATTTGTTGAGAGAAAAACAACGTGAGGGAGAAACCTTTGCAAGCTATCTACAAAGGTGGTGTGCCTTGGCTAGTCAACTAAAATCTCATCTTAGTGAGAAGGACATGGTGACCATCTTCATTGCAAATTCCCATCCTCACATGGCGCATAATCTTAATCTTCACTATGTTACCACCTTTTCAAAATTCATTGAGAAGGGCACCACCATTAAGAGGGCCCTCATTGCTAAGGGACAAGTCAAAGTCTTCAACTCAAATAAGGGAAAATCAACTGGAGATAGATCTTGCTACTGGAATAATAATAAGAATGCTCTCAATGATGGTGTCATTGATACCAAGCATGTCCAAGTAACCAACACCCCACAAAGATCACAGTATGTCCCTAATCAACAATTGGCTCCCAACGTCATATATGTGCTGCATGGTGCACCCCGTCCTCCTCAACAGTCCATAAAAAAATCAAGAGAATGATAAACGCTCATTCACTCCTTTGAGAGAACCCTTAAGTGTCATTTTCAATAGGTTACTTCATGCGATCTATTTGATTGTCTATCCTATGATGAAGCCCTTTAACGAGTCCAAACCAAAGTCTGCTTGGTATAGGGAAAATGATTATTGTGAATTCCATAAAATCAAGAGTCATACCACTAATAAGTTTCAAGGTCTTAAAATTTATATCCAAGATCTCATAGATTGAGGTGATATAGTAGTGGATGTGAATCAAGCAAACCTCTTCCAATGCTCAACTGCAAATATATCAAAATGCTCTCCCCAAGCACAACCAAGGTACTAGCACTTCCAATGCTAATCTTGGGCCTAGCAACAACAATAACCAAGGTAACAACACTAAAAATATTAGCTATAAGAATGTACCCTATAACTATGATGGAATAGTTATGTGCATCAGTCAGGTAGATCCATGCATGTCCATGATCCGTGTTAAAGGTAAGGAACCGCAATGTGTTGTTACTATGTGTCGCACCCGCATATCCATTCCTGGACCTTCTGCGTCATCCCAGCCAGCTCCTGTGAACTCCCAATATAACATTATTGAGCATCTTGGAAATAATCCCGCTCATATATCCATTTTGGATTTGCTTAAGTCTTCTCCCGTTCATTAAGAAATCCTCACCAAAGCTCTCTAGGATACCCATGTGCCTAATGATATGGATCCTACTCAATTTCAAGCCTTAGTAGGACATCTGTCATCCACATATCAACTAGGATTTAGTCAAAATGATATGCCATCAATCGAT
Source organism: Sequoiadendron giganteum (assembly GCA_007115665.2). NCBI lineage: Eukaryota > Viridiplantae > Streptophyta > Pinopsida > Cupressales > Cupressaceae > Sequoiadendron > Sequoiadendron giganteum. Next base: position 523,130,338 of record CM021101.1, read on the forward strand.
TCAAACCATAACTGCCCCCTCCACATCGAAGTCCTTGTAGCTCGTCATAAAGTGAAAGGGGTCCTGGTAGATAATGGATCTGCCCTCAACCTCTGTATGTTAAAGTTCATAAAATAGGTAGGGTATACTCAAGATGACTTGAATAATCAGGATATCACCATCAAAGCCTATGATAATGCAAAAAGGGATTTTGAAGGAATTATTTGTCTTCCTATCCATGTTGGCCCCGTTGTGCAGTACACCATGTGTCACATCCTTGATCTAGACCTCCCATATAATCTTCTGCTCAGCAACCCATGGATTCATTCCATGCAATTCGTTCCCTCCACTTACCATCAGTGCCTAAAATTTCCTTACAATGGGATGGAGGTAACCATTCATGTTGATCCCCAACCCTTTCAATATGGTCATGCCCTTGAAGCCTCTTTCCCCCACTCCTGATACTGCCCAGGAGTTGAAGTGGGGGAACGTCAGTCATCATCCTCCAATCCATCTCACAATCCTTCATCAAACACAACATCCACCTCATCCACCACATCTGAATCTACCATCACCAAAGTCCAAATCATTGATAAGGGCTATGGAGAATATGAAATGTGAACCGCACTTAGCATGGAGACAATGCCACCATCCCCCCAAACGTATGGGAAACCTTCTCAATCAACACCAAAGGAAGAAGAAAATACTAAGACCTTCACCTCTAAGAATATGGGTTTGAAACATTTTGAGATTTGGATACACTTCAAGATCAGATGGAAGATGACATCAACCAATGGGTCTACAGAGAGGAACCAGACGCATCACCTCCCCTTGTAGAATATTTCCAAGAGGTCTATCCCCACGCATCAAAGTTGGTATAAAAATAAAATTATCAAGGGGGAGGTCTTGGCATGGAAGAGTAAGGAATACTACAACCTGTTGAGGCATCTATGCGACCAAAACATGTGGGTCTAGGCTATCACAAAAAAAAAAGTGTCCTGCATCATCCCCTAGTACTTCGAATAATGTCAATACAAATGATGATCTCCTCAAGGACATATTGTAAGAAGAAACTATCATACTTTTGTACGATGACATAGATCTCCCGTCACTCTTTGATTCCACATCAATATTTACCATCAGCCTTTCCTTCCACCACCCTGACTTGATTGATTGGGACTTATGAGGTAGCACACCTATTGACACCTATCCTTTAGTGGACACTTACGTACATCTTATGGGATTGGGGGAAGATGAACACCTCAATCACAAAAATAAAAAGAAACAAAATAAAAAAGGGTCATCTAGTAAAAACCTCTCTGAGGCACTTCCTGACTCATCAAGAGTAAAAACAAAGGGTGTATCCAACAGTGAAAACCTCAATGAGGCATTGGAGGATGGGAATTTTCATCTTCCCCTCGTAGGATCTCACTTGTCTGAACGATCTTACATCCTAATCAAAGAGACACAAGTGGTCAATTTGGGAACAAAGGAAGATCCTAAAATCACTTACATAGCCAAATCATTTTCAGAGGAAGAGCATTCCACCATTGTTAGTTTTCTCAAGGAAGGAATCATCAACTTTGCATGGAATTATTCAGACATGCCAGGTTTAGATCCCCACTAGTCGTACACCTTTTGGACGTTCATCCAAATGCCAAACCTGTTAAAAAAAGTTCAGAAAAATGAATCCACATGTGGGTTTTCTCTTCAAGAAAGAATTGGAGAAACTATTAGAGGCTAGGTTTATAAGACCTATTGACTATTCTGACTAGATCTCCAACATAGTGCCTATTTCCAAACCAAATGGGAATATTAGAATCTATACAATTTTTTGGGATCTCAATACATCTTTCTCGAAGGATGATTTCCATCTTCCAAACATTGATATGCTGGTGGATCTTATAGCAGGGCATGAGATGTTATCCCTCATGGATAGATTTTCTGGCTACAACCAAATTAGAATCACACTAGAAGATCAACATAAAGCTGCCTTCACTACCCCTTAGGGCATCTTCTGCTATAATTTCATGCCCTTTGGTCTTAAAAATGCAGGAGCAACTTATCAACATGCGATGACGTTTATATTTCATGACCTCATCCATATCATCATGGAAGATTATGTCAATGACTTATTGGGAAAATCCAAGACCAAAGAAGAGCATCCCGCAATCCTGAAGAAAATCTTTGAGCGGTTAGAGCATTACAAGCTACGTCTGAATCCAAAGAAGTGTGTTTTTGGGGTCACATTTGGAAAGCTATTGGGCTTCATAGCCTCTAGAAGGGATATTGAAGTAGATCTGAAAAAATTCAAAGCAATAATGGAAATTCCCCTACCACGTAATCTCAAGTAATTAAGGAGTCTTCAAGGAAAGCTACAGTTCATCAGACGCTTCATAGCCTAGCTTGTTGACAAGTGTCAATCATTCACCCATCTGCTACGCAAAGACAAGGCTTTCAAGTGGGATTTAGAGTGTCAACAAGGCTTTGAAAAAATTAAGGAGTATTTGGCTCACCCACCTATTCTAATGCCTCCTATTCCAAGAAAACCACTTCTATTATACATCTCAGCTACATCCGTTGCACTGGGGGCATTACTAGCACAACATGATGAGTTCTCCAAGGAACGTGTTATCTATTACATCAGTTGAACGTTGGTAGGCTATGAGATCAACTATTATCCTATGGAAAAATCTTGTTTGGCAGTGGTCTTCAGTTCATAAAAGTTGCATCATTACATGCTCAGTCATCCCATCAAGCTAATATCAAAAGGGGACCCACTTAAGTACCTATTATCCAAAACTTATTTTATTAGTCACATGGCCAATTTGGTTATGTTATTGAGTGAGTTCGACATGGAGTATGTGGATCGAAAAGAAATCAAGGGACAGGTGATAGCAAATTAGTTGGTTGATTCTCCTTTGGTCGACGCATATCCATTAATAGTAGAATTTCCCAATGAAGAGGTCCTTATAGTCACAAAAAAATACACATGGACGCTCTACTTTGATGGGTCATATACGCATAATGGAGCTGGCACGAGTGTTCTATTCGTCACTCAAGGTGACTGTATTCCAAAGTCATTCAGATTATCCTTTCCATGCACCAACAATATTGTTGAGTACGAAGCTTTAATCAATGGCCTCATAATTGACATCCTATGGAACATCACCCATCTTCGAGTCTTTGGCGATTCCCAACTCATTATCAAACAGGTCAATCATGAGTTATAGACAGAAGATGATAATATTTTTCCATACAAACACATAGTGTATGACTTTAAAAACTATTTCACCTACATCCAATTTGAATTGATCCCCAAAGTCTAGAGCAAAGAAACTGATGCAATGGCTACGATTGGTACCCTTATCGAAATTCCCAAAGATTGAACAAACTGTGAATTTCTTATTGAGAAACTACTAATCCCGACATATGATGTCCTTGATAATGAGATGGTGTGTGATATCATAGGTCTCGAATTACCCTGGTACAATGAAATATATACTTACCTCTATGACAACATCCTTCCACCTGACCTTACCTGCAACCAACAAAAACCATTTATCCAACATTCATCCCAATACATGATTGTCGGCGATACACTTTATCGTCGAGGGTATGATGGTACACTCCATTGATGTCTCAACGGATCAAAATCTCATATCACATTAAATGATGTGCATAGTGGCGTATGTGGGTCCCATTCTAATGGCATGGCCTTAGCAAAAAGGATTCTAAGAGCAGGATACTATTGGCCCACTATGTAACATGATGCCTGTGAGTTCATGAAGAAATGTCTTCCTTGTCAACAACATGCAGACTTAATCCATGCTCCAACATAAGACTTGTAGCCTATCATAGAACCATGGCCATTTTCTCAATGGGGTTTTGACTTGATAAAAAATATTTACCCTCCTTCCTCTAATGGCCATACTTTCATTATCACAACCACTAAAAACTTTACCAAGTGGGTGGAAGAAATTCCACTCTCTCAAATCACGGGTCTTCAGATATCTAATTTCATCCTCTTCCATATTCTCTACAGATATGGAAACCCTTCCACCATCATCACCGACAATGGAAATCCCTTCAAAAATTAGTTTATGAAGCACCTTTGCGAAAATTATCACATCCAACATAGTTGGTCCACGCCCTATTACCCACAAGGTAAAGGTCAAGCAGAGGCAACCAACAAAAAATTGATCAAAATTCTCAAAAAGTTGGTCAATAATACTAGTCAAGATTGGCACCTCCATCTCCATCATGCCCTTTGGGCATACTATACATCCATCCACACTCCCAATGGTTCCACCCCATACTCTCTTGTATATGGTGCCGACACAATCTTGCTGATCGAAGTCGATATCCCGTCACTCTGAATCTCTCTGAAGAATCTTATCAGTGACGAAGATGCTCGAGTTGCACGCTTAAGTCAGCTAGAACTCCTGAATGAAAAAAACATCAAGGCCTTCAATCACCTTCAAGAATATCAACATCGCCTTAGAAGGAACTACAACAAGAAGTTCCATCCTCATTAGTTCAATGTTGGAGATTTGGTCCTGAAGGAAAACCAACGTACCTAGCAAGACAGAGAAAAGAAAGGAAAGTTTGAACCAAATTGGTTGGGTCCTTATGTTGTCACAAAAAAATACAGTTCTGGGGAATATGGGCTTGTGAAACCTGAAGGAGAGCCCTTGGAGGAACCTATCAACATCATGTATCTAAAGAGGTTCTATACCCGAGTCAGCTGGATTATCCTAGCTATAAAAATAAAAAAAGTAAAAAATCTAGAAAAATACAAAAAATCAAAAAAGTGAAAAAAAATCCAAAAATAGTAAAGAGAAATAATTCATCTTATGGTGAAAACCACCCTTGGTGGCGCCTCAGATAAGTATGTTTGGTGAAAATATGGTAACAAGTGCCATCCATAGAGGGCTTAATCATTATCTCCCTTGCATCATAGTTGCTTTATGCTTTCAACCATCATATCTGCATAGTCTATCCTTGCATCCTATCAATCCCATCCTTCCATCGACATCCCGTTTATCCATCGCTTGGTATATTTTCATTGAGAATTAGATGATTCAGATCAACTATCCAAAATCTTGAGCTTTTACCCTGAATCATGAGCTTTTTTCCATTTGTATATCCATATCATTTTGTCGATCTTCCGTCCTCATTTAGGATCCTCCATCGTGTTGGTCATCATTACATCTCATCTTTTCTTTTGTCTATTTTTTCGAACTACATTTTCCCTGCGCTTTCATGTAGGAAAGGCTAATCATTTGATCATCTCTTGGGGAATTCGTTCATCCAGTCTTTGTCATCCATTGAGATCTCCATTGTCCTCTTTTCTCTTTTATCCATGGTCAGTCATTAGTATTTTATTGAACTGTGAGGGCTCTACGCTTTCACGTAGGCAAGGCTAATATTTGATCATCCCCTAAGCCCCTAGGTCTGTAAGGTGTGTTTTGGTGTCATGTTGTGTTATCAAGTTTGTCCCTATTTAGATGATGTGTACAAACAAAGGTCACTAATATCATGAGGTTCCATCGGTTTCGAGTATCTCGAGTCATGTCGATCAACTGACCTACCCTTCATCTTTGGTCTTAATAGGATGTATCCTTCCTAAATCATACCACATCAATTCCATCCATCTATTGATCCTATGGCAAATGACATTTGAAATTTGTTGTGAGATTTTGATTCTTTTTGACATTTTTTTATCATTTGAGATTCCTATTATGCTTTTTAAGAGTTGCCACGATCCATCATATCATGGTGTGCTTTGACGAGTAGACATAGGGATGCACATATCTTGATCTTTTGTTTGTTCTTGTCTTCCTGGTTGTCCCATGTAGTACCCACCAAGATCCCTGTGGTCTTGCATTACGTTGGGGCATCCTTTGCGTTTGTGGTTATCCCAACATCAGGCCTAACCAAAATCCTTATGGTTTTGGGGTGTTGGGATAGTCTCCTTGTTTGTTGTGTTTGTTTTATGCATTGGACACTAATCGGCCTTGGTTCCTCATGCCCTGGCATATCGTTTCCCATGTTATAGCAAAAATTAGTGCTCCTAATATGGAAAAATGGCATTAGGTTTTTCATTTCATTTATCTTCCCATTGCATTGCATTTCCCCCATCCATTTCCTTCCTCTAGCCTATGGTTGGTGATTTTGGTTGTGCAAATATTTTCCTTCCACCTATTCTTCCTGACAGGATTCCTATATTTTGACAAGTGCACTCTCACACCCATCATCATTCATCTCGCTATGTTATGTGATGCATTACCACACTTATCATTCTTCATTTAGTTGAATTTTCATTTTCATATCATTTCATTATCATTTTCATTATAATCTTAAGTTGTTTAGATTAATATAGATTTGTTATTCTAAGCGTCTTAAGTTCATTACATTACCATTTCATTTCATTATTATTTCATTGCATTATCATTTTTATCTTCATCTCAAGTTATTTAGATTAATATAGATTTTTTATTCTCAGAATCTTAAGACCATTTCATCACATTATCATTTCATTGCATTATAATTTTTATCTTCATCTTAAGATGTTTAGATTAATATAGATTTGTTATTCTAAGCATCTTAAGTCCATTTCATTTCATTAACATTTCATTGCATAATCATTTTCATCTTCATCTTAAGTTGTTTAGATTAATATGGATTTGTTATTCTAAGAATCTTAAGTCCATTTCATTTCATTATCATTTCATTGCATAATCATTTTCATCTTCATATTAAGTTTTTTAGATTGATCTTGATTCATTATTCTAAGAATTTTAAGATCGTTGCATGTCATCTCATTACCATTACCATTTGCATTGTAATTTTTTATTGTTTCAATTTTTTATTCTAAACACATTCATTCATTTCATTATATACATTTCATTACATCATATTCATTACATTTATCCATATCATGATCACATATACATATATCATACATTTTGATGCCATTCATCCATATATAATTAGTCATCACACAATCATCCATACATTATTCATTATCCATATATGATCCATTCTCATATCATTTTTCATATGCATACATAACACAATAACCATAATCAAATCACCATCTACAACACACAACATTAGTAGCATGTCCATAACATTTATCACAAAAAGCATAAATCATGTCACATCACATCCTGCATCCACAATCGTTAGACATAATGTATATAATCCATATCATCCACATAGACATAGAAATAAATCACCATAATCATATGCATACATCATAATCATCATAATCATCATAATCACATGAGCATAATAAATATCCATCGCATCACATAGTAACCACACATCATCACATCAATGTCCATCACATATCATATATGTATCAAAACATAATATAGTGTCCATCGAGTCCATCATAGCCCATAATAAAAGATCACAAGAGTCCATAACAAGTCCATAATAAAACATTATAAAAAGTCCATCCATCAAGTCCATGAAAATCTATGAAATAAGGTACAAGTGCAGAGCGCTAATCAAGTACAAAGACTACATCTCTTGAATAAATAATGAATAAAGAATCAACGAACAATGAATGGATCAATCTTTGAATCTGTACAAATAATTTGAAGCCTTTGTCTCTGTGTACTGCACATACACTTTGCACCTATCAAAAATATGGGCTTTATCTCCTCATCCTCCTCGCCTCACCGATCCACTGCTCTTTGTATCTATCCTCTGGGGGGAGTCTGGCACTGATCTTCTACCTCAGGGAGGTATCTCATGGTAACTATTGTATCCCCAACATGTGTAGCAGCCCCGCCTATGCTAGGGATCCATGGTCATGGGAATTCATCACCCTTGTTGTTACCTCTAACACTGCTAAGTGTCACTCATGTGTCCTCAACATCTCGAAGATCTACATCCATGTAGACCAATTTGTCAGTTTTCTAACATTTTCACTTCTTTTTCTTACCCTTTTACCCCTTATCCTAGTTTGGCGAATTTTCCTCTGTGTAAGGAAAGTTCACCCCTTTTCCCTTCCAAAGCGTTCACCCCTCTTTTGTCTTTTTGCAGGTTCGCCTATTTGTCAAGTGACCTCACCCCTTCCTTATCTAGGTGTGAATTCACCTGTATTATCCGCATGGGAGAATTCACATTCGCCCTTTTCCCTCAGGGGTGATTTCACAATTGCCCTTATGTCTTTTCATCGTGATGGGAAAATTTGCATTCACCCATTTCCCCAATAGGTGGATTTTCATTCGCTTGTTTCCCATTTTTGTGAATTTGCATTCGCCTTTTCCCCTTTTGGGCGATTTCGTATTCGCCCTTTCCTAGTTTTGGTGAATTCACATTCACCTGTCTTCTTTCATTCTTGCCCAGGTGTAGTGCAGGATCGCCCTTTTCAGGAAGAGCGATTTCGTAATCGCCCCTTCCCCAGCGTTCTTGCCCCTACATAGCATGACTTCACCCCTTTCTTCGCCGATCCCCCTGGATGGAAAATTTTCCTTGTGGAAGGGTGAATCTAGCCTTCTGTGGCGTGTCTGTACCCTAATCTACTTGACCCAACAATTAAAAATGCGCTTAAAATTTAACTCCAAATCATAAAGTCGGGTTCAGGACCTACCTGGCAGGGTACCACGAGCTCATGGTAGTACTGCCACACCTCCTCACCTCAATGGATCAACTCATCGTCCACGAATGCCTTGTCACCACTTGATCCGTCAGCCATCCATGTCACTCTTTCTCTCTCTCTCTCTCTCGCTTAGTCAGTTGCCAAGTGTGCAAATGAGAATTAGGTGAATAGTAATTTTTCAAATTTACTATTTATATAATTTTCATTTTTACCCCTAATTAGCCTTTTCATTTTTGGGTAAATTTTACCCTTAAATTAACCCTTAATTAATTCATTCACCCCTTTTCTTTCAAGGTTTTCCATTCGCACCTCGTTTATCCTTTTTCCTCCATTCAAAATCCATTCTTCATGGTTTTTCATGCTCTATCACGTGGTGCCCTATGTTTCTTTATATCGAGAAGTCACTCAAGGCCCCTTTTTCTTCCCCATCCACCCTCTCAAGGGGGCATACCCTACCATTTTCCTCCATCTTTTCTTCCTATGCATTTTTCTATGATATTGGGGCATCCTCTAACATTATTTTCTTCTATCGAGTCATCTGTGTTTTATTTTTCTTTCGAACACTGTTATTCTAACAATATTTTGAAGAGGGGAAAAATGTAGACACCTGAATTTGACCACCCCCATATGGTCAAATTCGCCCTTGGATTCTTCCATCCCGCACCCTTCATCCATATTAATTAAATAATCCGTTATTTCATTAATATTTCCTTCTATCTTAATGTCCCCCTAAGATATTTAATCAATCAATTATATACTTTACCCATTTCATCTCTAGATTAAATAAATATCCCAATTTATTTAATTTAGTCACTTTAGCTTTTATAACTAAAATCAATTTTTAATTTATTTTCCTCTCTCCTCATGTCACATCCTCCATAATTCTCTCTAATCTAGATTAATCTAATTAATCTATGATTACGATGTGCACATTCCTAATCATCATTATGGTCACATCCTCCATAATATCCCACTTTCCCCTAATCTATCATTAACCTACTTAATCCCACATTTGCACAACCTTAATCACCTGATTAAACCAGCCTAATTCTCATGCAATTTATGACATATGTCCTAAGTCAAACAACATTAAATTATTTCTCCATTTGGAGAAGGCAACCCCTTCCCTATGTGAATTTTTAATTCACTTTATTTATCCAATGCATTTTAAAGGAATTTTAAATTCCTTCTCCCATCCCCATGAGGATTTGTGAGGAATTTTTAATTCCTCACATGTCCTCTCATACATATGTGGACAAGGACCTCCTTTATGAGGATATCTTGTCCCTTCCCAAGGTACATAAAGGTACCTCCATGTCACCTCCACCTCACCTCCTTTTTCTACATCATCCGCCACATGTCAAGATGTGAGGGCTTGTGAGTTCTCAAGTCACCCTAGCCCTTGATCTCATCCATCATAGCTTAATCTCGACCCTCCATTTTTTAGAGGAACTTCCCCTAAAAATGATGGAAATGTTCCCATTTTCAATAATCCATAATCAAGAATTCAACACACTTAACATCCAAGCTTTCCATCCACCATTGTTGCAGAAACATTTGAGCCTCCATATTGCATCTATCAACATACCCATTTGCACCATTGCATTCCTCATCCTCTTAGCATTGTTTCAAGAATCATTTTGAGCCATTATCCCACCAAGGAGCACACATATCAAACAATCAAAGGGCCAACCAAGACCATCATCTAAACAAGGTAAAAAAATTTAATCTCTTGTATTTTGTTTAGATTTAACTAGGCCTTATCCAAGTGTTCGTTCTTGTGTTCTCATTGTTGCATTAGTTTAGTTTTTTCATCTTAGAGTAGGAATTCACACTTGCACACAACTTGATTTTGACCTCCTAACTACTAAAATTTGACATGTTGATTACTCAAATTTGTTTGTCTTAAAAATAATAAGATCTTCTAAAACTAGAATCTGGATTATAACTCCAAGAGATTCTAAATCACTCTCAAACATCCTGAAACTATACATGAAATAAAACTTAAAGTATAATATAGTAAATGTACATTTGTAAATGTCAACTTATATGTTTATTTCATGTATATAGCTTCCCTGGTAGAGAAAGACAAAGACAAAGACAAAGAAAAAAGGAAAGAGTTCAACAAAATGCATTCTAAAAAGTCATGCTTCACATTTGGTGAGAGCTAAATTTGGCACTTTCATTTGGCGAGCACCAAATTTGGTGCTTCCCAAATGAGTTGCATTGTGAAATACCAATCCTTTGGCTTAGTCATCCAAGCCATTTAGAGCTCACCAAATGTTCATTTCAGGTTAAAAAAGGTGGCATCTTTTTTGTGTCATAGATTGGTGCACATACCCTAAAGGATAATTATCCTTTTTAGATTCCTTATTAAGGTTACAAAAATAAAAATACAAATGTAAATATCCATTATTTTTCCTAATAGGTACTAAATTCGTAATACATATGGAATGCCTTATAAGGAAAATGATTCCCATGAACAAAAGTTTGTATACTTCCTTTTGGATTGAGGGTTCAATTAAAGTGTTGATTGGCTTTTTCTTCTGTCAAAATGGCTTGAATCTTGGTTTTAAATGAATAGTGTGTGTAATAAACAAAGTGTCATAAGTTTTCAAATCTTCATAAGTCCAAGCTATGACAAGATGATAATCTATAAGAGCTTTAACAATTTTTTAACATTCTTCCTCATTACATACTTTACCAATAAGTACATTCTTTAGATCATCTTTACTACCCATGTTGTGAGATTCATAAACACCTCCATTTGTATTTGGAAAGTCTTTCTATCTGGTTATTTGATCAAGATCAAATAAGAATTCTAATTCAATCATCCCTCTTGAAATGGTGATCCTTCAAATTAATTATATTATCATCCTGGATTTCACTATTAGGTATGTTCTCTTCTTCAATTATTTGAGCTTCAAATATACCTGAATTGGTAATAAAATCCAAAATATGGTGTTCATCTTCAAATACTTGTAAGTTGGTGACATTGTCTAGTATTGAAGGTATTTGGACTAGTTCCACAGTGAATCCTTTTAAGTATGATATGTCTAAAGGTTCTAAAGTGCTCATTGCAATAGCTAAGGTGTTAGCCTTTCGATTAAACCTATGTGGGATATGCATGATATTAAAGCATCAAAACTCTCATTCAAGTCACATACACGATGCCTATAATTGGATAAACATTTGTAATGGAAAACATACTATTTTATATCTTGTTTAACAAGAAGTTCAGAGTCTCCAAATACTTTGAGCAATTTAACTTTCTTCTTGGTGGTTAATAACAAACCATGATTGAGGGCTTTGTATTTAGAAAAATTATTGGTATATTGAAATTATAATCTATATGCAACCAAATAATATTTTCCATACAAACTCACTAACTCAACTCCTACTCCAATTCCTTGTTTAGATTTTGAGCCACCAAACCTAAGGGTCCATACCTGATTATCCTTGCTTCTAGGCTTGGGAGCCTTTAAATTTTATTGACACACTCCCTTCTTTGGGATATGTGGCACTTTAGCACATTATCTACTTATTTCATTTTCTTCCCTATAAATAACATCAGAATTATCCATGTTATTATCACTCAATTTTTTTATGATTTTGGTACTACCATTTTTTGGATTCAATAAATTTTTTATTGGAATTCCTGAATTGTAATGATCTTCCATTCTTCTCACAATTTTCAAGCACATTGCACAACTAGTTTATGAATGTGGTGAATTATGCAATCTACACCATCCCTGTAGCAATGAATTTATTAAAGGATCATCATGTACTTGACATTTATAAAAATTTCTCGACACAAGTTTTTGAAATTTGTCTAAGAAGCCATTTTCACCCTCAGAAGAATCATAATTAGACTCAATTAACACATATGTTCCCAAGGTAAATTGATCCTAGACATTCAAATTACACATAAATATTTCCTTTATTTTGACTTCATTGGCCCTGAGGTTATAAACACTTGGTTCAACATCAACATAAAGGATTTCATTATTTTGGTTATATTTTATGATCATGTATTTCATTCATGGTTCCCTTTCTATTCTAATCTGGTTTGGAATTCCCCTCCAAGGAAACCACATATGCAAGAAATTTGTAACCATAGAGCCATTCAAATTTTTTGACCAGTCTCTACTCAACAACATCCCATATGTGTCAGGGATATTGAATACTTATATATCAATAAAATGTTGGACCTTTTGTTTGGTTACACAACATGCCCCAAGTTCCCTATAGAAGCTTGGGGACCCAAATTTTAAAATACCCACTTGACAAAGTGAAGCAGAAGTGGCTTGATAAAGTAGCACAAAGATAAAAAAAAATCATAGGAAGAGCAAAAGACTGAAGGGTAAGTTTGGTGTAGGGTTGGGTAAATCAAGTTTAAGTGCATGGTTTCAAGTAAGTCAGTCATGTTTAAACTGAGTAAAGTTGATCATTACGTAGTGGGATTGGAATCCCCAGGTGGGTGATGCAATAGGTTACAGACCTATAGGATTTGTTTGAAAAGGTGTAAAAGGGGGTTACATCAAAGTCTTAGAATTTAAATTTTTGAAGTTGCTAAGTTAGAGAAAGGTACTATTTCGCTAGTTATCTAGCTAGGTAGTTGGGGGGTTGGGTAGATGGGTAAGCGGGTGTTCAGAAACCTCGTAACAAAAGAAACACCTAGCATTTTTTTATCATTAGCCTCTAGAATTCTTGATAATGTTAAAATTTGAAAAACCCATAGGAAAGCCAAAAGTTCAAAAAGTTAAAAAATACATTATTTTAATCATAGATATACACCGGAAAGGATTAAGAGTACATAAGCATGATATTAATAATGGTTTCTTCTGACAAGTTAGTTAAAAAGGCTCAAATGTTTTAGTTGTAAAGTGGTGTTATGTTGATGTAGGTGGAAAATTATAACAAGGAATGCAAGTTCCTATACAAAGGATCAAAGTAGGGAGATTGAAAAGAAAACAAGCATAAAGCCTGAGATGAGTCTACAGAGGAAATATTTGAAGGCGAATAATGAGTAATTAAAGAAAAGGAAGACCTAGGTTTTTGATCGGTTGACAAAAATTAAGGTTTTTCTCGGATATTTTTCCCAATAGCAAAACTCATCATCAGGATTGGGAATTTTGAAGGGAAGCGTCAAAGACTTATTCCCACATTCTAAATATTGAAGAGAACTTGATAGACATTTTCACATAATTTTCAAGCATTTGAACTGTAGTAAAGGAAGTCAAAGTGTAGAATCTGACTTTATTTCCAGAAACCAGGATAAATATCTCCTAATTGCCACTAATGCTCTTGTGCCACGTGTTGTTTAATGATTGGCTTATTTTTTGTTATCCATGTGCTCTCTTTTGATCGATTGTTGCCTTGTATTCTATAAAAGTTAAAATGTTATTATTTTTTGAGGATTAGAAATTGTTGAAACAATTAGAGTAAAGTTGGAACATCACCAATTTTATGTTTAAGTCATGTTTTCTACTCAATTCCAGTTTAAAAGCTTGTATTTATAGTATAATTTTCTAATATCAAAACAATTTTAAGGTTATTTCCAAATCGTAAATCTTGCATAATTGTATGATATTTAATCCTACTAGAACAGTCAATTTTCTACACCAGATTTGGGTGCATTTTGATACTATTTCAACGCTGAACAATTCTTCTTTTTTTAAACTTGACTTATTTTGTATGTAGTTGTGAAGCAATCTGGTGAAGTACAAAATAGTTTATGCTTTGGTTTAGTTATTTCTCTATGATTACATGGATAATAGTTGGGAGAATTTAACTTCTTAGGCCTTTTCCCTCTTAAATATCATCTCTTAGTAGTTTCTTTCAGAATGATTTAGACTAATGGAATATGAAGAGTAATGCACGTTATATTTGTTGAATCTTTACATTGCTTTATTTTATCAAAGTTAAGAGTCTTTAAAACTAGTGGCCTCTTATGATTAATATCATTTGCACAACAAACCCTGAGTGAACCTAGTATGTCAAGACCTGACATTCCTCACCCTTAGGATAGCTAAGATTACCTCTAACCAAGAAATCTCAGTGATTCTTTCAAGATAGATAGGTTCCTTTGTTAAAGTGGCAAAGATTTATCTACATGTTGTTGTGTGTGTAACAACCACGTCAATAAAATTAGCACTAGGAGGGCCTTGCAAAGTAAAATAAAAAAATTATTTGTGACAATAAGAATCTTAGGGTTGAAATAAGCCTTAGAGAAGATTATTATGACATGAACATTGTAATTGTCTAGAAAATCCTTAATAGAAGACTCTTTCCTAAAAAAAATCATAGTTTTGGATGGGCAGACAGGTGTAGGATCCATGACACAAGGGATCATCATAGTGAGACCAATTGTAAAAAAATATAACTAGGGTGAGATTGGCTATTAATAAATTAATTCCTTTAATTTAAGTGTCTTTGTGTAAGAAAAGAATTGAAGGATTACGAGAGCTTGAATCCGCCAAGGTAGATCTAAAGAAGCCTAGTAAAACTGTAGTTGATAGGGTTCCAAAATATTAGTTTGGATGTGGTAAGATTACATATTTGAGGTTCTTTGTTAAAGCCTTGAAGAATCCACATGAAAAAGGAACAAAATTTTGTGACACCTCTTGTGAAGAAGGTAAAAAATAAGAAATCAAGGATGTGTTTCAAAGGAAAGCATATGAGAACATCCAGAAAGTCACAAATCCTCAAACGCAATAGCGTGGCCAGGGAGTTTGGAATTGCATCTAAAAAGGGAAGTTATTTAGGATTTAACATCACATCTTGAATATCAATCCTTTATTTTCCAAATTTATGATAATACTACTCTTAATTCACAAAAGGTGGATAATAAAGAAATCGCTTAGGATAATATACCAATTAATGTTTGTTTTGGTGACATAAAGGGAAAAAATAGATATTCAAAGAAATTTTTGGGAGTAAAGAAGGATTGCTCAACAACAAACATTCAAATTCACAAGGTAGGTCACATTGCAAAAATCCATAATAAAGAATCGTCTAGAAGCTTGAAATTCAACAATATGAGGCATCACTCACCGTCAAAATTCATTCAGGTGGTCTCTATCCATATTATGGAAATAATTAGAAAATACACATTCAATTCCATGTACATTCATTATGAAAAAAACAAAGTGATGTGAATTTATAATATTTTGGTCGGAGAACATATATCTAAGTTTAAAGATAAACAAAGTAAAATTTGAACGAAAATTGTAGCAAAACTTGTTTGTAAAAGTAAATTTCGCTTCTTCATGATCAATTATGTGGTAATTCAAAGCCTTAGTTGTAGTTTAATTTATGTTAGGGTTAGTGTTAGTTTAGGGTTAATTTTAATCGATAGGTTTGTAAATGTTAGGGTGTATGTCTAAATTCCTCAAAATTCTTCAAAATTTGGATAACATAGTCACATGCTTGCACAATCATCAAACACATAAACAACATAATTCAAATTTTGAAACAAAAGACCATGAAAAAAAGAGAAAAGAAAAGATTGAACGTTGGAAAATGATAATTATCGCATTAACAAGTATTTTTTGTATAAATAATTTGATATACAAAATTTGCTTCGAGAACATTAATCTCTCTGCAAAATAGTGACCCCAAAACCTATCATAGTGCATAGTTAATCAATTTTTTGAGCCTCGCCCATTAAAAGCAGGTAGCCTAAATGAGTGTTGTGATGATTCTCATCGAGGTTGACAGTGTGAAGATTACCAATCACAGGGAGTAGAGCCACCATAAATCCTCATTAAAAAAGTGAGGAATGTCCCTTGCAACAAGGATCCCTATTCCAGGCTACATCATAGCCAAGGTCTAATCAAGATTACCTAAGTAATCAAGAATTGCCACCATGGTTGTGGTTGCTTGTGCATCCTCCCTAAACGACCTAATATCCAAAAATGAAGCGACAAAGCACAAGGACAAGTCAAAATTGACTCTGTAGTGCTCGTCACAATCCATGAAGTCACCTCCGAGCACTATCCTCAACACCACCTGATTCATGCGAGTTCTGGTGTAGAAAACTTTCTAAAGTCATTAGCTAGTTATCCTTCCAATAAATGTGAACTACCTCCTCGGACTAGTCAGGTAGACAAGGGTATCCATAGGGCTGAATGTGCTAAGATAGCAAGATGTCTACTTAAAATTAGAGTTCCCAAATTTATAGAGCAAACATAGGGATAAAGGTCGTACCTCTCGCATTTAATAGTAGATTAAATAAAATCTAAAAATGTACTCTAGGTTGGCTCAATTTCTATTTCCAAAGCAAGAAACATTAAATCAACTCAAGTTTTAATCAATTCTATTCAGAATTAAGTGTGGAGAGTGCACGTAGAAATTAATTCGCATCACGATTATTGCATCGTCATCATGCAAGTTCCTCAATTGATGTCAAGTGTTGTCAGTAAATTGACCAAGTGTGCACACTGGAGTGGTAGGTACTGTTAACATCACAAAGGTTAAGGAATTTTAATAGGGTTTAATCAAGCATGTGAATTCAGTAAAGCCATTGTGAAAACTAAGGAAAAATTTAGCAGGATAGGTATTGGCTTATATATGAGACCGAGTCATCATAATGAGTTGATAGGTCATTAATTCGGGAGTGGGGATAAGCCACCAATTTAAAATCTAAGATCCTCCTGGGAAAGTTGATCTTAATCATTGAGAGAGAGAAATTATTGGATAAGGTGGTGGCAACATATCTAAATTTTAAAATATGAAGAGTCTAGGGACATGATAAATTTTAACTTATGGTTGTTTTCTAGAATAGTTCGTCATAATTATTTTGAAGGTTAGTATAATTCTTATGAAATTTCATTAAGAGCTGCACATAAAAAAGAAAAGTTAAATGAATTTATGGGAATTAATGGAAGGGATAATGGGTATTTATATCAAGTGAAAATTTTAAAGGTTTTCTTTTTCTACCATTGTAATTCTCAACCTAATAGTGAGTTTTAATGCCAATAAGTTGAACAAAAGAGATTACAAAGAAATATCAAAATTGAAAAAGGAAAAATTGAATACCAAAAGAGAAATTAACTCTTTATGTGACCCAAATATCTCTACCGGGGCTATAGACGCTTGGATGGCAATAGAGATATGTTTGGAGGGAATTATAGAGATAACCTTGTTGGGGCTATGGACTCTTAATTGACAACAAGGCAATATCCAAGGTTGGCTTAGAAGGAAAACCAAATCATGTAGCTTGATATGAATGACCTAGTCCTCTTTATTAATCTTCGAAGGTGGTAAATTGATCAAAGCACACACTAATACTCTAGGGAATTCCATAATTATTATACTGATAATCAAATAGACTTGATGAATTATTTTGGAAAATAGTTATAATTTTTAGTTTGATAATTTATCTGGATTCTTGTTATTTTAAGTTTATTTTTGTTGCTTGCTAGTAGTTGTGTGGTTACACAACAGACCCCAAGTTCCCTATGGAAGCTTGGGGACCCAAATTTTAAAATAATTGCTCAATAAGGTGAAGGAGAAGTGGCTTGAGAAAGTAGTGTAAAGATCACAAATTTCCACAAGAAGAGAAAAATCGTGAAGGGGTAAGTTTGGTGTTGGGTTAGATAAATCAAATTTAAGTGCATTATTTCGAGTAAGTCAATCGCGTTTGAATTGAGTAAAGTGGATCATTGCATAGCGGGATTGGATTCCTCGAGCGAGTGATGCAACGAGTTGCAAGCCCGCAGGCCCACAGGTTTTGTTCGGTAAGGTGTAAAAGGGGGGTATGTCAAAGTCTTAAAATTTAAATTACCATAGCTACTAAATTCGAGAAAGGTATTGTTCAACCAGTTAGCTACTTGGGTAGTTGGGGAGTCGGGTAGACGGGTAAGCAAGTGTTTGTAAACCTCATAACAAAAGAAACACCTAGCATTTTTCTATCATTATTCTTCGAGATTCTCGATAATGCTAAAATCTTGGAAACCCGTAGGAGATCCAAAAGTTTGAAAAGCAAAAAAGTGTATTATTTTAATTGTGGATATACAATGGAAAGGTTTAAGAGCACATAAGCATGATTTAATAATGTTTTCTTTTGACAAGTTAGTTAAAAAGGCTTAAATGTTTTAGTTGTAAAATGGCATTATGTTGATGCAGGTGCCTATGCAAATCAACCCTTATAAGAAAACAATGATAAAGGATCAAAGTAGGGAGACTGAAAGGACAACAAGCATAAATATTTAGATGAGTCTACGGAGGAAATATCTAAAGGCAGATAGCGGGTAATCGAAGAAAATCAAGACCCAAGTTTTTGATTGGTTGACAAAACCAAAGGTTTTTCCTAGCTTTCTTTAGAAGAGGTTTTTTCCAATAACGAAACTCATCATCAAGATTGAGAATTATAAAGGGAAGCATCAAAGACTTATTCCCACATTTTGAAGACTGAAGAGAACCCGATAGGCATTTGCCCACAATTTTCAAGCATTTGAACTACAACAAAGGAAGTTAAAGTGCAGACTTTGAATTTATTTCCAAAAATCGGGACAAATATATCCTGAGTGAAACCAATGCTCTTATGACATGTGTTGTTTAATGATTGGCTTGTTTTTTGTTAGCCATGTTGTCTCTTTTGTTCGACTATTGCCTTGTATTCTATAAAAGGAATTTTAAATTTTTTTTAAGGATCAGAAATTGTTGAAACAATCAGACTAAAGTTGGAACATCACCAATTTTATGTTTAAGTCTTGTTTCTTGTTTAATTCCAATTTTTAAAAAACTATATTTACAATAGGATTTTCTAATATCAAAGCTATTTGAAGGTTATTTCCAAATCATAAATCTTGCATAATTGTATGTTGTTTATTACTACTGGAAGAGTTAATTTGTTGCACCAGATTTGGGCGCATTTTGATACTATTTCAATGGTGAACAGTTCTTTCTTCTTCAAACTTCTTGCATTATTTTGTATGTAGTTGTGAACCAATCTAGTGAAGTACAAAATAGTTTATGCTTTGGTTTATTTATTTCTCTATGATTGCATGGATAATAGTTGGGAGAATTTAACTTCTTAGGCCTTTTCCCTCTTAAATATCATCTCTTAGTAGTTTATTTCAGAATGACTTGGACTAATAGAATATGAAGAGTAATGCATGTTATATTTGTTGAATATTTACTTTCCTTTATTTTTTCAAAGTTAATAGTCTTTAAAACCAGTGGCCCCTTATGATTAACAAGATCTACACAAAAAACCTTGAGCAAACCTAGTGCGTCAAGACTTGACATTTATGAGCCTTGGGATAGACAAGATTATCTCTAACCAAGAAATCCTAGTGATTCTTTCAAGATAGATAGGTTCCTTTGTTCAAGTGGAAAATATTTATCTCTATGTTGTTGTTGTGTGTAACAACCATGTTAGCAAGACCCTAGGATCTGATGCTAACTACATGTGAATGTTAGTGAGTTCTCCCACTACGTTTACTTCCATTTTATCTAGCTATGTTACCTTCTTAGAAGACTTAGCCAGTGTTAAACCTAAAGTCAAGCACACAAAAATAGGTATAACATTTGTTGAGGCTCTAGAATCCACTAAACAATTATACAAATTCTTACCAAATATCCTCAATGCCAGCAAAAAGGACGAGACTCTATTTTTCCTTTGTATAGGGCTGCATGTGTTTCTTCTAAAGAGGCAATGCTTTTTTCATTTACCTTTAAAAGAACATCCTTCATAGGATTTTCCTTACATGATAGAGGTTCTTTAGGGGTTTCTTCTAATGTACTCAATAAATCCTTTATAACCATAGGGGTTTTAAGCAGTTCTAATAAGGGTAAATTAATTTTTACATTCTTAATCTCTTTAGCTAAATAATTCATCAAGTTATTTTGTTTAGTTAGTTCTACTTTCCCTACTAAGTTGGATTAAATGCATTATAAGAGTATGGAACTACTTTTGGTGTGTCGATTTTATTGCTTGATTTACTATATATTGAGGTGTACTTAAATTATTAGGAGGTATTGATATAGTCAATGGTCCTTTCAGTTTATTTCCACCAGTAGTATTACTTCTCAAGATATAACTATGCCCCTATTGATACTATTGAAAGTCTTGAACCTCGACAGTCTCACCTTTAGGCACGTTATCATCTTGTTAAGGAAAAGTGTATGTTTCTAGCATCATAGTAGAGTCATCCTCATAGGAATAATTGTTGCTTTCGAATTTTTTTTGGGATTCTGAACATATATAGTTGTCAAAAACTAAGGCAGAAACATATCCCATGGGAACTATCTCATTCCCTTGTGGTACATTGGACTCAAATTGTTCATTATTGTACGTAGGAGCTAAGAATATACTAGATGAAGTCTTAAACTACAAACAATCTATTTTTGTGTGAGCACTAGTATTATGAATTCTACACCAATTAGTTAACGTAATTTCTGCTATATTAACTTTTCACACTTGCTTATTATCTAGATAATTTGTATTATTTAAAGGTGATAGTATTCTACCATTATTAGGTATTATATTCCTTGGTATAGGTGGCCTAGGGGTATTGTATGCCATATTTGGTTGACTCTGACTGTTACTCTACGTGTAAAGGTTTTGATTCCTCAACTGAGTAACTTTGGTAGTTAACATTTTTAAACGAGTAGTTCTTTCTTTAATTTCTTCTTTATCCTCTTATATTTTAGCAAGTTGATTTTCTTCCATTTGAGTAAAGAAAAAAATTCCATTAGGGTGTATATTTGTGATAGTAGGTCTAGCATGCATTATCAATGATTGGTTGTTCCACTGATGTGAGAAATTATTTTACGTATACATCTTGTTTTGTGTTGCCAAAGGTGGAATATTAAGTGCAAGCTCATATAATTATGAAAAGCTCCATTTTCTCTCTACATTTGGTTATTATTTACTGAGCTTCCTATACCAAAGGTTTGTTTGTGTCCAAATTATTTCATCTCATGATTAACACTCATTTCTTTAGCATTAGCTTCGAGTAAAATTGCAGGTGGTATTGTTTTCCTCTTTACAAACATTGTAATTAAGGGATTTAAAGTAGCATAATAAACTATAATAGTGGCTAATTCATCTACACGATAAGGATCTTGTAATTTTGAATGCATCTTTTGAAATCTATCATTGAATTTTGTTATGAAATCACCTTCATTTCGCTTGATTTGAGTGAGTTGATGATAAAGTATGGCAGAATCTAGAGGTGATCTAAATCTAGTAGGAAATTGATCCTCCGTGTTTTTCCATTACCTGATAGAATTACATGGTAAAGTAATGTACCATTGGTAGACCTCGTCACTTATATTGTAAGGAAAAAACCTAAAAACAACATCCTCATGCTAAATTATCACTTTGAAACAAGTATCCTTGAATATACTTAAATGATCCTTAACATCTTTGTGAAAATAATATTTTGGAAAAAAAAAATTAGGATTCTTTGGAAAATCATGGTATTGTGCAAATTGTATTGGGAACTCCATGTTAAAAAATTCCATAACTGTATGGGGTTGATCCCATCTGTGGAGAGAATGTGATCACAAAGGAACTCTTATATGTGCATGAACTTACTCAAGATAAATATGATAAATCGAAAGCATGGATTAAAACTCATGATAGTTTTTCTTGTGTTATGATGGGCTCGATCACACTCCCTTTACAAGTAGGACCGAAGAAATCAAATATCTCATTCTCTATCATCTCTAATTCGGGTCAATTTCGTGTGAAGTTAGGCTACAAATGGCTTCGCTCCATGAATGTGGTCCCATCTGTTATCCATAAGTGCTTAAAGTTTCCAGTCGATAATGAAATATGCACTGTGAACCATAGTGGCTTTAGACCTTCGTCTTCTCATGGTAATTTTTCCTTGGACTATTTTTGGCCTGAGCCCATGAAACCTATAAGACCCCATGAGGACTTCCTTTTCCTATCCTACCAAAATTTCAAAGCAAAATGCATAACCAAGTTATCCTTTGAAAACTTTCATCCACCTATGATTGAACCTCCGTCCCTTGAAGAAAACAATATTGAGCTTAAATCCCTTCCAACTAACCAAGACCCATCTATAAAAAATCCCTTGCCTATTTCCTACAAAAGGCCAAGAGAAAACCAAACAAGTCCTAATCCCCCTCCTAAGAAAATTTATAAAGCCAAAGAGAAGGTGGTGGAACAACCTTCCATGGTTTCTTCCATTCTTCCCTCATAAGAAGAAAAGGAACCTATGGTTGACAAACCCACTCCTACATAAACACAACTTGAAAATTGTAATAAAAGAAACCAAAATGCTAGAGAGCATAGGCGTAGAAGTCGTGTTATTGCCAACAAGATGAACAAAGAGAACAACATAGAAAATCTAAATCTAAATTTGACAGAAGCAATAAATGATGAGCCTCCTCCATCACCAGAACCAACAGATCCTATGTCTTCAACACAACAAGGACCAACACCTTCTATGGATATTATTATTCATCCTCCTATTGTGGTTAACCTGGATAACGATGAAGAAATCGCTAAAATTGATGATCAAGTGCATAATGAGTTGAATTTTCTATTTTCCTCTTCTATAAGCTTAGATGATAGCAATTGTGATGATCCTCCTAAAACAAGTGATTTACCACATGTTGAACCTGGTGATTCTCCTAGTATAACACTTTTTGTTGTCCCTCTCGGTAGTGATTTACATTCTGCATATACTAAACAAGACTGGGATGCAGATGACCTACTGGATGGTTGACTCACATGTGTTTTACTAATCTTTTTTCTTTCCTTTTTGCTTTATTTTTGGTTGATCACAAATGTGTAATGTGATCCCCTGTATTGTTTAGTGTTTCCTCTCCATGTGCATTCCTCTATTTCTACGTACATTCTTCTATATGTCATAATCCTTTGCCTTTTCATTGGTCTTTACCTTTCATTTTTATTTTTTGTCTTGTGTTTTCTTTTTGAGGATGACACAAGGCATTGAGACACCCTAAGTCTCGTCCATGTTGACCCAAAATATTTTTTATTATCTTTTATTTTCATTGCATTTTTGTCTTGTGTTTTCCTTTTGGGGATGACGCAAGGCGTTGAGACACCCTATATCTCTTCCATTTTGACTCAAAAGGTTTTTCATTTATTTTCACTCTCTTTGTGTCATTCTTACAGTTCTATGTGTATTTGGGGAATGACGACAGTTTTGAGCTCTCTAATATCATTGCAACAAAGACAAATATTGATCCTGAATCCATAGATCCCTTATGTGTTTTTGGGGGGTAACCCTCTCTTCCTTTTCCTTTTCATGTTTGTCTTCTTTAAATTAATTTCTCATAGCATGGTGTTTAGCAAGTTCTTTAAAGTGAGAGTATACATTGGCATTATCTTGGCATTATTTTGGCATTTTCCATGTTCCTTGATGTGGTTTTCTTAATTCATGCAATGTGTTTTTCTCTTTGTGGTGACATTGGGAGTAATGTCCTTCAAGAGCTTGATCTATCTTAGCATATTGCGTTCCTCTTAGTGGTGATGCGACACACTACATTCCCTAAGTTGTGAATCTTTTATCCTTTGATTGTCCTCTCTTAGAGACATTAGGAACAATGTCCCCTAAGATTAAGACCTCACACAAACTAATCAAAATCCCTTTAACATCCCTCTTTCTTATTGTGTTGCATCTTTGTATCTTATTAAATTCATGGAGATATGACTTTGATATGGTTCCTTGGGGCTCACCTAGTGAACAACTAGCTTCACTAGCTCTTGTGAGAGTACTTTTTTTTTACTTTATCCTTATCATAGTCATGGGGGTATGACTTTGGTATGGATTTCGTGGGGCTCACCTAGTGGAAAACTAGCTTCACTAGCCCCTGTGAGCATATGTTGTTGGTTTGCATAGTGGACAGCGTGTTCCACTTCTAAACCCTTTTGGACAAACAACCTAGACTCGGTCCACAGCACATTGGATAGCCAGTCGAAGCTTGATTCGTAACATTTTTCTTTTTCTTTTTTCCTTTTCTTTCCTTTTTCTATCTTTGATGGTGTATTTTTGAAATTTGGTTATGGCTTCATATATCATCCACAAGTGTGTTCCTTTGTGCCTATGTTGGTCTATTATAGGATCTTGATATTGGGGGCTTGGCCATCCTCTTGATTATTTTCATCCTATCTTACTAGAATTCATACATTTGAACCCCTCTTGATTGCATGGTTGGCTACTTTAGTGTGAGTTTGAAGCGAGTTCATCCTCTCAGTAAAGTGGGGGCTAAATGTAGTGTAGGAAAATGCACACCCTTGCATTTTCACACTTGTTTGGGCTTTCCTTGCTTTATTTTTCCTTATTTATTTCTTAATTGGTCTTATTTTGCATCCACAAGCCTAATAAATTATAGCTTTTTATGGCTAATCCCAACAAAAATCAAAGGATAAATGATAATTTAATGATTTTGGTTGTGTGTCCCTATTTTTTGGGTCGAGACTAAGATGCCACCTAGGGCGTCTTTGTCCAAGACCCTCTTTTCAAATGTGCCTTAAAGAGGCCCCTTTTTGGAGTTTGTGCCCCAATTTTCAATCCTCGGGACTAATATGCCACCTAAGGCGTCTTAGTCCCCTCAAGTTATTTTCAAGATTTAATTTCAAATCTTGGCGGGATTTAGCCTCCTTTAATTAATAAATTCATATGTCGGCTTGGTGTGGTGTAATTTTGGGATATTAAGCATGGATAAGTATAAATACAAGGTTCTTTCACTCATTTTCTAACTAACAAGCATTCAAGTATTCATCTTACTAACAAGTTTTTCACAAGAGCATTCAAGAGAAATTCATCAAGCATTTGGAGCCATCATCAAGATTCAAGCATCATGTCAAAGATATTCTTGCATCATGTGTATTTTTGAGCTAACATTTATGATGTAGGGTTTTGATTCAAGCAAGCAATTCAATTCAAGATCTGTCAAGCATTCATTTGATTCAATATCTACATTCAAACTAGCCATTTCACAACAAGGGTTTGGTGAGTTATAGCATAGCACTTTTTTCATTCATCATGTCCCTCCATTATTTCATTTCATTCTAAGGTTTAATTACCAACAAGGGGTTTGACCAAGGAAAACCCCCATTTACTAACAATCAAGAAGTGTTTCCTCTCTTGTGTGTTTATGTTTGTAGATTTAGGTTGAAGATCATTTGAAGTGAAAATTTGTAAAGTTGCATTGCAAATTTGTCATCTTCACGGAAAGTCACCTACATGCTAGATCTAGTGGTTTAAGGACCTAAGATTTGAGAAGAAGGAAGTGAAAACATTGAGCCTCAAGATCGCACTCAGAGATTTCAAAAATTCAGATTGGGACTAAATCGACAATAAGGGCATCTTAGTCCTCCCAAGGGTATTTTGTAGAGATTCTTTTAGATTTTATTTTGACATCCGAAGATTCTGCATCTGCCTCGAAAAATAGCAGCAAGACTAAGACAACAGTAAGGGAGTCTTGGTCCTCCCTAGCATATTTTGACAACATTTTTGCATTTCCAAAATCCTTATCACATTTCTAGACTTCCCAGGTACATACATCCTAACTTGTTATTTAATTTTGTCATTTGCATTCATTACTTGGCTTGCATTACTAGGTTTTGTGAGTTAAGTTGTCTTTTCCAAGCTTTTGCTTGGTGGTGAACCCTTCAAAGCCTAAAGAACCCCCATAGGTCTTCCTTGTTGAGAATTGACTCACCTTTGTGTTGATAGTCAATCCGATTTGGGATCCTAGGGCATCCTTCCTTCCTTGAATGAACGATTGTTACATAAAAGTGGTGTTCTATGACCTAAGTTATAAAGCATTTGTTTGTCCAACGGTTCAAGTATCAATGTGCATTACTTTAGTGTAGTTCCATACTTCATCACAGTTTAAAATAATCACACTTAAGCACCATGTCTTTTAAGAGAGACTAACCTTCTTCCTACTAATAAAGATGTGTTCACATTTCATCTCTCACAATTCTCACACAAAGACTCAACTTTCAATATAAAAAGAGGAATAATTAACAAGATACACAAAGTTCCATCAAACTAGGTTGATAGACAAGTAGGGAAAACCGCAATAGACAACTTCATTTTAGATTTTTAAAGGGTTTGAAAGTTTCCATTGTCTTTGAATTTCCCTTTTTACCAATTTGAAATCACCCCTATACTAAGACAAATAATTTTAAACAACAAGTAGGGCCTATAATGGTTAGTGAGACTCCTAGAAGCACCAAAATTGACTCCAAGACTAAATAATGAACTCGCAACAATCTTAAAAAAAACTAACGGCACAAGATTAAATCATTTGACACTCTAATAAAGGAAAAAAAGGTTCAAACCACACACATTGCCAAGTAATGCAAGCTAAATGGTAAAGATTCCAAATGACCTATAACTTATCCACTCAAAGAACTATGTAAAATTGACTCTCACCAATGGGAATAAGATATCCCTAAGCATCTTAACCAATGCTTAAAATCTAACACACATTATTTTTGACTAAGGACATGTTTGAGTATTCAAAATATATGAACAAGATTATCAAGCATGCTAAATAACATATCAATTTAATCATAACTTTATGATATTACTTGGGTTAGGTAAAAACCAACCATACCAATGAATTTTAAATAAAAACTAGAAAACATCCATCAAATAAAATATCGATTTCACATTTTCCAAAATTCATGAATAGTAACATCTACAATACTTAGATAGAATTGTTTGCTTCCATATGCATTTTGTACCAAATTATAAAATACAAACAAGATTACAATTTCAAGCACACATCTAATGAAAAATGAATGGGTGTATTTTGAGATCGAATGTATGTTCAAATACATTTATTACATGATTTTAATATTTACTTAATATACAAGGCATAAATGCAAACTAATCAAAATGCTAAACTAAGAACTTTTTAAGCTCATGAGGATTCTTCAAGGGACCAATCAAGGATGTTCCTTTCCACCTTACCATATAACCACTAATGAGCATAATGTATGCATATGTCAATCGAGGCAACCTTTAAGCTATGGAGAGAGAAGATCATGGACACACCTCTAGCAAGACCATTCTCACAAACATACAAGGGTCTCAAGCAAGATACCAAAAAATCACATGAGTCACACATGATTTTCACAACACCATTTAATGCATAAAAAAACCATGGATATACAATTCAATTTGGATTCAATGCACAATTAGACATGAACACAAAATCCTTAATCACGTTTTAAATCTATCATTTTACTCAAAACAATCATAGCATAGAAAACAAAGCATGACATCATTACATTTATATACAAAAAGTATATTTTATTTTCCAAGCATAAGCAAGGTCACAAAATAATACCATCTTTAACACTCAAAATTCTAAATTTTGTCTTTTCAAGATTTCATCAAGAGCCAAGAAAACTAGGCTTAACCATTAAAGGCCATCAAGATTTTCACTAAATTAAAAGCTTGAAATTTGAAAAATATAATTATACCACCTTGCTCTAAAAAGACTAGGGGTCACACTTTTTAATTCACATCGTAGTTACAAGAAAATTTCAAGGGTTTTGGCAAAAAAATATTTTCTAATAAAAATAAACATAAACTCAATTAATTTTTTTCATTGCCCTTTACCTCTCATATTGCACAACATGATAAACAAAATTCACATAAATTTTTGATAAATCTTTCCATAGTTACAAAGAAATTACATATTTCAAAATATGAAATCCTATAACTAAATTTGCACAACCAAACTAATTTGTAATCCTAAGTCTAAAATCAGCATACCCTACAAAGTCATCTACAAATCCATAAAATATGGAGCATGGCTAAACAATAAAATCATATAAAGAAATTGTATATGCTAAAAGAAAAGTACCTTACAATAATACAACCCACACAAATGGAGATCCATCTTTCTTAAATGCAACTCACATATGAAGGAAGCACTAATTACTCCTCCAAGCAAGCTCTCAATTAACAAACAAATTTATTCTAAATGATCTCCAAACAATCCACGGGTTTCAAGAAAAATATTTTTTCCACTCTAGTTTTCATCTCAAAATTTTATAAGGAAATGCCCATCCAAAAATCTCTTTTTGCAATATATAGATAATTCTAATGCAGAATTTTTTCTTTTTCATTTCACATTGAATTATAAATTCTTTTCAAATTCAATATTAAATGTAAGTGAAATACAAATTATTGTTATTATTAACAATTTTTACTTACGTAATGTCTTTTTAAATAAAATAAAATATATAGTATTCTTTTAACTAAACATTTAGCTTAAATTTAATAAACTATATTTATCATAAATTCACACAAAACACTTTTAAATAATAAATTGCATGATATCATTCTTAATAAATCATTTAATTATTCTAAAAATTCAAGATAACTAAATTAACACACAAGAAATACATAAAATTACAAGTTTTACATAGTAGGGGTCTAAAATCATAGATGATTTAGATTGTTGGAAAATTGAATATGCATGAGGATCACCCTTTCATTTGTTATTGAAAGCACATATTAGACAAACAAACATGCCCATAAGAATCTCGAGGTCACCAACTCAACCAAAAGGAGAAGGCAAAGTGAGATGGTTAAATGTAAACTATGATATTCTTCTCTACATGCCTTTCATTGGTCAAGCACCTTTAAATTTATTGTATACTCAAGGCAAAACAACAAATTCAACAATATAAATCATAATCATTCGAGCAATATATAATGACCAATGAAACATGTTATCAAACAAGACATATATCCATCGTACAATTACATCATATCCATAACAAATTTAATGTAAATCTTTTAATCCAACATAATGTAACACAAGAGGTAAAACATCGAAGCCTTATATGGAGGTGTTGCACATCTTGCATAGATATTTGAAAAGTTTACCACTAGAGGACCACATTTGAGAAAGAAATTTGAACTCTCCTCTTGAAATTAATTTTGTTCCTTCAACCCCTTTAAGAATTACATTATAAGAGCGTCTAAGATGCAAGAGTGACATTGTTGTAAATAAAAATAAGACACAAGTTGCATTATAAGAGAGCTATGACAAAGGAGTCATTAAGGTGTTTTAACATTTTAGTTGGTGTATGAAATTTTGTGAGGTTAATGTATATGCATACAAATAGGGCAAACCATTTACATGGTGGCCTTCTTGAAAGAGGTGTTGGAATTTACAAGGGTGATTTTTCACCTATGTTTTGTGCTCATAATTTGTAAAGCTCATTCGTTGGATTTGTGCTTATACATAAAAGCATTTTGAGACACTAGAAAAGTGAAAAAAAAAGAGTTTTTCAAAAGGAAAAAAAAGACTGACATATGATAAATCTCATTTTATTATAAAAATATATTAGTAATCTAATAAGTGATACTATATTTGTTGTAAGTTTTTAAAAGAAAAAAATCTCAAAATAAATCTTGTATTCATTTGAATATAAAATTATTTTTATTTACATTGTATTTTAGATTCTATTAACATAACTTCTCATTTAAAGTATATCAAATTTTATTATTTATTTATTTTTAAATTCCTTATCTTGTTCTAATAGTAATCAACCATTTAATAAAAATTAAATCTACACCAAACCTCTAATAAATAGCAAATTGTATACATGTTAAGCACACTATGCAAATGCAAATATGGTGTATTAATGGGTTGGTGTAAGGTCTAAATACAAAACGTTAGCTTTCAATCTATTTTATCTTTGTACGATTTTTAAATTGATTATGACTTCAAATGACTTTCGAGGGATGTTCTCTTATATAATAAATGTGATCATTAATTTAAACTATATAATAAAAAATCAACTAATTTTTAAAATGGTTGACTTTGAAAAGATAAATTTAAATTTGGTGAATTAGGTCACACCACACAATCTAATCATGGCTATATAATGTGTGGTGAAAGCTAAAGTGGACAAATTAAAAGTAATGTGAAATAAAAAAGTATAGAATATGCAACTTAATCCCTTACATGAAGCATCTTATGTATAGGTGGTTATATTTAGGTATAATTTTATTTTTAACCCCCTTCAAATAGAATATAGTTATAAATTGAGATTTTTTAACCTCCCTTCAAATATAATTTAGTTATAAATTGAGATAATGATAGTCAATAAATTCAGTGTCTTGCAATCAGTTTTAATCCAGTGCTTAAGAGAGATATCAAGTTAATTTGCAAAACAATCAAGTAATCTTAAATCAGTAGAGAAATTAAATCTTTGAAGAAAGGGAATGAAGGGCCTAGTTTGATTGGCTAAAGCATTCTGTTGTAGGCAAGAGGTCACGAGGTCTAGTCTCACCCTGTCCCTGTGGTTCCGGAGGGCATGTTGCTCCAACATCACAGATCACATGAAAAAGATTTACCAAACGCTCTGTAGTTTAAAGAAAGGGCTACCTGATTCCTACAGTCTTGAACTTTTTTTAAAAAAAATCTCTGCAGAAGGATCAATATCCTCAACTAAATCCTTGTCTGAGTGGAG
This sequence comes from Sequoiadendron giganteum, assembly GCA_007115665.2. Classification (NCBI taxonomy): domain Eukaryota; kingdom Viridiplantae; phylum Streptophyta; class Pinopsida; order Cupressales; family Cupressaceae; genus Sequoiadendron; species Sequoiadendron giganteum. The sequence continues at coordinate 523,161,408 of CM021101.1, forward strand.
TGCAAAGTTTATCGACCGCCACTGGTGCTCCTGAAGTATACTTGCCTTACACCTCAAGTTAATCCCAAAACATAAGCATTTTAACAGCACCATTCACCATGATTTTGCATCACATTATAACCCATAACTCAGTTTGTAGCATACAAACAGTACCAGCATATAGAAACTACTTGTCTAACTGGCCCAAAGCTGATGGTGCCAATGAAGGAAACTGAGTTAACACAATATTACTAATTTGGGCTAGTTCCCAAGGGACTGTGAGTAGTAGTCAGATGGAGAGTTTTATTGTATTAACAGGATACAAATAACAATGCAAAGGTATGGCTGTTACTGAGATTCAGAACCAAATAACTGTGAATTTGACACCAAAGATTTGAGAGGGCCTCCAATAAGTAACTCATTTTGTAAGCACCTGGTACTGCATGAAAGATGAATATAAGCACCATCCTGATTATAACTCAGAGCCAAATTTGAATTTGAGAAGGCCTGTGAATTCTGCCAAGTTTTCAGTGTGTACCCAAATGAAGCAGTCATTGTTCTCATTCTTGTCCATCACCAACACTGGTCAGTCTCCCAGTTGCTCCTCCAAGAAGAGGAAAAGTAACAAGGATTGCCATTAGAGTGATCAGTAGACACAATTCCAGGAAATTCGCCATGAATCCTCCTCCTTTGGGGTGACTGCAGCCTCAACTGCTCATCATAGCGTCCCCTGGCCACCGGATCAGACAACACAACGTAGGCATCACGAATCTTAAGAAATTCCTGGGTGTAATCGTTCAATTCGCTCTTCATGGCAGTGTCCGGGTGCCATATCTTCGCTGATTTTCTATATGCCTCTTTGATATTCTTCTGAGTGGCATTCCGGGGAAGCCCTAAAAAGTCATATAGCGTGTAATTCTGCAACCCTCCACTTCTCAAAAACTGCTTGTCCTTAGCCCGTTCACAGGTAGCAGCCTGCGCAATCCATCTGCCGCAACTTCTTATAGCCCTAAAATTTAACCCTAAACGCAGAGCAGAGGTACATTTGAAAATTTTCCCTGGCCTAACCCTAATGTGGGTTTGCTGGGTAAATAGCCCGCAGGATTCATTTCTAGCTGAGGAAAACACCGAATAAGCAGCCATTTCTTTAACCAACATACTCAAATTCCTCAAACTGCTTAAAACCCTAAAACGCCTCCAAACACTAGAAATGCGAAAAAGTTTCAACGCAAACAATTATTTGCAGAAACAAACATCCATTTCTTTCTAATTAACAAGCTACAAATTATCAAAATCCTTACCAAAAAACTCTACGGTTTCGTCGCGGCAATTATATGCAACCATTCCTTTTAACCAGCAAACTAGAACCTTTCACAATCCTCTAAGCCCTAAATCACTACACAGCAATTCGACAGCCATACCAGACTAACAAGCTAAAATCTTTCAAAACCCTCTAAACCCTAAATCCCATAAGGCCTTCATCGCAGCAATTCAGCAACCACCCCAGACTGGAACTTCTCAGCATTTTCAAGGCCCTAAGAACCCAAAGACTTCAAAGAATCAATGCAATGCACAAAATAAATCCAGAGCTAAACAGAAGCTCTGCGCGTCACGTTTCTCATTTCAACACGGCCATTTAAATCCCATAGGATAAACTGGTAAACAACCGTAATAACAACGACAATCATAACGAGGAACATATCTTTGAAAAAAAATGAAATGGGTGGCTGTCATAGAACATTCCGCATCCGAAATGGGGCAATGCTTTGCAGGTAGACGTGGACCTATGAACAAAAGGAGTCGTACTCTTCTGTGAGCTTCCACGAATCCAATTGCTTGCCTGAGATGGGCTTCTAGAACAACTGCCTTAACGCATGACACACTCGCCCCACCAAACAATAACCTAACACCAGACATTTTTGCAGTCCAAGACACCTACGTCTGTATTCTCATATGCCTGTCAACTCAAAACCGAAACCCTGAATAGACCAATTTTGCAGTTAAGTTTGGACTATCAATATTGTTTATTAAAAAAAAATGAAAAAAAGGTAATCTGATACCTACCCTCATCCAATAAGATCAGTAGGTAAGGACTATTAGAAAACAAAATTGTTCACGAGATATTTTTGTTTAATTATGGTTTTAGGCAAAAACATATTTAATATAAAATATTTACGTTAATTAAACAAGAGTTGGGATTGTATGAGAGTATTTTTTCTTTGGATTTTACTATGTGTAGTTTATTTGCATCAACATTTCGATTTTTTCTCTTGCAACTCTTTTTTCATCGTGATGATGGATCAGAGTGAAACGTTGATGCAAATAAGCTATACTCAGTAAAATCCAAAAAAAAAACACTCTCATTGAATATGGACTGTGGAAATCTAATGTCTCTTGTTGGGATTGTAGTTAAGTGTTTGTTAAGGATTGTAAGAGTAGTTTTGTTCTATGTGGTTAGAGAAAAACTCGTGAGTTAGAGTGAACCCATTAATGGACAATGAGAAGAGAAGGGAGGTCATTTATTTCAACTGAGTGAATGTTAGAAATAAGTGAGAGTATGTGTATGGAGTAATTTTTATAGTGATTTTATTATCTTGAAGGTCGTCGTCTTAGATATGTAGTTCATATTGACTTTTGTGAAGGTGGTGGTTAGCAACAATAACACTAAATAAGAAAAATGAATAACTACAATTTGCTTGTATTAGTTATGAAATTGGTATATGGCAATAGCTTGTGTTGTTTGCAAATTCTCACAATAGTGTCAACTATACTTTTTGGAGTCAAGTCAAAGATGACTACAATGTACCAAACTTTTCAATTTTTTATTTTTGATCTTGAAAACCACAACGTGATAGCTTCATCATTTTGGATTTGAGGAGGTTAAAAGTAAAGAATCAAACTAAAATATGCTAGAGTGAACCTATTATTGCAACTCCATGTGGAAGTGCAGGCTACTAAAAATAAAAATAAGAAAGTAATATATTCCTTCTTGTAGAAGATGTGGATGATGCATGAAGTGGGGTTTTGAGGTACATTTTGAATATCAAACCTTTGTAAGAATCCATGTGAATGGCAAATACAAGTTGTTTTTTCACTTAATGTTAAAGCATTTATTCTAAGACTGAAAAATAAAATGCTAAGATTGTCTTATCAACAACATCATTGGTCGTATGCTACATATTAAATAGTAGAATTCAAGAGGAACTACATTGCTCACCTAGGGAAATGTAAATATATGTAGTTTCTCCCAACCCCTTTACTATGTGAAAGAATTGGCTGCAAAAACAAATAGAGTTGTAGGTTACCACATAAAGCATTTGATATAATGTTAAATAATGATGAGTGCAATCTAATAAAATGCTTTGTTAATCAAGTGGATGGTATTTTAATCATTGCAAACAACTATACACTTCATCAAATACTTTTCATGCTAATCAAGGCCATAATGTATTGCTCATTATTATTATGTAGCATAGCTTGCATCATTATCACACCAAGATAAAAACTAACTAAGATACATGATTGTATAAAGTCAAGAACAAAGTGCATGCATTCATTTTTTATCTCTATTGTGATAGCCTTATTTTTATCTTAGTTCTACTAAATAAGTGGTGTAATCCAAATTGTGACAAGTGGTGTGCATCTTGAGTGAGGTAATTGTTGGCTAAGGTTGGCATGGTGGAATGATTAATTTTCTTATTTTAGCAAATGTTGACATCATTTGGTGTGTGTTGGTTGTAAGGAATTCTTATTCGAAAGGCGAGCATTATGCCTTGTGATATGTAAAATGAACTTAAGAAACAAGTTTTGTATCATCATTGTGAGAAGCTTGCTATTGCTTATCCACTTACTAATACCCCATTAGTCTACATTACATTTTATAAAGAACCTCTATGTATGTGGTGGGAGGTGCAATGTTTTTTCAATATTTTATTTAAACCAACATAGGAAGTTAGACATGGTAGAGATGTAGTGCTTTGCCTATTTGTTGGAATGCGTTACACCCCATTTTTCGAATAATTATTGTAGAGTTATTATAAATATTTAAAATTATGGTAATTAGATGAAGATATGAAAAGACATGATTTTCTTTTATATTTTAAGTATGAATGAATATATGTGATTATTGCACTCATGTGAATGCAAATTTAATACCAAATATAAATATCAAAATGAGTATAAAATTTAAACAGACTATTATTATTGTTAGAAAATAGTGAATAGATAAATGGCATACATGAATAAATTTAAATAATTAATGAGACTTCATGTTTTATATAATGATGATTTGATTTATTCGAGATGGTTATCAATTTGATATAAATGTGTTTATATTTGATTGGTGTTTATAATCGATTGGACTAACTACCTTGATGTTGCAATGAGGTGAATTCAAGATAAAGTATAGTTGCCCCTCTCAGTTGAGGAGGGAGAGCATCATTGGGGAGAGAATAACAAATCAAGCAGAATTATTGGTATGTACAATGTACCAAGGACTTGTCACATACACACAACTAGTTTGAGTGATACTGGTTAGTCATGTATGTCATTATGTTAAAAAAATCAGACTAGTTGTGTTGCCTTCTATACGTACATATGGGTCTAGAGTTGCATAAATGGAAAGGTCATCATTGTCGCCAGCTCATTTTTTTAGTAGATTTGACCAAATATTAATCCTCTTTTTGAAGTGATTGTGTCGATTCAAGATTGGAATCTCTCTCAATCATATGTTTAGATGCCTTACCTTGTTGTGCATGATGAGCATATTTTGGTTATGAAACTATATTTTTTGTAAAATCAACAAATTCAAAAGATTGAATTTTATTTTTGAGAAAAAATATACATAGAATAATAAACTAAAAACCAAATTACATATTCGAGAAAGAAAAAAATAGAAGAGGGCTGTGAGAAATTAGAAGGAGATTATTCTTGAGGAGTAGGGTGTTAAAATTGTAGAGGAGTGACTCAAATTACCACCACTCTCCCCCAATCTCCCTAAAAATATGAAAGTACTCCAATGAGCTAGAGCAGAGGAAAATGAGAGTAAAAATTAAATGTGGAATTTGTGGCAAAAAAGGAGAACACAAAGGAAGATAGGAGACCATTATTTTTGGATTTTGTTTAGTAGGTGAAAGGGCAAGCTATAGAGAAGAGGAGTGAAGAAAAGGAACAAAATAGAAGGGAAACGTTCTAGGTCAGTTTGGTTGTAAAAAATAATTGTTTTTCCTTTGGGAAATTTGTGAGAATAAGTGCATAGTACTTCATGTTTGTTTAAAAATATGTTCATGAGTTTAAATTGTAAAACCCTAATGCCCTTCATGGATATTTTCTTTTAATAGAAAATAATATTTTATTTCATAATTGTTAAAGGATTTGGAAGTGAAGTAGACTTTTCTTCCCTAATCTTTTTATGTAAAAATGATCTCAACTATATGGTTTTTAAATAGAAATTATGAAAAAATACACCTATATATGTATACAAAGTGTATACACATAAACTATATGTATACAAAGTGTATACATCTAAATTTTATGTATACGAATTTTGTTTTAAATAATCCTTGCACAAACTATCAAGTAGTAGTAATTATTTGTTAGCTACAATTTATAGTTGCATAGTAATGTTTTGTCAAAACTATGATTTATAGTTGTTTAATAATGTCTTGTTAGCAACAATTTAATGGTTGTGTTGGAAACATTCGGTATATATATATATATGTATATGGCCATATAAAATCCGATACTATAATTCAATGGAAAGAGTATTAGGTCGATACAAATATGTGCATGTAAAAATATGATATTGTTGTCACGTATAAAATGAGTATTAGGTCAATAAAAATCTACCCATATAAAAATATAATATGATTGTGTATAAAATGAGTATTGGGTTGATACCAATCTACCCAAACAAAAATTTGTTTTTGCTATAGATACCATGAGAATTGGTTTGATACTAAGGAGGCCCAATAGTGAGTTTTTATTTGTATCTAAATATGTATAGATTTGGATCATTAAGTGACTAGTTGTGATTATGTGATTAAAATAGCAATCAAGAAAGGATCCATAGTCATGATATAAATTGAACAGTAATAACATGCTAAGTAAGATAAATTATTTTTGATAGCTAAGTATACCATACTTTTATGACACCTATAAACACAACATGTTATAAATATATTTTATAAACATCATCAATAGTGTATATATTTCAAAGGAGAAATTGAGAAATTAACTATTATCCAATATTGCAAAGGGAAAGCATAATTTGAATGATTAACTTCTTATATAAAAGTTTAGTAGAAAATAAAAGTTGGAAATGGAAAATAATACTGAATCATTGTTTGTGCAAAATTAGATGATTAAGTAATAGTAGACTAATTCAAATTGGAGTACATGTTCATAAATATGATTGAATAAATATCTAGTGAATGCTCTAGAAATTTACAAGATAGTTTATCTATTTTTTAAAACAACATAGGATATAACTATCATATGCTAATATAAACAAATCTGTACGTCAAATGAAGATATTTTATTTTTATATCATCATTCTTTGAATAGAACTCAAACATTGTCAGATGTAGGTTACAATAGTAATTAATTCAATTTGAATGATTATTTAATTATAAATATATATGCATATATGTACATGTGTTGAATGAACTTCAAGTACACACCTATATGCAATTATACCTATGATTCATATATTTATTTGTATGTAGGGATAACTTTAAGAAACCCCCACCCCCTTGGGAAAAGATATAAAAACTTGGAGAATATTGCATTATTCCCAAAAACAAATTGGCAAATCTTTTTTTTGGAAAATATTAATTATGTTGGTGAATATATTTTGATCACTAGAAATTTGTAGAAAATCTTGGCGAATTATACTTGAGAAAGTATAAAAATATGGCCAAATATGTGTTAAATTATCTAATTTGAAATGTGAAAGGTTTTGAAAAGATAAGAGGATTTTTTTTCCCAAGTTATGGAATTTCTATGATTTTAATTTCATCAACATTCAAATTACTGATTTTATGTGTGAATTGAGTAGACTTGTCTTGATTGTGTTGAGTAAAACTAAGATCTAGAAAGGTGGAAAAATAACCCACAATTCCTTTTTAGGATGTTTTATTCTATAAAATATTTTGGTTAAAGTGATGCATAAGTTGTGTGCATTGTTGGTCCACAATATTTGATAAGTTGCATCATAACTAGATGTCATAATTAGCTATAGGGTATCTAATATTACAAGCAATAGATTCATTGCCACACACTCAATTCTTGGATGACATGGTATGATTGTAGATCTCTTTATATGTTACCCTAGCAAAGGGTAGAGCCATTCCAATAGGAAGGTGTGGGAGGGACCATTGGTCTGTGGTTGGAGGTAAAGCACTTGGTTAATGCTCTCCCTCCACATAACAGCTCAATATGTCATAGGCTTGTTACTCAGGGACACATTATATATTGAGACATTGGTTCTCTTTATTTGTAAATTGATTTTTATATATTTTACTTGTATGAAAAAGGAATATTGGATAAGTCATTTTGTAGGAATGAAATTGTGTAAATATGTTTAATTTGAGCATAAATGTAGTTGCTATGATAATTATAAATAATGTATTTTAGACTTAGTGAGATAGATAAATAAACCTTGAAAAGTATTGTTAATTATAAGATAAAAATTTATTTGGGTATTTAAATTTTCATAATGATGTTCCATATATTTTTATTATTTCTATTGGAATGTTGAATTCTTTTTATATTTAAGCTTTAAAATAATTATAGTTTATGATTGAAGTTTTATAATACGAATGTAAGGTTTATTACATAATGTGTGTGTGTTATGTATCATACACCAAAGAAAATTAGCATTCCTAGTTGTAAGTACAAGAATTTATACAATGTGTATAGCATAATACAACATTAACTTCTATGGTTTCATATAATTTTGATGCAATAAAATATGTATGGACATATTGTATCTAAATTTCATTTTTTTAAATGGAGTCCAATATTTTTGCCACAAGCATGTGATAAACCACAAATAATTATAGGGAACCATCATTTTTTATAGTATGAACATTGCATTTTAACACTTTGAGCATTGAATAAACAAATATTCAATCTCAAGACCTAAATTAAATGTATAAGGACATAAATCAAGCAATTATAAACAAGCCTTGATGTATTCATTTAATGCTTACAAAATATAATGCATACAAAGGCTAGTATGGCTTTGTAAAAATAAATTGCTAATAAATCCAAAGCAGTTTAGATTCATGATAGGAGAACATAATATAAATAAAATTCCACTATAATATCTACAATTAGTTCTAGAACTTTAGGTAATGTTCTCCCACTTTTTTTAGTGAGATGAATATATAAGAGAAGCATGCATGGTCCATAATGTATAGGTAATTTAAAGGTTGATTTAACCATCAAATAATTTTTTCTATATTGATTTTTTAAGTGGTAAAAAAAATTAGCATCCAACTAAATTGTAGCTTGTAAAGAATGCTTATAAAATTCAATTGATTGTCATATGTAATAGTCACATACCCACAAAATTGTGAACCACATTGTGAATCAAAAACTACAAATATTTTGTGAACACAAGTGTGAATCATCATCAGAATAAAGAATTAACATTGAGTGATTAAACAAACATTTTTCCAGTCTATAGTAAACTCTTGGAGACAACACCAAATAATCTATGAACTTAAAGGAAAATCAAATATGCAAAGGAAAACACAATGGAAACGCAGGAGATAAATAAAACACATAACTTAGAAGGGTGTAGTACGACACCAATTGCTCAATGTGAATCAACACAACATTTGAATTACCAAACAATTGATCTCTCAGAGGAAGCAGAGGAAGAACTAGGGATCTTAGAAGATATGGCGATAATATGCAAATTTATAGGCCTTAAATTTTATAAAAAAAGATCAAAGATTGAATTGAAAAAGTTTGGAAAACTCAAGTCTTAATCAAATTCCTCCAGAAAGGATTTCTAATTGTTGTCTTTGTCTTAGTAGAAGAAAGAGAGAAAGTGTTGCAAGGGGGATTATGGGAGATGGGAGATCATCCATTATACATGCAGAAGTGGCATCAAAATTTCAACCCTATTGAGATAAGCCCCTATGATCACTCGGTGTGGATTTGATTATACAACCTTCCACTAGAATATTGATCAGAGGAGTGCATGATAAAAATAGGTCAATCATTGGGTACAATGATGGAGATAGACAAAGAACTCTTTGATGGTGACTCCTTGTTATATGCCAAAATAAAGCTAGTTGCAATCAGGAAAATACCAAAGGAAATTTTGCTATGTGTCAAAGGTGAACACTAGAAGCAAATAGTAAAGGTAGAAGAAATTAAATATTACTACCTCAAATGTCGTAGCAGAAAGCACAATGAAAAAGATTTCCAAAATAAGGGCACCAAAAAGATGGAATGGAAACAAAAAATTAATAACAATTCGCCCATATAGACAAACAAAAACCCTAAGAAGCAAGTAGCTCCAAAGATGGTATGGAAGAAGAAAAACAATAACAATCCACCCACACATAATACTAACTCACAAAATAAAGAAGATACAACTTCGCAAAAAAGTCAATTTCACAAAATAACCTTGTGCTAGAAATTTTTCCAAGAGAAAACAAGGGAGCTGATAGCTTGAGGAAACCAAAAATGGAAAACGTACCAGACATAGAGAAAGCAGAGGAGGATATGGCAAATACTTTATGCTTTACGAAATATGATACAGATTTTGAATAAATATATATAGAAGAAGACCAATTAGACATAGATGAAATAGGAATCATTGATCCAAGATGCATAAGCCAATTAATGGCCAAGGAAATGGGAAAAAGTAAAAAAGTAAAAGGAAGGAAAACCAATAAACATAAAAGAGAGGAGGAAGCAATGGAAAAGGGTTGGAAAAGAATCTCCAATTTTTTGATATCCAAGGGAGGAAAAACATCCCTTGGAGGGTAATGAATATATCCATGTGGAATGTCAGGGTTCTAAATGCCCCCTGACAAGAGAACTTGATTAAGCATCACATGGAAAAAATATCATCTAAAATTATGTTGTTTCAAGAGACAAAGTTAAGAAAACGAGAAGTGGACAAGTTTCTCAAACATTTCAAAATGTGGGCAGTTATATTCAAAGAAGCCACTGAAATGGTTGGAGGTTTGGCAATCCTATGGAGGAATACTAACATTAAAATAAGTCAAACTCAAGCACACAATAATTGGATGGAATGCAAAGTAGCAGATTTTAACACCAATTTTGAATTCAATTTGGTCAACATATATGGTCCCATCAAGTTAGAGGACAAAAAAGAGACTTGGAGAGTTGTAAGTAGTTGAATAAATCAAATGGGAAACCAATTCTACATTATTGGTGGTGATTTTAATGCAATCACAGACTTATCAAAAAAAAGTGGAGGACTTAAGAAAGTCAATAGAACTATACATGATTTCAAGGACTTCATGGAATAAATTAAAGGCATAGATGATCAAACATCCAATGGAACATATACGGGTATGTGCAGGATCATCATGGAAAAAACAGGCCCTTAAGTGGCAATGAAAATTCAGAAAAATCAAAGTTAGGCAACTTGATGTAAAAAATTGAATAAGTTATCTATATTATTTCTAAAAATATGTAAGAATAGAGTTTGTAGCAAATTGAATGTAGTTTCTAAACTACTAGATTTTTTATTTTTTTAAATCTATTTGGTGAAAATTTGAAATTTCAATGCAATAGTACTTAAATTTCAGGGAAAAAATAAGAAGTAGGTGTCTGTCTGACCACCCTAACCACAATAAAATGATAATATTTTTTATAAGATTTTAGATATAATTAAAGGACTCATGTCCTGATGTGATACATATTTTTTGTAATTTTTTTCCAAGTAAATAATTAATTATGAATTTTTTATTACAACTTTTAAAAATATAAAAAATTGTATGTTTGGCCACCTTAACTTGGTCAAAACTTCATGAAATTCAATTTATTTTTTTAATCCTATAGTATGCGAAGCATCGAATGTGACACATGTTTCAGATTCAAAAAATGTGATACCGTTTGAAAGTTATAGATGTTTTTCAATCAACCTATCAATCAAGACTTTAGTCGTAATTCAAATAGAGGATGAATAATAATTATTTATTAAATTCAAAGTACAGCATAATTTATATTGGTAGAAAGCTGAGAATCTCCTTTAAAAACCCTTTTTGTTTCATCAATTTTGGGTAAATAAAAGTCATCAGCCATGTGGGAAAAGTCTAGAAAAGCAAGGTAAGTTGTTAAACACATTTTTTGTGTTGACTTCTTAGGATTGGCATGTCCTAGCCAAATTCCAAAGCAAGCCCGAGGCTAACCCCCAGGTACTAAGGTTTGTGTCAAAAATATCGAATATCCAATATATTTTACATATGATTTTAAAAAATGTAATATACTTTATAATATATGATTTAAAAAATGCAATAAATAGTTTATAGTTTATTTTAATATATCTAGTTTAGAATATACAATATGGTTTATAGTTTAATATATAATATATAATTTATGATAATCTCTTACGAAATTAGATATAATATATAATATATTATATTATTATGTATAATATTTAAACATTATTTCTATATTTTAGTTAATGTATAAATATTTATAAATATATTACTAATATATAAAATACTATCTCTCTCTCTCTCTCCTTCTTCCCCTCTCCCTTTCCCCTCCTAATCTCTCTCTCTCTCTCTCTCTCTCTCTCTCTCCATTCTCCTCCCACTCTCTCTCCTCCTTCCCCTCTTTCCCTCTCCCTCTCTCTCTCCCTCTCTCTCCCTTTCTTCCCCTCTTCCCCTCTCCCTTTCCCCTCCTAATTATCTCTCTCTCTCCCCTTCTTCCCCTCTCTTTCCCCCTCCTGATTCTCTCTCCCTTTCCCTCTTCTCTTCCTCTCTTCCCCTCTTCTCTCCCTCTCTCTCTGTCTCTCTCTCTCTCTCCCCCTTCCCCTCTCTTTGTCTCTCCCTTTCCCTTTAACTCTTGGTCTATGTGTGTAAAAGTTGAACATCTGATTTATAACACCAAAATGACCTATGGTGGCCACTTTTTGGGTATATATAACCCGACATAAATCGGATATCCGATTTGATCAGATATCTTATTTGTATTGCTTTGGGTTGGGCATTGCTATGGAGCAATGTATTGACACCCAACCCAAAAAAAAAGTCAACTCATGATTTTTCACCATTTTGGGTGAATGCAAAATACCGCTTTTTGGCCCATCATGATCCTGCACATACCCATGCCTGGACAAACAGAATGGAAGGATTCATAAATATTGCAGAGATTGGACAGATTTTTTGTATCAAACAATTAGCTAGAAAAAGCTATGACAGTGAAAGCCTCCATACTCCCTCAATTAGTTTTAGATCATTTCCTTATATTAATGGAAATAAAAACTGATACCAACATGGTCAAGAATTATTTCAAATTCGAGAATATGTGGTGGAGAGAAGAGAATTTAATACCTTCTATAAAAACATGGTGGAGGGTGTGCAAAATTAATAGAACCCCTAGCTACATCTATATGAAAAAGATTCAATTGTTAAAAGAAAAATTAAAGAAGCAGAACAAAGAAGTATTCAAGAACATATTTCAAGAGAAAGAAAAAGTGGAAAAGGAACTAGAAGAATTGAATAAAAGATCTTAAAGTATGACATGTTCAAGGAGAATTATTTAAAAGAACAAAAATTGAAGAACTACCACAAGGAAATATTAGCAAGACAAGAAATTTACTGGCAGGAAAACTTGGCTGAAAAAAGGTGTTGCGAACACCAAATATTTCCACACAACCTCAAAAGCTAGGAAATTTTTCAACAAAATTAATAAAAGAAAAGAAAAAAATGGATTTGTTGTCAAAGAGAAAATGCAATAGAATTGGAAGCAGTTAGGCACTTTGAAAAAAATTTGGGTACGAAAAACAATATAGAAACATACAACAATGAATCAATTCTTGGTTGTATCCCAAAATGTCTCAGAAGCAGACAACCAAATTCTAAATGAACCAATAACCTTAGAGGAGGTCCATTGTGCCACATTCCAGTTACATCTAGACAAAGCACCAAGTCCAGATGGCTTTCCAGCAAACTTCTATAAAAAATGTTGGCATATAATAGGTGAGGAAGTGTGGAAAGTAGTAGAGGAATTCAAAACTAAAGGAAAATTCGTAAAAGATCTCAACCATATAGTTATATCGTTTATACCAAAGAAACGAGTATATGAGTCATTCAATGATTATAGACCAATATCTTTATGCAGCACAATCTACAAGATTATCACCAAAGTCTTGGCCAACCCTCTAAAAAAGGTGCTTAATTCTATCATTTCAGAAGAGCAAAGTGGTTTATGCCCAAGAAGAGAAATCACTGATAGCATTCTTGTGGCCAACAAAGAGGTGCATACAATGCACATGAAAAAATAGAAGGAATGATGATCAAATTAGACATAAGAAAAGCCCATGACAAGGTTAAATGGAACTTTCTATTAGAGGTTCTTAAAAGATTCGGATTTGACAATCAATGGATAGCACTAATACAACATTGTATAACAACGGTTAGATACTCAATTGATGTGAATGGAACTATATGTGGTTTCTTCTCAACCACAAAAGGACTCGGGAAAGAGGATCCATTGTCTCCATTCCTCTTCATTATCATGGCAGAGGTGGTGGGAAGATCTTTCAAGCTAAAAAGAGAAAATAATATATGGAAAGGAATAAATGTGGCAAAAGGATTGAATTCAATAACACAAACATAGTTTGTTGATGATACAATTTTATTTGGAGAAGCTAATATGAGAGAGGCAGCAGTGATAAAAGAAGCATCAGAAGAATATGTTGTGTTCAATACAATTGGTAAATAAGGAAAAATCCTCAATTTTATTTTTGAACACCAAAAATCCAACACAAAAAAGAATAGCAAGTCATCTTGGATTTGCATCCACTCCAACTAAGTATTTAGGCACACCATTATTCTCAAGAGCATGTCGATCATAGTATTGGATGGATGTTTTGGAAAAATGCAAACACAAATCTATTGCCTGGAAAAATAAATGGCTAACATTGGTTGGAAGTATTCTAATGATCAAATATGTTCTCTTAGCAGTCCCAACATATATAATGTCTTTTTTTCGGACCATGCATAAGATTGAGGCCAATTTGGAAAGCTTACTAAAAATATTCTTATGGGAAGGGGCAAAAGAAGAAAATAAAATCCCACATGTACATTGGGATAAGGCTTGTCTACCTAAAAATAATGGTGGAGTGGGCCTAAAAAAATGAAGGAACAAAATTTGGCACAAGGGGCCAAATTAACATGGAAAATGTACAAGGATCCAGATCATCCATGGTGCAAAAATTTTCAACTTAAATATTTGGATGACACAAATCATAAAAGAATTCTGACAATAGGAAAAGCTAATGCAGGATCAAAAATTTGGAAGTTCTTATGGGAGAGAAAAATGATTATTACTAAATCACCTAACTTGGAAGGTGAACAATGGAAACAAGCCAAATTTTAGACAGACTCTGGGAACGGACACAAACCACTGGGAGAGCTAGAAGTGATAAAAGAATATATAGATCCAATCATAACATTAGGGGACATATAGTCAGAGATTACATTTGTTTGAACAATCCTAAATACGAAAACCAACACAAATGGATCAATGTAGAGAGACTTTCAATTCCATCAAAGGCAAAAATAAGATTGAAACAAGAACTGGATAATAGAAAAATTATATTGACGGAAGAAGAAGATGAAATAATTTGGTGTGGAGCCAAAACAAGGGAATACTCTATAAAGTTAGGATATCATATTCAAATAGCTTTAAGAACAAATCCCAATTGACCCACCAAACTTTGTTGGCACCAATCGTACAACCTAAATTAAGAGCTTTACTATGGACAATATTGCATAAAGGAATACTCACAGATGAAAGACTAAATGCCATTGGTATACAAGGTACCAATAGGTGTGTAATGTGTTATAAACACTGTGAAACAATCAACCACCTGCTTTTTGGATGCACATACACATCAAAACGTTGGAATTGGATTCAAAATGTACTAGGGTGGAATGGAGTAAGATATGAAGATTTTAAAGAATGGATAATTAGTTGGCCAAAGTGGAAGAAAGACACATTATGGTCAGATTTATGGGTGGTTTCTCTATCGATGATTGTGTGGTATATTTGGAAAGAAAGAAACCACATAATCTTTCAAGAAAAAACCATGGATGAGGATAAAGTGATACAAAAAATAGAAGATGGAATATGTGAATTACTTAATGTAAATAATATGATAAAAGTAGGCACTAAATTCAAAAAATGAGATGAGGACTTGTAGAAAAGATGGAACAAGATAAAGAGATAAAAGGGATGTTTCAAAGACAAGGCAAGGGATAGAAGGGAGGATAGGTGGAAGGGCTTGGCTCAAGAAAGATTTAAACTTAACTTTGATGGATCAACAAAAGGAAACCCTAGACCAACCAGGTTAGGGTGTATTATAAGGAATAGTTGGAAGGGCATTGCATCTAGGTTGTATCCAATAAAATTGGCTCAACAACCAACAACGAAGTGGAAATGGAAGCTTTAGCACTAAGGCTATGGATGTGCCAAGAAAAGAATATCATGAAAGTGGAAATAGAAGGGGACTCATTATTGTGTATTCAAGCAACATCAAAAAAAGATACCCCAAATTGGAAGCTAAGAATCTAGGTGTTGAAGACATGGGAGATATTAGAAAAGATAGAAGATTATACAATCACTCATGTATATAGAGAAGCAAACAAGGTAGCGAATTTATTGGCCAATATAGGTGTACATCAAGACAAAGAAATTATCCTTGAAGCAGACCCAAAAGAATGAGATGGGTTGGAAGAAATGTTGATAATGGACTAGATAAACTACATATAAGGACATGGGATCAGCCTAGAGAAGAGGTAACAAGTAATTTGAATACTACAAATTAGCATCCTACAGAGGAATATAAAGATAACTCGAATCAATATCCAATAGATGTAAGCTAAGGTTGTCACATAACCTGAACTTCTAATCCTACTCCAAGATGGAATCACTCCTATACATTAATAGGGAGGTCTACTCTTCCTATTTGGATTACTAAGTCTTAGCCTGGCCTTTTGTCCAAAATAAGTCACACATTATGTCAATAACCCTCAATTGAGATTACTAATCACCGAAATCATTTGGAGATGATTTTTGTTTGATAATATTTGGGAACCAATGATGAAGGTTGATAACTCAAAATTGAACCTCATCAACTCCCCTCAACCACACTACTATATCGACTAAATATGGAAGATTACCCCCTATCCAATCTTTTGGTTTTTTGGTTGCTCATTAGATATACTTTCTCAGGAAGCATTTATCCCCTGAGTTTGTTGCAACTATCAAGCTCATGGGTCTCTATTATGATCTCCTTTGTAGTGGCCAAATCACTCAAAACCAATCTTCAAATGGACCCTTTTTCATCCACCAATGATCTAAACTAATTTGGAGCCCCCCCCATCCAGGCTATCTAAGGTTTATTGTATTAATTTTTTACTCAACAAAATAGTTTTTATCATAAAAAACATGTTTGGTAGTCCTCGAGAGCTAAATAAGACACCGGTCCTATTCAAATTTGTTAACTAGGAATGACAGTCTGGAAGAAATTGTCATAATATGATATTGTTTTCAGATCATATACTAGATAGGATTTTTTGTTAATTTTTAACCAATAAAGGAAGAGGCAAGTCTCAATATATATGCTCAATGACATAACTTTTTTTCTAAAGAAATTGAGTAAAAACATCATAATTCAAACAAAGTTAGAATGAAGATGATTAATAACAATATTGGATATTCAAACATGTTCTTAATATAGAGAATACACAAAAAGAACCCACAGATAAACTAAAAAATGCACTCTTTGTATCCAAACATGAAAGGCATCGATAAATAGTTTCCAACATTGAAGCAATTGACTTATAACGTAAAACAAGTGATACCCATCTTACTTTGAAGTCGATTCAATTGATATAGAACACATGAAACTACCAAGAAATTACACAAAGCAATTAATAGCCATTATCCATAGAAATTGTTTCAACAATGTCCTTGGCACCTCAAGCCATATTATGCAAAGGATAGAAGACAAATATGTTTCTTATAAGCAAAATATTTTATTGAATATCTTACTGAAACTTTAGAGAATCATAAGACACTGATATTTCGATGAAATCCTTTTGTAAAAACAACACAAAGGAAAATTATCAAAATTCCTAAAACATTTTCTAGTAAAGCAAGAATGTGACTTCGAAAAAGCTTTAAATCCCCATGAACAAAGCATAAATTTGACACTTGAACTTAATACTATTGATATCAAAGAGGTATGCACATTTTATAATAGGTTTTAACCTTATATTTTAAAACCCTAGATATTAATCCTAGCATCTTTCTAAAATGGGTTCAAAACCCTACAACTTGGAGCCCCCATTTATAAAGATATATATATATATAAAAGATGTGCATCCCTATATTTGCAAGATTTAGGTATGTAACAAAATGGGCTTATCTTTAATCTTTACTCAAACCATGGTCCAACATCGACTTCAAAAAAGTTGGAGGCAGAATCCAAACCCTAATCTTCAAACTCCACAAAGTTAGCCCGCCACTAGAAGTCCTTTACTGGTAAGCTCTACCATTCTTTCCTTCAAGATGTGGAGATCTAATAAAGATGCTACAAAGAGAGAGGTAATATCAGAGTTGACATAATACCTTCAATGAGAATGCAAAAAATCCCTCCCTAATACAAGTTTAACGAATTTAACGATTAAGAAATCACTCTCTAATAACACCCTTTTTAAATGATAATCTGAAACCAGCCCTAGAAAAGAAAGTTGATCCTTACTGGTCAAGAATACTGGCGTCTCCATACCTCTCTCTTTTTTTTCTCCATCTTGGAATTAATATTGAAACAACATTAATAGCCAAAAACCCTTATGAACCGTTATTACAAATTGGTAGCTTACTTTTCACATGAGATTGATATCTTTTCGGCTCTTGAACTTATCATTAATAAAAATGGCTCAGATGCTCATTGATAATATCTTTCTTTTGACCTAATATCTTGGCTATCTCATTCTCTTGTGGCTAACACTGGGCTCTTTTTCAAACATGCACATTGTGTCTTTGATAGGGTCATGATTTTTCCTTAGAATGTTTAAGTTTTCTTTAGCATCCTTAGGCAGGTGGTTTTTATATTGCCTTAGTCTTGTCCTTAAAATTAATCACTTGTATATTCCTCTCAATGGATGTTTATTTTTGCAGTTTAGATCAACAATCCAAAGGGATTGAAAGGATAAATCTATGCATAGGTGAAAGAGGTTACAAAGTGGAATATGAAGTAAGTATAGCATGGAGACCATAGCAAGCCTTATCACAACGAAAATGGTAAATCAATCTTATGACAATTGGAAAACACTCCAAGTTTCATGCTAAGCAAAGAAAAATTACGGGATCTACCCCCTTATATTGGTAGAACTTACCTTTCAAAAAAAATAAAAATAGTCACATACCCATAGGAAAAAAAGTAAATAAAATTAAGATTAACTTATGCTCAGACTAGATCTCTCTTGTTGTATAAGATAACGCACATTATTTTGCTTAAATACTCTCATAGGTATTGTAGACACCTTGAATTTGATCACATCACACAACTAATTAAATTAACATTTAATTAATTATTAGTCATAATTCATCATCTTCTAAATTCTCATAATTAATTGATTGATTTATTATTTAATTAATTATAGCTTATTTTCAAGGTGGAGGACCTAGCTTGATTGGACAAAGCATCCTATTGCAAGCAAGACGTCACAAGGTCTAGTCTCCTGTCCATCCTTGTGGTACTAGAGGGTGTGTCACGCCAATGTCACTGGTCACGTGAAATAAGTTTACTAGGTGCATTGCAGTTTATAGGGGGGCTACCTGATTCCTGCAGTCTAAAAAAAATTATTGCTTATTCTCATAATTAATTAAATATAATTAATTTATTACATTTTCTCCTTTCTTCTAAAGTTCGATTAATTTAATTAATTCATTATCTCAAATATTGATTCTTCTAAACCTAATTAATTAATTTATTAAATTTATCCTAATCATCATTAACATCTTCCTCTAATTAAAAACTCTACCTCATCCTCAATCCTTTAACATTTAATCCTAACCATTAAATCCATCTACATGGATCAAGATCTAAAGTTTCCACCATGCGACAAGTGTCCATAGCCCTCTTTAATACTCACACATGTGTGAGCACACACAAGTCACCATCACTTTCCACCTCATTATTAACCAAATCCACTATTGGTTGCTCACACATGAGTGAGATCCTCTCTTATTTGTGGAGCCACCTTATAATTTCATTTTCCATCTACATGTCATTCACATTAACTCCCACCCTCTTACATTTACTACTTCTATCCCATTTTCCAACTCACGTCCTTCCCAATGTGTGCTCACACATGTGTGAGCACACTTAGCCCTCTTTATCATACTGCATATCATTTTCTCAAGCCACCCTCTTGTGACACTTGTCACAAGTCAAATACCTCAATACTCTCATTCAATCCCAGCCCTCCATCTCATAATGCATCTTAGCCCTCCATTTTTAGTCATCGAAAATCTATAAATTGGAGGCTTGTCCCTCAATTTTCATCCATCAATTGAAGCTAAACTTATGTTTTTGAACCATTATCACAATCCTATTACTACCAAAGTTTTGTTGTATTTGAGATAATTCCACATTATATCTATCTAAAGATCAAATCATGTGGTTATGATTCCCTCTACTTTAGCTTTGTTATGAGGTGAAAAAGGTAAAAGGTAAAGTAATTGTGTGTTTATTGCATTTATCTTATTATTTACATCTTTATAATTTTATCACCTTCATTTTGACATTCCCAATGGGACCCATGTCTTGATTAATGGAGGAAAACAAGTTTTGGGGGGACCTGAAACCCCTTACAAACAAGGTTTGAAGGGACCCAAAACCTTGTCAAAAGAAAGCTACAAAAGGATAAATACATAGCCAGTCAACAGTCCATCAACAACAACCATCCAAAAGTTACACAAGACTACCCATGTTGCAAAGATTAGGTTTTGAAGGGAACCTGAAACCCTTTACATCCAAGATTTAATAGGGAACTTGGACCCAACAACACAAAGAGACCACCTGAATCAACCAAATAACTACTCAGCCTGCAACAGCCAGACCGCAGCAAACCAATCCCTCAACATTGAGCCACAAGAAAGAGGGCAGTAAAAACTCCTTATCAAAGTCATCAATCTCACCAAAATCCCTACCTCAATAAGAGAGTTGCAAAGAGAGAGTGAAAAAACACTATAATTATTTGCATCTAGATCCTCCAAACACCCCACCTCAATGGGGGAAATAAAGAGCACCACCAAGCATTAAGGAGCACCAGCCTTCATAGAGCACCATCCATCTTGAAACTCCAACCCATACTCCACCTCTATAGGAGATGATAAAGTGAGAGCCAAAACTACCAAAGTCACCACTCTTTAGCACACACAAGCTCCACCTCAATAGGAACCAATAGTAGAGAAGAGCACTTCCCACTACAACTACAACATCCAACTCCACCTTAATAGGAGAGGGTTCCACCTCAATAGGAGAAATATTCACCTCTGTAGAAGATGAAAATTTTAGAAACCAATAGAAAGAAACCACTCCAATAGTAAAGGAAAACACATCATCCCTTGGAAATAAGAGGGCTTGGAATAGAAGGAAAGATAGTGACAGAACCCCGACCAACAACAATAAAAAACAACACCTATGAGCATTTAGGAAAGACAATAAAAATGACTCAAACAATATAGAGAAATAAATAATACCCCCTTTAAAAAATAAAATCTTAATAGACTGAAAGGAGATCAAGCTAACTTTGATACAAAACAAAGCTTTCAGGGACCCAACCCACAAGAAGACCAAAACAAAGACCAAGAAGGCCCCAAAAATCATAAACAAGCAAAAACAAGTATGCTGAAAAAGAGGATCAAACCCCACCAACAATATGAGAATAATAAACCAAGTGGGGATCCAAAATAAAGAACACACAGTCCCAAGAGAGATCAACAATAGCCACAACCCAAAAAACCCAACTACCATCAACACCCAGGCTCCCCAACATCAGGAAGGTTGTACCCACGAAGGATAGAAAACAATAAAGCACAAAGAAGATAGTAGGGGAAAAAGTAGGGCAAAGCCACCATACCAGAGGAAAAACTCACTTCCTCTCTAGAAAAGGAACAAAAAACTACTCCCTGAGAAGAGCAACCCAAATGAGCCAAGAAAAACACCTCTACAAGAAGGAGAAAAGTATATAAAGAGAAGCAGAGGCCAAGAGAACAACTTCCACACAGACCCACAGTAACCCACCTTCAGACTCCAAACAACCAAAACATCCAGACTTCCCAACTATAGGGAAGTTGTACCACCAAAAGAGAAAAAACATTAAAGCACAGACAACATGGTTGGAATGAAAGAAAGAAGTGGTTACCAAAGGAAAGTAGAGGAAGAGAAAATAAAATAGAAGTTAAACCAATAGCTAATAAGACACCAAGGGAAGGGGGAAAAAAATTCCCAACAAAGACCAATGATCCTACAACCAAAGGAGAGAGATCAGAAAAAGGCCAGTCCAAAATACCAAAGCCATCGAAAAACTCCAAGAAGGGGAAAAGCTTGAAATGCATAGCAAAACTCCACCGAAGCCGCTTTAGAGAGCCAAGAGCGCAAAGATAAATATTTGCATCCCTCATATCAACTTCATCACCATCTGGATCCGCTTCATCACTCTCTCCATCCTCTTCGGTTTTCAAACCACCATTCCCATGCACTGCACCTCCTTCACGTCTGCGTGACATGGAGTCTTCTCTGGTAAGTATGTAGTGGGACCCATGTCAGTGGAACTAACATTTTAGCTATTTTTTGTGTAAATTTTCAAGTTACAAGTTGCAAAACAACACTTATAACCTATTGATTAATTATTTTGTGGTCAGGAGTGACACTTTTGCAAGCATTTACACTTTAGTGCTTCCACTCTACATATTAGCACTTCTAATTTAAGTTTGTTGCTTTGTTATTTTATTTTTCCTTCTATTTTCTATTTTTTTGGCTAATTGTCTCAATCTATTTGTGTTTGGTTTTTGGCTAACCCACTTCTAACCTTTGCTCTATGTTTTATTGGCGTTTTATTTTTGCATGGATCTAACTTTTTCTTGCAGGAATCTCAGATCAACACCTTCGACCTATGGATCAACACATCCATGATTTAGGTATAATATATTTTTATTTATTTTTTCTTGTATTTTCTGCTAGAGTCTCTCTTACATTGAATAACACTTCTGATATTCAACACTTGCACTCCATTTGTCAGCTCCTACATTGTTTAGTGCTTTAGCCTTGTCTTTTAGCAATGTTGTGCTTTTTACATTTTTATTTATTTTTATTTGTTATTTTCTATTATATTTTATTTCTACTAACTTAGCATTGTATTTGTTTCATGCCTATCAAATCCAAAAAAGAAAAAAAACTATTGACTTATTTGGTGCAGGTCTAATTGTCCAAGGTTTTTTTTCCTCTAAATTAGGAACTAAATTAGTCTAGTGGGAAATTTTATCTTTGTTTGTCATGTCTTAGAAAGAGTGATTGGTGTACATGCTCTCCCCTTGTGCCTAGTGCAATCTTGGGGATCAAAAACCTCACTTTTTCTCATTTGTCTCCTTGAAAATTAAATTAATATGACTCTAACTATGCCCTGATAGAAGACAAATGAGTAATGAATAGTTGGGTAAGTTAGGGATTAAATTCTCTCTGAATTTTATTTAAGGTACAACTCCCTTGTATGATAAAATTTTGGATTTTTTAAATTTAAAAGATGGGTATACTTTTGACTAGAAAGTAGTAAAGCCAAATTAATAAAATTGAAATTCAAAACAATAACTTCAATTTTCAGGCTATAAGTACCATCACTATTTCAATACACAATTTGGAAATACTAATAGCACTTATATGATCATTTGGATTTTAATATCATTAAACTCTAGAAAGAAATGAAAAAATATGATTGAATATTGTAAATACAAAGAGAAGCAATTTTCAAGTATCTACCCCAAACTCGTCGACTTAGAAATAAATACAAAGCATCACACTCGATTTTTAATGCACATAGACAAAGAAATATTTTTGGAATTAACAAAATTTATATTGATCCATCTTTTGATTGATTCTTACTCTTACATCACAGTGTAACGAGGATCAAAAATTTGGACCCCTCCAATGTCTTTGCATTACATATTTAAAGTATTACAAAAAGTAACCATCACCAGAATCTTGAAAAAATGATTCTTGAAAAGAACAGCAAAATAAAGATCATTACATTAAAGCAAATGAAATAAAACATCCAAATGAAACATGGATATTGTTGAGGTGGTTGGGTAGATGAGTCCACGAGCAGTTCATTGGTGATGTAGGAGCATCCAGGGTGTAAGATCAATCTTGCATCACCCAAAAAATCTTCTGTTTTAATTTTCAGTAAGGGCTCATGTGGGCTAATGTTGTGTGGGAAATTAATATTTTAAATTTCCAAATATTTAATATTTTCTATGTGAGTCTGTAATTGTAATTTTGATGGGTATTTACTCTGTTAAATGTTACAAAGGCATAAAAGGGAGAATATTCTCTTTGGGTGTCTCATTTCTTGGTGGGGACCACTTTGTAAGCATGCTCTTACATGTTGAATTGCATGGTTTGCATGCATTTTCATGTTAGGCTACCAGCTTTGCATGTTGGTGCATGTTCATATTTGGAGTCATCAAATTCGTCGAGGAGTTATGGAGATTCCAAAATTGACCAAATTTGATTGGTCATGAGTTAGGTACCCATGTGAGGGTCATGTGAGCATTTAGTAATTTTAATTATTTTATGATTTCTCCTTAAGGTGGGTGTGGGTTTTCCAAGGAGGTTTTTTTCATGTTGTTTTAGAAACCAAGTGGTTTTCTCATTCTAAAACTTCTATATTATGATGCCTTATCATTTGGGGAGGGGTTTTTGGAGTTTTTGTAGGTTGAGATGGGGAGATGCTATAGGATTTTGAGGAGGATGCATGACTCCATGATTGCAAATTTATGCAGGTAGAAAATCCAGGGAGCTAGTGAGCTCCATATTTGTAATCCATTATTCTAGAATTTAGGAGAGGAGGCCCTAGGCGTATCTATTGGAGAATAGGACCAAAGCCCCATATTTTTACAAGTTTGAAGGTGTTTTTACAGCAACAAGAAGATTGGTTAATCCATATTTTATTGGAGCAATTTTTTTCCATTGAAGATTGCAAGTTGAAGGAGCTAGAAGCTACTAAAAGAGGACAGATTGAAGGAGACTAGTTTGTGTTTGGTCTTTGCTATTTTGTATCAGTCATATTTTAATTATGTAATGGTTTCCATCAACCCATATGGCTGAAAACAATATGATTTCATATTTGTTATGTTTTTCATGTAATTTCATGAGACTTTGAATAAGAAACCAGAGTTACTTCTTGCAATTTTTTGGTGTCATTGTAAACAATTTTTGAGTTATATTTTGTGTTGTTGGGATTTTTTGTTAGAGGGTTGGTTTTCCCTTACACCAATTGGTTGCATGTTCCTATTGATTGGATGTTGCTTGTGGCCTTTACAATATTTGAATAGTCAATGGAAGTGGAATCAAAGATATATGAGATAGGTTGATTTTTTGCAAAGTTATACATTTGTTTTGAAGCATAGGAATGGAAGATCGAACAGAGTTGCAGATGCCTTGAGTAGGAGGCAAAATTTTCTAAAAAAATTTAGATTAAAGTTGTTGGGTTCAATGAACTCAAGAGCTTGTATCTTGAGGATCTTGATTTTGTAGAGGCTTGGAGAGCTTGCATGGAGCCTATCACTTTGGATAGGAGAAGATGGTTGGATTTCACAATCCAAGATGGTATGTTATTTAGAGGAAGCCAGTTGTGTATTCTGAGGAGTTTCGTGAGAGAAAACTTGATCAAGGAGAAGCATAGTGGAGGATTGGTTGGGTACTTTGGTCGGGATAAGGCCGTTGTTATTATTAGTGAGCACTATTATTGGCCAAAATTGTAGCAGGATGTGAAGAGGTTTGTGCAGCATTGTAGAGTATGTCATATGGAGAAAGGAGCAAGTCAAAATACTAGGTTGTATCAACCATTACCTGTACTAGAGAGGCCATGGGAGGACATCAGTATGGATTTTGTTCTTGGTTTACCCAAGGACATAGAGAGGACATGATTCAATATTTGTGGTGGTGGACATATTTTCTAAGATGAAATATTTTATTCCTTGTAAGAATAATGATGTTTTTCATGTTGCAAAGTTGTTTTTTAGGGAGGTGGTGAGACTGCATGGTCTACCCAAGAGCATAGTTTCAGATCGAGATACCAAGTTTTTTGGTTATTTTTAGAGGACATTATGGAAGAAGTTGAAGACTGATTTTAAGTTCAATTCTGCACACCATCCATAGACCGATGGATAGACATAAGTGGTGAATAGGAGTTTGGGTAACCTACTACAATGCTCAGTAGGAGATAAACTCAAGGGATGGGATTTGACTTTACCATAAGAAAAAATTGCTTACAACAATTTTGTCAATAGGAGCATTAGTAAATCACTAATTCTAGATTGTATATGGGAGCAGCCCAAGAAATTCTTCTGAGTTAAGGAGGATGGAAAATGGAGAAAAGACAAGTGTCGAAGCTAAAGACTTTGTTGAGCACCTAAAGAATTTGCATGAAGAGATGAGAAAGCATATTAATAAGATGAATATTCAATACAAGGCTAAGGTAGATCAGAAGAGGAGATATAAGAAATTTTAGGTTGGAGATGAAGTCATGGATCACTTGAGAAAAGACATATTTCCAATTGGTACTTACAATAAGTTGAAGATGAAGAAGTTTGGACCATGTAAAATCCTGAATAAGCATGATTTAGGAAATGCTTATGAGGTAGAGTTCCCAATGAAATACATATTTCACATGTGTTTAACATCTCAGATTTGATAGAGTATCATCAAGGAGGAATTGAAGAAGAATTAGCAGAAGCACAATGGAATATCCCAACACCTACTTCAAAAAAGGAAGAGATAGAAGAAATTTTGGATAGCCGTGTGAGTAGAAGCACAAGAAATAGGCAGTATGTCGAGTACCTAGTGAAATGGAGAGGAAGACCTGTTGAAGATTCATCATGGTTATCTAAGGCTGAGGTTAACCGTCTTGGTTTCCCTCTAACCCCTGAGAAGTGATGGGGTCACTTTTCAAATTACCTCGGGTGTTTGATGCAGGAGCATCTAGGGTGTAAGAGCAATCTTACATCACCTAAAAAAATGTTGTTTCTTTTCAATAAGGGCTAAATTTGGCAAGGTTACTATTTTTAGTAAGTTTTTATTTATGTACATATGGACATGAAATCCTATATAAACCTTCAAAATGGTGAATTGAAGCCAATGGTGAAAAAATTACTTCAATTTCATTTTTCATTTGTGAGATATTAAAATTTTAGTTTCCAAAAATCCTGTTAAAAATATTCATAATCAAATTTGAAGCACTTAGAGGCTCTAAATAGGCCCAAAAATTAGCCAAAAACTATAATGGTCTACCTATAGATATTATGTTATAGACAAGCGTTGTCTTTAGAGCTTTCCAAAAATATATTATAATTAAAAATCCAACAGTCGGATCAAAAAATATAATCTCAAGAAGTTGTACTACCAAAATTTTGAAATATCTTCTTGGAGGGTTACATTTTCAAGAAGAGGTTGGGGTGGTTACACATTCCAAATAGAGGATGTGAATGGGGGTTACAGAGCTGGAGAGGGAAGAGTAGATTGTGGCTCCATTTTTAGATTTACAGATTTATGTAATCAAAAATCCCATGTGATGTTAGTTGTAATATTGTAATTTCATTTTCATTCCAATGATAATAGAAAATATTTTCTTCCTTCTTGCATTTTGTTTGTACAATTCTTTGTTGTTGTTGTTTTCATGAGTTTCAGACTGTAAGGGGAGTATCCTTCATTATACCAACTTGATTGTTGAATGATTATGTGTAAAAATAATAGTATAGGTCTCAAAACATTTTCATGCATCACCACACTAGGAATTATGATCATTTTATGTATTTTCTCTCCTTTTCCTTAGCAGAAACAACAATAGTTTAGGTAAATATAGGTGAATTATCAAGGAATCAATCCTCTCTAGAGAGTCACTCCAACCAATAAGCAACCCACAGGCCCTGGAGTGTTTCCATGCTTGTCAACTAGTGAGAGAGCTCAAATATCACTCTCAAGGGTGTAACTTGGCATTGACAACACGTCTTGTATTGATAATGATCCATTATATGGGCTAGCATGCATATTCTCCATTATCAAACTTCTTGTTGTCCACAACACTTGTCCTTCAAATATAAACTTTAATTCCCTATTTTTATGAATTTGTAGAAACTCATTGCTATGATAAAACCATTCTACACTAATGATTATTTTAGTTGCCATAGCATTGAGTGTATTATATACCTTATGTTCATCGATGGAAATATTGAGTGGCAAGTGAAGATGAAAGAAATGAAAAATTACACAAATAAATAATATAAATGAAATATATAAATTACCTTTCCTTTTACCTTTCCATCTCATGGATCGATATAAAGTAGAAGTGCACCTAATGTTCCACTTTATGTGCTCCTTTTGATGAGTGTAGTTGAGTGGAATGTGGTTTCTTAGACCAGAAACATGATGTTAAGATTATGATTGCTAGATGAAAATGGCAGCATAAGGATACGAAGAAGATGAATGATCAAAATGAGAGTAAAGGCCTCAATTTATATATTTTTCATGAGGAAAATCAAGGGTCAAGATGCAATGTATTATGGATGGCTAGGATTGAATGAGAGTGAGGACATGGATTGAATGCCTAGCCTTGGGAAAAGTGTCACAAGAGGAATGAAGGTGTAAGAGCTAGGTATTATCACACATGTGTGAGAACACATGGGGAAGCTCATGAAAGGGACAAGTGAGGGAAGAAGGGTGGCTACCTTATAACATGTGTAAGAGGTAGGGTGGCTTCACATGTGTGAGAGATATACTCAAACATGTGTGATAAATGGGTAGGGTAGGTAGGTTAGGACACTTGTCACATGATAGCAATTTTAGCTCTTGATCCATGTAGATAGATTCAATGTATAAGATTAAATGGACAAGGATTGAGGATGGGGTGAAATTAATATTAGACAAAAATGGTAATGAAGGTTAATTAACCTAAGTCAATTAATTAAGTAGATATTAATTAATTGATTTAGTTGGAGGGTTTAGGTGATAAGTTTAGACTTAATATATAATAAATATAAATTTATTTAATTAAGGATTGGAGATAAAGATAAAAAATGAGTTGAATAAATGATAAATATTTATTTAATTAGTTGGGATGGGGTAAAGTCAAGTGTGATCGGGTATGGACAAGTTTAGGTGTCAACATTTCTCCTCTCTTTGATATGATGTCATGAATATAAGGAGTTATATTATATTAAATAAGAAAAACATAGTTGATAAAAATGGATACGGACTAGTGGAATAATACCCTAATCACTGGTAGGGTGAGGAAGGATGAGGAGGAGGTAGTGATATGCCTCCTCGAGAGGACAAATGGGTGTCAAGAACATGGGTGTGCTATCAAAATAGATAGGAGGATTATAAGATGGAAGAAAAAAAGACATGGTAGAAGGTGTATGGAAAGGATATAAGTATGGTGGATACATGGACAAGGAAATATGATGAATGAATCATGTTGTAGTGGTAAAAGAAACTTAGATTTGATATTGTACTTGACATTATACACCAAGGTATAAGGAACCAGAGTGACGATGTGTCAAGTAGATGATCAAAAAGGTCAAGTGCAAACATATATTCCTTATGAAACCATTATATGGAAGACCATGATGCCCCTATGGAAATATGGTGCAAAGATCATAATGAATGCAAATAATTATAACACACACAAGCAACAAGAAATCATGCACAATAATCCAAAATCAAACCAAGACTATTCCCCTAGTCAACTTGAAAACCTATTGTTTGATGTATAGATTGATGATGATGAGGATATCAATGTTAATGATAATAACAATGTGTATCTCTATTATTCAGAAGGATGTGTCCCTATGATAATTAGATTAAATTTGATCAATGGATTATCAACCAATTTGGATCAAAATCGAAGGATATTTTAGGATGATATGCTAGATTGCAAGATTGGATTGTATGGATTAGATTTGAGTGCATTGTATGGATTGATTGGGATTTTTGTATTAGACGGATGGAAGGAGGATAAATGGTTGAATAGAATAAGATTCAATGGAGGGCTGGGGAGAAGTGAATATACTAGATGTGATAGTTGGATAAAGAAATGGGTGGGGAACCAATGACAAGGGAGAACCAAAACTTGGTAAAAGATGAAAGGATGGAGGGATTGCTTGGATAGGAGATAGAAGGATTGATCAAATGGATGGTGATAGATTATAGAGTGTAAAAGGATGGAACTCCAAGGACTTTTTTGCAAAAGGAAATAATACCCCACACTAAGTGTAGTGCAATTAAGGATGTTTGCCTTTTCCAAATGTATACATATTTTCCCCCTAGTTTTAACCAATATAAAAGGAGGCAAGGGAAGATGAATTTGGATAGGATGGGTGGAAGGAGATAGGATGAAGGATAGGGTAAGAGATATGGGATATAATATTTGGATAATAGAGGTATGTATGATATATGATTCTTATGAAGATCCTTATCCTTGTCAAGATCAAAGGTGAAAATGGGGTATGGACTTAGATATGATGATTGATGGGGGATGAGGGATAGTGGAAGGTGTATATATGATGTGATAGATAGGATGGCATGGATTAAGCTTGCCCCCAAGTGTAGAATGCAAGAGGATAGATTACACATGACACTTGTTGACCAATTTTTCATCATGGTACTTACCCAAGGCACCACAGGAAGTGGTTTTCACCATTAGAAAAATTATTTCTCTTTAATTTATTTTTGAGATATTTTAGAATAGTATAAATGGAGAGAGATGAGGATAAGTAGATTTGAAATATAGTAGATATATGATAGTGAGATGGAGAAATAAATCAAGCATCTAGTTCCATGGATGATATCCATTGAAGAAGTTCTATAATAGACCAAGGTAAATGGAGGTATGCTCATAAATATTGGTAGAATGATGGCATGGTGGAAAAAGATAAGGATTTATGCAAAGGATTGGATTAAAGGAGGACAGTGGGGGATGGATTTTGGATGATGGATGCGGGTTTGGAATACTTGTGGATGAATGGATAAAAATATTGGCAAGATCAACATTGGCACACACCTTGAGGGGTGGTGGAATTGTGGAGGAGAAGTAGAGTTTTAGATGGGGGAGTAGAGGTGGATTTTGGGACATAAGGGCCCAAAATTGATTTGGAAGATGAAGTATTATTAGATGGAGGATTGGAGGACTTAGGAGTGGATTAAGCTACTGGATTAGCAAGTTTGGATGCTAATTTAGATTCTTCTTTGATATACATTGTTTTCAGTATTTGCTTTGGTATCCACATGGTTTTTAATTTTTTCTGTTTGGGCCAATATGGCCTTTTGGGATTTGCTTTTTTCTTTTGGATCAAATTTTTATTTGTTTTAGCATGTCTTTTTGAGGGGATAGGTTGATCCTTGGATGTATGTGGATTTTTGAATTTATATATTTTATGTCTGGCGTTCAAATTGCTTCCAAGAGAAATGGGATGGGTGCATGAATAGGAATGATATGGAGATTTTATGGAGGGGTTTATGAGGTAGGATGATAGGAATAATTTAAGGATGCATGCCTTAGTTGATCTTGATTGTGGATTTGAGGTGGTATATTGGTGGACTAAGGATTTGTTGAGATAAAGATGATGGATGAAGGGATGTAAGGACCCAAGATGGATGGAAGGGATGAAGGATTTGGTTTTGAGACATAAGGGCCCAGATGGATGTGGATGAAGGAATGTATTTTGAGATATAAGGGCCTAAAATAGACTTGGAAGATGGAGGATATGAATGTTTGGATTTCAGTAGAGGGATGTGAGTTTTGGAAGGAATACCAATGTATTTAACATGATAAATTTAGCCAAGGCCATGATAATTTGGATTTTCTTTGATATAGATGGGTTCCAATATGCCTTGTTCATGGAGGCCTAACCATTTTCCTTGATAGTTCATGTTTTTACAAATCCATTTACCATTGGGATACTTGTTATTTTGGAAGCAAGACACTAATCCATTTTGAGGGGGGATATAAGGTAGAAGTAATGTTAGGTACTTTGAGGAAATAAAATAGGATATATATGGAGGAACTAAGATGATAGGTGTGAGGTTCATGAGTGTGTTGGATGGGGGTGATGGGATCTTGAGAAGGATTAGGATCATGAGGGGGATTATGAGTGATGTTGGGATCTTGAGATGGAAGGATATTGTGGGGGGGGATTATGGGGGATATTTTGATCTTGTGATGGAAGGGGATCATGGGATGGAGTGGAAGGAGTGATTTTATCTTGAGATGGAATGGGATCTTGGGATGGAGTGGTAGTGGTGTTTTGATATTGAGATAAAATGTGATCGTGAGATGAAGTGGTAGGAGTGCATTGATATTGAGATAGAAATGGATCATGTGATGGAGCGGAAGGAGTGCTTGGATCTTGATTTGGATAGAAATTTTGAGGTGGAGTGGACAGGGTGGTTTGATCTTGATATGGAAGGGGATCTATGGTAGCATACTTTGGAGAGATAGATTGGAATATTTAGACATGTTTAGAGGAAATGAGGGAGGATGGAGGTTTGACATGGCTAGAAAAGAGTGCATGTATGGATTCTAGGAGTGGTGTGCATAGATGGGAGAAGGATTTTGGGTATTTATGGATGGAGGATTTTATATATTTAATGGGTTGGAGGAATTTGGTGGATTTGAGAGATGGGGGTAAGGGGATGGAGGTGGATTCATGGTAAGGTACGATTGCAAAACTTTGGTTATATATGGGGATTTAGATGCCTTTGTATATAATACTTGGATGAAATTATGAAATTTATGGGATGAAGTGGATTTGTAGGATTGGGGTGATGTGGATTGTAAGGATGTGGGAGATGGGCAAGTGGAATAAGAAGTGGATATTTTAATTGATTGAGAATTGAGGATCTTAAAAAGGAGTTAGAGATGGAGATTTGGAATGTGGATGGGGTTGGGGTTGGAAAGGAGCTTTGAATAGATGGTTGGTTTCCCTTCTTACAAGAAGGAGAAGGATGATCAATAGGAAATAGACTATAATTTGATGTAGGTCGGGAGGATGGAATTTTGGCAAAATTATTAAGAAGGTATCTAACCGTGGAATCTTTATCATTGTTAAAATGGTAGGAAAGGATGAAATGAAGTGGGTTTTTAGGATTAGTAGGATCTTTAGTGTGAGGAATTATAAATGGGGAGAGTTATTCTGATCAAAAAGACTCTCATTATCATCATATGGATTATAGTCAACAAGGCTAACCTTGTCATCATCAATGTGATTAGGTTTACCCTTGAATATGATTTTGGGCCTTGTTGGGGTAGGGGATGGATGCATGATGTTGGATTGGAATGGGATAGATGAAAGGGGATTAAGATAGATTGTATGATGATGAGTTGGGTTCGATGTGGGATTTATTTATGAAAGCTTAGATTTTGGATTTGATTAAACTCAAATTTGAGATAAGATGGCTAGACTGGATGAAGGATAAGGGTGATTTGAGAAGTATGGATTATAATATGGTGGTGTAGGATTAGAGGATGAAGATTGATTAGTTTTTAAATGGGATTTAAATTATGACTTGGCTTAGAAGACTATATATGGATAGATAATTGATTGATATTGAGATAAATTTAGACAAGAAGAAAAAATTGATGAAGAGATGGTCTGAGGATAGAAGATGAGAATATTAGATTTGATAATAGGATAAAATTTGGAAGATGAGATTTTGAGATTGATTTTTGCTAAGGATGGAGATTAGAACAATATGATAATGAAGAAAAGGTTGGTTGATAAATTTGGACTGTAAATTTGGATGGGGATGAAATTTCTAGGATAATTGACTAGAGGGGATTGGAGATTAGAAGAATGGGGATTTAAGGATGAAGATAGAGGATGACATTAGATTTAGATTGAGGAAGGTTTAGATTGGGAATTTGGAGTAAATAGAAGGATGAAGAATTAGGTTGGCTAGGAGATTGATTGTAAATATTTGAATGGATGAGAGATAATATTGAAGAGATTTAGAAAATTTGGATAAATTAGGGATTAGATTGGGATGATGATAGATGGGTTTGGATGATTTCCATGGATTAAGAACTGGATTGGAAGAATGGGTGAGGTATTTGGGGGAAAATATTAGAAGAATAGTTGGATTAAGATGGAGGTTTTTCTTTCTTGAATAAGTGATGGACTTGAAAACACACCAATCAAATTAGATTGGAGGAGACAAGTATGCACTAGTTTAGCACAAGCAAACACACCAAGTTCTTACAAAATCCTATGATTATTCAAGTAGATGTGATAACTTAATATGGGACTACCATATAACAGTATATTTACCTTAAGGTTTGTGTGAGACACCTCTCTTTAAAGAGTTGGTAGGTAGGGGTCCAATGGCACAAGGGCTCACCTTTCCCCTTTCTTTGGAGGTTTTTAAATACCTTTCCCAAAGAGTTTCTACCTCTACTCAAGAAGGTATGGGGTGAGTAGCTTTAGGAATGATATTATACCTTACACCATAATAAGCAACAATTGAAAGGTCCTAAACTAGGCTAAAGAAAGTTGCTAGGAAGTCCTCTAAATACCTCAAGTGTATGTGAGGCCAAATCCATAGATGAAAGGGAACCATGCCAACTAGTCGGGAGGAGATGGTAACCAGCTATCCACCTTCACTTCCCAAAGGTATAAATTTCTTTGTGGCTTAGCCAAGATTCCAATTCCAAGAGGGGTATATTTTGATTTAGCCCTTGCTTTTCATACTCATCGAAACACAAGAGTTGAGGTCCTCCCTTGGGGTGATGAAATGCTCAAGTAGGCCTCCTAAAAGGAATAATCCAAGTTATTTTGGTCACCCAAGATCACATGAAGCCCAAAGGGATAGCATACACACGTTGGGTTCCTTAGGATACAATGATGCAAAAAAGAAAAAGAGACCAACTTAATATTTTGATCTCCAAGATCACCCAAGGGTGTGAGGAGATAACAAATGCTTAAGACGGTCTTACAAACACAACATATATTTATTCCCCTTAATAAAATAAATTAAATGTGCCTATTGATAAAATAATTTCTTCAAAAATGTAAGCTACAAACAAAATGTTAGTAGTTTCAAGATTTTTCTTTAACAAGAAATTTTAAGCTACACAAGAAGGGGTTGCCAAAATGAAAAAAATAATTATTAGCATTGAGATAAGCATAAAATATTTTGGACCTTTCTATGGTGTGGATTGGGAGACTCAACCCAACAATAGGGGGTGTGGGGGGATGAATGCAACCCCCTGCTAATAGGGGTTTGTACGCGTAGCCCCTAAAGGAATTATTTTTAGCAACAAAAGTGCTAAAAGATAGAGCACAAGTTCTAAACAATTCATGCACTAAAGTGACAAGAGAAATTTCTAATACACATAGCATGGGTAGTAAAGTGGCCAAAAAAAGTTCTAAGACATAGAAACAGAAAAATAAATTTACCTGACTGACAAATGCACTAATTTGTAGAGTGTAAGTGTCAATACATAGAGGATAGGAACTAATCTGAGATTCCTATGAGAAAAATGTTAGGTTTGTGCAAAAATGGAAAGCTAAAGAGAAGTTAGAAGTATGTTAGTAGAAAACCATATGTAAATAAGCCAAAATATTAGCCAACAATCTAAAATAGAAGAAAAAATAAAATGAAAGATGAAAAGTGCAAGCGTTGATCCACATATAAGAAGCACTAAAATGGCCTACAAAAGTGTTGATCTATAGGGTGGAGACACTAAAAAATGTATGCATTGAGATGATATGTAAACACTTATATCAACTACGAAGGCACCAAAGCACAAAGGATAAGTATTGTTCCACAACATATGATGTAAAAACTCACACAAAAACTCAAATTTTGGTTAGTTACAAGGATGAGGGTCCCACTAAGTGTGCCAAAATGAAGAGGAAGAAAATGGAAAAAGACAAAAATAGATAATATAAATGAAGTACACAAGTCACCTTTCCTTTTATCTTTCTATTAATGGATTGGGCTGAAGTAGAAGTGCACCCAATGTTCCACTTTATGTGCTCCTTTTGATGAGTGTAGTTGGGTGAAATTTGGTTGCTTAGACCAACAACATGATGTTAATATTAGGATTGATAGATGAAAATGACACCATATGGATATGAAGAAGGTGAATGATAAAAATGAGAGAAAAGGCCTCAATTTACAGATTTTCCATGAGGAAAATCAAGGGTCAAGATGTAATATTAGATTATGGATGGATAGGATTGAATGAGAAAGGACATAGATTGAAGGTTTAACCTTGTGACAAGTGTCAAAAGAGGAATGGAGGTGTAAGAGCTAGGTGTTCTCACACATGTGTAAGCACATATTTTAAGCTCGTGAAATAGACAAGTGAGGGAAGTAGGGTGGCTACCTTATGACATGTGTAAGAGGTAGGGTGGCTTCACATGTGTGATTGATATACTCACACATGTGTGAGAAATGGGTAGGGTAGGTAGGTTAGGACATTTGTCACATGATGGAAAGTTTAGATCTTGATCCATGTATATGAATTCAATGGCTAAGATTAAATGGATAGGGATTGAGGATAAGATGGAATTAAATATTAGAAGAAAACAGCAATGAAGATTAATAAGCTTAAATTAATCAATTATTGATTCAGTTAGGGGGTTTAGGGGATAAGGTTAGAATTAACTAAATAAATATAAATTTATTTAATTAAAGGTAAGAGATAAGTGTAAAGGATGAATTAAATAAATAATAAATATTTATTTAATTTATTGGGATGGGGTAAAGTCAAGTGTGATCGAGTATGGACAACTTTAGGTGTCTACAACTAGTTTATATAGGTGTAGGGCATGCCAAACCTACTAGGAACAATGTTATCAATTTCATCACAAACTTCAAAACATCTTCTTGTGTTATGTCTGCCTTTCAATTTCCATTTGGTCACACTTGTATTGGTAGATGCATATACATTAGCTTTAATTGAATTAGGTCTCCAATAAGGACAAGAAAAATTAGCTTGGTCAAACTCAATGAGATCATCTACTACAATTATCTTCTACTTTCTCATTACATACTCACCAAAAATCCTAGGAAATAATGAATACATATTCTTGTTATCATTGTCAACAACTAATATGATAGCAACATGTTACATCCTCTACCAAAATAAATTGCAAGTATGTCTTGGCTACCAATATTCCACTCCTTGGTTTATAGCTAATTTTACATTTGAGTAAAAGGATCTATGCATCCTTTATTGTAGGTGGTATTATTAATTATTTTCTCATGCTTAGAGCACTTTCCCTAATGAAAAAATTGTTGAAAAAAAATAATATAAAGTGTATATGTGTCATTACAATCTCCTTTAGATTTTAAATTATACTCATAGGAGTGATTAAAATGATCACCTTTTTCCTACTTAGTGAAGTTAAGTGAACTAACCTTTTCTAATTATGAGGGAATATAAGGATAAACCACTCCATTAAGGAATATAAGTGAAAACCCAAGAGTGTATTCTTTGTATTGGAAATTGATGATTTTTTCCATTAAAGAAATATATTTTCTAACATTAGGTTTCATGCCTTCCATCTGCTTCTTCTCACACTCTTGCAATCTTGAATCTTCTTATTTTTCATGCTCAACTATTATAATTTTAGACTCATATAATGGGTTTATGTGCTATTTTCCAAGTGTTGTTATATTTATCATTTATTCATTTGGGATAGTAGTTTTATATCCCTATATAAGGGATTTTATGTATTATCTACTAATACTATCCTTATGAAAAAGATAATCAAGGTGTTTAATTCCTATTATTGAATTGGAGATTTCTAAGAGATTTGAAACAATCCTACCACTATTATGACTCATGCTCTCAGAATGAAGATTAGTGGGACAAGATTCAACACCATTCACACACTTGTACTCATTAATACCACTATGTTATAAACACACTTCACATGACCAAGGCTCATTATTCTTCTTATTTGTAGTTTCAATAGGAGTATTTTGGAATTCACTAAGAATCATTGGAAATATCTCTTCACTTTTTTAACTTGAGCCTCGATTATTGATTTATAATTAAATAATTTAAAATAACATTTTCCCACTATGACAACTAACCAATAGGATCTTTACCTTCAACCATTTAAGCTCACTGTACCTCTAGTTTTGATTTTTCTTCAAACATCATTTCATCTTTGTAAAGGAATTTGTGACTCAATTCCCAAGGTTCTTTGCTTGAGAAGCAAATTTTCTTTCACCTAAGCCCATTCCTAGCAACTTATTTTTTACAAGGAACTATTCTTCTACTCATGACTAGGAGGCATTGATTTTTCTAGGGTTGTAGCTTGCTTGATGGCTTGATGAGGCTTCAATTTTAACTGCTCTTCTTCCTTCTACCCTATCAATTATTTGTTGAATACTTGGAGATTCTTGTAAGGTTAGTTCTATTGAAATCCTCTTGATGGATGCCTCATTTCCAAGTCATAGAATTTTTCCAAGGAGATGTGTTTCTAAATATTAGTGTAGACACTAAAAAACTCACCTAATTGTCAGACTTGTTGGGACAAAGCTGAGAAGAATAATTCCAAGATTATGACTACAATTCTGGTTCATAAAATATAGTTTGTACCTATGTCAATATGGGGCAAAAACTTATGAAGTGTGTAACAAATATATGCCTAAGGGTTGTTGGTAGCAAGCCGAGTGTAATGAAGTGCAAAGAAACCAAAATCTAAAGCAATACTTAACACACAAAAAATATAGTCAACTACTAAATCTATAGATTCTGCTACAGGAACAGAGTGGCAGGAACAAAGTGACAAGAACAGAGTAAAGACTACTTTATTTTAACTACTTTTAAAGTGTTAGATTTCCACATAATAAGAGATCATTCTTTTATCAAAAAAAATTAGAAACACTTTAAATTTCCACTTGGTAACATAATCCCATTCATAATCATATTATCCCTACTCAAAAATTGAAATTGAAATCACACCAACAATAATGCATAAAAAAACATAGCAAAGACTTCACCAGCCTTCTCGAGGAGTGGGCCCTTCCTCCTGGTTTGTGAGACGAGTTAGAACATTGCTACAATATGAGAGATTGAGATAACATTAAGTAGTTCTATTTAAAAATAGAGGGAATCTCACATAGAGTAATAGTAAATATATATAAAGCAATTTATAGCCAATTTTTAGTTATCTTGGTCTCCGGCACATAACTATGAAATAAGTCTTATCGATTTTCAATCGATGGAAATAAACAACTTTGTAACATAATCTATAATTATTACATAAAACTAAATTCTAGTTGTTGGCCACAATTATCTTATCATAACGAAAATATTCCCAATGGTTTTCTTCTCACCTCTCCCCTTTATGTCCAGCTACAAGAATTCCTGTTCACCAAATTTCAACCAATTAGATTAAGAATTCAAAAATGAATAACCTTGAGCATATTTTATCCTTTTCAAACATATTAAATAACCTTCATTTTATATGACTAATATATAGAAATGAGAATTTAGGATGGAAATTGGTTAAATAAACTCTGGCATGAAAAGGGATTTTGGGAAAAAAATGTAAACGGATTTTTAGTTTATCATTTCTCCCCTAGCTTGACACTTTGCATG
The DNA here is from genome assembly GCA_007115665.2 of Sequoiadendron giganteum. NCBI lineage: Eukaryota > Viridiplantae > Streptophyta > Pinopsida > Cupressales > Cupressaceae > Sequoiadendron > Sequoiadendron giganteum. The sequence continues at coordinate 523,200,524 of CM021101.1, forward strand.
TCCTCATGCAACATAAACTACCTACAAACTTATAGACATTCTCTTGATGTTGATGTGGTGGCCAATCTTTGCAAAGTTTCCATGATCTCATGGTGTCAAGTGGTATTTAATGTGTCAATGGTTTGTTGATGGTCCTTTATAGATATATAAAGTTCTCATGTGGAAAGTTGCTATGTATCCTTGACCAATTAGGCTAGTCAGATTTCCACTCCTTGAACTTCTTTTTCTTGTTGTTGTTGAACTATAAAAATCTCTTGAAGTTTTCCTTGTAAAATCTTGAGTTCATCTTCCAATTGAGTTATCTGATCCTTTAAGGTTCATATTTCTTCTTTTGGTTGGCTAATTATTTCTTTAGGGTTAGGGTGTTCTAGAGGCAGTGAATTTTCATGGAAATCCCGGTTTGCTATGTGGATATCCTTATCACCTTGGTTTTCCAAAGTAGGAGAAAAATTTAACTCAAGGACAAGTTCCTAATCTTCCTATAACTTTGTCATACATCTAGTCATTTCTTCATGTGAAGGGTTTTCATATTTAGGTCTAGAAGTTGCCATCTAAGTGACATTCAAAGAAGGGGATTCAAGGTCATAGGTAGTCATTACTTGTTCCTTCATCTATTTCTCTTTTTTATTTTGTCTTCACCATTCTCTATTCATGCAGTCTTTACCCCTTTTAAGAGTAGTGGCTAGAGTTTCCATATCAGAATCATGAATCTCATCCTTTGTTTTGTTCATTGTACTAGCCACAACCGCTAGGTTTTTAAGTTTGGATTTTGGGTCATCCCTAGTTTTGCGTTTCTTCTCTTATTTTCTATCTAGGGTTTGAGAAGTCATGAATTCATAAATTTTATTAACCTCATTATCTAGTAGTATATGTTCTTTACCAGGGTCATTAGGAACTAGGTTAATTGTTTTTTTCCTTAGTGGGTTGTGAAAAGACTTCCCAACTCAAGACCAATTATAATCCTTTAATGATGAGCAACTTAATCAAACCATGATGAGCAATGGAATTTGCATTCCCTTTTTGTACTTCTTTACTCATTCATTGCATGGAGTGAAACAACTAATAAGGCACATTTATAAAAGACTCATTGTGCAGATGACATAATAACAAAAAATGATGAGAAAAAACATATGTGTATCTACCTTCACAAGTGATATACTAAATGATGAGCTTTGCAAAAACATCCCATGGTTTGGGTAAAGAGGTTTGTTTCAAACCTTGTCCTTGCACTACTTCAATAGTTTCGCCTCTTTGCATAAATTATTATTGTATGGGTTTGAGGTCTTTGATATGAATTGACCTAGTAGGAAAGAATACCTCACTAGTTTGGGGTAATCCTGTAACTTTGGAAACCGTTTGGACTATGACTGGAACGGTAATCCCTCGTAGAGTAACTTCATTTTTAGCAAGACCCATGGTGAATTCTAACCCCATATAGTCATCAAACCCCTTTAACATTCTACATAAGACATGTTGTTGTACTTGCCAAAATTTTTTTATAAACTTCCTTATCAACTTTTAGTTTTGTTGTATTGGTGGGCTCCCTCCTAGTATGGGTTCCACCCATTGTGATAGAAAAAAAGACTATATGTGGTAGAGGTGATGTGGCATAGCAGAAAATAGTTATATTTGGTAAAAAAACTATACCTAGTAATAGTAAAAGATTTTTCTAGAAAAATAAGGTACCGACTATAATGGTGGAGGGTACAAACTATAATGGTGGAGATTTTAGAGTGTAGGGTAATAGTGAGTTTTACCCATGGATTCATATTTGAAGAGTTTTGGATATGGAATGATATGATAGGTTGATGTAGACTGATGTGACCATCCCCCTAACTTAAAGGTGAATGCCATCTTGGCGTTGCCATATTAACTAGCACATAATAAAATAAAATATTTAATATGAAAGAAAAAGAATAAAATAATACATGTGTTACCGATAAATAAAAACTTCATCTGACATGGTATCAATGAGACAACTAGAATGGAGGTTCAGATGTTGAAAGTATGGAGTGGCGAATCAACTAGTAGATCATGGCTCATTGGAGAGAATCATGATTTGACACCATCAAAAATTATGCACACTCAGTTGGTGAAAGTAGTGTCCATACAATGATATCACAAGTACATAAACAAATGATGGTGAATTAGTAAAATAACTCATGTTGATGTTGAGATCATAGTCTAATGAAATAGAAGGAATAATTCCATAATGACACCCAATGAAAATCCAATGATATACATCATTAGGGTCAACAAAATGACAAGGATTAATTATCAAATAAAAAAAGAGGAATATGGAGTGACTGGAAGAAGTTCGTAGAGCAACATAAAGTGAAGAGTTCATGTAGCAAGTCTACATGAAAAGCAATTATTGTTATGGAGGGATAGATTGATTGATTTTTTTTTTTTTTCATAACTTTTTTGATAAAAATAACAAATTGCTAGTTTCCTAGTTTTCAATCGGTTATCGCTTAGAGGCACTCAAAAACTAGTTTTCACCTCTAAGGTCTTTATGCAGTTATAACCCACCGGTGACCTAATTTTTAGGTGATAACTAACAGTCCAACAATGTTTGAAGGTTTTCACTATTGGTTTTTGATGAGCTTGATCAATAGATAGTTTTCTCTTATTTATTCCATATCTTTTTAAAACTTTAAGCTGCTTATTTCATATACATTCCTAAACTTATATACCATTTATATCTTTTATGCCATACAAACTAGACTTTGATGAGTGGGAATATGATTATATGTTGATATTTGTATGATGAATGTATGAATGTATCTAAATTTTAGTTTAAATATGTGTTTAATTCATGATTGTTAATAGTATGTATGCTTTGGATGAGAACTAACTCCTTACAACTAGAATAGCAACCCACATCAATTAGAGAACTCAACCCGCAGCTGAAGGATTTCAAGTCGATAAGCAAGGGAGATTCCAGAATGATTGGGCATGTGATAGTTGCAGAAATTGATGAAGGTGATCATTGGAGTGATCGATTAGGATGCATCAGAGAATTCAATAAGATAATGGAAAGATGAAGGGGTTTGTGATGAACAAAGAATTTTCCATGATTGTTTGTGCAAAGCACGTCTCCTCGATGATGTTAAAGTAGAGTTGCAAAACTAGTTGTCTTCTTCCATTTGTTTTAGTTATATTTTTTATTGCAAAGAATTTGTATCTCTCTATTTTGAAGGAGAGTGGACACTTTTATTTAATTCTAGTTTTCAATCCTTATGCAAATAAACCTCCTCTTGAAACTATATAGTTGGATCAGTGGTGGAGTGGATCTAGTTAGAGAGACTTGTGTTTTTAATATTTCCAATATTGTTTTCCAGTAGACAATCTTGCATTATTAATTTTTTGTTATCAATTTTAATGGATATGCATTCATGAATGAAAGATCTATGAAGATTCTTGTCATGTCATGAGAGTTCAATTTTATACAATGAAGATGTTCCATTTTACAGTTATGTTTGGTTGATTAAATTAGCGTGTATTTGGTTTATCTTGTGGGAACAACAACTTGAGCAAGGGCCACTCAAGGTATTGTTAACCCACCTTTAATTTTTTTTGTTAGAATAAATGTTCATATTATTACATTTATTTTAATAGATTCTTCATTAAATGCATGTGAATAATATATTATTTTACGATTCATCTTTTGTATCGAGTATTTGAGTCATCCTCCAAAATAAGTCAAGTAGTTAGGAATAAGAGTTAGCAGTGTTAATCAAGTTGCAAAGTTTAGGTTAGCAGTTATTAATTATAGTGCTAAGCTAAAAGTACTTGCAACATTAGTAGCAGATTAAGTTATTTCCCATGTTTTGTAGTTTATGCTTTATTTCCCTTTTATAATCTTTACTATTTTCCTACACATGTGTAAACCAACTATACTTGATGATATAGGTCGTGTAGAGTCTATGAATGCACATATAGTGCGAGCATCATCAAAATATTATGAAGCCCTAGTTGGTAATTAAATGAAGCCTTAGCAAGGGTTTAGTGGAGTGTTCAACTAGGAACCCTTCCTTTGAATTGTGTGTCAAACACCAAGTTGACTAGACATTAGTTAGGCCTTACAATTTATATATTTATTTATTTTTAATTTTTGAAGTACCTAAAAGATAATTGAAGAGGTGACATGAACTCTATCAAGGACATTGAGTTCCTTCTTTAGATTGTAAATGAAACTTTATTTTGTGGTAAGATACTTGTACAACTTTAAACGATGGCCATTTGATAATAAGGGTTGTGCGATTAGAGTCCACAGTGCGAAGCTTAATTGCACCATTGTCGTAAACAACCTCAATCTCATAGGGTCCTAGCCACCGAGTATGAAAATTACCTTTGAAATCTTGAAACCCAGAGTCATACAAAAGTGCTTAGTCTCCTGGTCGAAAGGACCATTTTTGGATGAAGTGATCATGCCATAGAGCATGTTGTTATTGAACTACTTTTGTATGAAAGAGAGCTTGTTGATGTATTCATTGAGAGAATGGAGTTGCTCAATTATGTCCTTTTGAGCATCAATAATATTTAATCCCAATTCTAAAGCAGTATGTAAATTTTTAATTACAAACTCAATAGGCAATACAACCTTTTGACCATATACGATTTCATAAGGTTTAAGACTGATGGTAGTCTTCTACACTGTTTGATAAGCCCATACTGCTTCAAGAAGTTGATCTACCCAATATTTTTTATGAAGTGCCGCCATTTTTGTGAGGATAGTCTCAATTTCTCTATTGGCTACTTTGACCTGGCCATTGGCTTGTGGATGATATAGAGAAGAGTTGTGATGTCGAACCTCATATTCATGAAACAGAGAAAAAATTATCTCAGATGTGAATTATGGTCCTTGATTTGTTACAATCTCCTTTGGTACCCCTAACCTGGTGAAGATCTTTGTGTACATAAAATCAACAACCTTGGTATCCCTTGCTTGCTTCAATGCAATGAACTCAACCCATTCGGTAACATAATCAATGCAAACTGAGATGTATTATTTATTCTTGGATGGAGGATTAATGGGCCCCACAAAGTCTAAACCCTATTTTTTAAAGGGTTCAATAGATAATTGAGGTTGCAAAGGTATTTCATATGATCATTCGGGTTGGCCCATGTGTTGATATTTTTTATAATGTTGACTACTTACAATCCTTGTGAATTGTGAGCTAGTAATATTTAGCAATAAGAATCTTGTTGGTGATCCTTTGGGTTGCAAAATGGCCTCCACATGGTTCATTATGACATACACAAAGTATGTCAAAGACATCATCTTCAGCTACACAATGATGCAAAAGAGAAGTCCATCGATCCATGTGTATTGACCACTTAGTCCAAAAAGATTTTGGCAATCTCTAGGAGAGAAATGCAAGGAAACCTGCAAGTGACTAAATAGTTTACAATATCTACAAACCATGGACTTTTAATAGAAATTGCAAAAAGGTTCTCATCAAGAAACACATCATCGATTAGTACAGGTTCATCCTCATATTGTAACTTGGATAAGAAATTTATAACAATATTCTCATGACCAAGCTTATCAAGTTCAATAATGTCAAACTCTTATAATAGTACTAACCATCTAATAACTCTACTAGTAACAATAGGTCATTCATATTATGAAAATACTAAAATATTGGAGTGGGAATGGAAGCTACAGTTTTGGTGAGCTACGAACAGTAGGCCAGTCTGGCATTATAGGGGTCGAAGGATTGAGGGGTACCAAAACAAAGCATGGCACCCCCCGTATCGTGCATGGAAGGACTCGATGAATAGAGGGTGGAATGATTTCAGTTTTCAAAACAGGCGTTTTGCAAATGGAAATATTCAAGGTTGAAACTTCTAGGGGTATGCAACAATACACCCAAGCTTGAAGTTAAAACTCAAAATCATCGAGAAAAAGTTCTAGAAGCCGAAACAGCTTGGAGCAGAATCGCAAAAAAAAGGTATGTACTGGTTTTGACCATTCTCGGGTGGTGTAGATCTTTTAGTAGATAATGAAGATTAGAAAGGCTCGGTTCAAATGCTTAAAAATAAAGATTTATTTATGAAATGGAATGGATAATGGTCGGATTTTTCAAGAATCAGAAATAGGTGTGATGAAAATTGGGGGAAGGCGACTATTTTGAAAACTCTACCAAATGGGTTCTATTTAGTGATATGCCCTTCATAGAGGGACACAGAGTGGATTGTGAATAGTGGGCCTTTCCTAATGGGGGAAAAGGATTTTTCATCAAGGACCGGACTCCAAATTTTAACCCTAAAAAGGTAGAAATAGAGGATGTACCAATTTGGATTTAGTTATATAACCTGCCACATGAGTATTGGGATGTTGAAACCCTAAAAATGATAGGAAATAAGCTGGGTGTTTTCTTGAAAGTTGATGAGGTGCTAGAAACAAATAAATATAGTATGTATGCTCGCATATGTATTCTATGGCAATCAATGCATCCTCTTCCAAAGACAATGGAATTAAAATTTAGGGAAGGGGTTTGGAGACAATCGATTGAAGTGGAGGAGTTGATGGAGAAGTGTCCTATATGCAAAGAAGGTGGTCATTCAAAAGGGGAATGCTTAAAATATTTGAAAGTAAAAGGGTTAGCACAAAATTCCTTACAAGACCTTTTAATCAAATTAACTAAAGAGAGGATTGAAGAGTTTAACCAGGAAAAAGAACCACCTCTAGTTTCGATCACAAATTTTGATGATGTTGATAGTGATTCACTAGCCAAAGATGGAGATTAGGATGGAAGTCAAAGTTTATTTACTCAATCAACATAAAACATTGGTGGTGTTTCAGAAGGAGTTCTAGAGGAGCTTCCTTCAAAATCTCCCAGGAAAACCCTAGTTTCTGAAGGTCCAAGACGAGAAGGTCCTTTAATGACTGTTAACAATGCTGAAAAGGAAGGTCAGGCAAAGGGAGTGGAATCTCCAGTAAGGGAGTTGGTGTTTAAAAACAAAAGGTTAGAAAGTAGTGGTGTTGTGAAATAGAGTAATCTTGGAAATAGATGCTTGGTTCCAACTACAAATGAAACAACATATGTTGACAAGGAGACCTTTGTTCTTGGCATAAAAGGTGAGGATTTAGACTCCCCAAATGAGGATTTATTCAAAGATATTCATATCTCCCCTATTAGAATACTTAATTTTATAGAAGAAGAGTTGAAAGGTGAGGATTCCCCTAAAATTGATTTCTCAGCCTTTTAAGAGGAAGTTGATACAGACAAAGAGATGGATGTTTTGGGTGCAAAGGCAAATATAGGCCTGATTGAAAAAAGGTCTTTGAATCAATCATATTTAGTGCAAGAGAAAGTGCAGATTGGTGAGAAAAAGTCAAGAGGTCCAAAAACTAATAGGGTTCATCTTGAATTAGCTGGAAATGCTAAAGGTCAGATAAAGTTGAGATCAGGAAAAAGGCTATAATTCCTTTTCCCAGGGGCAATGAAGTTCCTATCTTGGAATGTCAGGGGCTGCACCCTGACAACAGTGAATTGATCAAAAGATGCCTTGATCAATCGTGACCTGATGTTCTAATGTTGCAAGAAACAAAATAAAAGGTGTAGACCTAACCTCTTTCCAAAATAAATTTGCCTCATGGGGTAGTGTGTGTTTTGAAGTGGAAGGAGCTTCGGGTGGACTTGGTATTTTGTGGAATGTCCCAACTATTGGTGTGAAATTGGTAAAATAGGAAAGGTATTGGCAATGGGTGAGGGTTTTCTCAAAAAATCTGCACAAATGCTTTGATTTGTTTAATGTGTACGGGCCTACAAAAACATAGGAGAAGAAAAATGTGTGGTTACAAATTTCAAGTTTTTTGGGGGAGCTAAAGAGAGAAGTATGTGTGTTGGGAGGGGATTTCCATGCAACCCTAAGACCAACAGATAAAAATGGAGGTTTGGGTTGGTTTGGACCAATTCATAAATATTTCAATGATTTTGTCAATGAAAGCAGTCTATTGGAGGTGAAATTCAAATATGACAGTTTCACTTGGACAAATAGATGCATTGGTTTTACCAATATTGCAGAGAAGTTAGATCGATTCTTTTCAGCAAGGGATTGGGCGGCTCAACCTTGGGTCTTTGAAGCTGATATTTTACCCATCCATGGCTCAAACCATTACCCAATCTCTCTCATTTTACAAGATGACTATGTTCCAGCATGCTGCCCTTTTAAGTTTGAGATGATGTGGCTTCGGGAGGAGAATTTCAAATCTCTAGTAGAAAGTTGGTGGTTGAACACCCCTGTAAGAAATGGTAAGAAAGCTTTTGTTTTCTTCAAGAAATTACAATTTTTGAAGGAAAGTCTAAAAAATTGGAACAAATAACATTTTAAAAACATTTTCATGGAGAAGTTATGGTTAGAATGGAGTCTAAATGAGATTCATAATAGGGTCATTCAACAGGGCATGTTTGAGGTAGATTGTATGGATGAAAAGTGTTTAAACTAAGAGTACAATGAATTTTTATGTAAGGAAGAAATCTTTTGGAGACAAAAGTCTCCTGGAACGTGGTTGAAATAAGGGGATAGAAACACAAAAAAAAATCACAACTCGATCAAAGAAAGGAGGTCTAGTAATAGGATTTTTTCCATCAAAAATATTTTGGGGGAAGTAATTACAGATTAGAAAGGTATACAAGAGGAAGTTGTAAGGTTTTTTCAAAACCTTTTGAGTGATGATGGTTTTGGGGTAGAGGATTTTGATGGGGTGTGGAATGTGATTCCTAAATGTATCTCTCAAGCTCAAAATGAGGTGTTGATGAAGGCAGTAACCAAGGAAGAAGTGAAGTGTGCTCTTTTCGGCTTAGGAGGTGATAAGGCTCTTGGGCCTAATGGTTTTCTAGCAGCCTTTTTCCAAAGGTTTTGGGAAATCATAGCAAATGATTTGTGGGGTGTGGTTGAAGAGTCAAGAAGTGGAGGCTTTATGTTAAGATATTTAAACAATACCTTCATCGCTCTCATTCTGAAAAAGAAAGAGGTGGAATCCTTTGAAGACTTTAGAGTAATCTCACTTTGTAATACTGTGTATAAGGTGGTCTCAATTTTTTTAGCAAATAGGATAAAAATCATACTAAATACTATTATATCAGAAGAACAAAGAGATTTTTCTCCTCATTGGTCTATTGTTGAAGGTATCATAATAGCTCACGAGGCGATCCATTTGGTTCGGGTGGCTATAACATAGAATATGTTGGTTATATTAGATATAAAAAAGCCTTATGATCAAGTCAGTTGGAATTTTTTATTCAAAGTGATTGAGAAATTTGGTTTCTTTAAAAAATGCTTTGATTGGGTCAAAGGATGTTTATGTAACCCCAAGTTTTTGGTCTTAGTTAATGGAAGACCCCAAGGCTTTTTTGAATCATCTAGAGGGTTGAGACAAGGGGATCCAATATCCCCCTTTTTGTTTATAATCATGGTTGAATCTTTGGGCAGGTTGATCTAAAGAAAAAGAGATGATGGTGTGTGGAAAGGAATAAAAGTGGCACAAAGACTGAGTGTTATGTCTCATTTGCAATTTGTTGATGACACAGTTCTAATGGGGGAGGCTTCACTTAGAGAAGCTCGTATAATAAAGCAAACTATTGACTTGTATAGCAAGATGTCAGGTCAAAAGGTGAATTGGAGAAAACCTGAGATTTTCTTCTTTAACACACTGAGTCATAAACATAGAGAAATTTCTAGAATACTAGGAATGAATATTGGAATGTTACCAGGAAGGTATTTAGGCATCTCGCTCTTTGGGGGGTGGGGAGGTCTAATTTGTGGAAGAAGCTGGTGGATTGTTGTTTAAGCATAATGGATGGCTGGAAAAGTAAATGGTTAATGTCAGCTGGTAGGATTTTGATGTTAAAATCTATTATCTTGGTTATCCCTTTGTACTCCATGATGTTTTTGAAGATCCCATCTAAAGTTATTAGAGTCAATGAGTAGAAGATGCGAAGATTCTTTTGGAATGGTGCAAAATAAGATAAAATACCTTTGTTAGCATGAGATAAGATTTGTAAGCCTAAACAAGCAGGTGGGGTAGGGTTAAGAAGTTGGCAGTTGATGAATGAAACAATGGGGGGGAAACTTGTTTGGAGCATTTATAAAAGGAAAAATATCTTGATAGTCAAGAGGACCAATGCATTTTAACTATTAGAAATCCCCCAAAAGGTTCTGCAATCTGGAATTTCATTGTTTCTTTTCGAAGGGTAATTTTGGAACATATTACATGGCAAGTAGGGAATGGGAGATTGACATATTTCTGGTTGGATTCATGGGATGGCTTGGAGACTTTGGGAAACTTCAAAGAGTTAGAAGAAGTAAAGCATATATTATGCATGAATTGGCGGTCGAAAGTTAGGGATTACTTGCAACCAAAGCTAGTTGATGGTGTAGTTGAGTGGGGATGGAAATTAGTAGAGCAAGTTCTTGTAGATGATCAGCATAAATTTATGGCTAAAAGGATTTCTAGTTAAAGAAAAATTCTCTTGACAGAGAAAAATGATAGGGTGGTTTGATGTGGGGAAAAGAATGGAAACTACTCAGTTAAATTAGGGTATCATTTTTTGGACCACAGTGAAAGGGAATGCTCTTGGCCATCAAATATTTTATGGGGGAAGGAATTCTTACCAAAAGCGGGGACCTTTACATGGTTTGCACTAAAAGGAAAAATTTTAATGGGGGAAAGAAGGAAAAGTTTGGGTTTTATGGGGCCCTTAAAGTGTTTTCTCTATAATAAGGCAGAAGAAACAATTGACCATTTGCTCCTAAATTATGAGTTTTCCAATACATACTGGAGGATGGTAACAAAAAATTTAGGCTAGGTTGGACCTCTCCCAGAGTTGTTGAAAGAGATTTTTATTGGGTGGCCTCTAGCCAAAAGGAAGACAACTTTTTCTAGTATCTGGAAAATTACCTCCTCGGTGATCATTTGGGAAATCTGGAAGGAAAGATATTGTTGTATCTTTCAGGATAAAAGTGAATCTATAAAAGGGTTTGTAACATGATCAATTCTTCAATTGAGGAGGTAGTGGGAGCGACTGCTTCACAACAAATCAAGGAAAATGTTTTCATTTACCAAGGAGGACAGTCGTATTCAACATTTGTGGCCTAAAATCAAGTTTAGGCCTATTAATGGGCCTTGCAGTGTTAATACTATTAAGGTTCGAAGGGATTCTGTGAAATGGTGTGTTCCTCAACATGGATGGTTTTAAATAAATTTTGATGGGGCTTCCAAGGGAAACCCAAGTGTTTTGGGAGTAGGTTTCATAGTCCATGATTAAAAAGGTAACATAATTGGTATGGGTACAAAAAAATTACTAGTAGGCACCAATAATGTTGCAAAGGTGCAAGCAAGCTCTACTAGCCACCCAATGGGGGGTCAAATTAGGTTTAAAAAATCCATTTGGAAGGTGATTCTTTGGTAATTATAAATACAGTCCAAAAAGGAGAAGCTCAAGAATGACATTTAAATAATTATATTTTTACACTTTTAAAAAATCTCAAAAAAGTTGATAATTACTGTATCACTCATGTATTGTGGGAGGGGAATGAAACTACTGGTGTACTATCCAAATGGGCCCTATCCTTTCATCATGTGAATGAAATGTGTTTTGAAGATTTTTGAGATCTTTGTTTAGATGAGGTGGGCAATAGAAGTATGCTGACACCTGTATGATCACTCATTATCTCGTGTGGAGGACCCAATTTGGGAAAAGAGCATATTTGGGTTATTTATAGGTGGAAAGAGTGTCTTTATTTTTTGTGAAGAATTTGGTGTGAGGTGTCTGCAAACATGGAAGCCACCTTCACTTTTTTTATGCCGAGGCAACAATTGGCTTTTGCTGGTGACATTTATGTGAAGTGTATTTTTAAATACGACAATGTGGTGTATGTGAAAATTATGCAGACATTGTTGGGCGACTATTTTTTGAGAACAAGGCATAGATATCAAACAAACATGGACATAGTTTCAATGGTGATGGCGTGGGGGCTTGAATTGGGTGAGAAGCCGAAAGCCATTATGTGTGTTTTGAATGGGTGTGTAGAGGAAGTTTGGTTGTGGGGAATGGAGTCAATTTTGGAGTGGGTGCTTCTTGGAGCGGGTTTTGATGTGAGTGAGGGTGTAGATGAGGGTTATGAAGCCATGGAGTTAATTCCTTTCCTGAGATGGTCGTTTGGTGTGAACTGAGATGAAAGGAGAGTAGAGGCATTAATTGGATGTGACTCTTTGAAAAAATACTTGCAGGAGAAAGAGGTGGAGAAGAGGGTTGGGGGGACAATGAACCCTCAAAGAATGCAGCAGGAGAAAAAAGGATTTGGAAAGGAGCAGAAGGAAAAGGCGATGCATGAATAGAAATGCAAAATGTGGGATGGTGTCGAGTCTTTTGCAACTGGGGATGATGGAAGAGGATGACCCTCTGAGGTGCTACGCGACTAGATACAAATTCTTCCTTTTTGAAAATTTTCTAAAAAACTATTTTGTTCTTCTTGATGGCCTTGTTTTTTAATGATGCAGCCAGTGGTCTTATTTTTTGAAAGATTATACATGTACATAAGCCCTATGTGGGCATGGTGTTAGGGCTCTGGGTTTGTATAGGGTATAGGGTAGATGTAGTGTGTAGGGATGGTGGCGAAAAAGAGTTTTTTAATCTCTATCATTTACATGTTCATAGTAGTATTAGTACAAGTGGGCTTAACAGTTTCAAAAAAATAGAAGTTGTGTTCCCCAAGGTATGGTGGGAGTAGATGATAGTGGATGTTTTTTGGCTATGGCTAGTTGTTGTATATCAAAATTCGCATGTATTTCTCTTTTTGTCAATAAATAAAAAATAATTATTACTGACCAAAAAAATAATAGGTCATTCATTAAAAATTGTATTATCGAATGATCAATATGAATAAACACTTTGTATCCAGTAATATAATGACAAAATTTATTAACTGCATAGGCAACTACTAAAAATTCCTTTTTAGTGACTGTATAATTTACCTCAACACTTGTGAGATTTTTTCTAATGTAATAAATAGAATAGAAGAGTGCATCCTCTTTCTAACCTAGTGATAGGCCAAAATTGGGGTAAAGAATAAGAAAGATTTCACCTTGGTCTAAGTATCAATCTAGGGATCGTAAGCTTGCGAGAGGTGTTGCAATAGTATACCTAAGGGAGGAAAGCAGTGAATTAAGTGGGGATGAAATGTAGCTAGAACACATAAAGTAGCACCTATAATGAAAATTTGGTTCAAATGTATATTTTTGTTTTGCTCTATTTTGTGATAGAAGTGATAGGAGCTGTGATATGAACTATTATAAGAATAGTAGGAATTTGTGATAGTAATAGTAGCAATTTACACCAGAAAGTAAAACACACTTTAATCTCTTCCACACCAAATTAATAATACTGAAATCAAACTTCAACAAACTAAACTCGAATTGCAAGATAATTTTAATTTAAATCTTATCGAAAGCTATGTTGGAACAAAATCTATCTTAACCAAACCAAATAAAAAAGAAACAAAATATAGGAAATAAAACATCGTCAAGCTTCCCCAAGGAGTGGGCCCTTGCTCCTAGTTCGCACAATAGAAATAAACAAAAACCTTCTTATGTTGCCTTGATTAGAAGAAACATTTTTATTATTATCAGAAATAATATAATAATCTACATACAATACTCCCTCGCTATTTTACAATAGACCATATATATAGAGGCCATGTTTATAAAAATAATAACAAAGTGAAATAGAATAAGTTTTTTGGCCTGTGGCCAACAAAATAGAAGAAACAAAAATATGGATTGCTAATCCGCATATTAAAACAATGTTGTTATAATAGTGAGAGAAATAGGAGATGTGAATATTTCTCCAACTAGCAATAACTCTAGAGAAAACATGTCCTTTATCATAAAATAATGCTTGCGATTTTCTCCTCCAACAGCTAGAAAGCGTAGTTACAATAAAGTCAACTCCTTGGAATGAATCCATGCAGATGAAGAATGTGGGTAAAAAGACCAACAAAAATACTACCTCAACCATCGTGATAATAGAAAGCATGTGTCCTACCCGAAAATAGGTGTGAATACATGCTACGAATGTGCCACGGAGAAAGAATAGAAAGAAGTCTGCCATTGGGCTAAATATTGAACAGTCAACGTCAAAGATGTAATTGATGCCACCATGAAGGTTGACGTCATCTTAAAAGATGACATAAACATACTATTGGTCAAAAAGTGACAGTTAGAAGTTCTACCAGAAAGTGGCAAGAAGATTTTCTACATAAAAGGTGACAAGAAGTTCTTGTGATTTGCATGTTGCAAGCTTTATTTTCCAAGGATTTAAATCATAATGCTTATTAATAAAGACGGTCAATAATTATTTTCCATATTTTATCCAAAATCTATATTAAATACCACTTATATATATTTTATCATATGCAATATAAAATGGTGAAATAACATGATATGGAACGAAAATGGAATGTGGGAATGGATATGAAGGTATATGAAATAGGTTAAAATGTGGCATAAAACGAGACATAATTGGCTCTCATCATTCCCCCCAACTTAGCATATTTCACGTCCTCGTGCAATCATTATTTTTGCGAGGGTAGCCTTGGGATCGTGACTTTGGATGTCCTCTTCACCCCTTTACTATTATAGCTCATACTTAATCACATGTTCTCTTTCATATTTTTCATCACCTCCACATAACAAGCCTCATGGCTTTTCTTTTGTTTTTCCAATTTCCTTTTCATCATACCTCTTTTGATTTTCATTTCCATCATTTTTTTCTTTTATTTTTTATCATTTTTTCTCTTTTTTTAGTTGGCATTTTTGCCATAGCATTATTTATTGGAAATGCTATAATTCCATATGAATGAGCTATGTGAAATGGGTGAAATGATAGAAAATATGAATGATTAGAAAAGTTAAATAATGGATACTATGACTATGATGGAATAATGAAGGATAATAGGTGAAAAGATAGGTAATAAAGATGGTGGACTTCCCCCCAACTTAAAGGGTTGACCATCCTCGGGCAACAAGGAGAGGATGGGTAGGAATGCTACGTGGTATGATTAATATAATAAGAAATATTAATAAAGTTAAAATATAAAATAATGAAAAAAAAAAACTGATTGTTTTACCAACTCGCATGTCCATTAATGCCAAGAGATGGTAGCCAATGTAACTCTACAACTGTGAATCTCGAACAAGGAAGGAAGCAAAAATAATGGCAAGGACTGTAGCCACCCCACACATGAAAGATCTCCAATGGATGGAAACATTATGGAACATACTGATGGTACCCTGAATTCGCTCTTCATTTTTGCTAACACCTCAACTGAAAGTGTAACTCTTGCTACAAGTGACTAAAGTCATATGGGCCACAACAAATGAGAGCACAACTACACAAGTGAGAAACAAGAGGTGCTAGGAGGCACTCAGATAACCATTGAAGCAACAAAGTGTACCTACAAAATGATTAGCCCACAAAAATATTTTTTCTCTTTTTTTTTCTTTTTCTTTTTTTTTTCCTTTTTTCAATTTTGATAACAACAAGTGATCGTTGGCAAGCCAGTTTTCAATCACTTATCGCTTAGTGGTTCTATGAAAACAGTTTTCACCACTAAGATTTTTATTCAACTACAATTCGCTAGAAATTGGTTTTAAATTGTAGTCATCTAACAACACCATAAGCTTTTCATTGTTAGAATTTATTGCTTTTTTCATTATTTTTTCATTTTGCAGATGACCTGCATATAATGACCAAAGAGAAGGAAACCCTTATATGGATGTTGAAGTGACACCATCCAAAACTTTATTTCCTTCTCTGACCCCACAAAATATCATTGTTGAAACTGGGTTGCATGTAGGACTTGAAATATAGCAAGAAATATACCTTCATCAAGATGGACTAGGCATATTCATATAGCATAATTACTACAAACAATCTTGATCCATGCCACCATATATAAAATTTGACTGTAGAGATTTTGGATACATTCCCAATCACTTGGTGGAAATAATTACTTACAATAGAAGTAGTCTTTCAAAGATAAGGCTATGTAGTGAAAGACCAATAATATTCTCGCAACTTATCCAATATGTCCATATAGCTTAGATAGGTGGATGAAACAATCCTGATGAGAATGTGTTTGAGCTTCGTGTGCATGTCTTTAAGTGGTCTTTGGATCTGTGGCCTATGAAGAATTAGCCAAGAACATAGTATCTTGTTTCTCATACACCAAGTTGCATACTATCCTCCACATGATTTGGCATCAAAGTTGATATCAAAGAGAACTTGTGTCCATGAATGTTGAATGCCTCACCCAAAAATCCTCTTGTGATCTCCAATAGTGAAGCACAAAGGAAACTTGAGGTGTTCCATATAGCTAGCAAGGCCAACAAAATGTTAGCAAATCCAACAAAGTGTGTTGTTCAATGCTCATGTAGATAAGTGTCATCAACTGGTATTGGTGCAAAAGTGTTGGGTAAACACGACAACCTATAACCATATTCTCATGACCAAGAATATCAAGTATAGTAATGCAGTATCACCCATTTAATAACTCCACCATTATAATTGATGTATTTATTGGAAAATGAATGGAAGAGTTATTTATATGAATAAATACTTGATGATAATAAAATGGATGAATATTATTACAATGAATGCTTGTGTAGACATAATATCAATTCCAATTAACTCAAAAATGCATACCTTGATTTGATCCAAAGCTCACCTACGTGGTTTTATTAGAAGTACCAACGAAATATCATATGAAGGCTTTATAAACAATCAACCAAAGATTTCTAAAATTTAATGGATTCCCCACCACCCAACTTAATTTCACATTATAAAATCATGAGGGTATTAGGATAATCCAAAGAATTAATAAAGACATATTTAATACCTTAGAGTTTTAATGAATGGTCATCCATTTGTAGCATGTTTTATGTGGTCATTAATGCATTCAAACCTTTCTAGTTCTTCTTAATCATTAATTATTGGACCTAGATTAATGAGTGTGTGAGGAATACACACTTTTACCATAGGCCTCGAAAGATCTAGATGTTTGAGTATAAAAATATTTACAAATGATAGATCTTGTAGGATGTCATTATGTATCTCACACAACTCTTGAATCATTAAGGCATATATTTCACCATTTCTTATTGCATGATTAATTTCAACACATATTTATCATTTCAATGATAAAATTAGAATCACATTGAATTGTTACCTTATGTGTGTGAATTAATTTGAAAAGTTGTGATTCATTGAGTAGATAAAAAGAACTAAATTGATTATCATTTAGTTGATCATATTGTTCTTCGAATTCAATCAAACAAAAATCACATCCTTTAGTTGTGTGAATAGATTGTAATTGTGATTTATTGATTTCATGCACATTAATGAAGTGGAAAGGGATCATGGAAACCTCATTACTATATGTAGATTGAACCACCTTATTAGATAATAATAATTTATTATGAATTGTAATTTCCCTTGGTGGATATTTTGGAGTGGATGGTGGATGATATGAATGAGATAATGACAATGGTAATGGTTGTGTTGGATATAGAGTAGGTGGTAATAGATAAGATGGATAAGGTGGAGATGGTAAAATATGGGATGGGTATGGTTGTTGTGAGCATTCATTATGCCATTCTTGGTAGTATGGTGATTGTTCCCATTCACTATAAATGTTAGGTGGAGAATTATTTTGTGAAGAAACATATTTCCTTTCAAATCCAATAAAATTATAAGACATTTCAAAATCATCATTCATACCTTGATCTTCCCAAATTAATGTGTAAAGTTGTCCTTGTGTTACAAAGAAGACATTCTTACTTTCACCTTTGTTTTGTTGAGGCTCACACATAGCTTGGATCTCCTTCACCATGTCCTCTTAAATAACTTGGCATGTGCACTTATCTTCTCCCTTACAACAATCAGAACAACAAATGGTCAGATCATTATTTTCAAAATTCCATTATCCTAAAAATTCATCAATTATTTGTTCTTGCTCAACTATGGAAATAACATTTGTAGATGTTTGTGATAATGGTATTGGAAGATCAAGATTATCTAAGATTCATTCTTTAGGTAGAGGGGAAATAAGAATATCACTTTTTGTTAGTGTGATTCTCCCACTAATTTCTTCTTTCGTTTTTAAATTTGAAAGTAGGGGTCTAGGGGCAGCAGACCCAATGGGGTCAAGGGGCAGTGCCCCTTGCGGGGTCTTGGGGCAGCGCCCTGGGCGTGCTCCCTGTCACGATACAAGGCAGAGTCGAGGGGTGGAGCCCCTGCTGCCAAGCACATTTTTCTTCTTGTATGGCCTTCAAATTCTTCATTTTTGAAGCATTTTTCCTTGAAAAATCAAGTGTTTGAATTGCATTGAAAATGCAACATTTTTATTATTTTTTATGTTGTTTCTTCAAAATTGCTTCTTTCTATCAATTAACTCACAACAACTGGTGTGAATATAAATGGTTTTAATTTCTAAAATCTACCTACAAATTCTAACAATACATCTATATGATTTAAACAATGCAAATTAGGACTAATCACTGGGCAAAGCTAGTATTTTTCATGAGTTTTCATCCTAATGCATTGGTCCTAACTTAACTCATTGGGTTTTTCAGCCTTTAACACTTCTCCCCAACAACGATACCAAAATGATAGGCCAAAACTAGGGTAAAGAATAAGAAAGATTTTAGCTTGGTCTAAGTGTTAATCTAGGGATCGTAAGCTTGTGAGAGGTGTTGCAACAGTATACCTAAGGGAGGAAAGCCATGAATTAAGTGGAGATGAAATGCAGCTAGCCACACAAAGTAGCACCTGCAATGAAAATCTAGTTCAAACATATATTTATGTTCTACTTTGTTTTGTGACTGAAGTGACAGGAGTTGTGATATGAACTATTATAAGAACAACAATAGTCTACAATAGTAACATCAGGAATCTACGACAGTAACAGTATCAATTTACAATAGAAATTAAAACACACTTTAAGCTCTTCTACACCAAATTAATAATACTGAAATCAAACTTCAACAAACTAAACTCAAATTGCAAGATAATTTTAATTTAAATATTATTGAAATCTATGCTAGAACAAAATCTATCTTAACCAAACCAAATAAAAAAGAAACAAAATTCAGGAAATAAAACATCACCGAGCTTCCCCAAGGAGTGGGCCCTTGCTCCTAGTTCACAGGGTGGAAAGAAACAAAAACCTTCTTATGTTGCCTTGATAAGAAGAAACATTTTATTATTATTATTAGAAATGATATAATCATTTGCATACAATACTCCCCCACTATTTTACAACAAACTGTATATATAGAGGTCATGCTTACAAAAATACTAAAAAAGTAAAATAGAATAAGTTTGTTTTGGCACATGGCCAACAAAATAGAAAAAAAAATGGATTGTTAATCTGCAGATAAAAATAGTGATATTATAACAATGAGAAAAAATAGGAGATGGGAATATTTCTCCAGCTAGCAATAACTAGAAAACATGTCCTTTATCATAAAATAATGCTTGCAGTTTTCTCCTCCAACAACTAGAAAGCGTAGCTGTTATAATAAAGTTGACTCCTTGGAATGAATCCATGTGGATGAAGAATGCAGGTAAAAAGACCAACGAAAATACTACCTCAACCATCGTGACAATAGAAAGCATGTGTCCTACCCAAAAAATAGGTGCGAATACATGTTACGAATATGCTATAGAGAAAGAATAGAAAGAAGTCCACCATTGGATGAAATATTGACAGTCAACGTCAAAGATGTAATTGATTGCACCATGAAGGCTGATGTCATCTTAAAAAGATGACAAAAACAAATTGTTGGTCAAAAAGTGACAGTCAGGATTTCCTGACCAGAAAGCGACAAGAAGACTTTCTGCATAAAAGGTGACAGGAAGTTCTTGTGATCTGCATGGTACAAGCTTTATTTTCCAAGGATTGAAATCATAATGCTTATTAGTAAAGACATTCAATAATTAATTTCCATATTTTATCCAAAACTATATTAAATACCACTTATATATATTTAATCATATGCAACATAAAATGGTGAAATAACATGATATGGAACATAAATGGAATGTGGGAATGGATATGAAGGTATATAAATTAGGCTAAAATGTGGCATAAAATGGGGCATAATTGGCTCTCAACACCTAGTACAACTCCCATGGAAGAATCTGCAATATCAAGATGAATATGAAATGGTAATTCCCAATCAGTCCACATAACATTGGTGTGGTAAAAAAAAATTCCTTAATTGTTTCAAAGCCCTGTTGATATTCTATCATCCATGAGAAGGTATTATATTTTCCTAACAAGACAAAAATTGGTGAGGTAATTTTACTAAAATTTTGAATAAACCTTTGATAATAGCCTGCATATCCTAGGAAACTATGAACATAAAGAAGGTGTAGGTAAATCTTGAATTATTTGTACCTTTTTAGGATCAACCTGAATTCCCTTAGAAGAAATGTAATGACCTAACACTATACCTTATGTCATTAGAATATGATATTTTTCATGACTGAGGGATAAATTAGTGTCTTCACATCATTGAAGAACTTTTTCAAGATTTCCTTTGGCTTCCTCATAAGTATTACCATATACAATAAAATCATCCATATAAAATTGTACATAATCATGAATAAGATCAACAAAAATACTCAAAAATGTCGTTTGAAAAGTGGCAGGGGCATTACATAAACCGAAAGGTAGAAGATTGTATGCAAATGTTCCCCAAGGACAAGTAAAAGTAGTTTTATCCCGATCTTCAAGTGCCATTTGAATTTAATTGTATCCGCTAAAACCATCCAAAAAGGAAAAGAACCTCTTACCTGCAAGAGTATTAAGAACTTGATCAATAAATGGCAATGAAAAATTATCCTTTTTAGTTGCTTTATTAAGAGCTCTATAATTGACACATATTCACCACTTACCATTCTTCTTAGGCACAAAAACTAAAGGAGAGACCCATTTACTATATGAGATTGGGTAAATAAAGCCTACATTTAACAATTTTTACAATTCCTCTTTAACAATTTCATGCAAAATGATATTTAACCATCTTTATGGTTGTGTGATTGGATGACTACCTTCTTCTATATAAATGTGGTGTATGCAAGTGTCCGGATGTATACCACACATATCCTGGTATTCCCATGCAAATACAACTTTATGAATTCGTAACATGGTAATTGGGTCCTAAATTTGTGTAGTGCTCAAGTGTGGGTTGATATTAAGTGTATGACCTAGAAAAATTTCCATTGCTTATGGTTTTGTAGGTAAATTTATGGTAAGTAATTGTGAAGTGGATGGTAAAGATATTTTGGTAAACAAAAATGGGTTATACAAACAATCACGTGGTAATAATTGGTGCAATGCGATAACATGTTGAAGGGATTGTGAACCACTTAGCAAAGGGAAATTTCCAAATGGATAATTATATCCTATACATGAATGAAGAACTAGTCTTGTCAAGATATCATTAGATGAATACTGATTTTGAAAGAAATTAGCAAGGATAGTATCTTCAAATGACTCATCAATATCAAGACTTTGATCAATTGTTAGAACATAAAGTGATTCATCCAAGTCACTATCAACCCATAAAGTATCCCCAGTCTCCAACAAAGGTTGTGCTAGTGGGTACAATGTTAATTTCTTTGTTTATTCACCATCGGAAATAACCATGTTACCTGATTGACAATTAATAAAAGCATTTGTTGTAGCCAACCAAGGTCTTCCTAGAATCAAAGGGTATCCCTCGGATTTATTTTAGGCAGAAAAATTATAAATTTAGTTGGATATTCCCAAGAATCAATAGAAATAATTACATTTTCAATCATGCCTTCATTCTTAACTAAAGAATGATCTACCATTTGTATATTGTAGGTGTAGGCCTAAGTCCTTGGAGACATAATTTTTCCTTAGTTTCATTTGTCATAACATTTATAGCAGCACCTAAATCAATTAATGTATTTGGAATAAGAATATGACCAATACCTACCTATATCATAGGACTCCTAGGATTTGAATATTTCAAATCGAGATATTCCCTAATATAAGATCAACAAGTTGTCCAATAACTTGAACAATTTTTAGATCTTGTTTCTTCTTTTGCTTTTGAGTACATAACTCTCAAACTATCTTTGTGTCTACAAGAATATCCTTAATCGCCTGTAGAAAAGGAATTTTATATTGACATTCCTTAACTCATTAACAAAGTCAAATTCAGGTTGAGGTATTTCCTTTTGTATTGGTTGGGAGTGAAATTGGTCAGGATATAGGGGCAACTTTGGTGGCATGTTCTGCTTATCTTAGTTTTCTTCAAACTCTTCTTGTGAATCATCCACTTTAGTAATTGTAGGTCCTTGAAGAGATTTTCCTAACCTTAATTTTACTCCATTAATATCTAATGTATTAACAGGATAATTTGGGTACCTTGCCACCTCATTATTATAGACAATTTGTGCCACCTTATTGTTTGGATTTGGTGATGGTTGAGCAAGCATTGGTGTTGCCTTTGGTGGTTGTGATGGATTGGACGATGGATTGTTAGATGTGGGTGGTATTTATGGTAAAAATTATTGTGGTTGTTGGTACAAAGTAATCATAGTGATGTATAGGCAGTTGTCATTGCACCAAAAGATTGACCTATTAATGCTCGATACAACCGTTGTATTTATACAAGATCCAAGATCCATAGGATGTGATTAAACTATGTTATGAAGCTTGAGCATCGTGCTGACCCACACTAAGGAGACCAAGGGTGACACCTTGCAACAATCGCCCAACACAAGCGAGGGGTTTGAACCTGTGACCTTGGCTTTGATACCAATTGTTGCATAGGCGACTGTCGTTGCACCAAAAGATCGACCTAATAATGCACGATACAACCACTGGATTTATACAATATCCAATATCCACAAGAGGCAGTTAAACCATGTCATGAAGCTTGAGTGCCTCATTGGCCCACACTGAGGAGACCAAGGGCAACACCTTTGCAACACATAGGTGGTGTTGGATATGATGGCTATTGCAAAAAATTGTCATGGTGATGTCCTCCATGCTTGTTGCCATGATTTTGGAGCATGTTGGTATGGGTTTTGCCATTGTGGATAAGGTGGAGGTTGCTACCAACCTCCATACCATCCAGATTGGTTCAAAAAAGGACTAGATTGACTACTAGACCCTATATTGTGAGGTGCATAAAAATAATTCATCATTCCTAGGGGCATAGCTCGTGGAGGCCAAGGTCATCACTGAGCCATATAATAAATAGGTTCTTTAGTATATTTAACATTTCCCATGTCTACTGGGAGAGGTCCTAAGCTGGTATTTCTAGTAGCATTCTCTAGAGAAGAAATATTTATTTTATTATAAGGACACTCTTCGCTAGTATGTTTATTACGACATATAGGACAAAAAATGGCAAGTGCTTTTTCAGCTTCTTCCTTCTTTTTATGTGTATATAAGGTATTAGTTTGTTTTCCCATATGGCTTAAAATATTAGTTTTCAAATCATCAAGTAACGTACCTAGTTCACGCTTAGTGATACCTGTTGTACTTCCAAAAGAGCCATACTTTTCTGGATAGCCCCTTATAGATCGAGTAGATATTGAGTAATTCTTGAAAATATCACAAATATCATCAAATATTAATTTAGAAATATCTCCACTACCTATAAGATTCAAGACATCAATGCATTCATCATGAATTCCTCTAAGAAAAAGCATCTTAATAACATCATTAGTTAATCCTATTTGTCTCGTTCTTTGGAGACTAAATGAAAATCGTTCAAGGTAATCTTCTAAAGTTTCTTCTTTTCATTGCATCATATGAGATCAAACCTCCTTTATCTTGGAATACTCTTGATATTTTGTCAAGAATCTTTCATTCATATCTTCCCATGTGCGAATAGTTTGTGGTCCTAATCCCATAAACCATCATAATGATGCATCTTTCAATGTGGTTGGAAATAAATTAAGCTTTTGAGCATCACTTTGGTAGTTGTAACTATGTCACAATACATCGAACTCAAATAAAAACATATTAGGATCCTCTATAGAAAGTCCTCTAAAAACTGGTAAAGTAGAATGAGGTATGTTTTTCATGGGAGCTTCTTCCATAGGATGAGCAATAGGGATTTCAAAAGTAATAGGATTATTGTTAACTAGAGATCAATCGTTATTATTGTTTTCATTGTTATTATTATCGGCCATAGTTTCAAATGCCCAAGGTGTACCTTTTAAAGGCTTACTACTTTGTAACTCATAAGATTCTACAATTTTTTTGGCAAACTTAGGAGTACTGATCTTAAAAGAATCTTGTGAAGTGTCAGGTAATTCTTGTTGGGTACTAGATGGTGATTCAAGATCAGACTCAACAACAATGGATTGAATCACACACTTCTCAAGATCAAGTTCAACTAGCTCCTTTTTTTATTATTTTTTCATGAATTGTGAGTCTATTTCTTGTTTGGGGTTTTTTGATTTAATGGAACTACTTCCTACAATTTGTTTAAAAAATCTACCTTTTTCATCTCTAACATGACTCATGCATCTATATGACTTAATACAGTGCAAACCAAGGGTAATTTCTTAGGCAAGGTCGACAATTGCATAAACTTTCTCCTTTATGCACTAGTCCTAACTCAACTTATTAGGCTTTCAGGCCTTTAACACCTTTCCTCAACAACGACACCAAAATGTTGGGACAAAGTCGACAAGAATAAGTTTGAGATTATGACTATAATTTTGGTTCATAAAATTCAGTTTATACCTTTGTCAATCCAAGGTGTAAACTTATGAAAGGCATAACAACTATATGCCTAAGGGTTGTAGGTAGCAAGTTGAGTGTAATGAAGTGTAGGGAAACCAAAATCTAAAGCAATACTTAACACATAGAAAATATAGTCAACTCTTGAATCTGGCAAGAATAGAGTGGTAGGAATAAATCAACAGGAACATATCAGAGATTGCTCTGTTTTAACAACTACTTTATAGCATTAGATCTCCACACAATAATAGATCATTCTTTTATCAACAGAAAGGAAATTTAGAAATACTTTAGATTTCCACTTGATAACATAATCCCATTCATAATCATATTATCCCTACTCAAAAATTGAAATTGAAATCACACCAACAATAATGCTTAAACAAACACAGTAAATACTTCACTAGGCTTCTTGAGGAGTGGGCCTTTCCTATTGGTCTGTGAGGTGACTTAGAACATTGCTACAATGTGAGAGCTGAAAATAATATTAAGTAGTTTTTTTTTTAAATAGAAGGAATGTCTCACATTGAGTAATAGTCCATATATATAAAGCCATTTATAGCTAGTTTTTGGCTATGCTAGCATGTGGCCCATAACTACAAAAGAAGTCTTGTGTTGATTTTCAATTGATGGAAATATAAAACTCTATAACATAATCTATAATTATTACAAAAAACTAAATTCTGGCCACTAGCCACAAATCCCTTATCATAACAAAAAGATTCCCAACGGTTTTCTTCACACCGCTCCCCTTTATGTCTAGCTATAGGAACTCTTGTTCACCCAATTTAAACTGATTAGATTAAGAATTCATAAACCAATAACCTTAAGAATATTTTATCCTTTTCAAAATAGATTAAATAACCTTCATTTTATATGGCTAATAGATGACAAAATGGGAATTTAGGATGGAAATTGGGTAAATAGACTCAAGCATGAAAAGGGATTTTGGGAAAAAAATATAAATAGGTTTTAGTTTATCAAATCCATAGATATCATCATACCATTCTCTAGTCATTAATCACATTTCTTTATACCATAGTATTAATTAATCATTTGTAATCATCACATTCATCATTTATTACCATTTAAATTAATTAATCATTATTTTTTTTTATATGCAAGTTTTGATTTATATTAATAAAATTCTAGAAATATAACCGTCTGCCATCTCAGGAGAGAATATTAACCTTCAAAGACCAATCCATGTCAAAATAAACCACCTGACTATAGTACGGACTACCACCAACCACCCCACCCAAAGACTACCAAAACCCCATCTATACCCAAAAAACCACCATGGCTAATGCCTTCCACCCAAGACCTACTCAACAATTATAGCAAAAAACTACCTTACTAAACCAGGGCCAACCTATCCACTTACAAAAAATGATTCAATTCTACGAATTCTACAAATTCATTCTTCCAATCGACTCCTCCAACAACCACTAGCCCGAAGAATTTCTTTAGGAACTCCACTGCTACTGTTGCTATCATCCTATGCTTCATGAGCATGGGGCCGCTCAAATCAAGGAGAAATGAATACAGTTTGGTGGCCTCATCTAAACCCTGCAAGAGCTCCAAGTCGCTTTAACGGGGAGTGCCTCTTCCTGCCACCATAGCCACCATAGCCCTCAAAACCTCATCAACTCCTTCCAGCAATTCCTCCCTAAACATTTTTTTAAGCAACAGTTTCACCTCTGCTTTGTCCACTTAGTTATCTAGAAGGGATGCCAGAAACCTGGAAGAGATATGAAAATTATCCCTTCCATACTCTTTGTTTTGCAAATGCCCAAGCCCCAGGATCATCTTGGTCACCACCACTACCAAGGAGTCATTGTTAAGGAGGACCCTTTTCAATCTTTGGTTCGTTATTGCTCTAAACAAAGTTTGGCAAGTCAACAACCTCAAAGAGATTGGGGTCTCCACCCTGAACCTTACCAACCCATCCATCAACACCTCGATCATAAACATTGAGTGTTTGGCCATCGATATCCAAGCACAAACAACACTTCATCGGTAAGAGAATTTGCACCATCCGCAACCAACGACAAGAGAATGAGAAAAATTAGTACCTTAAATAGGTTTAAAACCACCCATCAAGGATTTCTGCCAAGTACTAGATTGTCATCACCTTAACTAATGAGGCACCTCGAAATGTGCCAAAACCCAGCCGAAGGACTAACTCCATCAATATCCTAGCGCACTAGTTGGCCTCGTGAAGGCCTCCATCACCTTGCCATCAATACACGTATGTATTGATGAGACATTTTCCTCCTCCTTCATCCTATGAAAATACAACCACGTCGACGACCTTTCCCAGCTCTCCAGCACACGTGGCCTTTCAACCACATCCCCTCCTCCAGGTTGGAGGGGGAGCCCACCCATCCACCCACAATCCTTAAACCCTGATGACACTTATTTCCTTTAGGTCTAGGCCCGTAATGCCATAATTAAAAATAATATCTACCTTTGAGTTGCCTTCTCTCAACGTATGATTAAACATTACTTGCTCGAAATTCTCAATCAACATCAACGTTGCATCCAGCATCTCCCCCAACTTCCAACTTTGAATCTTTTTAGACCTTAAAGCATTAATCACTAGCAAATATTTCCCTTCTATAATTACTCAATTCACTCCCAATATTTACAGAACTCCAAACCCAAAATTAAGGCTTGAAATTCAGCAACATTGTTCATTCCTTCATTAAGAATTCTTTCTAGCTTCCCCAACATGTTCCCTTTACAATCTCTAATAATGCATCCTGCTCTAGAGGGGTCAGGATTTCCTTTCGAAGCTCCATCAAAATTTAGCTTTACCTAGCCAGGATCAGGAGGAATCCAAACTACCTTACTTCGTTCTTCCAAAGAGGCAACACCCCTGATTCCCCCATACGAGGGAGATTTGATTCCAAACCAATGCTTTAGGATCCACGAATCCCAAGCTACAAAATTTCCTTTTTTGGATTCAACTCCTCCACTCTAGCATTAAAAAGTTCTACAATGCAAGCTTAGATCTTGCATTGTAACCTTGGAATAAACATCTCTTTCTCCTAAAAAATGTGTCTGTTACACTCCTTCCATATTTCCCATAACACTAGCGATGGACATGAGACTTATAAATCACCAAAAACTGAATTTTTCAACTTCCTTGGCTAGGTCTTTAACAAATCAATCAGCTTATTTGGAAGAGTTGTTTTCCAATTAACTTTCACACATAACCACCTCCAAATGCTCTGTGAAAATTCATAATTCAAGAATAGGTGATCAACAGTCTCTTCCTCTTCGTGACACAACAAGCATCTAGAAGGCCCGTAGTAGCCAAATTTGACAAATCTATCCCCTGTAAGGACTCTGCCCTGGGCCACTGCCCAGGTAAAAATGTCTGCCTTGGGAAGACAAGCCTTATTTCAACAAAGGTCAATTGGAAAACTTAACATCCACCCCTTCAAAAGCCAACACAACATAACCAATTTTAGCAGAGTAATCTCCATTAGGGGAAGCATTCCACCTCAATCTATCCCATCCCTACCTTCACCACACCCACCTTTTCTTAATTTCTTTCTCAAAGGCTTCCATCTCGTGCTCTTGTAAACCTAGTTATCTAATAGACTTCCAATTATAGACTCCCCCTTTGCCAGATGAAGAGTTATCAAAGAAATATTTTACCCTTACACCCCAAGCATGAACTGTCCTTTCCCGAACAATAGCTAAAGAAAGATCCTTAGCTAGAATGGGAAGACCTTCCCAAGAGTCCTCCCAAAATAATGCCTCACCACCATCTTTTACCTCCCAGGTTAAATAATCCAAAATCAGATCTCTTGAGCTTTTAATAAAATTCCAAATTCGAGACCAACTAGGTAAGAACTTGGCCATAAAGAAGCAGGTTGAATCACTCTCCAGATACTTTGTTTGAACTAATTTCACCCATTTTAGTTCAGGGTGGGAATAAATCACCCATGCCAATTTCGCTCCTAGTGCCTTATTCTACAAAAGAATATTTTTGAGACCTACCCCATCCTTCTCCCTTTTCTCACAAACCTTCTGCCACTTGATAA
This sequence comes from Sequoiadendron giganteum, assembly GCA_007115665.2. Classification (NCBI taxonomy): domain Eukaryota; kingdom Viridiplantae; phylum Streptophyta; class Pinopsida; order Cupressales; family Cupressaceae; genus Sequoiadendron; species Sequoiadendron giganteum. The sequence goes on from CM021101.1 coordinate 523,229,401, forward strand.
GGGGGATTTTATTTTGATCTGAATTTCCTTTCCAAAAGAAATATTTCATGACTATATTCAGGGATTTTTTGGTACCAACTGACATCTATAAGCAAGACATCATGAAAATAGTTAGAGCAGAAATAACCGATTTCAACATAGTTAGCCGCCCAGCCCAAGACAACCAATGGTTTTTCCAGGAGGATAACCGTTCCTTACACCTTTCAAACAAAGAGGTCCAAATGCTACCATTTTGAACGCCCTTAGCCAGTGGGAGGCTCAAATATTTACTTAGAATTTGACCCTTCTTAAACCCAAATAATCTCAGGATTTGCATCTCACTTAAATAATTAGTATTAAAGAAAAACACTTTTGTTTGCAACACTAACCTCTTGGCCCGAAGCAAGGAAATATTTGTTCAAATTTCTTTTAATCTTCTGGCTTCCCTGACTGAGCCCACTCCAAATAGTATTGTATCATCAACAAATTGTTGATGCGTAATAGAGGGGAAACCATGTGTGACTTGAAGTCCATCCACCCAACCAGTCTTTCTTGCTTCCTCCAACGAACGTCCCAACGCTTCAGCCATAATAATAAATAGGAATGGTGACAAATGGTCACCTTTCCTTAAACCCCTTGAGGCCATGAAAAAAACTTCAAGTGACCCATTTACTATAACAAATTATCTTGGGCAGGCCACCTAGCCAAATAGCCAGTCCATCCAACTTCTCTAAAATCCAAAAGCCTCCAATACTTTAAAAATAAAGCACCAATTTACCCTATCATATGCTTTCTTAATATCCAATTTCAAAAGCATAGCAAGTTTCCTTGTCTTTTATATTGAGTGGATCACCTCCTGTGCAATTATCACCCCGTCAAGTATCAATCTTTCAATGACAAACCCAGTCTGTTCTTCTGAGATTATGGTCGATAGAATCATCTTAAGTCTATTGGCCACAACTTTGGCAAGAATTTTATAGTGTATTGCAAAGCGATATAAGACGAAATTCATCCCAAGACTCATGCTTTTATTTTTTGGGAATAAGGGCAATTAAAGTATTATTCAGTTCCTTAAGAACCCTGCCTGAACTCTTGGAATCTTCAATTGCTTCTGAAACTTCCTTTCCCACAAATGCCCAACACTTCTGAAAAAACGTAGCTGGGAACCCGTTCAGCCCAGGAGCCTTTTCTGGCTCTAGGTCAAATGTTGCTGCCTTTATCTCCTCCACTAAAAATTTGGCATTCAAAGAATTTATTTGAGAGGGGGAGATCAAATTTGGGATATTCCTTAAAATCTCCTTCCGAGCCTCCAAATTTGATCCATCCTGATCACTGAGGAGATTTTGAAAGAAAGACACCGCCAAAGCTTTAATTTCAAGTGGATCCTCAATAAGCTGACCACCAGAATCCTTTATACAAGCCACTCTATTTACCTCCCGCCTCGCCTTAGTTGAGTTATGAAATTTTTTTGTGTTCCTATCCCCTGCACGTAGCCACACCTCTCTTGATTTTTGTCTCCAAAAAACTTCCTCCTTCACTAACACCTCATTAAGCTTCTTTTACAACCTATTTTCTCTCTCAAACCGAACATCATCCATGCCATCCTTAACAATTTCTTTGGACAAAGCATCTAGATTTGCTTCCACGTTAAGTCTCTCCTCGAATATGTTCTTGAAACTATCTTTGTTCCATTGCTTTAACTTATATTTTAAATACTTCATCTTAATGAATAAATTAAACATTTTAGATCCCCCTAGATTGCATTCCTTCCACCAGGATTCTAGCAGGTTCATGATGTTTTGGTCCTTGAACCACATCATTTCAAACTTAAAGGGGCACCGAACAGGCCCCTTCTCCCCATCAATTTGAAGCTGAACAAGGAAGTGATCTGACCCAGCCCCAAAATTTATTCTACTATCTAATTTGAAAGGAAAAGAGCTCAAATTACCTTTGAAGAAAAATCTATCTAGCTTTTCTGCAATACTACAAAAACCCTTTCTATGATTCATCCATGTAAAGCTACCGTTGCCCGTTTAAATCTCTAAGAGCATGTTTCTCTCTACAAAACTTTGAAAGTCAACCTGTGATTGAAGAGCTCGACCCACACCACCTTTTTTGTCTTATGGGCACAAAATAGCATTAAAATCACCTCCCAGAATGCAAAAATCTTGACTAAACCTATTAAGGGCCTCATCCAGTTCTAGCCAAATAGCCTGCTTAAAGATGGGCCATAAAAATTTATCAACATGAACTAAAGACATGAATGTAGGCTTCTAACCCTACAAGCCAACCAATGTTGACTGGTGGCAAGTTCTTTGACCAAAATGTCTTGGGGCTTCCAGATGATTAGAAGTCCACCAGAGGCCCCTTCAGCACCAACAACAAGCCATTTCCATTGTTTCAACTTTCTATTGAAGGCAACCAAATCCTGATCCCCCAATTTTGTTTCTTGCAAAAGACATATATTCGCTTGACAGACTTCCAGATGATGCCTTATAAGACACCATTTGTTAGGAGTGTTTAAGCCCCTAACATTCCAGGTTATGAGCTTCATTGTTGTTCAAGAAGAGCATCTCTCTTCCCTACTCTCATCATTGAGTCAATTTTATTTTTATCATTAGCATCTCCATCCCATCTACATTTTTCTTGGTTTGAAATCCTTCTTCACTTCTTAGCCTCACCGTAGTATGGCGTAATTTTTGCCATTTCCTTCTAGTGAATTCCCAGTTTTTCTCTAGCTTCTACTAAGCCTTGAGTAATTTTCCTTTTTTTCCCTAATTGAGGACTAAGAATCTCCAAGCCTTCACCACTCCCTATTAGAAATTTGTCATAATCTATTCCTTTGGGCTCTCCTTCTTCCCCTGCATCCTAGGAACTATCTTTTGCTGCCTCCGCCAGGACCACCAATTCCTTACCAACTTCTATTAGGGATTCCAATTCCATCCTTTTTCAATCACCTCCTAATATGTCCAGAGCCTCTGAGATCTTATCATCTAAAGCTAGATTCTGTTCAACCCATTTCTCTTCCTTTCTAGCCTTTTTTGTCGAATCTGGTACATTTGAGACAAATTGCTCGAGACTACCAGATGACCCTAGATTTACCCCATTCTCCTTTTCCATGTTAACTTTTGAGGCATTGATAGGCGCTTCCATGTTATCGACAATGGTGGTTGATACTTTTTCATGTTGATTACCCTTTAACACTATTTTCTCCCTTCTTTTGGAACTCTTGGACACCAAAGAAGAACCAGATTTACCTTCATTTTTTAAGAGCGGTCTATAGCCCAAAGGCTGCACAAGACTGCTTTGAGTGAAAGAGTCTCGTTCCAGTTTTTGAACCTAGTTACCATAATCTATGATGAGTTCTATCTCTTCCCAAATATGTCGAACTGGGTTAATTTCAATGCATATTCTCACATATGATTGGGATTCGTCTGTCTTCCTCCTTTCTTCAACACAGACAAAAGTTCCCAATCTCCTCGAGGATGTTTGGTGCCCAATATTCTGAAGGAAGGTTAGGAATCCCATACCAGTCTTGAAGAGTCTCCACTACATGTGGTTCTAGGTTGAAGCTGACCTTCCAGCACCTCAAGTAGAAATCGCATCCATCCAAAACCCAAAATCCATTCACAATCTCATCCCTTAGAATTCTGGATGGGCAAATGATCAAAAAAAAACCTTTTTGAAGGGTTTTAAACTGGAGATCTTGGCCCCAACTATATTTCCACCATTTAACCAGGTAGTCCCAGTTAAGATCCTCACCATACCATTTTCTGACCAACCCTAGATTTTCCAACCTTAAAACCTCAGCTTGGAGCTTTACAGAGCTGACCACAAGAGTAGCCCTACCGCCCAAAATTCCATTACCCAATTGAGACTCCTCCTGTTGAGAATCTCCTCTTTGCTCATCTTCCCTGACCTCCTCCCATTCTCGTTTCTCTTTCTTCCTCTGCCAAACCCACCTCTCTGGTTAGGGTTACGACCTCAGCCCGATTTCTCCATCCATGGGAGACCCCCAAAAGCTTTGTTTCCTCCATCCTATTGACGAGGTCTACGAAAAGCAGCATTGTGATAACCCCCTCTGCCTTGGTGCCCATTAAGAGTCGGCTCCTCCTTTTTTGAATGACGCCCATCTCGACCATGGTCCTCAGCCCTAGAATTGACATGATCACCCGTAGGGCGGGCCCATCGCTCCGACTTCAAGATGCCTTCATAGTTTTCCTAACGAGAATCTCTATGGACTTCCTGTCCTCTTCCAAAATGATGACTGCCATTAGATCGTTGTAGATCGATCTCGCCATATTTCTTCCACAATCTATATAGTTAATTGTAAAAGATTTGTGGATTTAATTGCGTGTTAATTTTTTACATCGATTTTTAGATCACACTCAGTGATCCATCATCAGAATGAAAAAGAAACACATTAATTAATCGTTATTACATCACATATCATTAATTAATTAATAATCATTCATTAAGCCATTTATCCATTTAATTAAATAATATTTTAATTAATTAAATGAGAACTAGTTATCCATTTCAAATATAAACTCCATTTTCATCTCATCAAGTTAACTTCATTTCATATTTAGAATCTCCTTCATCCCTTGTTAGTTAACTCTGTTTGATTTTAGAAACTTCTTCATTCATCTATCAACTTCATCTTTGAATGGAAAATTATTCCTTGCATTGATCCATTTATAAATTAAATAGTTCATTATTATCCCCTCATAAGTTTGAAATGACAAATTTCTATTTTTTTGTTGAGTTAACTCCACAACTTGTTTAAATAACTCAAGTCTTCATTCTTATCCTCATCTCCCATTTTGTTTTTCTTGAAAAAGTATATAAATACAATCATTCCTTCACCATTTTCATGATAAATCACACTTTATGCAAATCCATTTTATTAAAATACTTCCTCAATTGAATTTAGTGTTATGTCATTGAGTCGCATCCACATTCCAATAGGTGAAGTTACATTTCATTTGAGGTTTACAATGAGGTTGTTAGATATGATTTGATTTAACTTATATTTTATGTTTTTAAGTCTTTGAATTTCTTATTTTTCAATTTCGTTTCATAAAATTAGAATCAATACTTTTATAACTTTTATGATAGGCTATGATGTCTTCAACTATCTAAATTTGACCTCCTATGATTCCTTCTTTGATTGGGCCTTTATTCTCATTGCTATTGGCTCTTGAAGAGATCATTCCACCATACATTATATATATGTAATCCTCCCATGATTGACAAGTCAGAGAGAAAACCAACTCTGATACCACTATAATATCCCAAGTCAAAATTTAGACCAAGCCAAAATAATAATGCAAATCTAAATTTTGACTTCTACAAACACTTATTATTTGAATAACACTGTCAAGCCCTATTATTTAATCATATCTTAGAAAACTTAGATGCAAATTACTACTAATACATACACTCCAATCAACAAAAGAAACATAACGCCTAATATTCTTATAATGAACAAAAAATATAGATGTAATTCTCACTCTCTTTCCTATTATACTAATGGATATTGTATTCAAATGATTCCACATCACTAGTAATCCATACTAACATTAATATAAAATTGAATCAATATAATTAAACTAGAGTTCACGTCCAATGAAGGTCAAATGTGAACTCTGTATGAGATCAAACTCTAAAATTACTATGGTTTTCATCATAAGATTCTTATGTTTGAACGCAAGTGCTCATACTAGATCATAAAAGGAATTTGGTTAAGTGTTGATGATGCTCCATAAATGGACATGTTCACCCCTTTACATCTATCACAATAATAATAGTTTGACCATAATGTAAATCCACAACTCCAAATTTGAATTATGATTATGAGTGGGAAAAATTTCCACTTTTGAAAGTCATGGTGCTTGTGTGTATGTAAATAATGTGAATAAGCAAATAGAACCTATACAACACACCAATGAAATATTATATCAAGGAATTCAAATAACAATCAAATTAATACAACAATTCCTTAATGGTGTCTCATTATCCTCTATCTCCAAGGATTCTTTAAGTCATTTTTCTCTCAGATTGTTTGTGCACATGACTTTCCAAATGAAAACTTGAAGAATGAGATATACTTGAAATGCAAGAGATGTTTCTTACATTACTTGATGATGAACTAGTTGTAGATGATATGCAAAGATAATAATGTTGCTATGATATTGTTGTATGAAAATGATATGAAAATGCTATGATTGAGATGTTGCTAATGAAAATTCCATGATTAAACTACTTGATGCTAAAATGCTAATACTAAAATGCTCAATAAAATGATAATGCTAACTAAAATGTTGCAGAGTGTAATTGCTACAGATGCTTAGCTCTCTCCCTCTTTTGTTGTGTAAATGAGGGCTTATTTATAGATTTTTCAAGGTATTAGCCTATGTGGTAGGAATCAACGGTCTGGATTCAATCTAAAGAGATGGATGGTTGAAGATGAAGAGGTTAGAGAGAAAAGGGGAAGTGTGTTCCCTTCATAAGAACAAACTGCCAAGTGTAAAGAGGAATAAAATGGAGATGAAGGGCAAGTGTCCCAAATTAGTTAGAATTTGTTGATGATAAATGCCAAATTAAATATTAGAAATAATTAATTCTTGAGACACATGATGAGGTGGAAGGTGGGAAGAAGTTAGTGGAAATGTGCTTAAATTTGAATTTAAAATTCAAATTTAGTGAGAGGAGGTTAATTAAATAAAACAAACTAATTAAATTTATTCATTTAATTAAGATATGAAGAAAATGATTTAGAATAGAAAGAATTAGAGAAAATGAACTATATAAATAAAATTTTCAATTTATTTATAAGTAGAAGGATTAAAGATTATTAATTAAATAATTTGTATTTAATTAATCCTCCAGACCAAATTTGAGTGTATACAGTGTTAAAATTGACCATTAACGATATTACAACACATGTTGGGGTACATTGTAGAGAGAATTAAAACAAAGGTGTGAATAATAGGGACGAGCAATTGGAGATACCACAAGAATCATACCACAAGTCGAGGCCTTAGGGGTTGAGAAATGGGAATGCTAGTAAAACATGTCCAAATATTTGACAAATACAAAGGAAGAGTGGGGGAAGGATGGAAGACAAAATAAAATGATTTTAAAAAAAATTCCCATAGGGACCAAGGGAAAGTTGGACTTAAATAGAAAATCATGCCTGGATGAGGAACTCCTAAACTCTAATGCTTGATAAACACTTAGAAGACTAAACATGCCTTTAAACTTAGAGACTTCGGGTACCTTATATAGACATTAGGGGAAAGAAGAGGAAGAACACACACACAAAATAGGACCAAGGGAGATGCAAAATATAGAAAATGGGCTATTTGGTCCATAACATAAATTATTACAAAAAGGGGATATGATAACTCCACAATCCTAGAACTATTTTCTACCTTCAAGGCTAGGGGGTTTCATCAAGAAGGTAAAGCATGGGTTCATCAACAAATTGATGAGATTTGAAGGATAATTAATGAGAGTGGGTAATCTTTCTTGCAATTCTATCTTTGATAAATGAGGAAATGTATTCCCAAAGCTATCCTTTATAAGTTTGTAAACTAATACAAATATAATATGACTATAACAATCAATGACTATACCCAAATATACACTTTACCTCTATATTTGTTACTGGGTCAAGATCAACTAGTTGCATTGAACCTCTAATATAGTTAATCACAACACTTTGCACATGCACCTACAAATATCAACAACATTAGAATCCCCATGGATGATTTCATTGTACATTATATATAGTGGCAAGGTGAAAACATACTAGGCATGACTCTATGAACATATATAAATCCTAGTCTACTCCTACAACTAATTAGGATGGAGGCTGTTTTAATGGAATATGGTTTATCCATCATCAATGTGAGCCAATTCCTACTATGTCAGGCAAACATAGATAGCAAAGAGAGAGAGAACATGTCTAGCAATATATCAACATAATTAGATCTTTATTCATATAAAAACCAAAGATCATTTCATGTAATGTACATACTTAATAATCCATAATGAATCTTCAAGAACAAATATGCAATCAAGGAATGACCATTACAAGAGCCTTGCAATGTATTAGATGATGTCACACATACATCAATCCTTCATTTCAATCATGCTAGCAAATATGGCAAGAGGAAATATAATAATTGTAATTATAATATTCTCTTGAATCACTACAAATTACCATGGAGATATAACATTACAAAGTATGTGTATTAAAAACCCTTCTTACACTTATAGAATGTATCCCAACATTTATAGTTCATATGTGTAGCATTTGATATCATAGAATACATTCAAAGCACACCAAAATATACACATTGGATTAAAAATGAACCCATTAAATGTAAAATTAACCAATATTTATAGTAGTTGGAAGTTGCGAGAAGTCCATTCCCTTGTTTCTCATGATAATCAACTTCAAATCTAGCATTTTGAAAATATCTACTGCATTAATGGCAACTTGCATAAGGTAAAACCGTCTTTTGTTTAAAAAATGTATATAGAAACACACTCAAGATATTGAATCATGTTTTTGGGTGGGAAAATAACTTTAGAACATTGTAGAGGTCTAATCAAGGCCATAATGTCAATGTGAAAGTTTTTACGGTTGGTGGATGAGTGAACAATGTGAAATGTGGGACATGTCAAAGTTTCAAGGGTTGAAATTTAGGGTTTGGGGGTGATTCATAACTCTTACCAATTGTCAAGGGTAAGGGATTAGGTGTATAGCATGCCAGGTATCCAAATAAGAGCATGTCTAAACACATAATCTTGAAGGGATAACACATTGAAAAAAATTTGCAAATTAGGGTTTAGGGACACCTAATGACAGGCACTTAAGGAAGGAAAATGATGAAACATTGACAAGAGAAAAGAGAAAAAAAATGGGGTATAAAATAAATCAAGGATTGGAACATAAAAGGATTTAGGGATCAAGAGCAAGGTATACTAGGTACCCATGTAAGGGTAAGCCTAAAACTTTGACATTGAAGGGGAAGTGGAAGGAGTTGGGGTTTCAAAGATTGAGGGGATGAAGGAAAATTTTCCTAGAGAATCGAAACTTTGAAACTCCAACACAAGACATATATAAAGAAAAAAGGTGAATGCTTTAGGAGTCAAGGTGACAAGGAAATGATACTTGGGGAAGGGAGTTTCTAACACTCTAAAACACATAGAAACTTAAACAAAAAATACATAACACTTAGAAATTTTGTTCAATTTTTACTACTTCCAACACATGAGGGGAGCCACTTGGAATTCCTTAGATTGGTAATTAATGGTGGGTAAAATAATGAAAGGGTAACAAAGGGAAAGGGGCTTAAGAATTATTTTACATTACGAGATTGAGTCCCAACATGCCCCTCTATGTAAATTATTACAAATAAATTTTACTATACTTTTTTAATCTTGTAAACAATAATCATTTAAAACTATTCTATTTAATTATATTAAATTATTCACTCTCAGATAAAAAATGAAATTATTTCTTAAATATCCCCATCAAAACTACTATGGTTTAAAATTATCGCATTATTAGATGTGCTCAAAGCACTTAGATACACAATATAGGTCATAAATCTCAAAATAAATTTACAACCATTGTTATTCAATGACCTAAGTTTATCCTACAAATATTATTGACTATTGACACTTAGGATGCACTTTGGGGTGATCCCACAATACTGGTTTATAATTTTTGGCCAAACTGAACATTGAACTAGATTTTTTTAACTAAATCTTCACTTTCGGGCACCTATAGCGGCTAAACCATGAGGAATTTGGAGATGATGCAAACTAATGATTTGTGACATTTTGTCTGTAGATTCTAAATATATTTTTTTCAAAAAATTTGGAATTGGATTGCACTTCTTTTTCCATCTCCTTCGAGAACTAGTTTTTAATTGTAAACACCATTTTTAAAGAGTGGCGTTACTGGCTAACACGTACTTTTTTTCTATGAAGGATAAAATTCTAGTTTTTTCTAATTTAGATTTATAACTATGATATCTAGTGCATGAAATTGGTTTCATAGCATTTCATTGAATATTTTTTTCTTAATTAAGTTTCAAAGTCAAACAAATTATAATTTAGACATGATTTACTAGCTAAAACATAACTTTTTTGTATGCATCAAAATTCAATTTTCTTTTGTTGTTGGATCAAGGACATCAATATCTAGTGCATAGATATTTTCAATTTTTTTAATAATCTTCTATTTTTCCACATGTGAAGAATATGGAGTTTGATTTTCAGTGAAAAACCTACATTCACAAGAAATAAAAAATAAATATAACAATCAAATTAAATTTATTTAAATTTATACTTTTTGGAAAGCTTATAATAAGGACTACATGCTTACAAAAAATAAATTTTAAATGAATTCATTTGATCCCCCAAAAGGTAAATCAAAAGTGGTTTTTTAATAGCATTTTGATAGGTGTAAAGGAGACTCCGTTATAGGTGTGGTTTAAAACTAGCGGGGTTATATCCAAGGGGGTTTGATCTAAGGTTGTTTGATCAAACCCTCTTCAATTAGAACCTTAAAATAAAAATTTTCAAGGCTTAAATCATTATATTTTCGAAAAATATTTGATTTCACCAAAAATCAGGATCTTCCAGAAAGTGTAAACCACTATTATGGGATCACCCTTTGTCAAATCCATATTAAACCATCAATCAAATGATGTTGAGGGTGATGTGGAAGGTATAACTGTGGAGTAGTTATGAGTTATCAACATGGCATAGTGAATATTAAAGTGTGAGAAAATATTAAGGTGAGGCACAGATGGATTTATTTGCCAAGGTGAGATTTGTAGGAGGTAAAATAATAATCCAATTGAAAATAAAATAACAATAAATTCGGAATACCTAGTTGTCGATGATATCAAATTTTGAATCCTTTACTTTCACATGACATGTTATGAGCTACTACTTTATCTGCCACAACTTCAACATAAATATATGACCCTTTAAGATTTAAGATTTTCCTCTCTATGAAGTGCATTCATCTTAGTTGTTTATTTTTCCAATGCTAATAACATAATAAATTATAAATTTGGTCCAATGAGAGTGTGCCACTAAAATTTTAACAAAAATGATTACATGAACATAAAATATAATATTTTGCTTGCAATTTGCATGGTAATGTTAAATTATAACATAGTAAATATATTTGAGAGAAAAATGTATAATCATACAACTTGTACAATATTTACTTACTATAAAAATACATGACCTTGTTGTCGTAAATAAAATGTTTTTAATTTCTTATTCTCACTAATACAATGAATAAAATTGTTGTATATACAACTAATAAAGTCTTAATTATATTAGTATTAAAATTGAAGAGTTATTAATAAAAGACAAAAAGATTCTCTCTACATATATTATTTATCCATGATTTAAAATTATATCATTTAATTGTAATGTTCTAATAATTTTTTAGCTTGTTTAAATTGTTTATATGTTGAGTATACATATTTAATTGTTTAGAGACAATCATCTAAGCAAAGCAAGCACTTAAAATAATATCACTAGGGTTGCCTTTTTATTCATTTGATTATAGTTATAAATGTCTCTTTATAGTTTGCATGTACTTATGCTTTTGGTTTATTATTGGAATGAAATATTCTAAATACATTTGCGGAATTTAAAAAGGGAGCACAATTAAGCATGTATTTGATTCACATGAAATGAAAAATGTAGTACAAGGAAGAAGATTTTAATATGTGAGTAGAGACAATTCATGTATTACCTCAATTACTAACATTCATAATTTCTTTAGAAAATGCTCTCATAAGATCATTTGCGATGATCAAAGCATCAATAATATCCATTGATTTGAGATTTCTATATACTACAAAAGACAAGAAAAGCATAAATATTTCTTTAAATGGTCATTGATAAATTCTTAAATTGACTCTCTATGCTCATCTTAAGAGTCACTAGATGCATTGCCTATCGCTTTTCATTGATTATGGTTCTAAATGTGTAGGGTTTTAATTGAGTTGGAATTTATTCTAGAAATTCTCTTTAGGTTTTGTAAATTTTAATGAATGTGTGAATCCATTACTCTTTAATTCTTTAAAGTTCTATTCATCAAATAAATCTTTCTAAACAATTGAAATTTGAATTGAACACAAACCAACATTATAAAGATTGCATTTGATAAATGGTTGTGATTGTCAACAATTTTCTTTTTGTTAGTTCTTAACATTTTTATGTTTTCTTTGTTAAACTATACAAAATTTATGAATAATGATAAATTACAACAAAATATTTAACTTTCTTTTTGACTTTTTATTCTACAAGAAAAATTTATTTGAAGACATCTCTTTTTATTCTTGTAGAATCTAGTCATATGATTAAGTGTGGGCATATTCACCCACTTATAGGGCTTTGATTGCTTGTATCTTCAATTTAAGATACTTGAAAGTGTGACAGTCAATGTTATAGATTAAAATATTTTAATTCTTAATGTAAATTTGAAATTGTAAATGTTAAAATATAGAAAGTAAATGTAATTTAAAATAAAAATATATAATTTTAGTTTTGAATTAAGATTGAATAGTTTTGCTAATATATTAGAATTATTAATATTATATGACAATTTGTAGATTAATGTGGAATCAAAAGTTTGTCTATATTACGATGGGTCAAATTTGTAGATTAGGGTAAGATCTACACACATAGCAATGTCTTACACCTACAAAAATGATTTGTCAATCACAAACTTACATTTTTTTGTTGAACTTGCTTTATCTTTGATTTTTATTTTGTCTTTTTTTTGGTAAATAAGACATGTAGTATTTAAAACTACCTTTGAAGGGTTGACTTTATGTTTTAAAGGGACATGTTCACTTCGGCCAACCTCTGAAAATGTGTGTTAGAGATTAAAGACACCATATCTTTGTTGTACAAATTTTCTTAGAGTAAATGTGTAGATCTATATTTGTTTAGTGCACCAATGAAAATATTCCTAGAATGCTCCTTTAATTCGAATGATTAGAATGAGATAGGATATGAAAGTATGTTCGAATATGTTAAATGAATGCAATCAAATGTTTTTCAATACAATGAAAATAAATCACACAAACTTATATTAATTAGTCTTAAATGGAAAATAAATAGATGTGAGTTGATTAAGTTTTGAATTTAAATTTTGAAAAATTTAAAATCAAGTCTATAATTGTACATCAAGAAAAATAATTCAAAACATAAAAAACAATAAAATCAAAATTCAATGACTAATACATAACAATAAATATATGAATAAATAAACTAGCAATCACACCTTAGTGTGCAATGGGTATGCCGGAAATTTTGGTTTGTTTTTTGACATGCATGTTGGTGTGAAGAAAATTAAGTTTGTATTAAACTATATAATTAAGATTTAATTAAGTGATATAAATAATCTATAAAATTAGATCTAAAAGAAATTATTTGTGACTTATAAAGTATGTAGATCTATAAAAGTGCTTATTTATTTTGAAATGATGGTGATGTTGAGTTTTTTTTATGACAAATTGGTGACACTACAACTAATGATTGAGATATAAAATTGAGAATAGATCTAGTATTAGGTGCATGTGACATGCCATTGTCAAATATTATTTTGATTTAGACTAGATTGTGTCATCCAACCTAGTCTCATACTAGATTGGTCCACATGTAGTTTTGTCCCTTATTTCAATACCTAGTTTATGATGAATGAGATCTCTTATAATTCTCTTATGTATTTGATACTTATTTCTAAGAAATGATTCAAAGAAAACTGATTGCAAGATGGAGAGAAGACCATTAAATTCCTTAATAGTAGTGAAGTCCCCTAGGGGGTTGTGTATGATTTTATAGCTATGTCAAGAAAGTAATACAATGTTTTAATGCCTGATACAAAAGTGATTCTTCCAAAGTGTTGTGTGATTAAATATTTTTAAGTGGTGCTTTAGATAATTTTGTAGATGCATTACTATTGGCGTAGGGCTACTCTATAAATTCATGTTACTAACTTCTCTCAACCTAAGGAATTTGGCATGAAAATTGATGTGCAACAATCAAACTCTAGGAAAGCTATCTCAAAGTTAGAGATTTGAATTTTTAAATATATGAACAAAACTATGCCATGTGACCTAGTCCAAGCTAGATGGAGGCCTACAGGGATGAACTTGTGTTTAAAAAGGAAGTATATAAGGATATTTAGCAAGTGGATTTACAAATGGGTTCAATTTATTTTCCAAACAATTTGAATTAAGCTTTATGACATTATATTTATGAAAACTCCTAAAATTATGTAAAAATAAGTTGTAAAGGTATAGGTTATGCATTATATCCCTTATATTTCCCTCGTTTTGGTATGCATGTAAATGTACAAGAGAAATGCATGCTCAAGTAAAATATAGAGTAAATAAAATATGCAAGCATGTCGAGATACAAGTTTAGATTTCATTTGGCACCTCTATAGCTTCATGTATCTATAAAAAAATTCATCCTTTTATACATTAGCATAAACTCATTATCTTGTAAAATAACCCAAGTATTAAAACCTATAATCATCCATCTTTTTGTAGATATACAGTATAAAAATGTATAATTGACGTGGTTTATGCCATGATGTTTGTGTAGCATGGAATCAAAACAATTAAGACCACCACAAAGTATTCACATGGTGAAGGTGTAGAAAGGATCATGATGCATATAAGGAAATACTAAAGCTGAAACTAATGTGGTCCCAATGATATATACATTCACGATCACAATAAAAATGATATAAAATGGAATTACAATGCATACAATAATCATAATGTTTGGAATAGTTGTATCCCCCCAAAACATGAACAAAACTGAATCCATGGTGTAGATGGAGACATGACACATAAGGCAATCACAAAGGTCAAACCAATGTGATCCCCATGATGTATGTGAGGATGAAAAGTTATAAAATTGGTGTGGATTGAACTATTATGGACAAGGAAATCATAAAGTTGGAATTGATGTGGCCCCAACGATTTATGCAATCCTATATTAACATAATATAATATTTGTATAGAAGGAATTATGCATAAGGTGAATCGTTGCTCATTGGAACTAGTGTGGCCCCCATAAGATTTGTAAGAACACGGGCAATATGTAAAATTGGTGTGGATTAAATTATGATGCATAAGGAAATCATAAAGTTGTAATTGATGTGGCCCCCATGACATATACAATCATAAGTTAATATAATATTTGTGTAGAAGGAATTATGCACACAAGGTAACTCATTGCTCATAGGAACTAGTGTGTCCCCCACAACATATGTGAGCATTTCAAACCATGTAAAATTGGTGTAGATTTTAAAGGAATTATGTACACCCCAACTCATTTACTAAGAGATCACATCATGAATTCTATTTAAGGAGATAAGCAATGCATATTACTGTTCTTTGGCCAAGTACAACAATGTGATAGCCTTGGATATGATTTGATTAATTTATCATTATAGATCATGTAAAAATAAGAAATAGTTAATCTTATTAGTAATTCCTCTCCGCCCCCAATGTAAGGAAAAACAATATAATATCATGTAAGATATTATAATTTAGGAATGATAAAGAGCATGTTATGTAAGGTATGCTCATGTAAAAATAAAATAAGTTATTATTATTGTAATTCCAAGATTTGAAACTTAAATAGAACAAACGTAAGCATGCAAATTTTCCTATTTGAAAACATGTAGAGCTTCTTGTAACATAGAATAAAATCTGGAAATGATCTGCAACTAGAATAAATGATGTTAATCCTAATCTAACCAATATTAATCTAAATCAAACAACAAAGAATGAATAAGTAAACATAATAAACTAAAAAAATCAATTGGAAAGCTCACACCGAATATGCGTTCACTCCTTCGAATTATTTTGATTGCCCTTCTCCATTTTGTTGTTTAAGTGTTCTTGCCCTCAGATTTTTAGTATTGATGCAAGCATAACTGTGTTGAATGTCTAAGCAAAATATCAAAGATAAGTTTCTTCTCAAAAGTGTATGATTTCGGGAGGAGGAATAATGATAATGACAAGCCATTTTATAGATTTTGGGTTTTCGAATGATCGACTCAGATTGAAAGAGAGATCGACGAACAAGATTAATGAATATCATGCGATGTGAGTTCTGTGTCAGATAGAACATGAGTTAGAAAAGACCACAAGATAAAGATTAAATTAGAATGATAACTTAATCTTGTGTCAAGACTGTTCGAAAATAGAAAGAACAAGAGTTCCAGATTAAATAAAAAATTTAACCTTCAATTAAGAGTCTTCAAAAATAGAAGAAATAGACTTTGAATGTCAAAGACAAAGTTAGAACTCGAAGAATAATGCATTCGAATGCAAACATGAGTTAATTAATTAAATAAAGATATTTAATTAATAAACACATCATACATATGAGTTAGAACTAGTTAACTGACTAGTTGTGACAGAGAGTCTTCACACAGAGACAATCAGATGTTAAATCCAGAGATAATTGAAGAACTAAAAATAGATCTTGAGTCAGAAGGTGAGTTAATGATTTAGATAACTGAATGATAGAAGAATGTGACATAAATAATTAATAAATGAATTAAATGTTAATTTAATTCAACATTCGAAAATGAAAGATTTGATTAAATAAATAAAGATCATTTATTTAATTTGACTGTTGTAAAGGTGGAATTGAATAAATTAAATAATAAATATTTAATTATATATAAAGGGGGTTAAATGAATAATTAAATAATAAATATTTAATTATAGTTGAAGTATGACAAAGGGGTAATTAAATAATAAATTATTTAATTAAGAAGGAAGAATTAATTAGTTAGCGACATAATTAAATAAACATGATTTATTTAATTAATCAAGTTGAATAAAGGAATTAATGAATTAATTAAAAGGGGTATTTAATTTATAGAGGAAACATGTGTTAGAAAGAGTAATTGAATAATAAACATTATTTAATCATGACCATGGATATTAGAAAATTATGTCGAAAGTGGTGTTCGCAAGCCTAGACCAATTTTCGGTGTCTACACTTCTAGACAGAGTTCAACAAGTGAAATAAAACAAGATAATAGCATCAAAACCATATGAAATGTTACCAAAAGCCTCCATTGTTGAATGATTTTCTCCTTAAACAATTGATATGTGGGTGCTCCTTACTTGAAGATCACCATTTTGATAGTATATATTTAGCGTAAGTGATACTTTTGATGTTGAGAGAGTACCTAAATTTATAGGCTTTTGAGAGAAGGAATGGATGGTCAAGTTTTGATTGTGAGATTAAGAGTTGAGAATGGTTGAGAAGAATTCCCTAGGATCAAGGAGAATATGGAGGGTGGAGATGAAGGTGGTTAGATTGTGAATTTGGTTAGTATTAACTTACCAAATTTAATAAGTAGTTGTGAGTATGAAGGAAATTAGGGACATGTGCACCTAAGATGACTATAACTTTGGGCTGTGTTGAGAGAATAATGGGACCATAAGGACAAGTGTTCTTAGGTGCCCATTATTCTTGGAATGTGTTGAGAGAATAATGGGAGCATAAGGACAAGTGTTCATAGTTGCCCATTATTTTTGGAATGTGTTGAAGGAATATAGGCCTATTTAATTATTTTAGCCACATCTGTGTGATGGATAATAGGAAGAAATGATATTTATTTATTTATTTGTGAGGAGATGGAAAAAATGTTTCATTAAATAATATGATTGTTTAATTAAGTTATGGACTTTAGGTAAATGAGACATGTCGTAGGTGATGATATTGGTTGATTAGGACTAGGTGATGGGGAACATGCCTAGAGAATATTTAGGTGTCTACAATTATGAGTGTGCAATATATGATAGATATTGTATTATCTACATTATCATGAAAAAATGACATAAGAAATATAACATTGTGTGAAAATGATAGCAATAGATTATTGTATGGAAGAGGAAAATAATATAATATATAATGTGATTGTGAAGAATCCATATAATGAAGTTGAGATACAAGTGTGTTAAACACAAGGAAGGAAATGGACTTAATATACTCTCATGTAGATTAAGGAAATTTGTACTATATTGAGTGTTAAGTCCTCTAAAATTGATGTAATATCTACTTGTAAATATGTTCTTTCTCATAGTGGAAATGAAATATCAATTAGCTTGTAAGATTAAATCTAATAGACTCCCAAAAGTGGAAAAGCTAGGTATTGTGGTGTATGATTAGGCTAACTTGTCTAGGGGCCAAACTTCTCGAACCGATCAGAACCATCCTTGAGAAGCATATACCCTCCATGATACATCTCCAAATGATTGGACAAAGCCACTTTATCTATATCCTCACAGTGACAGGATTTGCAGACAAAGTAAAGCACACAATGGGTCAACAACCAGACTAAATCAATTGCACATTGCAAAACCACCACCATAATTACTCCCAAGTTCATCACTTTCCGCCGCTCTCCATATGTTCAATAGCTTTGAAATCCACCAACAATGCCCATGAGCAGCAGGTACAAAAGGGTTAGTTCTAAGGCTGTGACCCGATTTCCTTTGATAAGTTGTTTCCTCTTCTCCACGACATCCAATCTGTATGTCTCCTCCACCACACACATCATGCTGGCGACCTACCACACCATGGCGATGTACAGGTGGAAGGAGAGAACTATGATGGGAATGGAAACAAACCCAATTAAAAGGGTCACTTTGTTCAGTCCCACCACTCCTCTAAACAAATACCCACAAAAATAGGGCACCCACGATGCCCACATAATATAGAAAAACAATGAGGAAAATCCAGAGAAAAGCGAGCATGGAGTGCTTCCAAACCCTAGGCAAAATGTTCATAACCTGGGTGTAAGTCAATTCCTTGCTTGTGTAGATGGATGCCACTGTGTACACCATTGTTGATGCAGAGAGCAACACGAAGCCACAAACGAGGGCTCTGTACACTGCGATCAAGAGCAAAATGTCCACAATTTGCAAGCATAAGTTGTGCCAAATGTTTTATGTGGCAGGGTTGAAGGCATTTATGCCCAATAGTTCGTTGTTCATCATGATTTTGTTGAGGAGGGGCTCTGAGGTTGCCCTATGACCGAGGATTACAAATGAAAGAGGCGGGAGAAGGGTCAAGGCGATGGCTTTGAGGAGTTTTGCAGACCAATTTAGGATTTTTAATGCTTCTCCAACGATTCCTAAGGCATCCAAAAAATGTAATTTTTCCATTTCTCCATCCATTTTTTGATTCAGTGGAAAACAAAATGTGGAAGGGATGTGCAAGGGTGCTGATATAAATAGTGTTGTAGGGGAGAAAAAATCAACAGACTGTTTCTTAGTCCTTGCTCTTATTATAACATTTGAAAAAAATCAACATGACTATTTCTTAGTCTTTGCTCTTATTAAAACATTTGACTTTTCGAAGTAGAAGAAAAGTTTTGCAATGAGATGTCTACTTAGCACTCAGGATACACATTTGACTGTATTTATTAAAAATAAAATCGACGAAAAATAAACCGTTGCAGAAGTTTCAATCGTCTTGCAAGTGGATTTACATGATATGTATCGTTGATTGAACATTTTAGGTTAGTCATATTCATATTGGATACCCCTTTGGCATAAAATATTACATAATTACAATCAATTTATTAAATATTTTTTTAATCACCAAAGAGGGGTTATTTATAATGGTCCCACACTAGTAGAGGTCACAAAGGGGACTTCCTTCCTTATGCATATTCAACTTATATCAACTTTATTCAACTAAGAAGCCACAGTGACACTCCAAGACCCATGTAATACCCCTCTGTTTTGCTTCTTGTTCAGTTTGCTTTATGCTATGTTTGGTTGCAGTTACTTTGATACTGGATATATTTTGTTATGATGCTTTGATCGCTACTATTGAGCGACAACTATTATTGTGTGATGTGTTGAGCTAATTATTGTTTCACATGCTTTAATGGTTTAATGTTGTTAGTAGAATTAACATGAGATGTTATTATGAGATTATTGGATTACGATGGAAGTGTCAGTTTTGATGAGTGTATTGGTGAAGAGGACGGGTTCACATCACTCGCTTGCGAGCGCCCTACGAATCCATAATTTCTTCTTCATGGTGTGTATTATATGCTGGATATATTGTATGATGTTGTTTACTTGGTTTCAGGATTGCAGATACATGACATCGACTCCACCTGGTTTCACAGGTTTGAGCGTGTCGATCCAACGGTTAAGTTGAACGAGAGGTAGTAGCTAGGCAACATGTGTCAACTTTACACCCTAGCCTTAGTGTGTCGTCAGTCGTGTGTGTCGAGTCATTGTCTGTCTTGCTTTAATGTTATTTAATTTTGAAGGATTCTTGATTTGAAAATAGATATTTAGAATAATTGCATTTAAATCATGTTGATGGTTATTTAATTCAAATTATGCAATGTGGATAAAAGTTTATATTTAAATTAATTAATTATATTTAATTTATTTAATTAATTAAATTTGATCCAAGGGGGTTGAATTTAGTTATTAAATAATTAAATTAATTAATTAAATGTGATGCAAGAAAATGAAAGGAAATAAAAGAATTAAAATTAATTTTGGAATTTAATTTCAGCTTGTGGGAATTAAATTAGAAATTGTAATTAAATGTTTATTGGGAAATTAGTTGCAACTTTGGAAATTAATTTATTATTTGAAATTGCATTGAAAGTGGGTTTTCGAAAATTGAAATTGAAATTGAAATTAATATCTAATTTGCATGTAATGTGAATTAGGGTTATATTAGGTATTTTTGATTTATAAGGAATGCATGTTTTAATTTTGGGGGAGAGAGTTTTTAGAAAAATTCATTTTTACAGCAAAGAAGAAATTTTGGAAAAATTTGCACAAAAAAGGGTTTGAAGAAAGTTTGATAGTAGAATTGATTGGAGGAAAGATTGTCTGCATTTATTGGGTTTTGGATTGGATTCGTTGGATGATTAAAGAAAATTCAGGAAATCTTTGGAGGAGGCTTGCATCAGAAATTCATCTTTTCCTGTAGCTTCTTGAATCAGGTTTTCTTCTGTGTTTTTATTGTTTTTGATTGTTTTTAAAATAGTAGTGATTAAATATTTGTTCGTTAAATCTGTTTTAGAAAATAAGTTTGTTATTAGAAAAAAATAATTAAATAAATTTACAGCCTTTGTTTTTGTGAAAATTCTTGAGTGAAAATTGTGAAATCCTCAGTTGAATTTAAATTATTTGAGGAAATCGATTATTTTGTCATTGGAATCAAACATAGAGATTGAATAATGCATTTAGAATGTTTTTAGAAAATGAAACCCTTTGTAGAAAATCAAATTTATTTTGAAAACCCTCTGTAGAAATTAGGTGGAGAAACTTTGAGGTTTTTTGAAACTTTTGTTTTTAATTTAGATCCATTTGTTTTTTCTTTTAATTGATCAGGAATTTGAGAAAATAGTTTAAAAGAATTAACTCTTAAGATCTCTATGAAATTTGGTTTTTCTGGAAAAGAGTTTTACAATTTCTCTTACAGGTGAATATTTTTCACAAATTTCCCCAATTATTTATTGTTGAAATTCATTTTATACATTTATATATTCTTGTTGAATTAAAAAAATATTTTAATTCTGAAATCGTCGTTCGTACGGTCGACGAATTTTTGGATTTACCAATTGTATTTTTGTTTGTTAAAATGTTGAGGGAGAAGTGAAAATTTTCATTCGCTATGGTTGCTGTATGTTTTTGGGTGGGGGCGCATTGCACACACCCACCGCTCCTCTTAGGGAGGCTGTGGCTGTCCTATGAGGTAGCGCCCTCCACATAGTGGAGGGAGCACTGCCCCATATGATAGCGCAGCCCCTCCCAACCAGCAGGCCACGTAAGGAGTGGAGGCGGTGAAAGAACATGGGGGTGGGGGTTTGGCAGTGGCTGACCCTTTCCCCATTGTTAAAGTTTATCTTTTTTTTTTTCATTTTGTTTGCGAATTTCGAATCTTGGTTTCGTGTGCCCTTCTTAAGGATTTTTAGGGTTTGTATTTGTTTATTCAAAAAAAATAAAATTATATTTAATGATATTTTTATTTCAATGTAATTTGATAAATATTAAATATGTATAGTTAATTAAATGGATAATGATTATAGTGTGTAAATAGTATGATATATATTTATATATCATTTATTTAAATTGGGTTAAGGAAATAAATAATATGGATAATGGGTAAATTTGTATTTTATGAAATAATGTTATAAAATATTTTGGTTTTATTTAAATGTTTAAATAACATAAACTTTTGGAAACAATTCATTGAATTTTAATATGTTTTATTAAATACCGTATCTGATGTATATATTTATACATGTGTATTTCTATTAGAAATATAATAAGTATTTGATTTGTTTTATTTAGTACATGTCAATTATATATTTAAGAAAATATACATTGTAAATGTATATATGTCAGTAGATAATTTAAAATATAATTCTCTGATGTATATGTATTTTATATGTATAACTTTATATTTAAATGGTTTTAGTTCAAATGTGATTATTTGTGAATTTTTAAATAAACATTTAAATTATATACAGTGTATATATGTATTTAAATGCGTGCATGTTAAGTGGTAGTGGTTAATATAATTAAAGAATTGTAGGAATATTTATATTTGAGTGTTTGTTTAATTAATGAGATTCAATTGGAAACAATATGAATGCATGGTTAATTAGTTAAGCCAAAATATATTTTTATACGCTAAGATATTGATGTTTTTAAATAGAGAATTGAAAAGATATAGATTTTGGATAGAAATTGAATATAGTAATGGCAATAGTTTATGTTGTATTAGAAGTAAATCTAAGAAATAAATATATTGGAAAAGACAAATATTTGTTATGTTTTATTTATTTTTATAGAGCAATTTAATCGTTGTGATTGGAATATTAAAGAATATATATAATTAAATTTATTAATATATATATATAGTGTCTATATAATATGGAGCATATATATATATATTAAGTGTAAATTCATTATCGTATTTCATTAGTGTATATGAAAAAGTGGATAGAGAAACAATATTTTATTATATTAAAGTGATTGCATATTCTAAATAGAAAATTGAATGAGATGTAAGATTTG
This sequence comes from Sequoiadendron giganteum, assembly GCA_007115665.2. Lineage (NCBI taxonomy): Eukaryota > Viridiplantae > Streptophyta > Pinopsida > Cupressales > Cupressaceae > Sequoiadendron > Sequoiadendron giganteum. The sequence goes on from CM021101.1 coordinate 523,252,554, forward strand.
GTTAGGAAATGGAAAGAGTTTATTTGCATGGATTTGTGTCGATTTAAAAGTAAATTAAGGAGTTAATTATATTGATGAGACAAATAGCTATTTTAATTTATTTTATTTCTATTAGAGCAATTAATTTATTGTGAATGAAATATGAAAGATATATGGATATAGAATATCCAAAAATAGTAATTTTCTCGTGATTGTCTTAAATGTTCTAGTTTCTCTGTAAATCGTAAGGGGATGTAAGTTTAAATTGTTTAAAATTTTCTATAATAGAAATAAAAATATGGGTATAGGATTATTTGAGTTAACCCTGTAAATGTGTCTTTGACCTTGTTAATGTTACCTAATGATTGAAGATGGATTTAGGAAATCCAATTATTAGATTTGAGTAATGACTTGAATGCTTTTGTAGCTATGTCATCATGTTGTATTTTGGGATATGAGATTATGGGTTAGTCCAAAATTGCAAGTCTTTCAAAGAATCTTAGAGGGTGAAGGTTGTCGAATCTTTATATCATCCAGTTGTTTGCCCTTGGGCAGTGCATGGTGTCTTTTAGTATTTACCTGATTTTCACGAACGAGGATGTTTTGTACCTCTTGCGAAAGGAGTGGGCTATGTGGTTGTTGTCTCCAACATGTTTGGAGTGAGTTCTATTATTTGTAATCTCCTTGTGTTGGAGTGGTTTTGATGCCTTGTTTGTATGCACTTGTGTTTCTCTTGGTGGATTGTTTAGGTGTGTGTTGTCGAATAGAAGAGTGGCTTTTGTTAGGGGCTGGAGCCCAAAGTGGTAAACCGGGTAACCTTCAGAAGTGAGTTAATCAAGTGATAATTAAATTAATGTATATAGATGATTAGGATGCATTCACACTAATCAAGATAATTTAAGCCTCACTCATAGACACAAGGGCTCGTTTAGACTTGGGATGAGTGAGAAGGCCTGGAATGGCATAGTCATTTATCTTGTCATTACGAGAGGTATTTGATGCCGCATGAGTGAGTATGAGGGCTAGGATTCGGTTGAGGCCACCAGGATTTTCAGAGCCTATGAAGGATGCCCAGAGGAGATCTCATGACTACTATGCGATGACACTCTATCTAGGACAACTGTTGTTAATTGTTTTATGTGTATGGTTCTGTGAACATACTTGATTAATATTATGTTTGAAAGCAATGTGACCTATGTCAGTGATGTTTGAGTTGTACTTGTATTGTAATGGAGTGGTACTTGATTTGTACTTGTATTGTAATTGAGTTGTCATTGTTAGTTCATTTGTTTGGTTATATTAGTATGAATCAATATGAGTCTGCATTTGGTTAGTGGTTGTAGATCTTTGTCCATGTTACTTTGTTACTATCTTCTAGCATGGGGGGTGGGTCTTCGGATACCACTTGGTTGGGTGGAACATGCACCAAAACTGTTGGGTCCCCATTATCTTCAGTATTTGGTGGCGAGACATCCAGATGGACAGCTCGCGGTTCTTGTTGTAATTTTTTGCATTGTAATATTTCAATTTGTATAAGTTATTTTATTCCTCTTATGTTTATGAGGTGAAATTCTGTAATTGTAACCTTATGTACTATTGCCTCATTTTGGGAATGAGTGATGTAACTATTGGATTAAGTTAATGTTTATGAGATTGTATCTTGGTTGATTATCTTATTATGTTATATGGTATTCTTATGATGTATGATGTGTATTTCATAAAGTTTATAATGCTATGATTTTATATAATATGTATGTGTGGGTTTAAGTAATCCTAACCTTGTAGCTTTAGAGGTTGTTGTTAATTAGTAAGTGATTGTGTATGTTAAATGCATTTTATAAAAAGAAAATTGGTTCACTTAAAACGTTAATTGCAACTTCCTTTAAAGTTACTTGGCGAGGCATTACAACCCACCACTCTAAGATTCAAATATGGATCTCCATTTTAAAAACCTTACGACCTTACATTTAAACACAACCCTATTAATTGATTTCTTAAAATATTATATATATAAACATGACATAAATAAACATAAAAATAAATTAAATTTTTTAAAATAAACTTAACAATTTAATGATATATAAATATATTAAAACAATTTTAAAAATAAATATAAAATAAAATAAACATATATAAATTTCACTATCATTATATTAAAATAAGAAGACGACAAACAAAAAGAGTGATCATGGTTTTTCGATCTTTCCACATCAATCATTATGATAAATGGCAATGACGTGACCAACCGTACGACAATTTTCTGGCATGGGATGGAAAACATTTTTCTCTGTTTTTTAACCCATTCACACTATTCTGCGAAAACGAGAATATACACAAGGCTACACAACTTTTCTGTGTCGAAATTAATAGTAGGCTAGGCAAATTCCATATTTCAGGCCAAACATGTCATGAGGTGTTCAAGTGAATTCTTTTCAGGGTGTGCACAAACTCAATCCTGCATTCCTTAACCATACATGTTTGTTATTGAAAAGCCAGGTCAATGATGGCCCTTCCTGCACTGTCGTGCCCTGTCCTCGCGGACAATTCTCCAGCATTTTCATCTAAATGGATCATCCCCATTAAAACAATAAACAGATTCGGTGCAGGTGCTTGTTCCAAAGCCCAGAAGAAGCGAGGAGTCACATGTTGTCTTCAGAAGGCATGGCCAACGGAAGAAGCGTTGGTTGGTCTGGGCCAGAATGCTGCTACGGTACAGGTGCCTTTTAGCTCTAAACACAGTGACGAGAGCTATAGTGTTATTGGGCAGCCAAGCACCCCATCATTCCTTCGCTTACCAAGTTTGGGTGCTGCAGACCAAGCCTTTATTCTCCTCAGTTTCATCGCCTGCACGGTACACACCATTCTTTCTCATGGTTATTTTTAATTTCGTCATACATGGCATTATCTCCTGGCATTTTTAGGTGTTTAGGGTTTAATTGTCTTAGATTCAGCTCCTGTTTTTAGATAGTTTGTTCTGCTTCCGGCGGTTGGGACAGCTGTAACTTCGGTGGTCCCATAGACTGTTGGATGTCGTAGACCAAATTCAAATTAAAGTTTTTTTTGTGTTTAACATTTGAGGATTCCACAGACATTATTATATAATATTAGTTTTTGAGAATCAACGTCCTTAGTTCACTTGACATTAATTGCATCTAGGCAGTGATTATAGGGATTTCATCCTTCAAGGACTACTCTGGTTTAACTGCAATTAACTGTGGAGTTTTTCCACACTGGCCCATTAAATTGAGGAAAGGGATAAAGTGATAGGAGCAACCGAGTAGTGTGTCTTATGAACTATTCACAGTGGAGCTCCTTAGCTTATTCATTCATCCTTTTATCCATTACTGTTGTGATTTTTTAGCTTAGTTTTACTTAGTAAGCTCTTCTTAGAGCTTCTCTCTGTGCTCCTTTGAGTTATTTCCACGATTTGTATATTTGAGCCCCATGCACATTAGCATAATTATTATCTTTCTTTGTTCTAAAGGCACAACACTTGCTGAAGGTTTTGCAAATGGGGTTGCAAGCTAAGTGGGTTTAACCTTGGAGAAAGCTCCGTGGTTAAGCGTGCTTGAGCTGGAGTAGTACCGGGATGGGTGACCTCCCGGGAAGGCCCAGTCTGTGAGCATCACCTAGATGCAATGAGTGTTGAGTGGGCCATTCACTATCATGATAGATGGGTTCTTGTGAACCACTACTCATGAAACATGGGTCAATGAGTTTGACTCGTAAAACTACACAGTTGAATCCTGATAACAATATCATAATTTGTTCTCTTCTAGTTCTTTTTTCCTCCCTTAACCTTTTTGTGTGGGGATACTATATAATTCACCCGTGAAATATACATGAATCAATTTCACAAACATTATCACCAACTATTTTCCTCTCTTCAGTGTCAGCAATATGGAACATTATCCTTTTAGCTTAGTTTTATTTAGTAAACTCGTTTTGGAACTTTTCTTTGCCCCATGCCATTTTAATTGTCTTTACCTTTGATTCCCATTTAACTTTTTTTGGTTCTCTATAAACATTTTTATAATTAATATATTTTTTTTCTGTTCATTTTTCCCCTCCCTTAACCCATTTTGGTAGAGAAATTTCTTATTTCATCTGGAAAAGTACACGCATCAATCACCAACTTCCTTCTTGTCTTGGATATCAGCAATGCGAAAGATTTTACGTACTCTGAGCATTTCATCTTCATCTGTGATGTCTTAGATAGTGTTCTTTTAGTTTCTCCATCAGTCTAAGGTTTCGATTGTCTCATTACTTGGTTTCTTTGTGTATCTCTGGTACTCTATCTTTTATTTAAGGAGGTGAACATGGCACTCCCATTGCATTACTTTCAGCATGCACTATTTGGGATTTGAATTTTTTAATTTTGAGATATCAAGCTCAGGGCTTAATTCTTGACCGATGCTTATTAGAACATCCAAGATCAAAACTTGGCCGTGGAATGAGAATTTTATAGTTATAAAAACAATTCCAGGACACACAAGATCAAAGCTGGAGAATTTCTACAGCTTGAAGTCTTTTCCTTTAGAAGACAGCCTTGGTCGCCTCTGACATATTTAAGGTTTACCAGGCCTAGGTTCGGTGCCCCATTTGCTAGGTTAGACCCTTTTACTATTGTGTTTTTAGCGAGTATGTTGTGAACCTTCTTAATTCAATGGTAGTGGGCTCTTACCATGTTTTCATGTAACTGTGCTCTTTATATTACATGGGTCCAATGGGACCACTAGAAGGTGCTTTTTAATTTTATATTTTGTCGGTTAGTGAGCCCTAGTCTTGTGGTTCCATTTGATTTTTAGTCTACTAAATTTACGTTTTGTGAAAAAATAGTTATATTACATGCAAAAGAGAAAAGAGTTTAAGTGGGGGAAATGCCATAAATAGACTATTAGGAAGTGGTCTCATGGAAGGGCTTCAGGACATTTTTATGGAGCAAGAGGTCTCATGAGATGAGAAAAAAAACTGCTATAGGATAAATCGGAATCTTATCCCCAAAACTACCTTTTAGTTCTCAGTTTTCCACTGGCTTCCTTTGGGGCAGGGCTGGAAATACCCTCACCCCACTAGTTTAGGAGTTTTTTTGGCCACAGGGCACCATCAGAAGAAATTTGCAATTTTTTAGCATTAGCTGCTCCAAATAAGGTTCATGGGACCACCAGCTTCCTAAAGTTTTGAACTTTATTTTTTAATGTTGCATGCTGCTATAAAATCCATGGGACCAGCTGTTGTTAAAGGCTTGTAAAGATTCTCAGAAGCACCTACTGAGAAATTTTAGGTAACACCCTCCATGGGACCATAGCCTTAGAGCATGGTGCAAAGCATGCTTATAAAGGCAGAAACTCTTGCGCACAAGTCCAAAGACTTTGCTTGCCCAAGTTAGCATCCATATTCCCCCAGATTAGGTCTGAGTCAGCATCTATCCTCTCAAAAATAATGTTTTCTGTTAAAGTTCTCATTATTTATTTTCAGCAACAAAAAAGTTCTATTTGTTTCCCAGTTTCCAATAAAGCAGTTTCATATATACAGAATTTTCAGTTTTAAGTTTTAACAGTTTTCTGATATTTAGTTTCAGGCATCTTTCAGATTTAAGACCCTTGGTGGATTGAGAAAAATCTGACATCATTTTTTCAGTTCTGATCTAAGTTTTAGATCTATGGTTATAGTAATGATTTCAAATTTGAAGTTTTAAGTTCTGAATTTCTCAAGATAAGATCTGGGATCATAGAAGTGGTATCAGAGCTGATACAAGTATCTCATATTTCCTATCGATTTTAGATAGATGCATTTCAACTTCAATTTTTTAAGGTTTAGGACAGCTACATCAGGTTTTAAATTAGGGTCATAACAATGGTATCATAGTTGCAGATTTCAGATTCTAGATCTACAGTTTTGCAATCTACAACATCAGGTTCCTGATGGGAACACAACAATACTTGTATTTTCTTTCCTCTTTTCCTGCAAGTATGGTTCTGAAATAAGAGTATAGGTTGCAGTTTATTGAGGTTTTTAATAGCCTTGTCCTCTTTCTTGGACCCTCTTTTCTAACAACAATTGCAAGAGGATCATGACTGCAACTATTTATCAAGCTTTCAGTCACATCCATGTTGTGAGCCTCGTTTCTAGGAAGGCTGCCAGTAAGGCTTGAAACTCTATCAATCTCTTGATGGGCTGATTATTTCCATCTTTATGCAAGGTGTTCTTGTGCTCAATTTGATCCTCAAAAGTTTTTTGATTGCTGCTGATCCCCTTAGCTCTTCCTCAATCAGATATGCAAACTTGTTTACTTTTGGTATGGGGATCATTGCTGGCATCTGAACATACCATTTCTTGCATTCAACATTAAAATCCAACTAAGTTTTTATCCTTATAGTGTATTCTGTCTATTTAGAATGTATGATAACTTGTAAATTTGGTTCTTGTTTCCATTGAAGGACTTTTTTTATTGTATTCATAAAAAGTCTTTGAAATTTTCTTGGTAGTGTCCTTTTCATAATGCTGAAAACTGGAACGAAGATATAAAACTTAAATGGAACAGTTGATGTGTTCTATTACTGGAAGGGCTACGAGTAAGGCTTGAAATTTCGTCATTCTCTTTCTGGGCTGATTATTTCCATCTTTACACAAGGTCTCCTTGTCCTCAATGTGATCCACAAAAGTTTGTTGACTTCTCTTCAATCTGACATGCAAACTTGTTTACTTTTGGTATGGGGATCATTGTCAGCATCTGGACATTCCATTTCTAGCATTCAATGTCAAAATCCAACTAGGTTTCACCCTATGCTCCCCCAAGTTTCTGAGACAAGGACGAGTTGGGACCAAGGGATGTGTTTTTTGGTATGGGGATTTTTTTAGCCATTTTTTAGGGGATGACAAGGGATGGCTATTAAAAAAATAAGGAAATTTCAAATATTCATACTATAACATTGATAAAGCATTCGTTATAGACATTATATAATCTTTGTGAGCATGGGTAATTGAATAGGAATTATGATATTTTTTATATATACATACGAGTATGAGTTAATAAAGACATGCTTGACTGGTGTGTATATTCAAGTGAGGGATTTATTATTGAAGTTCTCCTGAAGCCTCCAAGATTGCATGTTTGTTGTCAAACTCATTAACAAAGAGGAATGGTTAAGTAAAAAGATAATTGGTTATGTTCTAGTTTGACCTTATCTGGGACACCAATAGATGGGATTGTTCTATGAGTTGTTTGTGTAGGGCATGGTTGATACATTTGTGCATTATGAAAATGGAATTTCTTGCCAACTATAACTTAACTTGTATTCAACCATATAATGACTGTAGCATGCAAGCTTTGTCTATGGCAGTCCTTGTAAGTTGTCCAATGTATGAAACAAGATAATCCTTGATTGTGGCTTTGATTGTGAAGATGTAGAGATTTGTAACAGGGGATATGTATTTTGTAGATTTTGTGATCATGATTCTTCATTGGTCTATTACTTGGTTAGACTTATAGTTTGATGGGGGTTTGGGGGTAACGAGGTCCAGGAGTAGTGTTTGGCACGATACAGAGTGGGGTCAAGGGGTGGAGCCATTGCCACCAAGCCCAAATGAAGGCCTTTGAAACCACACAAGCCTTCATGGTGCACATCATTCTCATATTTTTTTTATAAATCCTAAAAGGGCATGTCATAAAATAAACTAGCATTGAAAGGTTGTAAGTTTTTAATAAAAGAGTAACTAAAATGACCTTGGGTATGTTAGGGGATGGCTAGCCGTCCCCTAATGCACCCTACAATATTTTTGATGTCCAAGGGATGTTCCCTAAATTTTGACAAAAAAGTGGATGGGTGGGGACGTTTCTTACCCATCTCCGCATCCCAGAAATGTCCCCTATAGGGGATGGGGTCGTTTTGGGTGGGGACGCGTTCCCGGGGAGCATTGGTTTCACCTCCAAATTGTATTCCCTTTATTTAGAATGTATAACAATTATTAAATCTGATTCTTGTTTCCATTGAAGGACTTTTTTGATTGTCTTCATAAATATCATATGAAATTTTCTTGCTAGTGTCCTTTCCATAATTCTGAACTTGAAACTGTTAGATTTAGGATCAGAAATGAAAGCAATCAGAAAATGCAACACATAAGACAATGAACAGAACAAGATACCTTGGGAAAACCCTCCTACTCGAGGGAGAAAAAACCCAGCAAATATATCTCTTATATATTGAAGGAATAAGAGCAGAAATCTGCTTACAACTCAGGCCCAACACAATGCCGAATTTGATACAATGAATAATAGCACCTCTTTTAGATGCAAAGATACAAATGAATATGTTTCTCCTTGAAATCGGTCTGCTGCTACAAAATGATGATCTGCTGCTCCAAGATGATGATCTGCTGCTCTAGTATGAACTTCTTCTAGGAATGCGAATTATGATGAATGAACTTGATGATCAAATGAATGATCATCACCTTGTATTTATACAAAACTAGGTGACTCTTCATTTGGGTTGCCTCTTTTAAGAAACAAGGTGACTCTTCATAAAATTATTATATATAGCAAGTCCGACTTGCCTTGGTATTATTTATCCATCATTTTTAAATTTGAGAGAAAGATATCTCCCACTGCTATAACATCAACACAAACAAGATTTAAAACTTAAATAGAATAGTTGGTATGCATCAATGAGGTCAGAAAAGTGCTGTGATACCTCGATCCCAACTGGATTCTACCATTAGAGATAGCAAAACTCTAGACCTACAAAGAGATATCTGCCACTTTGGTTCTATGGTTATGAACCCAGCTTTAACTGGCTGCACTGCTGCAAACCCCTAGGTAGAAACCCTAGGTCTGAAAATAGACAAAACTCAAGTTCCAGTAATTTTGGAAAATTTTCTGTTATTTTGAAATCTCAAATGTAAATTGGAAACTAAAATAAAATATTATTAAATTGGTTGTAGAATTGAAAATATGGAAATGATACTATGAAATTGAAATTCTGAAAACTGCAAAGATGAACTCTGAAATTGTTGAAACTGATGTAATGAGCCAACTCAGAAACAAACAGTAATTGGCCCAGGACTTGTGATGTCTTGACATCCAAATCAAACACCCAAACAATATTGATCAAGGAATTAAAACAGAACTGATATAAATTTCTTCAGATCAAAGATGCCAATCCAAAATCAGACTCAGTAGCGCTTAGGTAAATAACCAATACATGTACCAGATTTAAATTATTGCGATAAAAGCTTCCGTAACAGAATGTGCTCAGTACAATATTCTCAGATCACAGATATAGACTTAATCGCCTCCCAATCAGCAGTTTTATGATGCACAGAATGAAATGACAGGTACACTTTCTATTATGCGTGGTCAGGCATGGTATTGTCGGGAACAATACTCAATAGACACCAATGGTTGTGTGTGGGAGCCCAATTGATATTGACAGCGGAATCCTGAAATCCCATCACAGTGGTCGCCTGGTTATGACAGAGCTTGCTGGCGGTGTATTCCTATGGGTAAGATGAGTAGGCGATATAGATCTATGTCGGAGGATGGCGCCCCTTTGCTATGAATGTTCTCCTGTTCACGAGTCTGAACACCCGCGTGGATTCTGCTAGTGACGGTGTCTTCCCATTGAACATCAATGATGATCTTGCTCTCCCCGAAAAGTGTCGATGGCTGCCAGTGCGTGGAGATCGTGTCCTAGAGCTGAGTAGTTTGGTGTATGGCGGATGATGGTGTGGCTAGAGCCAAGGGCTCGACCCCTCTCTATTGCTGTTGTCGCCTCCTCTGGTATGTTCGCCTAAAATCTAATTTCCTTTCCTTGCTCGATCGCTCCTGGGCAGAAAGAATAGAGACTTGTGAGATATGCGAATGTGATAGGAAATCACGACTCGCCAGATGAGATTGTCACCCCACCTGGTGGTTGACGTTGCAGGGGTTTTTGTCCCTGAGAGCCCAGAAGCTACGCTCCAAATCCAGAATTGTGATGAAGAACAGAGCCAAAGATACCAAATAAATACTTGCCTTCCAAAGGTCGGCCTCCAATAAATTTAAATATTATTTTCAATAGTTTAAATTTATTAGTTAATATTATTTAAATTTTCAAAGTGTTTAAAAACACTGTTTTCCCTCCAAAATTTAGTCATGTAATTTTGGGGACATGATAGTCCTCCCCGCTTGGATGTTGCTTGCCCTCAAGCAACGTTAGACCCGGATCCTTAAGTGTCTTGGCTTTTATCCTCGTCTTCTCCACAACCTTGGTCAAAACGTCCTTAGTGCCGGCCTTGGAGAACCCTCGAAGAATGACCTCTTTTCCATCAGCTTTAAACTTCAATTCCAGAGTCTGATAGTTTGTTGTGTACTCTCCAAGCGAGTGCAACCATTGGATTCCCAAGACCACATTTGTCTCATTGATGCCGACTATGTAGAAATCATCTCGCATCTTGTGTCCTCCTATGGTCAACTCCATTTGTCGAATTTGGCAATTGCATGGAATAGTGTACCCACTTGCGATTGTCACATCAAATCCTTCGAAATCTTCTGCCCTTAGGCTCAACTTAGCTACCAGCCCTTCGTCGATGAAATTATGGGTGGCAACACTATCAATTAATATTGTTACCCTCTGTTCGTATAAGTCCCCTCTAATGTGGAGAGAATGATACCGAGGTGCTCCGGTAAGCGTTGCAAGAGTGCCCTCGGAATATCCTTCCTTCCATGTCACCTCAAGCTCATCCTCCTTGGTAGTGCCATCGGGTTCACCTTCTTCGTCTTTATCGGGGGCTACCTCAATGTAGTAGACGTGTCCTTTTCCCATACACCTGTGACCCTTTTTCCAACGTTCCTTACAAGTGTAGCATAACCCTTTCCTTCGGAGCTCGTTCCTAGATACGTCCATCTCGTGAGATCGTGGTGGTGGGTTCGTGGGGTGCCTTCTTTGGCTGTCCTAATGGCACATTCTTGATCATAGGCTTACTCTTTGTTGTAACATACAAACTAATCTACAATTTAAGAACGGTAACTAACTACTGGATTCAGCTGAAGTGTAACTAACTAGTTTTCCTTACAAGAGTTTTCTTTGCAATAACGAACAAGAAAGATAAACAATCTGAACATTAACTACTCTAACATTCATTAACTAACTTCTAGTTTTTCATTTTCAGCTGAAAAGGAACAATTAATTGTTTATATAATTGAAAACCACAGTTGGTTATGAACTAACTTTTCCATTTATTGCGAAATGAAAAGAGCATGTAATACAACAATGAAATGAACATTACAAAGTAAATATATCTGAAATAAAGAGAGAGAGAGAGTTATAAGAAAGTACAATCTGAAGGCTTCCTGCTGGAATGCTTGAACAAGACTTTGTCTTCAAGGGAAAAAGAAACATCATCAAGGGCTTTTCCGCCCAACCAAAGACCTACTGGTCTCCTTTGTTTCTTCAATTGAAGAAACTCGACCCTTCACGAGGACAGTCAATAAAGGATCTCACAAATTACCATCATGCCATCTGAGTGTGGTGTCAAGAACCTATACTACCTCGGTTGATCTCTCACTAAAGTTTTACCTAACTAGAAAGACCATTCTGACCAAGGGTATATCTGATTCTTGATGGCTGATTATTGCTTTTACAAGCATCATAACCTTGGCCAAGGATTTATTGATTATGGGCATGCCTGTGCCATCAACACTCTCACCCTTACTCGGCATGAAAAGACTTGACTCTTGGGTTTATATTTCCAGTGACACGGCTCATTATTGTTCCACTTCAATAAAGAATAATATGTTTATTTCTTACTCATTTAAGGAGAGAAAAGAATAGACTTGTCAATCTTAAGGAACTCTTTAGATTTAAATATTTATATTTCATTTAATTGACTTGAAGAGAAAAGATAAATATGCACGGTTCCGATTCAAGAGCTAAGAAAATAGAGTATGGTTTAAACTACAATAAGATAGGAACTAAAGGAAGGCTCAACAGAACTCGGTTGCAAGAAGAGGTGACAGCAACAGGGACGAAGGATAATGAAGAGATAATTTATCCAGACGAAACAATAGAGATTGTATAAATTCTTGATATCATAATCTTTGGACGGTACTTGTGTCTACTGATATACCAACATTAAACATCGATTCCCTGAATGAAAGAACAAAATAACATGATGCACGATTCAACAACTTTAAGACACTAAATAAACATGCCTGTATTTGCAGAACTGAAGCGCAACATTTCCGAGATGAATTCTCCCAGATGATAGCAACAAAATTGATCGGCCCTTCTTAGTTCGAAAAGAAATTCTGAAGCGGATTAGCTAAGAACGAAGATTGGTTTTCCTCCCTGTTGATGCGTGTTTTATGACACACCAAACACTCTAGAATAAAGTATCCAGAGACGCTTTATCCTCTCTTGAAAAACTACCTCTTGTGCTAAGATTGCAAGAAAGGTCACATGCTAATTCCAATGTTTCGTAAATTGGGGTGTGGATAAGCTCTGTGGTTGTTGTGATTTTGCCGGTAACCCAAAGAGATTTACTCTAGTAAGTTACTCAAAAGCAAGGACTCGAATGCAGTGTTATACTTTTGGACTTTTCTGATTTTAGATAAAAATTGAAAAAAAAGTAAGGGTTTAGAAATCCTATACTATTCCTATGGAATCAAGAGACTGCAAGGATTGAGTGAAACTAAACAAAACCATACTTTGTTTCGCCATGCAAAACGACAACTACACAAAGCATGTGCAATCTTCTGGGATTTGTGCTTAAGATTTCTTCACTACGAACAATACCATCAATAGAACAACATTATTCGAAGTAAACATTGAAGCATCCACTTTAAAGCTCAGTCTAACTTTACGCATCGAATGAAAAGCATCCATTCAAAGAAAGTATGAGCTAAGTTTCACTAATCTTTACCATCAATCTATCATTCCACTAACATGCATTCAAATAAAATTCTAGTCTAAATCCATTCTATGAGAAAGAGAAATACGCAATCATGCAACTATTTGACAATGAAAGGATTCAAAGCATCTCATGCATTATGAACTTTATCATCAGAATAGTTTTCAGCAACAATTTCATAAAAACCCTCTCTCTTATTTCTACTATCTATGCTCTACAATCTCCTCTATTCTATCTTCTAATCTCTAATTTCTAATCTCCAATTTCTAATCTGATTTTCTAATGCCTATCAAATGAGAGAGTGGGGGTACTTATAGAGTTTTTGAATACAATGAACGACCAAGATTAATTCAAGATCAATGGCCCAGATTTAAAACAACATAACCCTAATTAGGGTTGCCTAAATATCAATTAGTTAACAAACAGATGAGTCATCCACTGAGAGTTGTGTCCTTATCCTCTTCCACATTGCTCCGTTCAATGAATCTGGACACGATGGTGCTAACTTCCTTGATGGTTATGTCCGGCAATGTGTTGACTTTGTACTCCAGCAAATCTAGACTATCTGCACATTTTGCAAAGGTGATCATCCATTTTGACTCTTGCTGCAAGAAGGTGTTTCAAATGGTTAGGAGGTTAAATGCCTTAGTCAAATTCTCTTTTAAGATTGACCCGGTGGAAAAAATCCTTTGAACTTCATTCTTCATATTGCCCGGTTGCAAGTCATTTTCTCGAACAATGTCCTTGTCTAGCACATCCGCAACCATGTGGAAATTTTTATTTTGGATTCCTTTCACTTGTTCTTCAATTTTAGCACTTTCTGCTTTGACCTTCTCCAAGACTTCTCCGCGCGAAATCAGTGCACAATACCAGTTGTTGAAATCATATGCCGCTCCTGCTGCGCTGATCTCTTCATCAATCAGTCTCTGCTTAGGAATTCCCTTGATCTCTCGAAGACATGGAATGATTTTGCTTTGAACGTCTTGGAGGCCATCTTATGCTTCCACCAAGTTTACAACTCGCGAGAGTAGAGAAGAAGTTTGCCCATATTCATATGCCAACTTTTCCACGAATGCCCTTGCTTCTTCCTTTTTCCCGGCCATCCATTCTTTAGTTTCCCTGGTGGTAGTCAACTCTTCCTCAAAATTTTCTGCTGGCTCTTGTGAAGAGGTTGGAAGTGGAGGGGCTGATTGGTCATCTTGATTGAGCGGCTTTGTTAAATGCTGAATGTATTCCCTTAGGCGCTCGATCTCCATTTTGTACTCTCTTTTCTTCAAAGTTTCTTTTTCTAGCCTGGATTTAATGGTGGAAATAGAGTTATCCAGATCCTCAACTTCCTGTCCTTTTGTTGTCGGACCAATATCAATGATTGTGATGGCATATTCACTTGGAGCAATTTCATCTTGCAGTTTCTCAACTGTAGGCACTACAATTTGTACAGTACGATTACCAACTTCATCTCTTTGTATTGTAGAGAATTTCTTGGCTGGCTTCTTTGTAACATTTTGTTCTAGCCTTGCCAAGAAGTCTGCAGTATCATCTTCTTCTGGTATTTGTGTTGGTGCCTTGATTTTAAGTCTTTCTTTTAGCCAATCTGGGATTGTTAACTGTTCAACTCCATCATCCCGATCATCTGGAATGTCTTGTATGTCCCGAATTTCATGCACAGATGGATCCTCTTGAATTCCTTTGAGGGCGGAAATCATTCCCTCTTGGAAGTCGCCTCCCAAGACATCTACATCCTCATCTGACTCATAAATTTCCGTGCCTGTAGGGGAGTGATGATAATCATCTTCCAACTGCATTGGCTCCACATCCCTTTCAAGAACTGGCGAGGGAATTTTAAATTGTCCCCATGACTCTTCTTCCATGATCAGTATCTCCTCCACATTTCTGGATGTGGCTGAATGAAGGGGCTTGGATTTCTATATCTTCTGGACTGGTTCCTCACCTACCGCCTTTTCCTTACCTTTTCTCTTTTTTGGGTTGGTAGCCTCAACTAGTTCATCTCCCTGAGAAGCACCGACATTAGAAGAACAAGACTCTGCCCTGCCCATCAAGTCATATGTGAATGGCACATTTCGTTGCCGCAAAATTTGCACTTGCTGGTCTACCCACCATTGTGAGTACTTAAAGATAGGCCTCATAAAATTTGTTAAGTCACCAAGTTCAAGCTCAACCATCTACCAGGAGGAAGCGGCAGCTTTTCATCGAAGCCCTGTTGCACGTACACTTCATCATCATCAAGTTGATCAGGCACACGAAAGAGTTCCGTTGTCCTGATCATATCCAATGGCAATCTTGACCATAGTTTTTTCCTTACTTCATGCTCATCAACAACATTGGCCCAAAAGTCTTCAAGGTCGACAATGTGTTTGTATTTCCTCCCGTCCACAACTCTAGTATGATTAAGTGGATCAAAGTCATTCCTGGACTTGTAGGAAGTGAATGGGTACCATTGTATTTCCAATCGGGCACTCTCTGCTGCTTGCGTCGATGGACAAGATTCTGACATGTGTCCAATAAAGAGTGGAAACGTGACGGCTGCTTTATGTTTTGGCCTTTGAATATTTTGAAATGTCTCTAACTGCCTTAGTAGGATAAATTGGCAACCTATAAGGAGAACCTATGAATCCTTGGATTCGAATATAGGTGAATCTAGGAAACTGGATAATCCAGGATCTGTATCTGCTGATTAAACTTTTTGCCTCACGGGTGAGCCTTTGATGCGTTCCTCCTTGGAGTATCTAGGTGATATACATGAGAAAGGCGTCATGCACTTGTCTAAAGTGTGATTTTTCGCTCAATTGCAATTGAGGATAGCAATTGTAAACCTTGAACTCTCTTTCGCTATTGCCGACTACACCCTTGCAAATTAAGCCAACATATTTGTAGGTTCTAGCAAGCAAATATACAACATAGGAACTCATGTGGAAGGTTTTGGTCTTCTCCAAGTTGATCAACTACTCGTGGAGACTATCATTGATCATTCTTGACCAGTTAATCATTTTCACTTCGGAAGTTACTTCATCGATGAAGTAATACATCCAAGTTTCAAAGGGTGCGCCTTGAGGATTACCCACTATTCTGTTTAGCAGCAAAACCATATCTCCGTAATCTTCTTTAAAACCAGGTCTGAGCAACTTCTTAGGCATCTTTTTGGTTGAAGGTCTGTGCTTTACCAACCATGACTTGTTCATATTTGTTGCACAAAGGTTTTGTTTGTCTTCATAAAGTTTGCGTGCCTCATCCTTTGTCCGGTAAGATGTTTTGTGGTAGGTTGGGATTCCAAATGCTTCCTGTATAGCCAACTCTCCCAAGTATGCCAGCACCCTACCATCAGGCGCTTCAATCTGCCTTTCTTCTGCATTATAGTGCAATGCACATTCCACCATGAGTTCTGGACATTCAACTGCTGGCGGAAATCCTACAGCCTAAACTATGCCATTCCGCATCATTTTTTTGTGCAATTGGTGTAGGCAAGAATTCATCACTTCCGTACATCCTCTGCCTAAATTCATCGAAGTCTACATGGCCGAGGTTGGTATCCACGATATTTTTCCATTTGGAGACGATCTTAGACTCTGGCTGCGAACCCTTACTGGCGAATTTAATTTGTATTTTCTTCGAAGGTTCTCCTTTGTCCGGCATAAATCTGCAAAAAAGTATAAATAAAATATTAAAATTCAGAAATTTAAATTTAAATTATTTATGCCATTATTTCGAAAAAACATATTCCAGCCAACTTGATAAATTAAATCTTGAAAATGATCATTGCTGGAAATGGAAGAATTTATCCAATCGAGAAGAGAATTATTCACCAGAATAAAGAAGAGAAAGTAAATCTGCTTGGTACTCTGACAATAAAATTGTGTTGCTGCTGGATAAAATTGCCTTCTTTAGCTTTTACTTCAAAAGAAAATTCACTTTCTTCACAAAACTTCTCTTGCCTTAGACAAAACTTCTTTTCACAACTTCGTTTTCAAAAGAATGATTTAAGAAATGAGAAGCAAAGCCAATTTAAAGTTGAAAATTCGACCCATTTAGCAAAGTTTACTTGTTTCCATTTAATCTAGTTTGAACTTGGCTTGCACTTCTCTCTTGAATAGCAATTTTAATCTCCAGCACCAATTCCAAAGAAAGTTTCTAAATTCGGCGCCAGTTCAGTGAAGTCTTATTTTTCTTTCTCTTTTTCAAAATTTGCCAAGAGAAAATTCGAATTTTCTCATTTAATGGTTTTGGAAAAAAATAAAAAAAATAATATCCCATGTGTTATTTTCCAACCCATTCGTTTTAATTATTAAATCATGGCATTTTATTTATTTTTCATCCTAAGGCAAATTTGAATTTCATTTTTCCAAGTCATTTCATGCCTCTGCCTAAGGCGAATTTTTCTTCTGTCAACTTTGCCATGCCTTTGCTATGATTCCTCATCTTCTTTTGGCGATTTTTTTAATTATCTAGACATGCCATTTAATATTTTAACTCTCCAATGTCTAGACTTAGGCAAAATTTTAATTTTTTCATTTATCCAAGTATTGCGAATTTCACCAAGTGTTTTGCATGCTTTATTGGCTAGGCGGACTTGTCAAATGTTTCTTCCATGTATTTTAAGCCTTGGGCGGACTTGCCTAGTGTTCATGCCACTTACTCTTCATAGGGCGGACTTCATCATGGCTTTTGCCATCTTTCCACATGCTAGGGTGGACTTACCTTCCTCTCATGCCATCTTCTATCTTCATGGGGCAGACTTGGCTAATTATCAAGCCATTAATCTTGGGGCGGACTTCATCATGTGTTGAGCCAATCCCTTGATATGCTGGGTGGACTTTGTCAAACTTCATGCCAATTTCTCAAGGGCGGACTTGCTAGGTGTCCATGCCGTGTCTTTGTTGAGTGGGGCGGACTTTACCATGTGTTGTGCCATCTTTCACTTGAGCTGGGCGGACTTGCCTTAGACTCATGCCAATTTCTTAAGGGCGGACTTGCTAGGTGTCCATGCCATTCCTTCATGTGTTGGGCGGACTTAGCCTTGTGACATGCCATTTTCAACACTTAAGCAAATTTTTAGATTTTTCAAAGTTTTTCACTTATTTCCATTTTGGGATCTCCTGAAGTTGATGTTGATGAAATCATGACCTGTACACTTTCCAAAGATGGAAACCTTGCCAAAAATATAAACTTTTCCAAAAATAGCAACTTTCCAAATATAGCCCCTAAAAAATAGTAAGTCCAAAATAGGCCAAAAGTGCCAAAAATAAAGTCCCTAAAAAATAGGGGGTCGGAGTGAAAAACCCTAAAATTTAGGAGGTGTCAGAATTGAGTGAAATGACAGTCGATCTTCGCCCCCCAGGCCTTCTAAGCATTTTGAAGATGTTTGTGCATTGATTCGGGCTCAAAATCATTTCTTGACTCGGTTGACCCTTCAAAAACTCAAACTCTAAAACACCCAAACAAAAACCAAATGAAACTGAAGCGCAACGACAAAGCTCAAAAAAGCAAACAACTAGGGTCCCCATTTGCAATGGGGCGATGTGTGAAAAGGTCACAACACTCCCTCAAGTTAAAACTGGTGACAAAAAGAAGATTCAAGCTCAACAAAGTTACACAGACGGAAGAACAACCTTCTAGGACAATGTCGAACTGACAATTGCTAGCTCAACGATCAATTGATAGCATAGTTATATCGAACTCTTTTTAGCTCGAAGGGGAGTTACAGAGACGGGGTCATACAAGAATGAAGATTGAATCAGTGATATGACATTCGGTCAAGGATTCACTAAACAAAAGGTAAAAACTCCAAAGATGCCGAACGATAGATAGAAAGTTAAAAAAAAAGAAAGTCCGAGAGAGAAAAAATAATGAATAAGGCTCTCCTAAATCCTACGCGAGCCAAGACTCCCAGGGAGAACGACTGTATGTCCCCTTCTTGATGTGTTTTTGCCCGACAAGAAGTCAAGGGTGGCGGGGAGTTACTGCCACCATCTTTTCCAACGTCAAGAGCTACTTCCCCATTTCATTATCACCACAAGAGATTTTTATTATTAATAACTTTAATATTTTAATTCAAAAGCTAACTCCCAAGGTGCGCTCAAAGAGTTAATACATGACTTCACTAGGAAAACGACGATGCACAATTTAAGTTGACTTGTTTTTATAATTATTTAATTAAGTGAGATATATCCAAAGGTTACGACTTCAAAGTGGCCACCTTACACTAACTCGTGACTTGATGATAATTTGATCCTTTATAGACTACAACCTCTCCTTGATGATATTTTCCTTTCCCTCAAGGTGTTGACAATCTTGCATCCACTTGACAAAGAAATAGGGTTAGACCGTTCTCGAATCATTTTAAAAAATAAAAACTCATCTACATATTCACTCTATACATTTATAAGGAAATCATTCATAATTTTGGTTATAACAAATAAATTAAAAATTCTTTTCCCAATTTCACATTCTCATGAAAGGTAGTTAATCACAACTAACATAACGACCATAATTTCATTGCCATAATCTTGTTCAAGACAAAAGGGATGTAACATTCGTGGTGGAGTACTCAAGGTTCAAGGCCCTTCGAATAGCTTCTTCCAATGATGTCAGCTCTAAAGCTCTTACCAAGACACGGTAAGATTCTGATAGCCCTTCAATGAAGAGGAACATGAGTCTCTTATCGGAAACATCGGGGACCACAACAGCTAGCCTTTGGAATTTTGAAACATAATCATCCACTGTACCAAGTTGCTTAACCCTTGTCAAATCTTGGAAGTACACCTCCAGATCCTTTCTATCAAACCTCTCCATAAGCTTTTGTGTGAAATCAGCATACGTAGTAACAAGATCAAACCCTTGAGTCACAATACCATGGTGTCACCATTCATGAGCTATCCCTTCCAAGTGCAGAATGGCGTATTTGATAGCTTCATCTTTAGTCATAGGGCTAACTGCTAAGAGAGAAGTATCACCCATGCACGTGCCATAACCTTCCCTGAGCCATCGAATGTAGGGAGTGAGAGCTTGCTAACTTTGTATTGAGGATCTTTATTGACTCGCTACAAACGTTGTCTCCCATCCATTCCAAATCCTTTCCTAGCATTGTTGAACTGCTAAAAGGGGATCGTTGCTTGAGTGTCAGCATCCAACTTCATGTAATCTTGCACAATACTACCAAAATCAGGCTGGTTCTAACCTTCTCCTCCATGTGGTGCCTCTGTCCTAGGCAAAAACATGGGTTGGGAGGGTCTGAGAGTGGATCCATTTGATGCTCTACTATGATTCCCTCCATAACGATTATAATTTCCTTCATTTGCAATATTTGGTGTTGATTTATTGTTGGTGATTTTATCAGGGTCTGCAACATCTAGACCAACATTTGATTCACTTGCTTGTACTCTTGTAGGAATGATTTAATCTCTTTACTAGGATCTGCCATCCTTTGCTTACCTCTGCCTTCTATTCCACTGGTTCCCCCCCGTGATGACGCTTCAACCTTCCTCTTCTCTCTCTCGATTGCCCTTATATCTCTTTGGCTTAATTGCATCAATAGATCACCCACGACTAGCAAGATTTTGGCTCTGATACCACTGTAATGAGCCAACTCAGAAACAAACAGTAACTGGCCTAGGACTTGTGATGTCTTGACATCCAAATCAAACACCCAAACAATATTGATCAAGGAATTAAAACAAAACTGATATAAATCTCTTCAGATCAAAGATGCCAATCCAAAATCAGACTTAGTAAACACTCAGGTAAATAACCAATACATGTACTAGATTTAAACTATTGTGATAAGAGCTTTTGTAATAGAATGTGCTCAATACAATATTCTTAGATCATAGATATAGACTTAATCGCCTCCCAATCAGCAATTATACGATGCACAAAATGAAACGACAGGTACACTTTCTATTATGCGTGGTCGAGCATGGTATTGTCGGGAACAATACTTAATACACATCAATGATTGTGTGTGGGAGCCCAATTGATATTGACAGTGGAATCTTGAAATCCCGTCACAGTGGTCGCCTGGTTATGACAGAGCTTGCTGGCTGTGTATTCCTGTGGGTAAGATGAGTAGGCGATACAGATTTGTGCCAGACGATGACACCCCTTTGTTATGAATGTTCTCTTGTTCATGAGTCTGAACACCCGCAAAGATTTTGCTAGTGACGGCGTCTTCCCATCGAACATCAATGATGATCTTGCTCTTCCCAGAAAGTGTTGACGGCTGCCAGTGCGTGGAGATCGCGACCTAGAGCTGAGTTGTTCGGTGTTTGGCGGATGATGGTGTGGCCAGAGTGAAAGGCTCGACCCCTCTCTATTGTTGTTGTCACCTCCTCTGGTATGTTTGCCTAAAATCCAATTTCCTTTCCTTGCTCGATCGCTCTTGGGTAGAAAGAATAGAGACTTGTGAGATATGCGAATGGGATAGGAAATCACAACCCACTAGATGAGATTGTCGCCCCACTTGGTAATTGACATTGCAGGGTTTTTTGTCCCTGAGAGTCCAGCAGCTATGCTCCAAATCCAAAATTGTGATGAAGATTATAGCCAAAGATACAAAATAAATACTTGCCTTCCAAAGGTTGGCCTCCAATAAATTTAAATATTATTTTCAATAATTTAAATTTATTATTGAATATTATTATATTATTATTTAATATTATTTAAATTCTCAAAGTGTTTAAAAACACTGTTATTCCTCCAAAATTGAGTCATGTAATTTTGGGGACATGACAATTGATTCTTTTGCTGAATCTAGAAAAATAACAAACTTTAATATTATTGAAAAATTTCAAACAATATACAACATGAAATGACTTTTTTGAGAGGGCATGGTTGCCTTAGGTGTTGTCCAGGGCAGTATGGGCACTGGCTTTGTCCAAACACAATCTTGAGAGTTGTTTTCAAGAACTCTCTTTCAAAACATCCTTTACTACCCTCTCTAAGAGTCTAGTTAGAACATTTTCCCCATTATAGCTCTTTCGCCTTTCGCATATGGGATGATTAGTTTTCTTACAAATTGCACATTTAAAACAAAAAACAATCGTTCCCATAGACTGGGCCCCACTAATCAACAATAGATAAAAAGAAAAAGAACAATTAACGATTGATCCCATACATCTGGTCCTATTGAATGGTGGCATAGAATAAAAAAGGTCCCTTATATTGTACTTTCAAAAGTCAGTAACGTATTTTTAGCTTTCATATTTTTCTAGTTATACTTCTAGGTCGGTATGACTAAAATTGCATGGGGAAGTACGTGCATTGATTTCATGAGCATCATCCGACTCTGTTTCAATCCTTTCATTATATTTTCTACTTTCTTTAGGTAGCCTAGTAGTTGGGTACAACTGCCACCTCTAATAGAAAAGCTCTTGTTTTTGTGAGAAGAAGTTTAATGTATTTTATGTAAGCATTTTTGAATGCTTTGTATTTGTTTCCATTTTGTCTTTGATATATTGTTTCTTTTCTATCTTGAATGCTGGTGATGTGGATTTGTGGAATATAGATTTACTTTGAGCATCCCTTGTTGTCAGTGATGTGTTACAAAGTATTTTTGCCTCACTAAACTAGTTTATTCTTTTCTTCATTTCTTTGCTCCTTTTTGCATCTGTTATGCTTTTTATGTTTTTCTTTGAATGAGAGACACAAGTTACTCCAATTGTAGTTTGAGCATGCATTTTTTGGAGTTTGATATTTTAATTTTGAGTCATGAGGCCCATAGTGTAAACATGTTCAAAGCTTGGTTGTGGAGAATTTACCTAGCTCAAAGGCTTCCCCTTTAGAGAGAGAGAGAGTAGGCCATAAGACTTGGTTCAGTTGGTAAACCTAGGAGCTCAATCCTGCCGTTTGCCAGAGGCTAGACAATCTTGGTAACCTGCCCTTTACAACTAATCATAGGAAAATTGTTTACTTATTGGAGTACTCACGACGTATTACTAGAGTAAATAGGAATCAATAGAACATAGACAAGTACGAACAATCATGAATGCATATTGCACAGCAAAATAGTACTTCATTTATTATTCACGGTAACCAAGTACAATTAGTCGTCCTAGAATGTAACATCAAAATGCAACAACATGTAACATAATATCATAAGTACCCACATAATGTCTTCCGACTATACTGTTTCAAGTACAAATAGTCGTTGGCGGTGGTTGAGGAACCAACCGTCATGACGCTTCATGAGAACAACTAATCACTAGTTGGGGAATTAGTCTTCCTGAAACATGTACAAAAGTATATGAAATGTTATAAACTAACTATAGTCTTATTTAAATATATTTAACTACGGCCGACTATGACCGACGACCAACTATGACTGACTACATCATCCCCCCCACAAAAGTAGTCATCTTCCAAACGACGAAAAACAAAAACGGGGGTGCCTCTCGGCCAATGTCTCTTTGAGAGTTGTGACATGTGTGCTCAACAACCAGCTGCTCTTATGACTTCTGAATGTAGTCCACCAATTTTTGCCTGGTATTCTTGGCCGTCTCTACTCTTAGCCACTCACCTTTGCATTCCGGTTGCATACATGCCAAGATCCTCTCGGCCTCATGTACCAATGAGGGGTCATGTCCCATGTCTAGCTGTTGTCCAATTGCACCGGCTTCGTACATAACTCTCACCATCTTCGTCTTCTGCACTTCACTTAGGTATCGATCATCGACCTCTGGCTCATTGATCTCAATGTACACTTTGTTAGACTCTTCTGTATGTGGTTCCGGTTGTGCTAATTGTAATATTGGTGGTTTTGGCTGTAATGTGATAGTTGGCTGCCTTGGGACTTGGCAATCCAAATGATTCTGATGGGGGTCTGGGGGCAACGCCCCCAGCGGGGTAAAGGGGTAGCTCCCCTTGCGGGGGTTTGGGGTAGCGCCCCTTGTGGGGATTTGGGCCCAACAGGGTTGAGGGGCAGCACCCCTTGTGGGGTCCGGGGGCAGCGCCCCTCGCGTGCTCCTTGTTGAGGTACAAGACGGGGTCGAGGGGCAGCGCCCCCGTCGCCAGGAACAATTTAAGACTTTTGAAACCACACCGAATTGCATCGCGTACACCATTTTCATTAGTTTTCAACAGGTCCAAATATTGTTGATGAAGCTCAAAATTAGCGATTTCGATGTGTTTAATTGCATAATCGTTGATTGTAGTGATATACTATCTTCTCCACATTGTACGAATCTCTCTTTGCATGATGCGAGTACAAGGTTCCCTTGCATGTCATTACACCATATGGTCTTCATAGAGCTGTATGGATTTGTGTCTGCCTTTCCCAATGCTTTCAATCGAACAGTCAGCTATACGATGTACTGATCTCACTCTTGTTGCCACTTTTGCCCTTCTTGGTAGTACAACCCTTTTCCTAGTTCCTGCGTTGTTATTGCTTTTGCCTGTGCAATTTGCCTCCACCACACTTGGTGCGATTCTCACCTATACAACACTCGTTTTATTTCTTTGCTTAATTCGTATGGTAATGCAAATGTGAGGCCATACAAACTTTTTGGCTTCAGAAAACCATGCGGTGATGCCTCCAAGGAATCGTACAGGCTTCTTCTCTTTATAAAATCATGACCCCTCCACCCTTGAAAAATTGTATGGGATTTTTGGTCTTCTGTATGAACTTTCTAGCAATTTCTTCATTGTATAGATTCTTCACCCTAGCACTTCGTACTGACCTGCCCTTCTCTTGGATTTTTACGACCTTTTTATCTGCGCCTTCAAACTGTTGATGTTATGACAGCTTCGGTCTGCACTTCCCAAGGAAAGATAAATTAAATGGATAGCCTCTCGGCTATTTAATTTATATCAAACAATATATTTGCTACAGGGCCGACCCTTTATGGTTCGCCTATCCTTGTCTTAATTTGAGCCGACCTAAAGTTATATTTCTATTTTCAAGAAAGGCCGACCTAAATGAAGAGGCGCCTATGATGTATAAGTACAAGGTCATTATCATTGTAAAAGGTAATTCGATTTTATCAAGCAAGTTCGCATTTACCATTAAGAGCAGAAGTTCGCATATATCATTGAAGAGCAGAATTCGCATTTGCTACAGCAGTCCGATTTCAAGGAAGAACAGATTCATTTGTATCTTGTGCATTAAGGAGAAGTGCGAATTCATTGTGACTCTCTATTGGCCATTGTTGGGCCTGTGTTGTAAGCAGATTTCTGTCTTTTGTTATACATTATAGAAGAGACTAATTTGCTGGGTTTTTCTCCCTCAAGAGGAGGGTTTTCCCAGGGTATCTTTGTGTGTTCATTGTCTTATGTGTTGCAATTATTTAATTACTTGTATTGTTCAATCTGATATAAGAAACACTGACATGGTATCAGAGCGGGTGTGAAATGATCGTGATCAGATTTAGTTTGCAACACTCACTTTATTCTTTTTCAGTCTATCTTCTAAATTTCTCAAGATGGTGAACGGTCTGAAAATCGAGGATAGACTCGAAGGGATTTCGAACTACACATCATGGAGGTTCAGAATCATGCTCACTTTGGAAGAGAATGATTTAGCTGAGTTCGTGAAAACAAAAGTTCTTGAACCTGAGGAAGAAGAGAAGTTGCAGTGGAGGAAGAAAGATACTAGGGCAAAGAAAGTGTTGGTTGATTCCGTCAAAGATCATATTGTCTCGATTGTCTTCAAGTTGGATACTGCAAGGGAGATGTTCAAAACATTGGAAGAGATGTACGAAATCAACAACACCAGTCGTGCCCTAACCTTGAAGCAACAACTACCTCACATTAAGATGGCGGAAGAAGAGTTTGTCATCACCTACTTCATGAAGATTTCCGAATTGAGAAATCAACTCTCTACCATTGGTCATATTGTTGATGACAAGGATTTGACCATGATTGCTCTCAATGGTCTTCCGCTTTCATGGGAGTTGTTTATTCAAGGAATCAGTGCAAGATCTAAACTTCCAAGTTTGATCGATTGAGGATTGACTGCATTCAAGAGGAGTTGAGACTAACGGCAAGGGGCATTGGTCAAAGTTCAAAGAATGAAGATTTACATGTTCTCGCCTCTCATTCATCGAAGAAAGGAAAAGTTTGGAAGAAAGGATTCTTTAAAAGGAATCGAGATAATGGGTCAGATGGTGCTCCTGCATTCAAGAAGAAATGGGACCTCTCTCGTGTTCAATGCTTTAAATGTGACAAATTTGGTCACTATGCGAAGGAATGTCCTACCAGGCCTAATCAACATGTTTCGTTTGCGGATGTGATTGAGATCTCTCCCCAAAATGATTCTAGTGAATTTCTACTCTAGTCATGGGCCTATGTTCAAGCTGTGAAGGTTGTGTACTAAGCGCAAGAGCAACATATCATACGGTGTCCACCCTTCACAATATTTAAGAGATAAGTATTCCTTGCTTTTTATTGTATTTACTATTCTAGGGTAAAATTCAATTTGTTGAGTTATGCAATTCTGACATTATTTACTTAGTATTATGTGTGACTAGTAAATAGTGATCACTGTAATAAGATTCTTTAGATTTATTCATTGCAAGTAGGATCATGCCAATTTGTGAAGTTTGTCTTTTATTTTGTTGAGATTAGCTCTTCTGTGAAATTGAAAGAAAGACATGTCATGATTAATGAATTAATTATCTATTACTCAGGAGATTTTTGAAATCCATGAGATAAGTATTGCATGGTTGAATAATGTTCATGAATTGTTTTTTCATTGAGATAAGCTGAGCATCAAGCAATCTCGAAGTCTTACCGAATGAAGAAATGATCAAGCTTGGAGTCATAGCTTGCAATCATTGGACTACATTGATGGCTGGAGATATCTCTTGAAGTCAATGTACCTTTTAGGTCGTCATTGTGTTCAAATTGTGAAGGGTACGGATTGATCTGAGCTCAAGTACAACGTATCACACTATGTCCAGCATTTGGACCTATCAGAATAGTTAAAAAGATAAGTATTCTTTGGTTGCTGAGTTATATCATTTTTTGGCTCTTATAATTAAGAGAGATAGTAGATTATCTTGAATTGTGTTGTGTTCACTAGCATAAGATCTTTGGAAAAATTTCATTCATGATATAACTTGTACGATTCTAAATCTTGATATTTCTTTGGATAATTATGGATTGTTAGTAATCTCTATCTAAAATGCTTCCTGGACAGGTTTAGGGGGAAGAAGATGATAAGAGATTACTTAGTGATGAAAAGCTTGAGGCATCTTGTGAAGAAGTCATGTCAACCAAAGAAATGATCAAGAGGGAGTAAACACTAGAGGGACTGAGTTGATGGCTAGAGGGAGTACATCTCCAGAAGTCTTCTTTGCAATCTCTGAAGCTAGGATTGAGAGGGAGTCTCAGTATCAGTGTTCCTTTGTTTAATGAGTTCTTCTTTGAGAGAAGTTCGAGGGGAAATCCCTTGATAATGCAATTCTCTATTGAGAGAGAATTGAGGTGCAAGCCTTTGATAATGCAACTCTCTATTGAGAGAGAGTTGAGGTGCAAGCCCTTGATAATGCAATTCTCTATTGAGAGAGAGTTGAGGTGCAAGTCCTTGATAATGCAATTCTCTATTTGAGAGAGATTTGAGGTGAAAGCCCTTGTTCCCACCCTCTGCGAAAGCTGTGGTGGATGTCATGTGTGTGACTCCATGACAGCATCACGTGAGGGAATCCATGATGATTTTATTTATACCATCTATGGAAGTAGCCATAATGGTTAATACCACATTGAGGTGATATTCTATTTTGTTTTCATTCTAATATGATGTGTCTTGTGCAGATGGAAGTTCATCCCTAGATGAGAGGGAGTGTTGATGTTATGACAGCTTCGGTTTGCACTTCCCAAGGAAAGATAAATTAAATGGATAGCCTCTCGGCTATTTAATTTATATCAAACAATATATTTGCTACAGGGCTGACCCTTTATGGTTCACCTATCCTTGTCTTAATTTGAGCCGACCTAAAGTTATATTTCTGTTTTCAAGAAAGGCCGACCTAAATGAAGAGGCGCCTATGATGTATAAGTACAAGGTCATTATCATTGTAAAAGGTAATTCGATTTTATCAAGCAAGTTCGCATTTACCATTAAGAGTAGAAGTTCGCATATATCATTGAAGAGCAGAATTCGCATTTGCTACAGCAGTCCGATTTCAAGGAAGAACAGATTCATTTGTATCTTGTGCATTAAGGAGAAGTGCGAATTCATTGTGACTCTCTATTGGCCATTGTTGGGCCTGTGTTGTAAGCAGATTTCTGTCTTTTGTTATACATTATAGAAGAGACTAATTTGCTGGGTTTTTCTCCCTCAAGAGGAGGGTTTTCCCAGGGTATCTTTGTGTGTTCATTGTCTTATGTGTTGCAATTATTTAATTACTTGTATTGTTCAATCTGATCTAAGAAACACTAACACAAACTTGTACGGATTCTCCTTGAACTGCACAAGCCGATTCTTCTCATTGCATACGGCCCTTTTAACTTGTACGACTAAACACTTCTTTACTCGTATGGCGTACGAACGTGGTTTGGTGATTTCTTCATGTCTCTTTCTGTCCGTCGAACTCTTGTCATGCCTTTTTTCGCCTCCTTCACTTTCACGTACGAACTCCTACTATACGATGTACGGCTTGGACTTTGCACTTTTTTCGCCGAGCGTTTCTTCCTTCTGCGGTTTCCTTGAGTGATTGTATGGTTTTTGTCCCGCTTAATATAAGAACCTTGGCAATTTTAATATTCTTCACTTTGCTTAATTTTTAATCTTTTTGAATTTTTTAATATTTTTGCCTTTCTCTCTTTTTTCTCTCTCATCATATTTTTTTCTCTCTTCGTCTCTTTTCTCTGCCTCTTCGTCTCCTTTTTCTCTTTCTTCATCTCTTTTTTCTCTCTCATCGTCTCTTTTCTTTTTTTCTAATTTTTTAATTTTTCATACTTTTCAATATTCTCTCTCATTTTTAAAATTTTAAAATTTTTCTACTTTATTTTTTTCATTTTTTCCAACTTCTAACTTTTCCTTTATTTTTTTCAATTTTTTTCTCCATTATTTTCTCCTTTGCTATTTTTCACTGTTTTCATTTTTTGTCTCCGACACAATCTCTTTACCTTGTACTTGTTCGGACTTGAGAGCTAGTGTATCGTCTAGTTTGGATACTCTTTTTTTGTACTCTCTGTACTCGACCGAGAATGTTTGGCTAGATGTGCCCTTATCTTCTCCTTTGTACTCGTTGTACTCAACTGGCAATGTCTAGTTAGACATGCCCTTCTCCTCTTCTTCCTGGGTTTCTCCGATCTGTAGCATGTTACACTCTCGGTGAAACACTTCATAATCTTCCATCTGCCAATGGAATAGCCTGTTTAGCGAGCTTGTCTTGTCCTCCGAGCAACGCTCGAGTTCAAGTATGCCATCAGCGTTCGGCTCCATAGACGTTCTCCCTTCGTCGACATTCAACTCACCTCCGTTCGATTTTGATTCAGAGGAAGCCAATTCTTCACTCACAGCCTGGTTCTTCAAGTCAATGACGTGCTTTCGCCTATTGCTCTCGATCGAGAGTGTGTTCCTCTTCTAGTTATGATCCGTCTTGGTGGCAATCAACCATCCTTGTCCTAGCAGTGCGTCGTACCCCTTCTTTTGTAGTGGGATGACGACGAAGTTTAGTAGGAATGGTTGTGTCCCAATTATTACCTTCTATGCCATCAATGTTCCCAACGGCTTGATGCCGTGTTGATCGGCACCCACTAATTGGAATGTCGGTGGCCAAAGTGTAGGCTTCCCGAGATTCTTCCATGTGTCTTCGGGTAGTACATTGACTCCAGTTCCTACATCAATGATATTTGTCAGGATTTTCCCTCCGATCTCCATTTATACGATCGTTGGCATCTTCCCGATGTTTGCCGTCAGCAGCATTGGGTCGATGGTTTGTTCTCCGTATGGCGGTGGTTCCGCTATCAATTCTTTCCTTTGGCCTTCCTGCTGTTGACGTTGGTCATCACCGACTACATTCGTGATCACCAGTCCCAACTGCAACATAGTCTAGAGAAGGTCAGTCACCTTTATGGGTATGATGGTTTGCAATACCTGCCGTACGATATTGTTTTCCGCCTTTGACCGCTAAGGGGTGTTTGGGTTCTCTAGATGTGTTTTGTGTTATTTCGTCATCACCAGTTCCACTTCTGCTTTTGCTTCCCTTATTCTTTGTTTCTCTGTACGTGGGTCTAGGTAGGTGGCCTTCGTTTGTGCTCTAGTAATTGCCAATACCTCTTGCTCCTCCACATCTAACATGTGGTTACCTTTCTACTTGGGGCACATTTGGCCACATTTGTTGCACTTTCGACATTGTATCATAGGCCTTCCTTTACCATCGTACTGTATCTTGCTTCTTGGACTTCTGTTGCTTCGATAACCTCCAAGGGATGCATTGCTATTGTACTGAGGCTTTGGTGGTGTATTCGACGGTGTTGACGGTTCTCCTTGAGCGAAGAGTACTTGTGTACTCCTTGCTTTTAGATTGTATGGGCATTCCTTGATGGAATGTCCCATCACATGGTAGATATCGTAGAATAGCTTCTTTGGGCAGTTTGCCTTTGTGTGACCTTCCCCCTTGCAATCCGTACACCACAGTTCGCTGGCTTCCCTCGTACTCTCCTTGTCGGCTTTCAATTCTTTCATCATTCTCATCGTGTCCTTCCTTAGTGCTTGTACGGTCTTGGACTCACCATCACTGTTGTTGTCCGTCTTCCTTTTCCCTTGGGAGGATGTTTTATTTTCACTCTCTATAGCCATCGCCCGATCGTACGCTTCGTCGTACAACGACGGAGGCACGACTTTCATTTTCTTTCTCAACGACAAGAGTAACCTTTCGATGAACTGTCGCTTCTTTAGCCTGTCGCTCCAGTTTTCCCAACAATTCTTTGAGTCTCTGGTTGTAGGTGCGCATGTTCTCGTGCTTCCCTTGCTTCGTATTGCATATTTTCGCTACAATTTCCCTGCGTCCTCTATACCTCGAGTCTCCTTAGGTTCGTTCCGGTATTCCCTTTGCCCTAGGGTCTTAGGCTCAGATTTTCCAACTCTCTCATCGTCCGATATGGACAGCTCTCTCATACGATGTATGCTGTTTTCAAATTCTTTTGTCACTTTTTCATTTTCATTTATTTTATATTTTGCTGTATTTGTTATTGATGGTGTACTGAAGTTTCCCTCGTCAGTTTCTCCACTAGGGTGGACAATATTTTGGTTTATTTCGTTCCAATCTTCATCCACTCCTTTGGTGGTTTGTTTTAATTTCCTCCGTCGGTTCTCTTGTTCTTTGAGTCTTAATGATCTTCGCACTTGTTCCTTGACAGTTTCTTGCCCTTTTGGTACTTGGTTTTTGTCTTTGTTGAGGCATACGGGCATTAATTGTCGATCGTACGGGCCTTAGTTGCCAAATGTACGTCTTCGGCTTGTATCTCGTTCCTCCTCTTCCTGTTTGGTTCTCTCCTCATACCGTTGCAATATTTGTGCCTCCTTTGTTCTTGATCCCTCTTAGCTCAGAGATCCTGTAAGATAATGTAGTGGTGCGCTATCAACCTTGGCAGTCTGGTGAGGAGATGGTTGACGTGTAGTTGATCCTAGATGATCGACTGAGGGATCTCTCGTCTAAGAGCCTCCCTCTGTACGTGGTCCCTTAACTAGATTTCCCATAGACTGCAGAGGTCTTCCGTTAGAGCATCTTCATGATAGTCGTTTGTTTGTATCGACTTTTCAGTTGGCTGCCCCATTACGACGCCATTCTCCCATTTGGGTGATCACTGAATTCACTTAGGCAATTGCGCCAAATGTTTACTCACTAGAGTATTCACGACGTACTACGAGAGTAAACAAAAATCAACAGAACATAGACAAGTATGAACAATCATGAATGCATATTGCACAGCAAAATAGTACTTCATTTATTATTCATGGTAACCAAGTACAATCAGCCGTGCTAGAATGTAACATCAGAATGTAACAACATGTAACATAATATCATAAGTACCCACATAATGTCTCCCGACTATACTAACTCAAGTACAAATAGCCACTAGCAGTGGTTGAGGAACCAATCGTCACGACGCTTCATGACAACAACTAATCACTAGTTGGGGAATTAGTCTTCCTGAAACATGTACAAAAGTATATGAAATATTATAAACTAACTATAGTCTTATTTAAATATAATTAACTACGACTGACTATGACCGACTACAACTATGACTGAGTACAAAAATCACCTCATTCCTCTAGATGGGAAAATCCTAATGGTCTCACCTTTGTATACCAAACAAGAAGGTTTACTTCATACTATTGGAGCTTGTTTGGTGATAATTGATCCCTGGTGGACATTAATATTCAAATTAAAAATTAAATTGAATACCACGAAAGAACACCAAAGGAAATTTCTCAATATCTGAGCTGCTTTTTTGTTTTATATTTTTTAAATGAGAGACATTTTTAACTTCAATTCTCATGGAAGATATTCTTTGATTGACCCACAAAGGATTTAATGCCAATGTGTTGCACATAGTGCTAACACTCCATGGTTACTGCTTATAAGGTCAATTGTCATACAACCCAAATATCTGCAAAGTTTTTAATTGTGACTAGCCCTAACATACTTTTGAGCTCATCATCTGTTATTATATGAGCAATTGTTCTGAAACAAAAATTATAACTTTCATGAACCGCATGAAGTAGAATTTGGCAACATCTTGTTCTACTAAGCAATCAACAATGTTGAAAACCTCTTGATTTTGGAGTGAGACACCAAAAGGGACAAGCATCCTCAAGGTCTATCCCATTATAACATTATGCGTAGCATGGGTGTGCTTAGTAAGAGTTTGGTGCATAATTGCCACCTAAGTCATAGAGTTCGCCGCTTTTCAATCATGGAGTTCGAAATCCAGCGAACTTCAAAGAATTACTTAAAATTCGTACGGAAAAAATTGCATACCCTTTTTAACAAAATATATTTCAAAAAAAACATTTTTTTGGCTTTTTTAGGGTTTGGGGGGATTTTTCCCCCATTTTTAGAGTTCGACCCTATCGGTTTCAGGCGGACAAGGAGACCGAGAATCATTATTTGGATACACAAGCGATCATTTACTCTCCATCCTTCACCTCTCCGCCATTAGATTCTTTGCCGGGAAACCATGAGTATGTGTCTTCGTTCTTCCCATCATTGTTAAAACAGGCACCGTAGGACCAATACACTAGGACCACCAGTGTAATCAGCACAACCTAAGAGGAGATAACGTCAACGGAAGTTGTCGGGATTTGCACCCGGGGCCTGTGAGCTTGCTTCACTGATGTATTTCTCTCGTATCTGCAACGCCATGTCTTCTCTTTCGAATCGCTCAACAGGTATAGAAGCGGATAGAGGCGGATATTAAAGTTCCACCCAATGTTGCAATTTCTTCGATCATTGGGATGAGGATCTATCCTTCACTTGGTCCTAATATTAAATTTTAATATTTAATACAATTATATTTAAAGTTCAATGTTTCTAAATTTTAATATTTTAATATTTAATACAATTATATTTAAAGTTCAATGTTTCTAATTATTAATATAATATTATATTCCTTTAAAATATTATATGTTAAGTTCAATATTTTTAATTTATTAACATAATATTATATATGTTTAAAAAATAATATTATTTAATTTATAATTATGAATTTAATTTGTATGGTGATTTTGCTTATTCAAATTTAATCCGAATTTTTTAGTTTTCGAATTTTGTCCTTGCCGAACTCGAATTCGAATTCGAACCTTGTGACTTAGATTGCCACTACATAGACATTACTTTTGTATGGGAAACAGGACGATAGGACATCTTCTGTCCTTAGTTACCATAATGACAATCATGTTTTGGAGTACTGTAGTATCTAACTGAGGTAAATGAGCTACACAGTGCAGATTGTTTTTTTTTTGAATTTTTAACATAAACTTAACACATTTGGCTAATCGGGCCATGGAAAAGTGGATATTGGTATGTCTTAGGTATTCCTTGACAGTGATTTTGGATCACTGGAATTGTTATAGCATCTGTTAATTCAACCTATTGTTTGAACTGGCCTTGTATTTTTTGTTTTTAATTGTTTATATACTCGACAAAAAATCAAATCAATGTTGAAGAATATGAATTGCTTGCACATTGATTGTGTCCTTTGATATCTACAATAGTCTTTTCTGACAATCAGCTCCCAAAAGATAGAGAAATGATAGTTATTCAGTATTTGAGATTCTACTGTCCAATATAGGTAGAGTCTACCACGGGTGGTTTGATCCAAAGTAGCAAAAAATCTTTCTCAGGAATAACTAGGCAAACCAAAAAAAATTTTTTTTTCCCAAAAATTGGGCTTTAATTGGGAAACCTAAAAACACAAAAAAAGAAGAGAAAAAAATATTGTTTTTTCTATTTAGAGGCAATGCAATTGCATAGAGATACAGAGAGTGAAGGGAAATGAAAGTTTACACCATGAATTTTTGAATGCAGTTTTTTTCATTAATTTTAGACTGCTGGTTACATTGCACAGTATATAGTACATTACTGCTTAGTAACATAGATTGACTTTGAAGTTTGAACCTAAAAATGTATTACAATCCAACCTACAAGTACAAAGTATCAAAAATTGGAGTGAGCCAATGATTCTTGTGGCTGTGGGGTATGCTATGTGAGAGTGCTGCATATCCTGGTGATGGAACTCTCAGGGCAGAGCTTCTCCTAATTCAATCAATAGCCACAAAATCATACTTGGGTTCTCCCAAGAGATTAAGATCTTCCTCATCGAAAAGTGGCTCCTCATCATTTGTGATCCATTCAGAATTTGGATCAATTATGTTAAAGGTCAATCGACTAATCTTCCTTGACATTACCTAATATTAGTAGGTATAATTTTTCCACAGTGCATGAAGAATAGCATGAGTGCTTCTGAATTCAACTATGAGTGTTTTTCCATTTGATGTTTTGGATTACCTAATATTGTCAAATTGAATGCATAAGTTAATGATGTAGACAAATAGGTTCTAGAAAAATAGGAATTAATGTTGGAAAATGAATCAAAGCAACAATTAGAATTTATAAGTGATTATCAATTGCAAATATTTCGAGCTTTTTTTAGCTTAAAACAAATGACGAAGATTGTAGTGAACAAACACCAAATCATTCATTTGTTGTTTCATCATATAGTTGCATTTCTTCAAATGAATTTGTTCATAGTCCAAGTATGCTCACTAGGAGATGAATTACATGGTTGGCTCAAAAGGCAGATTGCCGTCCATTGAAGGATTTTGGTTTTCTTGCCAAAAAATCCCACCATTGTGTTGAAAAAATAATAATATAAAACTTATCAAGATTCAATCAGCAACGATTTAGTCAAAAGTCTAGACCTATAATATCTTGCTCAGCGCAAGGTTTCTGTGGATGGATAGATATTGATACTTTATTGGACATGCTGTGCAATTGAGGACAAGAATTGCAATTGACAATGAGTGCAGGCGTGTGTTCATAAAATTATTGTGGTTGTTTCAAATCTCGCTGCAACTTGAAGGAATCAAGAACAAGAATAGATCAAAATATAGTGGACAAGGTGACAAGAATAGGAACTGGGAAAAATAGTGGGGAAATCAAGGAATGGTTGAAAAAATGTTAAAAGACCATGTTGTTTTGTCTGCAGATAGTGGAAGGTGGGTCTAGAGGGTGCAGCTAGAGAGGACCAAGCTAGAGGAGGGTTTTAAGGGTGTTGTTTCTGCCGTGGGGTCCTTAAGTTAGGTTAGCTGCTACCCCTTTCTCACCTTCTTACTTTTGTTCTTTTTCTCTATATTATTTTTATGGATATCTGCAATGGGAAGCAAACTACCACTGCACTTGAAAACTGAAACTGAAGTTGTACCACCACACTCGAAAACTGAAAATGAAGTTGTTGGATCTGTGGAGGCAAACCATCTAGGGCAATTACAAATTGCATTATTAGATAAAAGTGGAAAATGGGTGTGGGTAAATTCAAAACAATATCTGGGCATTTTAAAATGTAGATTATCTCGAGTGAAATTGGAACAATAAAAAAGAAAACAGGTGCAAAAAGGGAAAACTGCAACACATTCAAAGGATAAAAACTCAGTCAATCAAGAATAATATGAATTCAAATTGCAGTAAACTTTAACAACCCAACGATAGATGCTTTAATAGTCTTTCGGAATCAGCAACAACACAAATGTAAAATAATCCACGAAATCAAAACTAATGTGAAATCGTTGGTATAAATCCTACTGACCAGGCATAGGTGAAATCTGGTGTATAAAACTCCAAAAAATCGTGTTTATAGTCAGAAAAATCCACAGAAATGGGGGGAAACAAGTCAGAATTGCTGGTCAATGTTTTCTTTTTAAATTGTGTTTTTTAGGGAAAAATTCACGAATTTTGGTGTTCCACAATTAATTGCGGGCTTTGCTAGTTTTTCCCAATTTAAGTTTCTTTGGACAACAACTCTAAAGGGCAATTATATTTCAAATTTTCAATACACTCGCAACTGAACTGTTTGTGGCTGTGCTTGGGGTTTGCATTTGTCTGGCCTCAACTAATTCATCATCAATTTCATTCTCCAAATCAAGATCAGCATTAACACTGAATTTATCCATCTTGAAGTTGACTCTAGAAATGGACACATCATATAATAACAATATAAATTATTAGTATGAAAAACAGCTGACTTTTAAATTTCAAAAAAATAGAGTAATTACCAGTTGGACAACAGCAATAAAAAACTAAAAATTTAAAAGAATCAAGTAAACTGTAAAATGGAAATTATATAAAAATATTAACAATATAGGGATTTCAAGATTCATTACATACCTGTAACCTTTTTGAATATTCCTCTTCTTCTTTGCAAGCAAAAATATTGAACTCTAAAAAGCTAGGCGTGACTTGTGAGGTGCTTAATGTCTTTTCCAACTGCTGTATAGTAGTATGCTACCCTCATGATGACTGAAAAATGTTGTAGATGGAGACAAATGATAAAAGAACTTGAAAAATTTGCTTATAACACTGCTGTCGATGCTTGGAAATAGCATCCAAAGAACAATGCACTCATAGTAGTGAATACTGAACTTCCAATAAACTAAAACAATGCTGAAAACCTGCTGCTTATAATGCTTGATGATCCTACTGTTCGTGATTGAAACAAAAATCATGAAATGGAAAAATGCAAATGAGAAAGTAAGAAATGAGGGAAGATAGGGAAAATGGAGATTTAGCAAATGTTTTGATGCTTAGAAGGCTTGTAGGGACCACTCGATATGTTATGACATTTTGAAATTTTCAAAAAGTCAGATTTTTTTTTTGGTTATTTTAAACATTGATTGGGTGCAGGGGATGTTAGGATGCCCCCTGAATGTCCTTGGGGCTTCAGGGATGACTTGGTGTCCCCTTGGCATTCCCAAATGGGGTATGTTCCCCTTCTAAAAGGAATGTCCTTGGGACATTCTCTTTTCTTGAAAATTTTGGAAATTGGGAGGGGATTTTTTTCTTTGTTCCCTTGTCCTGGGGCACTCCCTTTTGGGGAAATGGCTGAAAACCTGGGGGGATGTGTCTCTGGGGAACCATGCTTTTGGCCCTTTGGGTGTGTCCAACCTTGAAGATGTTAGTAATAAAGAAATAAAAGAACTTTTTGCTGTGCACACACTTCATTATAGCAAGAACTCCGTCATATATGTTTCCAAGCCTTGGTTCATTTCAGAAACAAAAACAAGCAAGAAACTATTACAAAAACAGTACACAGAAAGTTAACCAAGATTACATAAAAATCTATTAGGAAATAAGGAGCAAAAGCAAAAGCATCCTTGTATAGGATTACAAATATCTTATCCACAGAGGATAAGGATGACAAATATCTTATACACAAAGGATAAGGATGACAACCCAGAGTATAAGATTGACGACTCATAAAGCAAAAAGGTAAATCTTATCCATAGAGGATAAAGATGACAAATATCTTATCTACAAAGGATAAGGATGACAACTCATAGGAAAAATATCTAAAGTCAATATGGCTTTATTAAAGAAGATTCCTAAAGTCTATCCTAAAAGCTAATTGACCATTACAATATAAAGCATTACTTTAATACCTTCCCTTAATGATCATTCTACTATCTACACCAAGCTTATCTCGAAATTTTACAAATTTGTCAGGATTCAAGGACTTGATAAGAATGTCTGCAGTTTGGTCCTTAGTTGGACGATACTACAACACCATTGATCCATCTTCTACAAGTTGTTTGATGAAATGACAATGAAGCTCCACATGTTTGGTATGCTCGGGGAAGACTAGATTCTTGGCAAGCTTTAGCACCCCTTGATTTTCACAAAACAAGGGTGAAGGCCCTTCTTGAGACATTTGCATGTCTGAAAGCATCCTTCGAAGCCATATTGCCTCACATGCTGCTTTGACTATTCCTCGATACTTTGCTTCTGTCAAGGAAAGAGCTACTACCTGCTGCTTCTTACTGGTCCATGTGACTACACCCGTACCAAGACTGAAAACATATCTGGAAGTGGACTTCCCATCATCGACAAAACCTGCCCAATCTGAATTTGTGAACCCAATCAGCCTAGGATCTTTGCTTCTGCTATATAGAATGCCAAAGTCAAGTGTTTCTTTCACATATCTCAGTACCCGCTTCACTGCAACCCAATGTTCTGCCTTGGGGATGTCATAAAATGGGAAATGTAACTCATAGCATAACTCAAATCAGGTCTAGTGGTTGTAAGATAGATAAGGCTGCCCACTAGTTGCCCGAATGCTGACTTATTGATTACTTTTGAGTTGGTTTTGGCTGAAAGCTTCAGCCCTTTCTCCATAGGTGTAGACGAGATTTTGCAATCTGCCATTTTGAACTTGTGTAGCAAACTTCGGGCATATTTAGACCGAGAAATAAAAATACTACCATTTGTTTGCCAAACCTCTACACCTAGGCAATAATGTAGGAGGCCTAAGTCTGTCATGTCAAAAAAATTAACACAAATTACATTTGACTTCTTCAATCAAATGTGCCTCACTACTTGTAATGATGATATCATCCACATAAATGACTAGAAGGATGATTTCATTGCCTATGCTTTTGACGTATACATTTGGATTTGAAGGACTTCATTGGAATCCTTGTTGATCCAAATACCTATCAATCTTTATGTACCATGCCCTAGGTGTCTGCTTTAGGCCATAAATAGCCTTCATCAATTTACATACCTTATGCTCCTTTCCTATAACCTGAAAACCTTGAGGTTGAGTCATGTACACTTCTTCCTCTAAGTCACCATTGAGGAAGGCACTCTTCATGTCCATTTGATGGACTTTCCAACCAAACTATGCTGCCATGGATAGGATTAACTAGATGGTGCTCATCTTTGCTATAGGAGCAAAGGTTTCCTCATAATCAATACCTTCTCTCTGCGAGAACCCTTTAGCCACCAATTGTTCTTTGTACTTGTCAAGTGTATCATCAACTTTGTATTTGAGTTTGTACACCCATTTGCAACCAATGGGTTTCTTCTCGAGTGGAAGATTTGAAAGAACCCAAGTCTTATTTTTCATAAGACTTTGATGTTCGGTTTCCATGGCCTTTTCCCATTCAGCTTTATCTTTTGCCTTAGCAAACACCTGTGGTTCATACACTCCTTGAATATTGGCCATAAGAGCAAAGTTAACTGTGTTCTACTTGCTCTTGCCTCTAGATGATCGATCCTCAATCATTTCTTCATCCCGAACATCATCAATGAGTTTTTCCCACCACTTAGGTCTCTTTGTAGAAACCCCTTCATCCAAATCAGCGTGGTCATCATGACTTGGGCTTCCTATTTTTGTGTCACTTGGATGCTGA
This sequence comes from Sequoiadendron giganteum, assembly GCA_007115665.2. Lineage (NCBI taxonomy): Eukaryota > Viridiplantae > Streptophyta > Pinopsida > Cupressales > Cupressaceae > Sequoiadendron > Sequoiadendron giganteum. Next base: position 523,292,290 of record CM021101.1, read on the forward strand.
TCCAGGTTATCATCAATAGAAACCAATTTTATTTCCTCATTCTTTGAATCCCCCCCTTCAGGTGGAGCTTTGAAGCTGAATACCTAAATCCTTAGCAAGAATAGGCTGGTTATCGATAATCTAGATCTTAGAAGATGTCGGAAAAGGCCTTGCTTCCTCATCAATCACATCTCTACTAAAAGTCAAGTGGTTAGTGTCAACATCAATCGACCTATAGGCCTTATGACTGTCACTATACCCTGTAAGCATCAATTTCCTACTCTTAGGATCTAGTTTGGTTCGCTTTTCATCTAGAATCCAGACATATGCAATAGAACCAAAAACCTTAAGATGACTTAACTGTTGGTTTCCTCCTAGACCATGCTTCCTCTAGGGTTTGATGTTTCACTGCTTGTGTGGGAGACCTATTGAGCAAATAAATTGCAATATATATTGCCTCAGCCCAAACTTTCTTGGGAACATTCTTGTTCTCCATCATACATCGAGCCATCTCTATGATAGTAAGGTTTCGTCTCTCAACTACTCCATTTTGTTGTGGAGTGTAGGGTGTGGTAAACTATCTTTTGATGCTATGTTTAGCACAAAAGTTGTGGAATTCTTTAGAACAAATTTTTCCTCCATTGTTAGATCTAAGAGTGGGTATGGCACAAATGAAATCTTCTTCTTCTAAGGTCTTGAACTTTTGAAACTCATTAAACACCTTGGATTTTAATTTTAGAAAATATACCCACATTTTCCTACTAAAATCATCCACAAACAAAAGAAAATACCTGCTCTTAGTGATTGATGCCATGTTCATTGGTCCACAAAGATTTGCAGGAACTAGTTGTAGGACTCTCTTGGATCTCCAAGCTTGTCCATCATCAAAGGGTGTTCTATGCTATCCCAGCTTGGCAAGCCCCACACACAACTTGTATCTGTTGCTGAATGTCAAGAATGCCATCTACCAAGTTCTCTTGGACCAATTGAGAGAGTTAGGACAAATTGAGGTGTCCATATTGTTGATGCCAAAGAGTAGTAATGGTTGACGCACTCTTGGCTGCCAATGCATGTTCCCTGACCTATCCATTTTCAACTAATCTAAATAGTCCATGATCTTCTATACCAAAAGCAATAGTCTTCTTGGTATCCTTGTCAATGATACTGCATTTGTGTTTGCTGAAAATGACATCTAAATTAGGACTATGTCACATAATCTGACTTACTGAAAGTAGATTGAGCTCCATTCTAGGTACGTAGCACACATTAAAAAAAAGTAACTTTTTCCCTCTAGAGGTTAGCTACACAATCACTCTGCCTTCAACCGTGTACTTTTCACCACCACCAAAGATCACTGAATCAGAGCACGAGTGTACTCTATGAACCAGTCTTGCGTATAGGTGAAGTGATGTGATGCTCCTAAATCGATGTACCATGTACATGACTCTGATTGATTATTGGTCTTCGAGCCATGAAGGCATATAAAGCTGATGCCTTCTTTTTTGAATGCTCTGTGACATGAGCCTTTTGTTGATTCTGTTGAGTCCTTCCTTGGTTGGATTTTTGTTCAGCCAACCTCTTTCTACAGTGCTTCTTCATATGACCCAACTTACCACAATAATGACATGTGATGTTTTTTCAAATTCTTTGTTGCATCCTCGTTGTGACCTTGTCCTTTCTTGTGTGACCATTTGCCCGTGCCTTTGTCGTTGATTGCAAATGCTTGTTCCATGCTTGTTGTTTCATTGCTGCTACCAAACTGTTTCTTCCATTTGTCCTATTGTAAGAGCTTATTGCATAGCTCTTCAAACTTCAGGGCAACATCCGTAGTGGTGATATTGAGTGTCTCAATGAAATGCTCATAAGCATGTGGTAATCTTTTCATTGTGATTACCACCTGTTGGTGTGCGTTTTAATACTCACCGAACACATAATAAAATTCCCAAGGACACTATCCTCTCTTGAAAAGTTACTGCGTATGCTAAGAAGATCGTACAACAACTCCAAGGTTTCTTTCGTCAGGTCATGACACGTGGATAAGATCAGTGGGCGTTGTGATATGCTGGTATCACAAAGGGACTTACTTTAGAGTTTGTTTACAAGCCAAGGACTTAGACGGTTTTATCATTGAATGCTCTTTCCATCAAGTATTTAAGATTTTCCAAAAAAAAAATGCAAAAAGATGAGGGTTTAGAAGTCTAAACTACACCTAAGAACTCAAGAGACGGCAATGATTGGATGAAACTGGAATAACCACACTTTGTTTTGCCTCCCTAGGACAACTACGCAAAGCGGGTGCAATCTTCAACGGAGGTGATAACAATTTTCATGTCTGAATTAATAATTATTCAAACCGAAGTTAAGCATCCACAATTTGAGAGCTCAAGCTAACTTTGCACATTGAATAAAAATCATCTATCCAACAAAAGTATGAGCTAAATTTCATCAACCACTTCTATCAGATCTTTCATTCACTAACAAACATTCAAATGGAAATGCTAAATTAACTTTAATCTAAGTGTTGAAGGAGAATATGTAACCTTGCACACCATTTGAAAATAAAAGTGATTCTAAGCAAATCATGCACAAGAGCTTTTATTAACGGAAATGATATAACGCAACAATCTCATACTACTCACTTCACAAATTGAAAATGAGAGTACGCAAGTTTATATAGAGTTTTCAGAAATAAAAGAGTGGCCCAGATTTAAAATAAGCCAACGGCCAAGATTAAAACAAATAAACCCTAATTAGGGTTTCCCAATTAACATCGGTGGACAATGAGTTGACAAAGAGTGAGTTGGCGCTCGGAGCTACTTTCAAGGAATTACATCCCTATCCTCTCGAGTTGCCGTGTGTTCGATGAACCTAGACACGATAGAGGCAACCTCTTCCATAGTAATTTGTGGGAGTATTCCGATCCTAAACTCCAATCCGTCCATGCTTTCGGCGCACCTAGCAAAGATGTCCTCCCATTCTGGATCGATCCTCACAAAGGCCTCCCGGATGGCTAAAAAATTCACCATTCTGACCCAGTTTTGTTTCAAGATAGGCCCTGCGATAGAAAAGAAGTTTTCTTGCACCTTATTCTTCAAACCTTCTAGTTGCAAATCATTCTCCCGTATGACCTCCTTGTCTAATATGTCGGCAACCATGTTGAAGATTTTGCTCTGGATCTCTCTAACCTGCTCCTCCACTCTGAGTCCATCAACCTTCACTCTTTCCAACACCTCTCCCCATGCCATTAAAGCCCAGTACCACGTATGGAAATCGTAGGCTGTGCCTGCCACAATGATGCCTCTGTCAATCAGTTCCTGCTTTGGGACCCCTTTGAGAATTCTAAGGCACGAAATTATTCTTTCCTGCATATCTGGAAGACCATCCCACATTTCCGCCAAGGCAGTCAATCTGGAAAGCAATGAGGTCGGTTGACCGTAGACCAATGTCAACCTTTCCAGGAAGGTATCTGCTTTTGCGCCTTTGACCACTATCCATTCTTTGGCCTCTCTTGCTGTGACCCTGTCTTCTTCCATGTCCTTTGCTGCTTCCTGCGAAGAATTCGGGAGAAGGGGAGCTGCTGTGTTATCTTGATCAGATGCTGTATGTACTCTTTCAGGCGCTCAATCTCCTGCTGGCAGTCTTTCCTCTTCGCCACCTCTTTTGCCAACCTCGACTTGATGGTGGACACTGAATTGTCCAGATCTTCAACTTTTTGGCCCTTTGTGGTTGGACCCAAGTCGATGGTGGTGACAGCATATTCATATGGAGCTATATCTTCTTGTGACTTGTCCACCGTTGGCATTGCAATCTGTACAAACCGATTGCCGGCTTCATCCCTTTGTATAGTGGAGAACTTCTTAGCCGACTTCTTGACTGAAACTTGTTCGAGTCTGGCTAAGAAGTCTGCAGCATCATCCTCTTCCTGCGCTTCAATTGGTACTTGTATTTTCATTCTCTCTTTCAACTAGTCAGGGATTGTGAGTTGCTCTATGCCATCCTCCTCCGGTACACTTTCTCCGTTTGGAGCGTCCAAAATTCCTCGAAGGGCTGAAATCATTCCTTCCTAAAAAATCATCATTTTGGGCGCCCATCTCATCATCTGATCCAAGTATTTTCGTGCCTGCGGGGGATAGCGGCTCAACATTATCCAATTGAGGCTCCATATCATCCTCGGGAATCGGGGAAGGGTTCCTAATGTTGGTCAATGAATCATCAAGGGTGGCCAATATCTCATCAATGTTTCTGGACGTGGCAGAGCGTGAAGGCTCTATTCTTGCTTGTTTTTGAACAGGCTCCTTGTCCAAAACTACCTCCGTCCTTTTCCTGGAATTAGTGGCTTCCATCAACCTCCACGCCATGGGATGCTTCCGCATTTGAAGAGTAAGATTCCATTTTGCTTAACCTGTCATAGGTAAGCGTCACCTTCATCCGCCTCAGCTCTTGGATCTGTTGATCGACCCACCATTGAGAGTACTTGGTGACTGGTCTCATCAAGGTGTTCAAATCCGCATGTTCGGGTTCTGACCATCTTACAGCAGGCAGGGGCAAGCTCTCGTCAAAGCATGACTGTACTTGCTTTCCATCATCCTCGAGCTGATCAAGCACTCGGCAAAGTTCAGTTACCCTGATCAAGCTAACCGACAGTTTGGACCACAGTCTCCGTCTAACCTCATATTTGTCCACAGCGTCTGCCCAGAAGTCCTCCAATTCGACCCTATGTCTATATTTTCTCCCATCCACAATCTTGATATGATGGTGTGGGTCGAAGTTATCTCTAGACTGATAAGTAGTGAATGGGTACTGTTGTATCTCCATTCGCACTCTCAGCTGCCTGTGCTGACAGACATGTTTCCAGCATGTTCGCTATAAAAAAGGGGAAGGTGATTGCCACCTTCTGTTTTGTTCTCTGGAAGCTCTGATACTCCAACTGTCTCAGTACCTCAAGCAGGACCATCTTGTTAGTAGGAAAGATAGGCAATCTGAATGGATTCCCAGTGAATCCTTGGATCCTGATGTACATGTATCTTGGATACTGGATGAACCAAGACCTATATTTGCCGATCAAACTCTTGGCTTCGTGAGTTAGCCATTGGTGCATTCCTCCTTGAAGTATTTTTGTTATGTACATGAGGAATGCGTCATGTGCCTGTCTGAAATGGGCTTTCTCACTCAGCTGCAGCTGTGGATAGCAGTTGTAAGACTTCAACTCGTTCTCTCCGTTGCCTTTGCAGATCAAGCTTGCATACCTGTATGTCCTAGCCAACATGTAGATGACATAGGAGCTCATATAAAATGTCTTTGTCTTTTCTAGGTCGACCAGCTGCTTGTGGAGGCTATTGCTTATCATGCGAGACCAATTGAACATTTTTACCCCCTCAGTGATGTCCTCGATAAAGTAGTACATCCAAGTCTCAAAAGGCGTGCCTTGAGGATTGCCAACTATTCTGTTTAGCAAGACGACGATGTCCCTGTAATCCTCTTTGAAGTCTGTGCGCAACAACTTCTTAGGCATCTTCTTGGCGGAAACTCTTGGTTTCTCCAGCCATGACTTATTGATATTGGCGGCATAGAGGTCAAGCTTTTCATCATATAATTTCTTCGCATCCTCCTTAGTTCTGTAAGCAGTCCTGTGATATGTAGGGATGCCGAAGGCTTCTTGTATGGCTAACTCTCCAAGGTGAGCTAGTATCCTTCCGTCAGGTGCAACAATTTGCCTATCTTGTGCATTATAGTGAAGGGCCCACTCTACCATTAGTTCAACACATTCAATTGCTGGTGGGAATCTGGCAGCTTGAACAATTCCATTCCTCATCATCCTTCTGGCTATAGGTGTTGGCAAGAATCCGTCATGCCTGTACATCCTTCTTTTAAATTCCTTGAGGTCGATGTGTCCGAGGTTGGTGTTCGTGATATTCTTCCAAAGTTGGGCGGACTTCATACTCTTCCTTGCACTTTAGCCTTTGACCTTTTCCAAGGGCGGACTTGGACCTCTTCTTGACATGGCAGACTTCATGTCTTGTCTTGCCATCCACTTGGCTTGGGCGAACTTTGAAGTGGGCTTGCCATCTTTATTTTCCTTAGGGGCGGACTTCATGTTACTCTTTCCAAGGGCGCACCTTGCATTTTACTTGTCCAAGGGCGGACTTAAGGCTCCCCTTGTCATGGGTGGACTTGGTGGTTCTTCTTGCCATTTATCCTTCTTTTAGGGTGGACTTGGAGGCTTCCTTGACATGGGCGGACTTGGAGCTTCTCCTTCCAAGGGTGGACTTGGAGCTTGCTCATTCTATGGCGGACTTGGAGGCTTGCTTTGCTAGGGCGGACTTCTTGGCTTGTCAGTGCCTGTCTTTGGTTTGCCAAAGGCAAGGGCGGACTTGAAGCTCTGTCAGCCATTCCTTCTCATGGGCGAATTTCTCAGACTTAGCCATTTTTGCCAATTTTTTACCTTTTACCTGTTGATTTCTCCCAATCTGGAGGCATGTTGACTTTATGATCAGTGGGATCTTAAAATAGAAACTTTCTAAAAATAGAAAAAAGCAAAAAACATCCCTAAAAAATAGGAACTCTAGAATGGCCTAAAAATGCCAAAAATCAAAAAGCAAAAAGCAGAATCCCTAAAAAATAGGAAGTGTTAGAAATGACTGAAAGTACAGGCGATCCTCGTTTTCCGAGCCTTCCGAACCCTTCCATGACGTTTAGGCACACAAACGGGTTCAAAATCTCAACTTGGCCGAAGTGACTCTCAAAAACAACTCAAATTCTGAACTCCAAAATGGCAATGCAGAGGGCGAAACCAAAAACTTGGGGGTCCCCATTTGCAATGGGGCGATGTGTGAAATAGGTCACAACACCACCATGTCCTCTTCTTCCATCTTTCAACCAATGGTTGACAACTAATCCTTGATGTCCTTGATCTTGACTAAATGCTCTTGCAAGGACATTCTCTCATCCATTGTGATCGAAAAAAGCATGTTCTTCATAAAGAAGGCCCTACCTTTATCTAAAGTTTCATGAAGGTTGTGCAGATGCTTCCAAATGTCAGTTGAAGTCATCCCTATTTGGACTTCAAGAAGCATAGCATTTGTCACTAATAATTTGATCAACATGATTGATTCTCTATCACGTTCATCAAACTTGTCCTAGTCTTTACCTACAACCTAAGTCACAAGGTTCGATGAACTTCAAGCATGGAGTTCAAATTTTATCGAATCTGAAATTTGTATTTAAAATTCATTTAAATTTGCCGCATCTTTTCGTAGCAAGAAACAAAGTAATGTTGATATTATTCCCACCCTCCTGACATCGAATACTCCGCTGCGACGGGGACCCACTCACATCAAATACATACGTCATCACTTTAGTCATTTGCGGAAACCCGCTTCTAATGTATTGGCTTCAGTTGTAGGCCGAGGCATAATGAACCCTTGACCTCGCGTGGAGCCGATGCTTTGTGAAATGTTTTGAAGTTTCCGATAACTATATTAATATTCAAATAATGAAACCATAAGAAAGCAATGTTAATTTGGGACGTCTATAAGATGGTGTAAAATAGTATAAGGGAATATATCCCTTTTTAAAAAAATTGGGTCAATTAAATTAATGCATATAATAAAAATATATAAACTAATTTAGAGTTAATTAAGAGTGGGATTTGATAATTGTAATAAATGAATATTTAGAGGATTAAATGTAAGGAGATAAGGTTTTTTAGTTTTAGCAATTAGAATAAAGAATATATGTTGATGTTGTGAAAGATATAATTATTTTGGTAAAAAGATGTTTGGAGTCTATAGAATGATTTAGGACTTGTATAGTTTCTGAAAATATATATAGGTCATATATTATCCCTTTAAGGCTGAATGCAAGCTCCACGAAAATGATCTAGTGCATAGGGTTGATTTGTAAGCTATAAGATTGTCTTGAGAATATGGACTTCTACAACCTAATTTTTTGCAATCTTTGATGGATGAATCGTGTGTAAGGATGGTGATATTTAGAAATATGTTTGGGGAATTTATCAATGTTAAACTATTTTGACAATTTTGTGGATATATTACTTATATTTAAAAAAAAAAGATTACATAAGGCGAATTTAATGCCGATTTTTTTTTTTCCGAATTTTTTCCTTGCCGAACTTCATCCGAATTTCAATGTTGTCGAACTCAAACTCGAATTTGAACCTTGTGACAGCCTACAACTGCTAGCCAAGTGGCGATACTGAGGACGATCTTTTCAAGGCATTGATACTCAAAGATTGTTAGCTTGTGCTGCTTCCAGGTGTTGTAATTTGCGCTAGTAAAACACTGACTGACATCCAATATGATGTTGGGTAATGAAGCTATCCCCCCTATAATTCAAAATCACGAAAAACTAAGAAGCTTGCTGTTAGAAAAACCACTGAAATTTTTGGCAAATAAATTGCAAAACCTGAGTAGCAAAGTAAAAAACCCACGATTTTAAAAAAAGAACCAGTAAAAAATCTGCAATGAAAATTTTGAAATTTTTTTGCAAAAATTCTAGAAAAATCTGCAAAAAATTCCGGAAAAAAATCTGCAAGAATTCTAGAAAAAAAGTTTGCAAAAAATTCTAGAAAAAATCTGCAAAAAACTCCAAAAAAAAAACTTGCAGAAATTCTGAAGAAAATCTGCAAAAATTCCACAAACAGCCATGATTTTGTACAAAAATCGCCAAAAAAGAGTTGAAAAGTTACGATTTAAAAAATTGTAAAAAAACAGGTCTTAAAACAATGTGCAAGTTTTAACTATTAAAAAACCCACAAATTTTTGTAAAAAAAATCCACCAAAAAATAACAGAAAAAAGACCACAATTTTTTTTGTCAAAAACCTTTGTACAAATATGTATAGCTTCTTTTGGCACGTTCTTCTATGTCTCTTGCGTGCAATTCATCATTGCCATAGTTTGTAGAATTCATGTGCTCACCAATCCCTAGAATTTACAAAACCCGAGCTTTGATACCATATTACAAAAACACACAAAAAGTTAACCAAGATTACATAAAAATCCTAAGTTACCGATTCGGTTTTGGGTTCGTGAATTTTTTTTTTTTTGATTTGGGTTCATTTTGGGTTCGGTAATACAAAAACATATAAAAATCAGAAATATATACACATTTGCAGCAGTAATTAAGTTCATAATACACCACCATATTAATAGTCAAATAACATAGCAAAAATGAAAAATACACCACCACTTTATACTCAAATCATCAAAGCTCAAACATAAAAATGTAAAGTGTTTACAATCAGCCATTAATAATTATTGATCATTGATCAATCTGAATCATATGGGTCATCAAAAAAAGAAGCATCATCAGCATCATTAGATGCTACATTATGTGTAGAACAACAAATAGCATTAGTGGCACTCGCACAAGCACTGCCACTAGCACTGACACTAGCACTCTCATGCTCAGTGGTTGGTTCAGGCTCACAGTCATCATCAATATCAAGTGCAGCTAAGTGACTTGTGGAAGCATCCAAGTCAAGCTGCTCTGGCTCAATATCGCACCTCCTTGTGTCTCCTTCTTTGTAGGAACTTTGCTTGTGTGTAAGGAGGTGCAAGTTTGAATGCACATACACCAAGTCCTCTGCCTTTTTCGAATGTAGCCTATTGCGTTTTATTGAGTGGATGAAGGAGTATGTGCTCCAATTCCTCTCAGAAGAAGATGAACTAGCAACTTATTAAGACCAAATTAAATAGTTAGTGTTGTACCCAAACCAATTTTTTTGCTTCATTAAGGCATTTTGCTTAAAATGGTCTAAACCTTGTAAAAGTGGGGTCAAAACTCAGTTTTTGGGCAAATAAAGTATGGGCTTTGAGTCAATGTCATGCCACGGAGATACTGGCAAAATTTGAAAATTTTGAAAATTAGGGTTTCTGAAATCTATTTTTAGCTCGAAACCCTAAAAAATAGGAACTTGTCAGAATTGGCTGAAATTAATTTTGATTGGCTTATTTCACATCACGATCACAGTGGTGAAGTCAGTTTCAGTTAAAAGTCAGTTTAAGGTTGGTGGGTAGTTATAACTTTTTCAGGAGAAAAGTTAGGACCTCTGAGGTCATTAATGGTAGTTGACCAGTACCAGGTGTTAATATCTAAGCCTGAAACTCAAAGAAGAACGCTCTACGATGAAAGATGTTGAAAATTATGCTTTTTGATGGAGGAGATTTTCAACGAGATAAAAGTACTGTGAAATTGGCTAAGTCTGGAGGTCAAAAGCGCCACTCTCAGCTAGGGGCGCCCATCATTATGGAAGCTGTATTCAACTTTTTGTGAAATTTTCTACCAAGATGACTTCTCCAGTTTCTTGATAGCTTCGCAATGAGCTAGCCATCCAGTCCGACGGAGGAGTAAAATGCCTGAAAACGGAAATTCAGTACAGAACGAGGGAAATGCAAAGTAGATAACTTTGAAGAGAAAAAGCGCCCCTGGAGGCTAGGGGCGCCCATCTTTTTGAAGATTCAGATGAAGTCTTTTGATCAAGTGACACCCAGGAAGTTTGTTTCTATTTTTGGTCCAGCTCGCAATGCATTTGTCAGCAGGTGAATCTGAGTTGCCGAGTTGCCGCCATCAGTGGTCAAATTTGAGGTTTCAGACTGGATCAGAGATTGTTCAGAAAGGACAAAAGCGCCCCTGGAGGCCAGGGGCGCCCAAGGTTTTAAGACCTTAAATGAAATCTGTTTGATGATTTCAGAGGTTCGTCTCGTTCGTGTCAGTTCCAGCTTTCCGTTCCCTGTCTCAGCCGGTTCAGAAGATGTCTTGGCAATCCGTAGTCGGAAGTTGAGTAATTTTTGCTAGTTGCAGTAAAGGATGACATTGGTTGGGAAAAGCGCCCCTGGAGGCCAGGGGCGCCCATGATTTAGGAAGGTTAAATGATGTTTTTATACAAAGTGTTCATTAGGAGCCTTTACTCAGAATTCAGTTTGCTCCGCAGTGAGCCAGTCAGCATGTTCTGAAGTTTTGTCAAATGTCGGGAAACGTCAAGTGAAATATAGTCAAGTTATCAGTGAAAATGATGAAAATGCTTGAAAATATTCTAACATTGAGGTCAAAAGCGCCCCTGGAGGCCAGGGGCGCCCATCTTTTTGAAGCCTCAGATGGTTGAATTTTGAATTGCCGCCTCAAGGAATCTTCTTGTCAGATTTGGTCCTGCTCTTCATCGAGATTGTCAGCCAATTGATCCGACGTGATAGTCAACCAGAATCAGTGATCGAACATGAGCTTCGTTTGAGGTTTGAGATTCTAAATTTTTAGAAAATGTCTAAGTAAGGAAGGACGCCTAAAGTCAAAGGTTGACTTTTTGAAATTCAAAAGTAGAAGTGCGCATGAAGAGAGTTTTTAGTTTGCTAAATTTTGATCTTCAGTTAAACTCTTTCAAGTTGACTTCTATTTTACCTATTTTTAGTCATAACTGGCTAAACTTAGTTTGCATGCACTAGTTAACTGAATCTTCAAGATGGCGCCCTAACTTGGGTTGGTTCTACATCCAGTTAACTGAGTTTGAAGCCAAATATAGGCCATGCGTGAGTTTTGAAGCACCAGTTGTACTTCAAGCGCCATTTTCAATGCTTGGCATGCATTTCACACGCTTTAGAAGATATTTTTCTATATATTTTGCTAATGGCGTCCATTATTCTTCATCAGAGTTGACAAGAAACATCTTTCTTGAGCATAAAATTGATCTGCAGGTGCTACAGGTGTCAGATTTCAGTATTATTCGTAGCTACAGATTCAGATTGTTCAAGGGAAGATTATTTCAGACTTGGTTTCTATTTTGCATGCAGGTGTTATCAATTCTACTTCAAGCATAGGCGAATTTTTACAGAAGAAGAGAGAAAACAAAAAAATAAAACTTCTATTCTTTTGTCTTACTTTCTTCTATTCTCGTCTTAGGTTTTCTTCGCATGTCAAAGAAAACGACAGATTTTTCAAAAAAGCATCATCTGGGTTCGAGTATTTCAGCATCAACAACAATACCCATGTCTTAGATTATTTTGCGAAAATTGCCCCACTGCCTCTTTTCTAGAAGCACTATGCTTTTTTCCAAAATTCTCTTTGCATGTGGGCCTAAATCACGTTTTTTCACAAATCTGTTGATCTGGGTTTTTTTAGGATTCATTTCTACACAAAACCCATGTTCCAGATTTTCGCAGGAAAAATTGCCCCCAGTGCCCCTAACTGCCAGTTCAAATCTCAACCGAAAACCTTTTGCATGCAAGCCTAAATCCCATTTTTTCACAATTCTAACGTTCTGGGTTGCATTAGAATTTGATTCTACACAAAACCCATATCTTAGAATTTGTTCGAAAAAATTCACTTCCCCTTGCTATTTGTAGCCTATCCCCGAGCTTTTCAAGTTTTTCAAAAGTTGTCCAAACATACCCGACTTTACAGTCAAAAGTCTAGTTTTTCAGAATGCAATATAATCCCATAGACTATAAGGCCAAACAGGTCTTTCTTCATAACTTTCTGAAAACTACCGATACTGACTTAAGTCATGTTTTTCCCATCGTCAATCTGAATTCATTGGAGGGTATCAGCAGTACTACAATCAAAAATCTTGAACGTTCAGGGATACTTGCAGCGGCGTCCATTCCTATCTCAGTCTTTGATCTCGAGTTCATACTTGCTTGTGTCAAGCATTATGATTCGTCTACCAGACAAATCAGATCGACAGATGGAAGGATTATTTGTAGCCTTAAGCCGAGGGATGTAGAAAAATGTTTTTCTATTCCTCCACGTTCAGATCATTTCGCTGTATCCATTTCAGATTGTGACAGAATATGGGAGGAGGACAAGGATAGATCACAGAAGAAAGTAGCTCAACGGTGGTTGAAAATTCAGAAAACCAACATGCCAAGGAAGATTGCACGTGGGGATTTCAAGGACGAGATTGCTATTTTGATAACTTTCCTTAACCGGTTAGCAGGTTCTGAAGACGCAAGCGTTTTCCGAACATGGATGTTCTACCTCATCTCACGAGTTATTGATAAAAAAGAAACATTTGATTGGGCCATGTTTATCAGCGAGTGTCTTCACCAGCAGATTACAGAGTTCCTAAAGATTCATGAATTCCATATGGTAACTTTTTTGGTTTACTTAGTTGCATTTCAAGGCAGCTTTAAATTATTAAAGACCGATGGAGTTCTGGGTGTTCAGTGAGTGCACGAATACTACCCTCAGTTGGAGTTTTCGAAAGCTGAACAGGACTTTACAGCAGTGAATGATCATTTTCTTATGAGAACAGTCAGAAATTTGGATAATGAGATGCATGTGAGAATTTCTACAGAGGCACAATCAGCAATGGAGAGTTGGGCAGATTGGTTTATCCAATTTCCTACTTTCACATATATTCGTGTATATGGATATACAGGAGAGCCTCTGATGCTACCGAGGTACCCATCGGATAAGGTTCTTTTCATGGAGTTCATGAGACAGGCACATGAGGTTCACACTTTTCTTCGCAATCGACATAAGCCAGCTTTCACCTTTCCGTTTGAGTTAGGTATTTACAAATGCAAAACAGCTGCTGATTGCAAGTTAATGGCACACGAGTTAGAGAAACTTCAGCTTGGGTGTTTTCCTCAGAAGCGTGCCTATGATCCGTTGGGTCATTATTCAGCAAGGTTGGAGCGAAATGTTTCACATTCGGCAGCGCTTGAGGACTTTTGGGTCAATTGTGAGGATGAATTTGAGGTGCGTCGTCGTCATTATTGTAGGCTTACTATTCCACAAATTGCTGATTTCTTGTCAGAGGATGTGGAAGGTTTGTCTGATGATGATGGTGAAATACTTCTTCATTCATTCATTAGAGACCAAGTTGCTCGCTAGCCACTTCGCCAACCTGATTGGTATGTTCTAGTGAATACTTCAGTGAAAGACTTATCTAGGTCTGTTATCAAAACCACCATGTACTTCCTTGAGAGCAAGCGGAAGCGAAGGGTGATCCCAGTTACAGAGCCGCCAGCAGTGGTAGTTTCTTCTTTACCTTCTACTTCTAGAGCTAAACCTTGAGTCAAGGTTACTATGAGGCCGCCTGAAGGGGGTAAGATGGGAATTAATTCAAAAGGAAAAAGCATCACCAAAAGGAAACAGGTTGAGAAAGAGCCAACACTTCCAGTTGAGAAGGAGCAAGCATTTCCAGTTACAGAGACAGTACTTCTAGAGCCAGTTATTTCATCGGAACCAGTTATTCAGATTGAGGCCGGTTTGTCATCTCCAGGTTCACCTTTTTCACCACACTCGTCTCCCATAGATATTGATTTGGAGCCTGAGACTCCGATACATGAGACCTTCATACCAGTGAATCCGCCAGCCGCTGATACAGTAGAAACGACTCCATCTCGAGAAGACAGTATTCCTTATTCATCTTGGCTTGAGAAGTCATTGGAGAGGGAGAGGCATATGCCTTCATATAATCTTGATTTATTTGAGTTTGGTGAGCCTTATCAGAATAGGTTGAATAAGAGGGCCAAAAAGTAGATAAATATTGAGAAGAATCTTGAGGCAGAGGTCGTCATAGAGGTTGCTATTCCTCCAGAAGGCAAATACTTGGATGAAGTTGATGTTGGTGATTTTACCTTCGTCAAAACTAATCTGGGTAAGAGTACTCAACACACCGACGTGAATCTATTCAGAGTCGTCGCGAGTAATCTAGAGGAACGTGTCATGAAGGATGGTGAGGATAAAGCAGCTCTCAAGGCTGAAATCAGACAACTCCGCATGTATATTTCGAGTTTACTTCATGGCAGCGAGGGGCAAGCACCTTTACTTCCACAACTTCGAGAGACTACCACAGAACAACAGAGGATTCAACACTTGGTTAATAAAGGAAAGCTACTGGATACCTGGATTGAAGACTTTATTATTGCTGGTCGACACCTCCTCATAGAGCTATATCAGTTGAGGGTTGACGCACATAGTCTTCGTCAGAGAATTCAGGAGCTCGAGATTTTCATGGCTGAGCATAAGCCGAAGGATTTGATTCTGATATCATAGCTTGCAGGAATCTATGACGCCATTACAGCAAATATAGATCAGAAGAAGGTCTTCACTTGGAGAGAATTATATCTTTGCAGGGTGGAGACATATGACAGGATTTCTGCTAAGATGAGCATGATTCAGGAAAAGGTTGTTGCAGCTCTTCATTTCATCAGCGAGTACATTACTCAGATCCCATGTCATTATCGGCATGAGGATGGTACCTACGCCGAGTTAGAGGCAGTTCAAGCTGAGTTCGAAGAATTAGTTCGTAATAACCTATGTGGAGGACTAGAGGCGTCCAAGATGGAGGAGTTTACAATGCTGACTATCAGTTTCAAAAAGGTGACCACAGAGGTTAGAGATAGTCAGAGGGAGATCCAAGATGGAGACAAAGAGTTAGACAAGCAGTTAATCATCGTGGACAGCGTCAGAGTGCTAGATGATGATACTATTGATAAATTCTTGGAGGAGATGATAGACTTGGAGTAGACTTTCAGTTAGACCATGCAGTTGAGGACAACGATGAGTCATCAAAAGTAGTTAACTCGAGGCTTCTTTCCGAGTTAACTTGCTGTTATACATTGCATGCATGTCTTTCTTGGAAACATCTACATATACTTGGAGATTAGATTAGATTTTTCAGTTGACTGATGATAGCATTCAGTTGACTTGCTTTCAATAAGGACGTGCATGTTGCACCTTGTCCATTTAGATTAGATGTTTCAGTTAACTGATGATAGTTTCCCAGTTAACTGTATAGTTTCATTCAATTAGGGTTTAGGAATAAGATCTTGCATGCATTGCAAGACTCTAGTTGACTCAAGGTGATTTTAGGGTTGCCTACACCTTGAAGTCTATAAATAAGAGCTTTAAGCTCATTTGTAATTTAACCTTTGCTTGATAGCATACATGCTGCGCCTACCTTGCCTGTAGTATTGCTATTATTGTATCTGTTCAAAGAGTAATTGTTGTTATAATAAATTGCTGCGCCTACCTTGCCTTCATATTATTGTTATGGTGTTTATTCGACCTTAGTTAAATGGGGTTGCTGGTTTGATCGTTATTGCATGCGTGTTGCATCTATACAATCTACTGTCCTAGTTGCTTACCTTTTGTTTTGTTTATTACAAGCCTATTTAGAAGAGCAAATAGTTGCGCCTACCTTGCCTTCATGTTGCGAAACTGTACTCAAAGCTTATTGTATGATGTGTGTTATAGTAGACTCATTCAGCCAAGCAGATAGTTGGGCCTACCTTGCCTTCATGTTGTGAAGCTGTACCAGGTTTACCGTTCATTTGTTTGTTTTAATAAACTTCTTCCCGGATTAGCGAATAGTTGCACCTACCTTGCCTTCATGTTGTGAGTCCGCACCTGGAGTTTATTGTACAATACATTCCTGCTCCATTTCCTCATGCTCTGTTTCTTGAGGAAATTGGATAGATTTTAAAGAAGTTAGCTTAGTTGTAGTTAGATGATCTGCGAAACTAGAAAATACTTAGCTGCAACGTTCTAGGTTTTCTTAACCTTGTGCCTCTACCAGTTGAGAACAAAAAGATAGGACATTAGTTTAGTTTTCTATTTCATGCATTCCAGCACAACGAGGGAGCTTCCCCTCCTAATTTGAAGAGCACTCATTGCGTAGTGTGCATAGCTGTACGTACAAACTCACACTCCAGAGGTGTTAGTTCTTACGCCAACAGTTAGGAGTTACAAAATTTAACTAAACCAAAATATTAATTAATATAAATTTAAAATAAAAATAAAAATTACAAAATATAAAACTTACTTGGGATAAATTTTTTATTGCAATAGGTTGGAGGTGCCTGCATTTTTGCCCATGGAAGTACCACCAACTATGAGCATCCACCCTAACCTTGTCTCGAAGAGCATCAAGATTATGATCAACACTACTAGAGCATGCAAAAGTGATGAACTCAGCCCTCACTCGATCACGTTGGTCACGATCAGTGAATAGTCTACGAATTGCTGCCTTGTACCTTTGAGCCACTTCAACATCCCTATATGGAGCAACTCTTGATGAAGTAGAAAGTATCTTTGGACTATAATATTTGGGACTCAATGCAAAAGTGAGAAGATGCAATGGAGTGGTCATTTTGTTCCATCTATCAACAATGATTTCCTGTAGCTCTTTGAAGAACTTTTCTTCAAGATCTTCCTCTTTTGCATTGATGATGGTTTTCATCTTCTCAATCATTGAGTCGATACCATCATATACTTCACTTAAACAAGGTCTATCCATGTTAGTGTAACGGATAATGCTCAATATGGGCTCAGTGAAACTGACGAGATACTCAACAAGGTCCCACCAACTATCATCTAGGATCCTTTGCTTGACCCTATTTGCCCTTTCACTGCTAGATTGCCTCCATATGGCCCAATTAGGGCTGATTACCATGGCAGAGAATGCCTCACAAACCTGTATAAGTCGTCTCAACACAATTGTGTTGGAGGCAAAACGAGTCTTGACAACTTGTTTGAAAATCAAAATTAAAACTAAAATATAATTTAAATTTACAAAATTAAAATTTAAAATTAACAAAAAATTTTTTAAAAAAAAATATTGAGAATTAACTTACCTTCAACAACTCCAAATTTGAGAATTGTCTAAATATTCCTTGTGTCATATGGTGGTTGGTGACAAACATTTGGATGTCTTCGCCCTTAGCATACACCTATTTGATCCATTTAATTTTGGATCCAATTTTTTGTAGCATTAGATTAAGGGAGTGGACAGCACAAGGTGCCAAAAAATGTGTGGATACTTCTCCTCAACCAATAACCCAACAGCCCTACAATTTTTGGCATTGTCAGTTACAACTTGCACAACATTTAGATGGCCCACTTCTTCAATAGCTTGGCAAATGATGTTAGCAATAAATGGACCATCCTTCACCTGTCCTTCACAATCCACTGCTCTAAAAAACATTGCCCCTTTAGGGGACACAACAATAACATTGATCAATGGGCAATTTTTAGCATCTTTCCATCCATCAGAAACGATGGTCACCCCTGTTTCGATCCACGAATCCGTTACGGGCTTCAAAGAGTCTGCTACATGTTTCACCTCTTTCTCCAATAAGGTGCAACGCAGCTTCTTAAAACCTGGGCCCTTAAACCCCTTTGGAGCCTCATTAATAGATTTCACCATTTTTTGCCAATATGGTGAACAAACAACATTGAATGCCAATCCATTGGCATAGATACATCTTGCTATGTCTTGCTCAACAATCTCTCTTGCCTCATTCTGAAATGAAGCTTCCAAGAATCCCTTAGATCTTTTATTTGAAGAGGGTGTGGTTTGCTCTTGAGGGATGTCCATAAATGGATGGCTTTTTGTAGGTGGAAAATAAGAAGGCGGTGTAGGGGGTTTCATGGATCAAGATCCTTTCTTCAAAGGATGGCTTGTTTTACCACTGGCTGCTCTTTGGTCTACCTTTTCTTGCTCAGCAATATATTTCAACACTATATGTTTTGGAATGCCTTCCTCGTTTTCAGCTGGACAATTTTTTATGCCTGTATCAGAGATCCCGCAGAAGTGGCCTTTCACTCGACTGTATGAGCTCGAATATTGAACATGGCATTGACTACAAATCCAAACATATCCTCCACCACCTGGAAGTTGCTGAACCATTTCTACATATTTCCAAAGGGGAGAGTTTGGGTTTGTTTTGAAACGAGATTGGATTGAGCCTGAGGAGGTACCGGTTGCCATTGTAATATGGAATACCTAAGGCACAACATATTGAAATTTTGGTATTGATTGATTGAATTTGAAACTAACAGACTTAATTAATTTCAAAAAAATGAAAAAATTGAACATGTGTTATAGACATTTAGAGGAATGAAAAGTAAAACAAAACTAAAACTAAAAAACAAAACAAAAGAGTTGAAGTCCATTTGTTAAAAAAATCAAAAAACTTAAAAAAACCTACCTCTTTTGAAGAAATCTTGCTCTATGATCTTCTTGGCAATGAATAGGTACTTGCAAGTGCTTAGGAATAGCACAACAACCAACTATGAACAATCTACAATCAACCTTCAAATCTATTCAAGCTTGTGCAAGCAAAAGAGAAAGTTCAGCAATGGAGGCAAAAATTTTTTTTTTTCATTCACAAATTGGTAAATGACTATCACTTTACCTATTTCATGTTTTAGAGGCACATATTAGGGTTAGAAGGAATAAAAATATATAAAAAAGTCAACAAAGACTAAAAAAATTATTAAAAAAATGCAAAAACGT
Source organism: Sequoiadendron giganteum (assembly GCA_007115665.2). Taxonomy (NCBI): domain Eukaryota; kingdom Viridiplantae; phylum Streptophyta; class Pinopsida; order Cupressales; family Cupressaceae; genus Sequoiadendron; species Sequoiadendron giganteum. The sequence goes on from CM021101.1 coordinate 523,311,531, forward strand.
GCTTTTGCGTCTGCCTGGGCACAAAATTCTACCCGGGTTCGAAAAATTCGAACCTTGGTCGGATCCACAGTCCGGGTTCTGAACCCGGTTCAAACCCACAGTCGAATTTTTAGACCCTGGGCGAATTTGGGCGAACTGGACCCGAATTCTGAACCCGGATCGAACCCGAATCGAACTCGGGCCCCCAGGGCCGAACCCGGTAACTTAGTAAAAATCTATTAGGAAATAAGGAGCAAAAGCATCCTTATATAGGATTACAAATATTTTAGCCATAAAGGATAAGGATGACAAATATCTTATCCACAAAGGATAAGGATGACAACTCATAGGATAAGATTGACAATTTGTAAAGCAAAAAGGTAAATCTTATCCATAGAGGATAAGGATGAGAAATATTTTATCCACAAAGGATAAGGATGACAACTCACAGGAAAAATATCTAAAGGACTTTATTAAAGAAGATTCTTAAAGTCTATCCTAAAAGCTAATCGACCATTACAATATAAAACATTACTTTAATAGAAATGTTCCTAGCAGCATTTCCTAGTGTTTTCAGCTTGGTAATATGTATTGGTGCCACATAAAGGGGGACTTGCATGGCCCCCACAAAAAGAAATTAAGTTAAGAACCAAAAAGCATGAACAATTGTTATATAAAATAAAAATAGAAACTTAAAATTGATATAAAAATTAAATGCTAAAAGCAAATTAAAGACATAATATATCTTTCTTTTCTTTCAATTCTATTCTTCAATAGGCAGGTTTAAGAGGAATGGCAAATTTTCATTGCAAGGTCACTGATAAAATCATCCTTCGTTGAATTTTCATTGCATTGTAATTGATTTATAGAGCAGGCACAACAGTGGATTGTAAGAATTCTATTTTTGGGGGCAATTTTTCTATTTTTTCATGATCTATGGTATCAAGTTTTGCTTCAACTTCATCAAGGCCATTATCTTGGCGAAGTGAATATCATGCAGATAAAAAGGGATACTTTCAAGGGGGTGGCTTTACATAATGGTCGTGCCTCCTTTGTTACTTGAATTTTTGGGTTTCTTGTACAAGTGCAAGGGCTCATATTTTGCATTGAAGGTGGGAATGGAGCAAGTTTGTCCAAAAAATCTACTAGCCATTGCAAGTTCTCCATATGAAAAGGAACAACTGTATGCTGATTGTATCAAGGAAAGAAGAGCACATCTTACAAACAATCCAACCACAACCATTGTGGAACCTAAGATTGTTTGAGATGACAAAAAGCAAATTCAAGTACAAAGCCAACTTTGAAGTCACTCATGAGGACAACCCTTTAATGCTAATAGTGTTGGCCCCACAATTTCCATTGCACCAAAAGATCAACATGTTAATGCCCGATACAACTGCTAGAGTTAATGGATCCACGGGAGGCGGTTAGTCCATGTCACGAATCCCGAGGGGAGGGCTGACCATCTGCCAACAAACTCCCCTTCAGCGTTATTCGGGGGGATTCGAACCTGACACCTTTGGCTCTAATACCAATTGTTGGCCCCACAATTGCCGTTGCACCAAAAGATCGACCTGTTAATGCCCAATACAATTGTCAGAGTTAACGGATCCACGAGAGGCGGTTAGTCCATGTCACAAATCCTGAGGGGAGCACTGACCATCTGCCAACAAATAGAAGTGTAAATGCTGAGAGTCTAGTGGCAGGAGCCATTTATGCTTGTGTTATCCCATTTGGTGTTGTTTGGTCTCTCTAGTGGCAATATATAGTGGAGGCAATTAACATTGCCACTCAAGGTTCCAAGGGCATAATTTATGAAAATATATAACAAATTTGCTTTCAAAGAAGAGGGCACTAGGTGAGGACTTATTAGTTCTGATTTGAGTATCCTGGAATGGCACAGAGATTTTTGTTATGCCAGATTGGTGGACATATCAAAGGCAGGGATGGGCCTTTGGTAAATATCTTTGTTTCATTTCTGAAGTTCCTTTTAGATTTTGCTGTTTTAGTTTCTTGGAATTTCAGCACTATCTAACTATAATATCAAGTCTTACTATTACTAATAATGTTTATAATAAAATATTTGTTCAGGTAAGGTGAAAGATGGCCATTTTATTGCTGCTAGCTTATTACCTGCATTATGAGTACCGTACCTTCCAATGTAGTGCAACTTTTACAGATAATTACTGTTTTGCAAGGTTACAGGATTGATTATTGACAGCAGGTACAATCGTATCTGGACTGCATACATACTCCACAAATTGAGCCTAATTTTGAAGGAATTTGATGTCTTGATTTGTTGGATTAAGGAGAAGAGCTAATTAAATTCATCACCAACAATAACCATTCTCAAGTGATTTTTTGATAATTCTCCAAGTTGGAGTCGTCGACAGTCACTTATATTAAATATGCTGTAAACCTCATTATGTTGAGGTACATAAAGAAATCTCCATTGCTGGATATTGTGGCGAGCGAGGATTGGAATTTTTGAAATCTGTCAAATTCAAACAGTGGCATGATGGCTTATAGATTGGTTAGCTCCTAAAAAAAATGGCCACTCCAGGCTACACAGTACTGAAGCCAAACTAGGTGTTAATAAGATTTTGACTTTTCGTCTTAACTCTACTCTTTTTTCTTGTAAAAGTTCGCTTTGAAACATCAATTTTGGAATTTCCATAAAGCTTGTGGTCCCACTACTACATATTTATAGGTTATTGGTGTATTAAGAAACCCGCTTATTTTCCTTGGGTACTATCATACTAGCAGGGATGTTATGAATATCTCATCAAGTGCATTCCCCCCCAGCTATGCTTTGAACTTCAGCAGATAATAAACACAGGCTGCTGTTTTAAGTTTGAGCCATGTCTGACCATTTCAGAATTAAAAATCATGTATGTCTTGTATATTTCTGAGCACATCCTCATTTAACAATATTTGCTCACAGGATTTCTTAGCTTAAGGCAATGTAAGATATGCTATATTATTGACTCCTCTAGATGCAACATTTCAGGATAATATGGCATTTAGTCTCATTTTACGGTAAGCTTATAATGGCAGCAAAATATAGTTCTCAAATTTGAATTAAAATGGTGAATAGTATTTAGTAGAGAATGCATGATATTGAATATCTGCTAAATTTTAATTGTTTTAATCCTTTCCAACTTTTTATTGCAAGGTGATAGGTGCTGATTCTTTGAAACAAAAATGGCAAGTTAGAGGCTATTTACTAACTATAAATTTTCTTTGATGTATTACTTCTTCTTTCAGACAACAGTGGCATTTGTAAGCTTGATTGTTACAACCATCCCATTACTCAATGTAAGTATTCTTGATTTCCCATTGGTTAGCACTATTCATAATTGGTTCCCAAAGGCATTCACATTTGTATTCCACATTATACTTTGATAATATATAGAAAGTGCAATACTTCTAGATCTAAATGTTTTATACACAAAATTAATAAGGATCTAATTTATTTGAATAAGGTTGGACTATATTCTTGTTAATTGACATTTATTGTTACAATTTGTGAAACCTATTTGATTCTTGTTGTAATGTAACTCTTCTTTTTATGAGATATATGCTTGGTTTGGCTAATGCGGTGCTGGCAATTACAGCATTTTTCTTTAAGTACTAATATCATGTTTGAGGATTAAAGAGAGGTTTTTTAGTTGTTCCATCATGCATTATTGTGTTGCAATAAATGGGAGTGGGAAATAACAACCAAAGAAAAAGTGGAGATCATTGGTTTTCAGATATAAGACGTGATGCTGCCCAGGTGCATGACAATATGCAATAAACAGTTACACAAGTTATTTGATACTAAATGTGAATCAACTGAAAATTTATAATAATTGAACAAATTTAATGTCATATTTTAAAGTAATATTATTCTTTACTAATGATTCCATTTCAAATCTTAAAGTACATAGTATAAATTTACAAAAATCCAAATGCACTAGAGTAGGTTAGTAATCTAAAGCTAGATCTTGTTTTGTGTTGCTTTTTGATTTATTTACTTGTAAAGTTGGACTGCTACTAATCTGACCATAGCCAATACGTCCATGGGTAAGGTCTTCCAGCATGCCTTCAACATTAATTTGCAAAACCTTCAAAGGAAGCTCATCCTTGATATCATCTTGTGAATTGCTAAGAATCAAATATCATATGAGGAAATGATGCCGACATATACCACTATGCTTAACTCAAGATGCATGATGGTTGAATGCGACCTAATCTTCAATATACTCAGAAATAGAAATACCTTTGAGGCTGGGTTATACCACACAATATCCTTCAATCCAAGATATCTCCTGCCACAATAATCAAACCTACTAACCACCATATCTTTACACTGCTGAATACAGCTAATCCATAATCCATAATCCTTTATCTCAATATGAACATCTTATACAATAACCACTTATCTAATAATAATTGGGGAAGGTAAACCTGTAACCCACAAGATACACATTTAGCTGACCCATAAAATTTAATTCCCTCACATCATAAGAAATACAACTAAATTGGATCTTGTTTTGCACGATCTTTAGATCTTCATTTGGTTTGTTCTGATTCCAGTTGGGGTGTAGAGAATCTTCCACCTCTATGGGCAAATATACCACACCACTTTCCCTTGTTGATTAATTGATCCCTGAATGACCATCAAGCAATGTTTCCTATGGTTCGAGTGTTTGTGGATTGGCAAGTTTGAGTTATCTACTAAGCTTGTTTATAAGGTCAAAAACCAGGATGACAAAATTTGAGCAACATATAGGGTAAATGGAAAACAATCCTCTTGTGAGCTACTTCAAGGGGGGGTTTCATACACTGAATTGGCTTCTTCCTTGGCAGTGACTTAAAAACACTACCTTTAACTCTCATCTTTACCTGATCCTTTTACACATCCCCCCAGCATAGTTTGTCCTTGTTAAACATGCAAAGGAAATCCACTATAATATTATGTTACAGGCCACTATGACTTCCACCCACCTTCAGAATTCATTAGACAAGGGCCTAATGACAAGCTCCTAATGTGCAATATCACTGTAACCAACTTGGAAACTACCATCTGTCCAAATATTTTGTTCAGCCCTTAAAGTCCTCATAACATAACAAAGCTGAATGCAAAACTAGTCTTTTTGCATCTGAAGGAGGTGTAAGGTAACATATGTTCTATGCATTTCTATAGATGTTATGTGATTTCCAATCAAACTGTGAATCATCTTTGCTTCATCTGAAGTATTCCAAACACAATGAAATTTTAATTGTGTTTTTAAGCAAGAGATTTCATGAAGTGAACAAAACAAGTTGAAAATATGTGCACACATCTTTAATTGTTCCCCTCTTTCTACACAATCATCGACATTATCTTTGATAACTTGGACCACATTGTCAACATGCCCTGAAAATGGAGTCAATGAAAGGTGCATGATAAGAATGAAAGTAGTCATTTTTCAAAAGTCCAATTGTACAAATTCCTATTAGCATAACAAAACTACAAAGCATAACAAGACAAAGAGCAGTGATCTTACCTTTGGGCCTAACAAGAAAAAAGATGAAAGCTCTAAAGAGCTCTGATAGGGATAAATGAAGAAGGCGCTCCATGTGGCTACCCAGTGGCTAGAGGAATTATACACTCTAGGATTATGGTTGCACTCACAAAACTTCAGATAGATTCATTATAATGGCAGAAGAACTGTATGAATTCACATTAAAGAACCACACACAAAGCTGCACCAAAATTATTATGTTCCTTATCACCATAAAATGGTATACTAAATGTATAATTGTAGCACTCGAATATGAGTCTAACTCAGTCAAACCTACTAATCTAAGAGTGAGTTGAGATATCTATGACTGAGACTATAAGAGTGAAATAGGCTAAAGTATCAATCAAGGATATTATAGCATTTACTCATGATTAACAATATTATTATTCAGTTAATAATGACTAATTTAGAAAAATGAAAAAAAACCTAAGTAGCAGGTCTAGTACTAGAGGTATGGGGGAAAGAATGAGGAACTTGGAACAATCCACCCTAAAGAGCAGCTCCTTGAGCTTGTAAAATGTTTCATAGCTTAAAAACTTGGCCTGTGTAAGTGTGGTGGAGATGTTCATCACCTGCTTCTTTGTTTGACAATACTTCAAGTCAATGATTTCATCACAGACCAGTTGCTGATATAGTGGACTTCTAAGCATTTGGTGCACTGATGTTCCACTCGATTCTTTGAGACATTGATTGCACTCTGATCATCACACCGCATAATCATGGGCTGCTTCAACTGAATTCCAATCTCTAACAGGATTTGATGAATTCAAATGAATTCAGTAGAAGCATTACCAACTCCTTTGTTCTCAGCTTTTGTGGAGGAAGGGTCAATGGCTAACCATGTCATGCTTGACAAAACAACCAGGTTGATCCAAGATGAAAAGCATAGCCTGAGGTGGACTTGTGACCATCGATGTCACCAAATCAATTGAAGTTTGTGAAACCCTGGAGTTCTACTATTTTCCTATTGAATATCTAATCCAAAACTGATGATTACCCTTGATGTATATGAGAATATTCTTTGCTTCCTTCCAGCAGATCTCATGGGGCTCAAGCATGAACTGAGGGACAAGGCCAACAAAAGAGATGATAGGCCCATTATGTGTAAGTAAATGAGATTGCCAAACAATTATCTATACAATGTATTATCTATTAGAGGTGTAGAAACCTTGGCTAACATCATGATATTGGAGAGAAATGGTGTAGGTGAGGATTAAGTAAATCACTTGAGCTTATCATGCATTTTACACTTTATGAGGTTGGCTTATATTCTATCGCTTTATTTCACAGCTTTGAGTATCCGCTGTTTAAAAATAATAAAGACTCATTCATAAGCATTGACTTAAGTTTACTTCCCAAATGTTCTTTAAATGCTGCGCAATACATTTGCATATAAGTTGGCCTCTATCATATATTCCATTTGCATATAAATCGGCCTCTATCATGTATTATTCGGCTGATAATACTTGCATATCTTATATACAAATCAGCCTTTAACATTGTGACTATGCGCTGTCATAATATTCTATGCAAATCTTTATAAACTTTTGAAGCATCCTTTATTTATATGAATGCATGTATTCAGCGCCATTCTTACGTATAGCTCGCGCCTTACCTTGTATATGTGCTAGCTTATATACATAACACTTAATGCTATATAAACATCGCTATATTCATTAGTTTAAGCGCTTATATACTATATATATATATATGTCACTAAATAGCATTAATGCTATACCACATATATATATGTATATGTATATATATATACTAATATATATATTTATATAAATATCCCATGTCAATCAAGTATGTATACATTCGATATACAAATGAAATACGAACAAGTTAACATTCACACAATAATAACAACCATATCGACTGTATATATATATATATTCCCATTCTATATTTGAATGTATAACTCACATTATCATATTCCACAAATATTAACACGTGTATATTCATACTCATATACATATATATACATATATATACACTTCTCTAATAAGCATTAACGCTTACGTGTGTATTTGTATATATATACACACATATATATTATATAGCAATATGATAGTCAAGTAATCCATTCGATATTGAATGATTATGACCACGTTATTATATTTACAAAAGCATCATATTAAACATTTATATACACATATGTTGTCATACTCGTATGGACATCCCATTATATCCAACGTACACGTATGTCGACATATGCATGTATATGCTTATATGCATATATCCCGAATACTCTTTCAACCATACAATCAAGCATAGTAATATAAGGAAGGACTCATAAGTTCCAAACATATAAACATCATCCAAGCATGCATTCAACGGTAATCATGACCTTTACTAATGCAAACACCTCACACTAAGGATGACTTACCAATTCCCAACACAATAACTTGACTCAACCGTTCTACTATGAGTGTGTGTGTAAGCTCAGATAGGTTTCATTTAGGGTTATGCGACCAATCACTTCTCCTAAGTGATACTTCCCCTCCATCTGGAGGATTAAACCTGTCCCAGCAACCAACTCAGCACATTTGCAATGGTAGTTGGACATTCGTAATATATCCATATAGCAATACATGTTCATCATCAATGTAAATGTAATTACTCTTCCAAGGCAATAATACCTTAATACCTATTTTAGTATTCCATATGATTAACAGGCATATCAAAATCATGATTACATTTACCATCCTATTTACCTGTGAAGGTAAAAGTAAATCAGTAACAACAAGACAGGGTGTGACATTATTCGACACAATGTGCTGCATTTGTATGCCATGCTTCTTGAAAAAGTCTTCAAAATTGCCATTGACATTACCCTAAGTACCTTGATGGACTTTCCGAACTACTTTTTGGTTATGGTTTTGAACTTTCAAAATTTCATAAGGGCCTCATTCTTATGCCTTAAGAAGTAAAGCCATGTTTTGTTTGCTATTATTTGGCTAAAGTAGCAATTGCACATGATGATAGAAACTAACATATTATACCAAGTAGAGTAACATAATAAACACAACAAGCTTTACTTAAATAGAGTTTGCTTACATACAAGTAAATCAGGGAAGACCACGCCAAGATCAGATGCTTTCCTTGTCTACGATTATTCAATATAAAAGGGGCCAATGGTTGTTGGCTAGGACAAAGCTATTGGGAATTGCTACAACTAGACATGAGCAAACAATCCAAAGCCATCAAGTTAACTAATGAAATAGTCAGCTCGACAAACTAACAAAACATTACAAATTCATTTTACGCTAATTAAATCTTCCCCCTACAAAAGAAGTTGGATTTCTAGCTGACAAAAATAAATTACTAAGCATCAAGGGTAGTAGACGTCCTGTTGTGACCTTTTCACACATCACCCCATTCAAAATGGGTACCCCCCTAATTTTTGCTCCGTTCTGGTCTTTTGGCTTTGGTTTTGCAGATGTCTCTCTCTGTTCCTTCTGTCCTTTCGGAGATGCACCTATCTTTGGGCCTAAGTTGAAATTTTGGCTAAGTCTATGAAATTAGGGTTTTCATTCTTTAGGCTGGTTTGAGGTTAAACTGATTGAGCAAATTGAAATCTGAGCTTGGCTTTGCAATCTAGAGGCTTCAGGTAGGTTCCCATTAAAATTTCACTAAATTCTGACAACTTACTATTTTTAGTAAGTACTTAATTTGGGATCTTTTCCTCAGGATTTTGGAATTCTGATTGCTTCACCACGTTTAGAACACTTCAAAGTGCTTGCACGCAAAATTTAAGCAAATTCTGACAACTTTCTATTTTTAGTAGTTTTGGCTTCGGGAGCAATTTTTAGGGTTTGCATGTATGATTTTTCTATGCATGTCAGGATAGTCTTTCTAGGTTTTTCAAGAGCTTTGCGATGATATAACATGCAAATCAAAATGGCACTTACTATTTTTAGCAGGTTCGCCCCAACAGTCCTAGATCTTTAGTTTCGAGAGCAGAGCAGTGCTGAATAGAAACGAAATTGAACGAAGGTTAATTGAGGAACATGCAAGTGAAATTAGGGTTTCCAACTTTGGTGCTTAAAATGGGGGGTAAAACTCGAGAAAAATGAAAAACTGATGTATCCCATTGCGATCAGCATCTTTCAGGGAGTCCACTGGTAAAATTTGAGCGTAATCTGCATACTTACTATTTATAGTAAGTCACTTCCAGAACAAGGCTAAAAATAGTAGGTGAGCACGAAAGGCAAGTGTGAACAGGTTAGATAGGTCATGAAGATCGCTTTGGGCAAATATCAAGACAGGAGGAGTTGCAGAAGTTTGAGAATCAAGAAGTTACTAAAAATAGAAAGTGAGGGCGAGCAGGTTGAAAATAAGCTAAGTGTTCAAATACGCCAAGGTGGGAGACAGGAAAGCACAAATTTGTCTAAGGCATGAGTTTTCAGAGCTCTGGAGTGGAAATGTGCCCATGATGAAGGAGGTTTGAGAATTTTCTAAGTCACAAAAATGGAAGGACCCCCTTCCAAATGCGCCCATGATGAAGGAGGTTTGAGAATTTTCTAAGTCACGAAAATGGAAGGACCCCCTTCCAAATGCGCCCTCAACTTGAAGCTCCCCCTTTGGAATGCGCCCTCAATTTGAAGAATAAGGGGTAAAATGCGCCCAAGGAAGAGAATGTGTGGGATAGAAAAGTTTCCAAGGCAAAAGTGAAACTACAACCTCCTAAATGCACCCATGAGGAATGAGTTGATAAAAAAGTTTCTAAGGAAATACAAACTCTTAAATGCGCTCTCATCACAAGATCCATTGAATGCGCCCAACAAGACTTGAGATAAGAATTTTTTCCTAAGGCATTAAACTCAAAGCTCAAGGGGTAAAATGCGCCCAAGATGAGTAGGTGGCAAGAAAATTTTCTAAGTCATGAAAATGGAATTAGACCCCTCCAAATGTGCTCAAGGAAGAATATGTTGGCTAAGAAATTGTCTGAGGCAAGAAATCAAATACACAAGGTAGTAAATACGCCCTCAAGGAGATTGAAATTTTTCTAAGGCGTAAAGCCTAAGTAAGATAGCTAAATGCACCCCAAGGAGGAATGTAAGTAACATGAAAACCTTATAAGGCGTGGAAATTCTCCAAGCCCCCTCAAATGCGCCCATGATGAAAAGTTATGAGGGAGTCAAAGTTTGCTAGAGAAAGATGATAAACTCTATCGGATATAGAGATCAATCAGAACATGGAAATTAGGGAAGTGAAGTGAATTTATATTATAAGTGTTTTGATGCTCTTCTTTTTGTTTGTTTTGCAGGGTGAACACCGGGACCAAAGCATGATGACTTGGGGTGAGGGAGCAAGTACTCTGGGACAACATTAAAACCTTAGAAGGAGAAAAGTTACATGTTCGAAACTCCTCCATGATGTCTCATTTGTGCCCAAACCATGAAGGGAGATGTTGGAAGAAACGGCCAAGTGTTGGAATTTCTCCACAAAGACCTAATATGCATACTTCGCACAACCCAAGATGCAATGGCAGCAAGGAGGAAAATCATCATCAAACAGGAGAAAGAGGTCACAGTCTTGGAGTTTTAGATTGAGAACATGCCTGCCATATCAGTTCAAGAAGTAGAAGCTATGACGATCAAATTGATCGCGTTTGCAGTCAAAGAGAAGGATAATGGAACGCGTTTTTGGATGAGAATCTTTTAGAAGATAATGGGCATTAAATGCTCATAGTGGTCAAAGGGAGAGAGTGGGCATTCTGTGCTCATTTATTATCCCACTCCTCCACTTTCTAGCAATTTTTAGGGCAGAATCTTAACTAGGGCTTATGTGGCTAAATCTGAGCCCTTCATTGTATTTGAATCTGAACCGTCCATTGGAATTGGCCAACTATAAAAGGGGCATTCCCCCTCATTTGTACATTATTAGAAGATAGGAATAGATAGATAGATAGATAGGATAAGAGAGTAGAGCATAGAGAGATTGATAGCATAGATTGATAGGAAGAGGAAGGAAAGTTTTCAAATTGAATGCTTTGTAAGATATTGTTGTGAACACTCCTATAATAAAAAAGAGTTATCATTGCTTGTGGTTTCATCTTTTATTATGGGTAACTAGCAAGATTTCTTCTTCCTTCCAATTCACATAGAATCTTAAAGTAGAGCTTAGAGTAAAGTAGATATTAATTCATGCATGTAGATAGTTGTGGAATGTGGTGGTCAAATTGAGCGAGCTTCATTAATCCATACCACTAGCAAACTCACTGATGGTGGATTAGCCTTGTGTGGTCAACTGGAATATTATGTACTTAACTTCGATTATGATTTATATGTTGGTATGCGTCGTTGTGATGGTATCTTCATGTTGAGTTGTGATCTGAATACCTCAAGTTAGTCCTTTGAAGATTGCACTGGTTCTGTGGAAGCTGTCCAAGGTGAGGCAAAGCAGAGCTTGGTTTAAGTTTGCAAGAGTTGATCTCCACATCCCGTTCTTAGAGTAGACCATAGCTTTCCTTAATCCCTGCATCCATTTAAATTCAGCATTTTCTGGCTAGTTTAGGAACTCGAGCTTCATTGATAAATCTTCCTAATCTTAAAAGTCCTTTCAAGTAAGCAATTACGTAAGTCCCCTTGAAATACCAACAAATCACATCATAAACAATTGAGTCTATGTCCACTGCATGAAGGAACCTCGGAGTTGAATGCATGATCTTTCGCAATCTTAGCATGCAAGATATTTTGATCAAGAGAGGATAGAGTAGCCATTGGAAACTTTATTCTGTGTTGGTGTGGTCATAAAACACCCGTCAACACGTCCCTAGGGGTGCTTCAGCTTATGTTGAAATGGAAGAGGTGCCAAGAGTGTTGACATGTTGTAAGGTTCTCCACCAATTATGGATAATTTTTTTGATTTTTACGTGTTTGACAATGTAGGCATTTTGTCAAACAGTTTACAGGCCTTTGAGGTGAGTATATTTTCTCTATTTTCTTTATGCCTCAACAATTCCCTCAATAACCATTATAGAAATTAATTACCAGATTTGCAAGATTGACATCCCAACTCTCTTTCAGACACACATATGGCATATAAATACTGCAGATACAGATATAATATATTTTCAAGAATATATGGTATACACAGAGATTTGTAATTCTAACCTGTTAGCGCACAGTCCAAATTTATTTGCAATATTGTTTGGTAGGGACAGAATTTGATTGATATGACAGCCTTAAAGATAAATCCTCAGCTATGCAGGTGCAGCGGTAGGATTTGCATCGCTTTCCTCTCAGTTTTTATACGCCCCCTTTGCCTTAGCTCCTCCTTTAATACGTCACTTTGTAATTACTTGTGAAATTAAACCCGACTCAAATTTGTAGCTTGTCTCATGTCTTTCTATGAATCGGCGACTTCATACAAGTTTAGGAAAATAAGTTTTGTCCTTTAAAAACTATGTTCCATGGAGTCTAGGAATGGGGGGGTTCAGTGGCCTAGATTTGGGGATGTTGGTGCAAATATATATAGTACTTGAAAAATTAGTTATAAAAAAATGTACAAGGAATATCAAATGAAACTTGGAAATATTAAACACATTGCATTGAATAATGAAAATAACAAATATTGGTATGTTTATATAATATTCAAAATGATGATTACATTCAAATACAACTGGCCAATGGCCTAATGCCTTTGATCATCCCTAAAGTCCATGCCAAACTCCTCATCACTCAAATTGTCAAACTCCTCAAGGTCAAACTCCAAGTCAAACCAATACCAACCAACTCTATCTGTGTTGCATCATCATCAATCTATGTTGGGTCCTTTGGCTTTACATCTCATCAAGCTTCTAGACTCTCCTTGTACGTACATGTGTTGTAGTCAATGAAATACAAGTCACTATGTTAGTATGTACAACTACAAGCATTTTTGCCCTCCTAGAGGTAAGCTTGTTCCCCTTAATAGAGTGGATGAAGCTATAAGTAGATCAATTCCTCTTAGTAGCAAAAGAACTAGAAACCTAGGATAGTAGATGAATGATTAGTGTTGTTGTCAAACAAGTAGGCCCATGCATAGTCCATAGAATTGGATCCACTTGTGCCATAGTCGCCCTATCTAGTTTGGACTCTTTTGGATATCCCCTAAGAGTGGAAAATTTTGACAACCCAATATAAATGATGCTACTATTCGTAGAACCATACATCTTCTAAATAGCCTTCATGAACCCTACCTTCACCTTAGCATATTGCATAGGGTTAACTCTTCTAAACCTTTGTATATACCACTTTGAGTTCAATGCACAGGCAGCCATGTGCAAGGGAGTGTTGAATTTCACCCATCTTTGATAAATGATTGGCTCAACGTGTTCATTGTAAAATTACAATGTGGGGTCTATCTTTTGCACAATGACCTTCACTTGGCCAAGCATATAGTCAATGCACTCATACACCTCTCCATATCTAATGACTTTGAAGGCTGAAGTAATGATGGAGAGAATGTATTTCACATCTGCTCAAAAAGTGTCCTTCACCATCTCGGTAGCCCTAAGGAAGTAAGAGCATTTTGTATACGTGACCATGATGTTGACGAGTGGACAATGCTTGATGTCCATCCACCCATCCATGACTGTTGCATCCACTAGTAACTTTGGCAACCTTCATTTTCTCCATTAGAATATTAATCTTGGAATAATTGTTATCCAAGATTGTTGTCCTCAATTTTGTCTCCCCTCCTGTCACATATCATTGTCTGGCTCTTATTATGTTTGCCATAACCTTCTTATAATAAAGAGAGCGAACCGCATGGAATGGAATGCCATTGGCAAAGAAGAATTTGCCAATGGCATCATTTGCCTCATGCCTTATTTTGCATATTGAATAACTTTCTCACCGTGTTTGCAACATCACCACTACTAGCCATTCTATGTTTCCCCTTAGGATTTGCTGCCTCGGAATGAGATGGGCAAGTAAGAAGTTGTAGCTCTTGGAAAGCTCTAGCACTAGTAGGAGTAGGACCCTTTGGTTGTAGGGTAGGAGCTGTAAGTATTTTGTCTTCACCACAACCCCACAATCTATTTATTTCAGTCCTTTGTTTGAGTGGCAGTTGGCCAGATATCTCCATACCTTTGCCTCAAACATGAAAGAGGTGTGCATTAGCTCTCGTAATGCTGCTTTGAAATTCAAGTTGATAGAAGTGACATCTCCATAGCCTAGTGCCCCTGATGCCTTAGGTTTTTCGTGTAGGTTGGTTGCAAATTGTCTTAAAAGGGACTTCTTATCAAAGGGACCCTTGACAAACTCTTCTAATAAATTGGAAGGGCAATTAAAACATGCAGTTCCAATAGAATTAGTTGTCTCAGCCTTGTCACCTCTCCCCCACCCTCTAAACTTAGAGTCTCATAATCAACCACCATAGGCTTTTGCTAGCCCTTTTTATCACCCATGCTTTGAGTACTCATAGTGACATTGGAAGAAATGAAATTTATGATTGAAATTTTAAACCATACATGCCATTATGCATGTGTTCAAGACCCAAAGATTTTCATTTTGTTTTCCTTACTTTAGGCTGCATGCACAAAAACAAAGGATACACAAAAATAGTAATCCTTGTTTTTCAACCTTCGTCTACCAAGGATTTCACTTTTGTTTTTCTTACTCTAGGTTGCATGAAGTGCAGAAGCAAAGAATACACAAAAGGTGAAATCTTAATTTGACTAGTATTAATGTTTAATCAATTATTTATGCAAATTTACAACAACATTTAAAAAATTAATTTAATAAATAAATTTTAAAACCTAAAATACTGCTGTTATAAATGTAAAATCAATACTTAAAGTTAAAACCCTAAACGTTGTTTTTAGGATTGCCTAATTGATGTTTTGAGTAAAAATAGTTGTTCAGCAATCCTTAAAACACGAGTCTATGAACAATTTATTGCATATCTAATTTGAAAACAAAACAAAAAACTACCACATAATCATTGATTTCAGATTAAGCCATTTAAGAATGAACATTAAAAATTAAAAATGCAAATCCCAAAAGATGAAGGGCAATGGCATACTTTGAAAGCTTGAGGGCTTCTAGCTTGACGAATTTGATGAAACTTGAACGCTTGGTACTTGCTATCCCTTTTGCTAATATCGTCACTCTTGCTATGCAGTTGTCGCACTTGCAGCCTTGCTCAATGCTTCCAAGCTTTGATGGTGATTTGGAGTGTGGGTGTGAGGTGTATTTATAGTTATTTTTGGAGTGCTTAGGGTGTGGGCAGGGCCCATAAACTATTAGGTTAGGGCTGGAGGCATGAACATCAAGAAAAATATTTGATTTTTTAAAATTGGTTTTTGGAGGTGTTTGGTGCAGGATACAGTTGGCTATCTCGGAGACTTTCAAGAGACTTTGGGGAGTTTCCTTGAAGTCTTGGATGTCATGATGTCTTCCCAACGTCTCCAACAAGGGAGATACCTTGGAATCGTCCTCTTTTTGAGGGAGATGCCTAGTGATGGTGGTGGTGGGATAGAGGAGGGACATTTCCCAGCCATCCCCATGTCTCAAGGACATCCCCATTTCCAGAAATGCCACTTTTCCTGGGGGGATGCATTCTCATGGAACACTACAAAAAAACCAAAGCAGAATGAATAAAGCAGAGACAGAAAGCACATTGTTCTAGAAATGAGAACAATACTAATTTGAAGAATTCCTCTAAATATAAGAAAAAATGCTTTCATGCTAAATAGAAGTCTTGCACTCAGCTAAGAATATAAAACAAAAAATCAAAGCTGTTGATTTCTGTACCTTGCTGAAGGATTACAGCAGCCAAGCAACATGTTCAGAAAACTAACGATGATTAATTGAAATGGAATACTATTCTCCTGAGCTGATCAATTCGTTTTCAAGTTGGTTGCTTCTCATGGTATTTGCCTAAGTTACCAGTCCGCCCAGTCTGAAGCCAGGGTCTGGTTTGGTTTGATACAAATTCGCCCAACGGGTCCGGTTCGAATCAAATTTGATCTTGGTTCGGATTTCTGACTATGGGTTCAGCTAGGGTTCGAAACCCTGACTGTGGGTCTGGTCAGGGTCCGTTTTTTTCGAACCCGGGTAGAATTTCACGCCCAGCTGGACTTTTTCAACTTGATTTTGTAATTTTTAATTATTTTTTTGACTTTTTGTTGACTTCTAAAGACTAATATATTCCCTCTAACCCTAATATTTGCCTCTTAACACATGAAATAGGTAAAAAGATACTCATTAAACAATTTGTGAATGAAAAACAAGGTTTTTTGCCTCCATTGCTGAACTTCCTCTCTTGCTTCCACAAGGAGGTGGGATATTGAGCCAGAGCAGCTTGACTTGGATGCTTCCACAAGTCACTTAGCTGCACTTGATATTGATGATGACTGTGAGCCTGAAGCAGCTACTGAGCATAAGAGTGGTAGTGTCAATGCTTGTGCGAGTGCCACTGATGCTATTTGTGGTTCTACACAAAATGTAGCATCTAATGATGCTGATGATGATTTTTCTGATGACCCATATGATTCAGATTGATCAATGATCAATAATGGCTGATTGTAAACACTTGACATTTTTATGTTTGAACTTTAATTTATAATTCTATATCATGACATTTGAGTATCACTAATATTTTAATATTTGACTATGAAAGTGGTGGTGTATTTTTGCTATGTTATTTGACTATTAATATGGTGGTGTATTCTGAACTTAATTACTGCTGCAAATATGTGTATATTTCTGATTTTTATATGTTTTTGTATTACCGAACCCAAAACGAACCCAACCCCAAAAAATTTTTTGCTCGAGCCAGCGAACCGGATCCTCGAACCCGAACCCGAACCCAAAACCGAACCGGTAACTTAGGTATTTGCTTTACAAAAAAGTTGTTAATTTTTTCTAGGTTTTATAAGGCTGTGCATGGCCTTTATGTGGGTAATGCTCAGTTGCCTCCTTTAAATTAACATTTAACTTTTTAAGGCTTCAACACACTTGTTGAACTCTCAAATTTTTTCAACTGCATTGTAGGCTTTGTTTCTACACCAGTTGTTACTTTCTATAGTTGTTTGTTTTGAAGCAACAGAACCATAGCATCTTTTCAAGTGAGAAAGTTGTGAGGAGTTAAGGGAACAATGAATTCCTTTGCTGTGCTGGATATCTTGCTAGCAAATTGAAAAACAAGAGTAGAAATAGAACTACATTGCCAGAAGTAAGAAAAAACAAATGATTGAATTGGAATGCATCAAGAAGAATCCTCACAAAGAAATTGGGCCTGATGTTTTGCATGTGCAAATAGCAGAAGGCACAAAATTACTGTTGCAGCCCCACCAAGAAATGTTGTTTCATTTACAAAATATTGCCTTTGTAGCGCCCCCTCAATGACCTTGAAATTGCAAAATACAACAAAGCAAAAAATGAAACAACACATTACAATGTTATTGATGATCCTTAGTAGGTCATATCTTCTTCACAGAGGAATTTTTACATAAAAGTCTGTTATTTTAACTCGTATTTTTTTTTGTAAATTCTGTTATTGTAACTTCTTGTATTTTAATTTATTTACTTTATCTATTTTGGAAAGTATTGTTAACTATAAAAGCACAAGAGCATTAGGGGGTACAAATAACATTGTTTTACATATCAAATAATATTTGCTAGGGGGCCTATGGCACATTTTTTTGTGCCTTATGATTTTATTTCTGTGCACAGTATTAGACACTTTATTTGTGTAGATTCTTCCTGGTGTATTTCCAATTCTACAATTTATTATTTCTTCCTTTTAGCAGTGCACTTTTAAGTATGCTCTTTCTTTTCAATTCAGTTGCATGTTCTAGATGATGGCAAGAATTGATTCCTCACAGCTCTTCACTTTCAATAGTTGTGTTACTTTAGAGCAAAGGAATGTACAAACTACAAAGTAACACCTGGCACAGAAGCAAAGTTTAACAATGCAGTTAAGAAAATTCAATGGTTCAACAACTATGATGAAGCAGTAATTGTTATCAGTCTCAGTGTCACGCCTAAGCTTAATTTTCACATAAAGAGTAGGTGCAAGCCTTGTAAATATTGAGAGAATTATGAGATTGAAATCTTGGCAAGTATTTGCTTTACTTGTGAGTACTCATGTGTAGATTAGGGTCGTGTGAGTATTTGCTTTACTTTTTGGCGAGTACTCACCCAAAAAGCATAGAAAAAGTCAGCTGGCATAAAAAATATTAGTTCGCAATCATTTATCATTTGCAGGGACATTTCTGTGATTTGGAGTGAGGATTGATTTATTTTAGAGAGATATTAGTTGCATTTAAAAAATGGCATGCTGTCTCTCAACCCCACTTGGGGCTCTATCCCATACCCCTTGTGAGGGGTGGCAGTGCTGCCCCTAACCCTCAATTTAGTTTTTTAAAAAGAAAAAAAAAAGTTTTGGGCCCATGTTTTTCACAAATGAAATTTGTAAAATATTAATACGGATATGAAATTTATAACCATATGACACTATGATGTGAATCGAACTTGTTTATTGATCTATAAATGAAGGAAAAACTACTTATGACCTTTATAAATTCAATTTTATGCATGTTTTTTAAGATTGTTTTATGAATTTTTTATTTGAATAACTCTTTGGCAAAGGAGATGCCATAAGAGGCCACCAACTTGAGTATGAATTGATCAACTTAACTCCACAATACTTTGATGCATTTCAAAATTGATAATTTTAGTTTTATTTTCACGAAATTCAACTTATACATTGCTAGATAGTAAAGAAAGATGCACAACTAACTCTCTCAATTTTATCCAAACTAGGAAGTCCTTACCTTGTGTTTCTTAACATTTCATTCTATTGGACATTCATTGGATTAATCTTTTAAAATGCCCACCTTTGAAGAGTTTGTAGTACACCACATCAACAAGCAAGTCAAACTCATATAGATGTTGCACTTAAGTGACCTAAGAATAGAACATTTATGGCCAACAATTCAAAAGATTTAAAATTTCCAAAGGCATCTAAGGGTAAGAAAGGGAAAAGAAGACAACACACATTAGACTCTTCTAAGTCCAAGTTTGCTCCTATAGGCATGAAGAGTTCTAAAAAGTGGTACTTTTATGAAAAAAATGGCCTCTTAGAATCCCATTCCTTTAAGAAGCTGCTGGTCTGGATATAAGAGATGGATAAATACAACCTTCATGTTGTAGGTAGCTAAAACATATTAGTCTACTTTAGTTATATTATACAACTGGCAAGTGTAGTTATGGCTCGTTGGTTGATTATATTAGTTTTGGGTAGTTGCTAACAATTGGGAATTCCTCAGTAACCATCGGCAAGTTTAAATACTTTTCTTGTAGTCAAGACAAAGGACCGCATTATGCAAAAAATTCTTAATCCCAATTCTGTATGAAGAGTAGTGATGAAATAAAAGACAATTGTTATACTTTCTCACTTAATATATTGTTCATGTAAGGAAAATTAATCACAAAATGATTACCAAGATATTTGATGTTAAACAAAGGAGCGAAAGCATCGTTAAATAAGATTACAATCGCTTTATTCGTGTATGATAAGAGCAACAACTAAGATGATAAGACCGATAACTAATAAAACAAAAAGAATAAAGAATATTCCTAAAGTCTATCCTAAAAGTTGTTTGATGAAATGACAATGAAGTTACAATTGGTATGGTCGTGGAAGAGTGGATTCTTGAAATTTTTTAGCACCCCTTGATTGTCACAGAACAAGGGGGAAGGCTCTACTTGAGGCATCTTCATGTCTAAAAGCATCCTTTGGAGCCATATTGCCTCACATGCTGCTTTTATTGCTTCTCGATATTTTGCTTCTCAATATTTTGCTTGTGTCAAGGATAAAGCTATTGCTTGTTGTTTCTTGCTGGTCCATGTGACTACACTTGTGCCAAAGCTGAAAACATAACCAGAAGTGGATTTTTTGTCATCTATAGAACCTACCCAATATGAATTTGTAAACCCATCCAACCTAGGATCTTTGCTTCTACTGTACAAAATGCCAAAGTCAAGTGCCTCTTTCACATATCTCAACACCCTCTTCATTGCAATCGAATGTTCTACGTTGGGTGTTGTCATGAATCTAGAATTGAAACTCACAACATAGCTCAAATCAGATCTGGTGGCTATAAGATATATAAGCTCTCCACTAGCTGCCTGTAAGCTAACTCATTGATTGTTTGAGAGTCAATTTTGGCTATAAGTTTCAGCCCTTTCTCTATAGGTGTTGAGATTTTGCAATTTGCCATTCTAAATTTGTCGAGTGAACTCTTGGCATTTTGGATTGTGAAACAAAAATGCTACCACTTGTTTACCAAACTTCTACACCTAGGCAGTAATGTAAGAGGCCTAGATTAGTGAAAGATACCCTCTCAATTTTTCTTTATTTTTTCATTTCAAATACAATGCAACCATGCACCCGTTAAGGTTAGCTTCAAACCAAATGATGCAGAATGGTAACTCTAACCAAGAATACGCCCTAAGACCCGATGTGGGAGGAGGGGTGAGCATATGGTCAGAGGATCCCTAGGATCTAATTAACTCCATAACTGAATTGATTACAATTGAGAGAGAAGAACTAAACTCAACACCAAGAATGTGCACACAAGATCCTTTAGAAGGCGAGGTGCTAACATATGGTGGAGTACTAACTACAAAACTGAAAGAACTTAGGCGGATAACTAGCCATGAGAGATTTTCCACACTTCCACTAAACAGTGGGGGGAATGAAATTACAAATAAAACAATTCATCCGCTACGGCAGGCATCCACTTGTGAGTGGGAATTCACCACTTTCCAGTGGGTACAAATGAGAGATTATTAAGTTTTTTTTCCACACTGGCGGTAAACCATCCAGGGGTTACAAATATGAGAAATTAAGCACAAGTAAGCAGTAAAGAATGACTGAAACAGTACTATTGTTAACAATCTTACAATGTAAAGAACTACTGCAAATTACAAATGATTACAATAGAATTGAAGCACAAGAAATATAAGATCTCCCACTCTAGAATTCTCTCAATTATTGAAGGAATAAACTGAAATCAAAGACTGAAATAATTCTGATATAAAATCAGCAAACTGAAAGTTTGAACCTGCAAACATCAACTCACCAAAAATGTCAAATCTCTTACCACACTCCACAAACTTGAACCAAACTGAAAGTGTCTCTCTTCTATAGCTAGGCAACCAAGAAACCACCACTTTCCAACCTTCAAACTCAGCAAAGACAACCAGCACACATTCCAAAGCAATAGATGAATGGTACGGCCCTAGGAGAGGGTCGACCTCACTTATAAAATCAGCCACTTCATATTAAATTCTGTCCTTGCGCCAAAAGGGGGGCCTCTAGCATATAGATGGATGGAAACAATACCCATAAGCAAACAAAAATCATACCAAAAGTTGTATATGAAAATCTCCTTCAGCCAAACAATAACCAGCAACATGAAAACTGGAAATATCTCACCAAAACTCCACAATAATGCTCAATATGTACTTCTGGATGAAGTACACTTTCAGATCACCATCTAGGGAACCATAGTTTCAGGTCCGAAGAATGGAGTAAACTTGCTAAGCCTTCCCTTAGCATTATTCTGGATTTCAAACCAGCAGCATAACTTTACAATATTTTCCAAAAAATAAGAATGAATGAGCAATGCATCAATAAATAGGCTCTTCAGCTAGAAAATTAATCAACTTGAAACTCCCACAAGAAACTCTTCAGCTTCCTCCAAGGGACGCCACCTCTCAAGCATTTACTTTTTTGAATTAATAAAACATTACTTTTCATCCTCTAGGCGTCCACCTTTAAGTTGCACAATAAAACATTTAATATAAATATTAAATGCTCAAATCAACCCCTTTATGTCCCCTTTTTAAAAACAACTTGAAGTCATCAAGCCTAGGCATGGGGTACAACTTCAAAACATAAAAATTGACTAAGTCTGGAACTTAGTCCATGGAGGTATAGAAGCCAAAGCCAAAACCAACGCTCAAACTGATTCTGCCAAAAATAGAATGACCCGAGCTGGGTCAAACTGGAGATGATGCCACTGCCATAAATAGACTTACTAAAAATAGCAAATGCCAAAAATAGTAAGTCAACTTCAAATCCATCAGAAAGCCAAACTGATCAGCCACACTGAACTGCAAATGATTGAGTTGCTGCTAGAATGATACTGCTGAAAGATAGACTTACCAAAAATAGCAAACTACTATAAATAGTAAGCTTGCAAAGCTTCATCTGAACATCAACTGAACAGTAAACATGACTTACTATAAATAGTAAGTGTTTCCAAACGCCTTTTGAACACAGACCGGGAAGCCAACAGTAAGTGCTTGAAAAGGTTGTCAGATGGAGATACATGTTACACCATTCTGAAGCTCTCCAAAAACCCATAAAACTCCACCAGACATGCATCAAAAACTCTCGCATGCAAGCCCTCAAAACTGCATCTGAAACCTCCTAAAAAATATGAAACCCTAATTTCCAATTCTACTTAGCCTATGAGTTTCCAAAAATAGGCTAAAACCAATTGAAGAGTGTAGGGCTAAATCGGGGACATTACAATTAGTCATGTCAGAAGTTGTACTCATATTTGATTTGATCTTTTCAATTGTGTGTGACTCATTACCTGTAATAATGATGTCATCTACATAAATGAATGGCAGAATGATTGTAATGTCCCCTTCCTATTCAGTTCAGTATAGTGTACCGTTAGCCTATTTTGTTGGTTCCCGTAGGCTAATGTGTGTGGTTAGGGGACTTTGGAGGTGTTTTGTCTAGTGGTTTGGCAATTTTCAGTGGCCAGTTGGGTTCCAACCGTTGTTGCGAGCATGATGCCTTTGTCTGTATTGTTTTCAGGTTGATTTTCCAGTACTTACTATTTTTAGTAAGTCGGTTTCAAGCACCAGTGGGCCAATTGTTAGTGTTGCTATTTTTAGCAGTGTTTGTGGGTGTCAATTTCAATGTTCGGGCATTGATTAGTATTTGTATTTTAAATAACATAGAGTTATTAAAGTTAAATTAAATATTTAACTTACATTATTTAAATATTTTAAAGTGTCTTTTAAAAGAGGCCTATGGGGAGTCATAAGTCATTTTAAAAAGGGGGCCAAGTTATTTACCTAGAGATGGGCGCTCAAATTGGAGACTTAATGAAGTCTCAACTATTAAATAAAATATCCTCTCTATTTGAGGTGTGGGCTTTGGAGGAGGGTATTTAAGCCCTTTTGTGGTTCATTTGCCATTCATGCTTGGTCGATATCTTTGTTATTTTGGTTGGAGGAGCTAGTTCTTATTCTTCTAGGGTTTGTGAGGATGAAATCCCTTGCAAGCAACATTCTCTATGCTGTTGGAAGACACAGTCTGGAGGATTCTTGGTGATTTCGTTTCAGGAATCACAATTGAGCTTCATTGCAGTCAAAGATTCGTAGTTTGAGCTTCATAGATACATTTCAGATTTGCAAGATCATCTTATTGAGCAGATTGGAGATCATTAGCAGCAGATTTGAGGAGCAATAGTGGCTCCCTTGCTGGCCATACCATTTTCCAGAGATGGTCATACATTTTGAGAGGAGTTTGGACTATTTGAAGGGGCAGATAGGGTTTTGGGAAAGCACTATGTTGGCATCATTTTTTCCATTGGAGGTGCTACTTGCAGCTGGCGTCCATTCTCAGAGGGTTTCAAGTCATATCTTCCTTGTGAGTTCATGATTTGTAACTCCCAGATTTTTTGGCTATTGTTGTGTTAGATAATAGGGGATATTTTATGAATTGGGTTGTCAATATTTTGTGAAAATACTGAGTATTTAAGCTGATATAAAAATCTGGAATTTTCAGCTATGTATTCCCTATATAATGTTTAGTTTTTGAGTTAAAAATATTATTGCAATATCTTCTATTTTGCTGCATTATATTGCTGTATCAAACATTGCAAATATATCACAAAACATTCATCAAAACAAAAAAAACAAAGGCAAAACAGGGCTGCATACTAGAACGACAGCATTGGTATGTACATATTTGTATTCGAAGGACTCCATTGGAATCCCTATTCAACCAAATACTTGTCAATTTTGATGTACCATGACTTAGGTGCCTACTTCAAGCCATATAAAGCTTTCTTCAGTTTGCATACAGAATGCTCCTTCTCTGCAACTTGAAAACCTTGTGGTTGAGATATGTACACCTCTTCTTCCAAATCTCCATTAAGAAATACACTCTTTATGTCCATTTGATGGACTATCCAGCCAAACTGAGTTGCCATGGCTAGAACTAATCAGATGGTGCTCATATTTACTGTAGGAGTAAAGGTTTCTTTGTAGTCAATGCCTTCTCTTTGTGAGAACCCTTTTGTGACCAATCGAGCTTTGTATTTGTCAAGAGTACCATTTGTCTTGTTCTTGACTATGTACATCAATTTGCACCCAATGGGTTTCTTCCCTAGTGGAAGATTCGAGAGATCCCAAATCTTATTTTTCATAAGACTTTCCGGTTCGGTGGCCATGGCCTTTTCCCATTTAGGTTTTCCTTTTGCCTCCTCAAACACTTGTGGTTCATAAACACCCTGAATATTAGCCATTAGAGAAAAATATACCATGTTTTGCTTGCTCTTGCCTCTCGATGATCTACCCTCGATCATTTCACTTACCCAAACATCGCCAATGGTGCTTTCCCACCACTTTGGTTTCTTCTTAGGAGCCTCTCCATCCAAATTATTGTTGTCACCATGACTTGGGCTACCTGGTCTTGTGTGATGTAGATGTTGATCTAGGTGATCATCAATAAATTCTTGTATTGTGACCTACTTGGGAGACTCCTCATGCTCAAAACCCTTTCCACCTTTAGGTGGAGCTAGTTGAAGTTGAACGCCTAAATTCTTAGCCACAATATGTTGGTCTTTAGTAATCTTGAGATATGAAGAAAGCTAGAAAAGCCTAGCTTCCTCATCAATCACAACATCTCTATTGAGAGTTAAGTGGTTAGTGTCAACATCAATCAACCTGTATGCCTTACAATTATTTTGGTACCTTGTAAGCATTAAATTCTTACCCTTAGGATCTAACTTGGTTCTCTTTGCATCTAAAATCTAGGTATATGCAATAGAACCAAAAACCTTAAGATGACTAACTTTTGGTTTCCTCCTAGACCAAGCTTCCTTTGAAGTCTTCTACTACATTGCCTGTGTTGGAGATCTGTTAGCAAATAAATTGTAGTATATACTGCCTCAACCAAAAAATTCTTGGGAACACTCCTGTTCTCCATCATACATTAGTCATCTTTGTGATAGTACGGTTTCACCTTTGAACTACTCTATTCTGTTATGGAGTGTAGGGTGTTGTATATTGTCATTTTATGCCGTATTTATTACAAAAGTCATTGAATTTTTTGGAATAGAATTTGCTTCCATAATAAGATCTAAGAGCGATTATGTCACAACTAGACTCTTTTTCTACTAATGCTTTGAACTTTTGAAATTCATTAAACACATTTGATTTTAATTTTAGAAAATACATCCATATTTTCCTACTAAAATCATCTATAAACAAAAAATATACCTGGCACCAATGACTAATGCCATTTTCATTGGTCCACAAATATCTGCATGAACCAACTATAGTACTATCTTTGCTTTCCAAGCCTATTCATCCTCAATTGGAGTTTTGTGTTGCTTCCTGTTGATGCGTGTTTTGTGACACACACGAACACTGTAGAATAAAGTGTCCTTAGACGCTCTATCCTCTCTTGATAAAAATCACCTTTCGTGCTAAGATTGCGAGATAGGTCACAAGGTAATTCCAATGTTCCAAAGTTGGGGTGCGGATAGGCTCTGTGGTACTATGTGGTTTGCTAGTAACCTAAGGGGCATTTTACTTCAGTAATTCATTTTGAAAGTAAGGGATTGAATGCAGTGTTATATTTTGGGATTTTCTGATTTTGGATAAAAAATGAAAAAAGGGAAAAGGGTGAGAAATCCTATATTAATCCTAAGGAACTAGGAGACTGTAAAGATCAAATGCAACTTAAAGGAAACCATGCTTTGTTTCATCTCGAAAAACGACAACTACACAAAAGCAAGTGCAATCTTCTGGGATTTGTGCTTGAGATTTTTTACTACAAATAACACCATTGAACAATATTATTTAAAGCAAGCATATGAAAGCATCCACATTAAAAGCTCAGTCTAACTTTACGCATCAAATGAAAATCATCCATTCGAAGAAAGTATGAGCTAAGTTACTTCAATCTTCACTATCTATCTTTCGCTCCACTAACAAATAAATATTTAATCTATAACAATCCTATGAGAAAGAGAAAATATGCAACCATGCACCCATTTGACGATAAAGGTTTCAAAGCATCTCATGCAATTATGAATTTTATTATCACAATAGTTTTCGCAACAATTTCATACAACTCTTCTCTTCTAAAATTTAAATCTCTAAGCTAATTCTAACTCAAAAATTCTAATCTCTAATCCTCTGACAATAACTCTTCTGATTTTTTCCGATCGTTTCAAATGAAAATGAAAGGGTACTTATAGAATTCCCAAATACATTGAATGGCCGAGATTAAAACAAGATCAAGGGCCCAGATTCGAACAAGAAAACCCTAATTAGGGTTGCTAAAACATCAACCAGTTGACAAGCAGATGAGTCACCCATTGAGAGTTGCGCCCTTATCCGCTTCAGCAATGCCCCATTGGACGAACCTGGTCACAATGGCGCCAATCTCCTCAATGGTAATGTTTGGCAAGGTACTGACATTGTATTCCAGTAGGTCCAAACTGTCTGCACAATCGGCAAAGACAACTGCCCATTCTGATTCATGCTGCAAGAAAGTATTACGGACAGTCAACAGGTCAAATTCCTTAGTCAGATTTTCTCCCAAGATTGGCATGATGGAAAAAACCTTTTGCACTTCCCTTTGCATATTACCCGGCCGTAAGTCATTTTCTCGTACAATGTCAGTGTTCAACACATCTGCCGCCATATGAAAGATACCATTTTGAATGCCCTTCACTTGTTCATCTATTTTGGCACTTTCTGCCTTCGCCTTTTCCAACACTTCTCTATGCGAGACCAGTGCACAATACCAATTGTTGGTCGTAAGCCGCCCCAGCTGCAATAATTTCTTTGTCAACCAGCCTTTGCTTGGGTATTTTCCTTATGTCACGGAGGCAAGGAATGATTCTATCTTGCAGGCCCTGCAGTCCGTCCCATGCTTCAGCCAAGTTTGCAACCCTTGTGAGTAGGGAAGAAGTTTGCCCATGAGCATGTGCCAACTTCTCCACAAATGCCATTACTTCTCCCTCTTTCCTTGCCATCCATTCCTTTGTTTCCCTGGCAGTAGTTAGTTTTTTTTCTAGATTTTATGCCGGTTCCTGTGATGCATTTGGGAGAAGAGGGGTTAATTGATCACCTTGGTTGAGTGGCCTTGTCAAATGCCGGATATACTCCTTCAGGCGCTCAACCTCCATCTTGTATTCCTTTTTCTTTGTAGTCTCCTTTTCTAATCTGGACTTAATGGTGGAGACGGAATTATCCAGATCTTCCACCTCTTGCCCTTTTGTAGATGGATCGATGTCAATTACAGTAATGGCATACTCGACAGGAGTAATCTCATCCTGCGGCTTCTCTACCGTCGAAACTGCAATCTGCACTGTACGGTTACCAGTCTCATCTCTCTGAATAGTAGAGAATTTCTTGGCAGGCTTTTTTGTATTTGCTTGCTCCAACTTTGCCAAGAAATCATCAATATCATCTGCTTCTGGTGCCTCAACTGGTACCTTGACCTTAATCCTTTCCTTCAGCCAATTTGGAATTGTCGGCTGCTCGACTCCATCATCCTCGTAGTCCAGAATGTCCTGCATGTCTTGGACTTCTTGAATTTCTTGTACAGACGGGTCCTCATGAATTCCCTTTAGGGCTGAAATCATCCCTTCTTGGAAGTCGCCTTCCCTGACATTCATGTCCTCATCTGACTCACAAATCTCCGTGCTAGTTGGAGAGTGATGAAAATCATCCTCAAGCTGCATGGGCTCCATGTCTCTTTCAAGCACTGGCGAAGGAATTCTGATATGTCCCCATGATTCTTCGTCCATAATCAGCAATTGCTCCACATTCCTGGATGCGGCTGAATAAAGGGGTTTAGATTTCTTTAAGATTGGCTCTTCACCTATCGCCATTTCTTTACCCTTTCTTTTCTTTTGGCTGGCAGGTTCAATTAGCTCATCTCCTTGAGAAGCGCTGGCGTTAGAAGAACAAGATTCAGCTTCGCCCATCAAGTCGTAGGTAAATGGTATACCCCGCTGCCTCAAAGTCTATACCTGCTGATCTACCCACCATTGCGAGTACTTAACCACTGGTCTCATAAGAATTGTCAAATCACCTAATTCTGGCTCTGACCATTTGACAGGAGGAAGCGGCAATCCTTCATCATAGCCTGACTGCATATATACTTCATCATCATTCAACTGGTCAGGGACACGAAAGAGTTCCGTTGCCCTAATCATGCCCAAAGGTAATCTTGACCAAAATCTTTTCCTTACTTCATACTCGTCAGCAGCATTTGCCCAGAAGTCCTCAAGGTCAATCCTGTGCCTATACTTCCTTCCGTTCACAGTTCCCATATGATTGAGTGGATCGAAGTCCCCTCTAGATTTGTACGAAGTGAATGGGTACAACTGTATCTCCACTCTGACACTTTCTGCTGCCTGTGATGATGGACAAGATTCTACCATGTTCCCGATGAACAGAGGAAACGTGACGGCTGCTTTCTGCTTTGGTCTCTGGATACTTTGGAATGTTTCTAGCTGCCTCAGTACTTCCAGTAAAATCATTTTGTCAGTAGGATAGATTGGCAACCTGTAAGGAGAGTCCGTGAATCCCTGTATTCGGATATAAGTAAATCTAGGACACTGGATAAACCAGGATCCGTATTTATTGATTAAGCTCTTCGCTTCACGAGTGAGCCTTTGATGGGTTCCACCTTGAAGTATCCGGGTGATGTACATGAGAAAAGCATTGTGTACCCGACGCCAATGTGACCTCTCGCTCAACTGCAATTGTGGATAGCAGTTGTAAACCTTGAGCTCCCTTTCGCCATTGCCGACTACACCTTTGCAGATTAGACCGACATATCAGTAGGTCCGAGCGAGCGAGTATATTATGTAGGAACCCATATGAAAGGATTTGGTCTTCTCCAAGTTGACCAATTGTTCATGAATACTATCACTGATCATCCTTGACCAGTTGATCATTTTGGTTCCGAAAGATACTTCGTCAATGAAGTAGTACATCCAATTTTCAAAAGGCACTCCTTGAGGATTGCCTACCAATCTGTTCAGCAACAAGACTATGTCTCCGTACTCTTCCTTGAAAAATGGCCTAAGCAACTTCTTGGGCAATCTTTTGGTTGAGGCTCTAGGTTTTTCCAGCCAGTTTTTATTCATGTTTGCCATACAAAGAACTTGTTTATCTTCGTATATTTTCTGTGCATCCTCTTTCGACCGATAGTACATTCGGTGGTAAGCCGGAATGCCAAAAGTTTCCTGTATAGCCAATTCGCCTAAGTACGCCAATACTCTGCCATCTGGCGCCTCAATTTGTCTTTCTTCA
Source organism: Sequoiadendron giganteum (assembly GCA_007115665.2). Classification (NCBI taxonomy): domain Eukaryota; kingdom Viridiplantae; phylum Streptophyta; class Pinopsida; order Cupressales; family Cupressaceae; genus Sequoiadendron; species Sequoiadendron giganteum. The sequence goes on from CM021101.1 coordinate 523,341,664, forward strand.
GCATTGTAATGCAAGGCGCATTCCACAATTAGCTCTGGACACTCAATTGTCAGCAGAAACCCTGCAGCTTGAACTATGCCGTTTCGCATCATTTTTTGTGCAATTAGAGTTGGCATGCATGTGTCACTTCCATACATCCTTTTCCGGAATTCTTCTAAGTCAATATGGCCAAGATCAGTGTTAGCAACATTCTTCCATTTGGAGACGATTTTAGATTCCGGCTACGAACCTTTGCTGGCGAACTTCTTTTTTTTTTGGATGATTCTCCGTTGTCCAGCATAAATCTGCAAAATAAATATTTAAATTCAGAAATTGTTTACGCATAAATATATTCCAGCAAACTCGATAAGTTAATTTGTGAAAATAATTATTGTTGGAAATGAAAGAATTAAATTATTTCGCAAAGAGAAAACTTCGTCGGAATAGAGGAAGTAAAGTCTGCCTGGCAATGAAAACTATGTTGCTGCTGAAGTAAATTCGCACTTTCCGCCTTTTACTTCGTAAGAAAAATATAAAACTTCACAAACTTCTCTGCTTCAACAAATTTTCTCAACTTCGCTTTCAAAAGAATGAATGAAAATGAAATGCAAAGCCAATTTAAGTTGAAAGAATCGACCCATTTAGCAAATTTTAATTGTTTCCAATTAATTTAGTCTGAACTCGGTTGGCACTTCTCTTTCAAATAGTAATTTCCATCTTCAGCATCAATCGATAAAGAAAGTTTCCAATTTTGACGCCAGTCGAGTGAAGCTCTTTTTTTTCTTTCTTTTCTCAGAAATTTGCCTAGAGAAAATTCGAATTTTCTCATTAAATGGGTTTTGGAAAATAAAATATTAAAATAATATTTTATGTGTTGTTTCCAACCCGTTCGTTAAAATAATTAAATAATAATATTTAATTATTCTTTAATCCAAAGGCAAATTTATCCTTTCGAATTTCTTTGTGCCTCTGCCTAAGGCGAATTTTAATCTTGCCATGATTTTTTCTTCAGACGAATTTACCTTCGTCAGACATACAATTTAATTTTTTCTTTAATTTTTTAAATGTCTGGACTTAGGCAAAATTTTAAATTCTTTGATTTTTCCAAGGCAAACAATTAAATCTTTACTTCTCCAAGTATTTTCCATGTCATTTATGGCCTTGGTGTACTTGCCTTGTGTAAATTTTTTATTTTACCTAGCTTGGGGCGGACTTCATCTTGCAATTGTCATTTAAATTTAACATAAGGCAAATTTTCCTTGCAATTTTACCACTTCCAAACATCTTGGAGTGGACCTCTTCACACTCCCACCCTTCTCCAACCTTCTTGGGGCAGACTTCACATGCCTCTTGCCATTTTTCTACTTGGGCGGACTTCAACTTACCATTGCACCTTTGCAATTTCTCTTTTATGCTGGGCGAACTTCATCATGCTCATGCCATTTAACATATGGCGGACTTCACATGTCACTTGCCATTTTTCACCTTGCTAGGCGGACTTGCTAGCCTTCATGCCATCTCCCAACACCTTGGAGCGGACTTGCTAGCTACCTTGGGGCGGACTTGCTCATGACTTAGCCATTTTTCTTGCATGTTGCTGGGCGGACTTGCTCATTCTCTTGCAATTTCTTGGGCTGACTTCCTTGCACCCTTGCAATTTTTTCCTTGCCAATGGCGGACTTGCTTGTTTCTTCATGCTTGGGCGAATTTAGCACATGCATGTCCATGCCTTAGGCAAATTTCCAGATTTTTTTTCAAAATTTTCACCCATTTTTCCTCTATAACCTTCTGAAGTTGATGTTGACGAAGCCATGACCTGCACACTTTCCAGAAATAGAAACTTTCTAAAAATAGAAATTTTCTAAAAATAGCCCCTAAAAAATAGGGATTCCAAAATGGGCTAAAAATGCCAAAAAAAAGTTCCTAAAAAATAGGGGCCCGGGATGGAAACCCTAAAATTTAGGAAGTGTCAGAATTGACTGAAATGACAGTCTATCTTCGTCCACAAGGCCTTCTAAGCACTTTGGCAATGTTCATGCATGGATTCTGGCTCACAATCATTTCTTGACTTGGATGACTTTCAAAAATTCAAATTCTAAGTACCCCACCAAAAGACCAAAACTCAAAAGCAAAACCATCAGAGGGAAAACTACTAGGGTCCCCATTTGCGATGGGGCGATGTGTGAAAAGGTCACAACACTTCCCTGCTTGGCAAGCTCCACAAACACCCTATATTTGTTGTTGGATGTTAGGTAATCCATCTACCAAATTCTCTCGAGCCAACTAAGAGAGATAGGATAAATTGAGGTGCCCATACTGTTGATGCCAAAGTGTATTCGTATCAAACTCACTCTTGGTTGCCAATGCACACTCTTTGGCCTGTCTAGTGTCTAGTGTCAACTAGTTGATACAATCCATGATCTTTGATGCCAACTGCAATAGTCTTTTTCATCTCCTTGTCAACTATGTAGCATTTATGTTTGGTAAAGATGACATCCAGATTGAGATAATGACACATAATCTGACTCAGAGAGCAAGTTAATCTCCATTCGTTGAACATAGTACACATTGAGGAAAAGTAAAATTTTCCCTTTAGAGGATATTTGCACATTACCTTTGCCAACAACCGTGTACTTCTCACCACCACTGAAGATCATTGAATTAGAGCAAGTTGTGTACTCCATGAACCAATCTTTCCTATGGGTGAAATGATGAGATGCTCCTTAATCTATATACCATGCAAATGACTGAGACTGATATGCTGGTTGTTTGGCCATGAATGCATAAAATGTTGTTTCCTTCTCAGAGTGCTTTACAACATGAGCCTTTTGTGGAGGCCCTTGGTTGGATTTTTGTTCAACCATCCTCTTTTTACAGTGCTTCTTCATATGAACCATCTTACCACAATAATGATATGTGATGTTTTTCAGATTCTTTGAAGTTCTCCCATTATTAGCTTGTCCTTTCTTCTGTGACCATTTCCCTTTGCCCTTGTCTTTGGCAGCAAATGCTTGTTCCACAATCTGTGTCTCATTGCTACTACCAAACTGTTTCTTCCATTTGTTTTGTTGTAAGAGATTATTGCACAACTCTCCAAACTTCAAGTCAACACTGATAGAGGTGATATTAAGTGTCTCAATAAAATGCTCACAAGCACATGGTAAGCTTTTCAATGTGATTGCCACCATGTCCTCTTCTTCCATCTTTCGACCTATGGTTGACAACTGATCTCAAATGTCCTTGATTTTGAGTAAATGGTCTTGCAAGGATGCTTTCTCATTCATCAAGATCAAAAAGAGCATATTTTCAGGAAGAAGGCCTTGTCTTTATCTAAAGTCTCATGTAGTTCTTGCAAATGCTTCCAAATTTTTGTAGAGGTCATATATATATGAACCTCTTGAAGCATCTAATCAGTCATTAATAATTTTATTAACAAGACTGCTTCTCTATCACATTCATCAAATTTGTCTTGGTCTTTACTTGCAACTGCTGGTTGGGTGTCGGTACCAAGGATCTTTTCAAAACATTTGTAATTGAAGATTGTGAGCATTTGTTGCTTCCACATGTAATTTTTGTCAATAAAATTTTGGCTGCTTTCTAATAGGATGTTGGGTAAAGAGGCCATTTAACCTGTTCTTCCCTCCCACAACTTGCAATCACAGAGTAAGACCAAAAAAAATGGTTGTGTTGCTGTTACACTGCTGCAAACTGAAGATTTTTTGATGTTAAACCCTAGCTGTGCAAACCCTTGTCGTTGCATATTTGTACAAAATGTTTAAAAAAAACCATGAATTTATTTTAAAATTGCCAAAAAATCTGAATTGAAACCCTAGCCGCTGTGATTCAAAAGTAAAATGGCTTAAAAACCTTGAATTTTTGGTAAAATCTGGCTTTAAAACATAGAAAATGGTGCAATTTTAAGGTTGAAACGTCCATGATTTTGCAAGAAAACTCAACAATTGTATCATACAAAAAAAAAAAAAAAACATTACCAAGCCGCGCGATTTTTTTGAACTAGGCCATACGATTTTTCTAAACCAAATCGTCCAATTTAGAAGAAACAAACCTGTGATTTTTTTGCAGAATTGAACCTATGATTTACCGTCTTTTTGGTGCATGTGTCAACAAAAATATGGTGTGATTCTTCCAAGAAAACCCTACAACTTTTTTTACACCCAAATCTTGCACAATTTTTCTCCAAACAACTTGTAAGTTTTGTTTCTCAAATAGAATCCCTTGAATATTCTGTACAGTATTGTGCTATTCCATACAACATTTGTTTGGCATATAACTATGCTTTCACAAATGATTCCACGATCTGTCATTGCCGACAGTAGTCCCTAGGACGATTTGCTTTCTTAGATTTTGAAGCATGACTTGAGCTTTGATACTATATAACGAAAATTAAACAAAATGATTACCAAGATATTCAATGCTAAACAAAGGAGTGAAAGCATCCTTAAATAAGATTACAAATGCTTTATCTAAATAGGATAAGAGCGACAACTAAGAGGATAAGGTTGACAACTAATTTAAGCAAAAAGAATAAAGAATATTCCTAAAGTCTATCCTAAAATCTAATTGACCATTATAAATAAAACATTACTTTAATAGTTCATTATGTTATCATGTAATTCAATCCTACATGTATAATTGTGTTTACTTTATTTATTAACTGCACATCTGTAGGAGAAGTAAACATTTGGCCGAGAAAGGAAAAACGATTCAATATTCAGTTTAGGCGATTCAACTTTATTAACTAGAGTTTAGGAGATTTGATATACACCAATAATGGTTTGGAAAGGAAAAAAGATAGCTGCAAAAAGTACAACCACGGGTAGCTTGGTGTGCAAACCAAAGATTTTGACATGAACAAAAACAAAAGGGAAGAGGAGTCACTGGGACCAACAAAATGAGGAAGCCAACATAGTGGAATCACTTGCATGGGAGAGTTTGACAACCATTGAATAACAACTATGATGGGAAAATAGTCTTGAAGATCATCCGCTGAAGGATGCAACTGTGAGATGCGTAGATAGATAAAGCCATACAAATTCCTTATTTCAATTTTCAGGAATTTGAACAATATTTAAAAGGCATCGAACAAAAATCTATCATAGAGTACATGGATTCCACAATCACTATTATTTATACCTCAAAGGACTTTCTTCAAGTATTGAGTATTCCATGCTCAGGAATTTCAATATCTAAACCCTCAACAAATATAAGCCAAAGCCAAAAAGAAGTGGCTATTCAACTACTATGTTAGGATAACCTTATCCCACAAGAAGAGGCAAACATTCAGAGCAAGGGTAATAGCGGCCTATGCAAAGATTACTTGACAAATGAAGAATGGAAGTGTGTACTAGATCTCATTCAGAGTAGATTAATGGGGTCAACACAGGCTTTAGAATTGTCGGTTTGGATGATAGAATATATGGTTGGACGCAATAAAGGAGTAATTTTTAATTGTGCAAAGATACTATCAACACACATTTTAGGAAATTTTATCTTTGAAACAAAAGACCTTTTATATGACACAATACACAATCGTCTTTTTATTGGATGTGATTCTCACACAGGATCTTCAATTGCAGTAGGAGAATTCAGACTAGACATTAAGTATGATCCCTCTTGGCCATCTATTTTTCAATGGAAGACTCTGCAAATACAGGTTTCAACAGGCAAAGGAGGGAATGCCAACACAATTCTACATAAGAGGAAAAATAGACAAACTGATTCCTCTTCTGAAGATGAACCTATAGAGGGAGGCAATAGTGAAGAAGATGAGGAAGTTGAAATTATTGAATTAACTACATATACCTCCAACACTCCACTCAACTTCCCCAGATACTACACCAATTGAACTCTCAAAAAATGCACCAGAACAAGTTGATACATGATTGAGTTTATTAGGTGCCCCCATTGAGGTCATGGAGTACCTCTCCTTGAGTCCACAGGAAACAGGGCAGTAGCCTAAGGGAAATCTACAACAGCCAGAGGACAGTTTCCCATAGGCAAGAGAAGTCCTACCATAGTCGGAGGTAAATATTCAGCCATTGCTAGAAGGCAGTTCCCCAAAATTGCTGGCAGACCCACAGTTGCATAAGGAGTCGCCTAGCTTGGCTCATTAGAGTGATGAGAAAATTATTATATAGCTCTCTAAATGATCCACCATGAGTATTCAACGATACATATAGGATTTGGAGCTAATGGCATATATCATGAGCGAGGTGGCAGATATGGCTTGTAAATTGGACAATACTCATTCTTACTTTGTCCTACAGGAAACTTGGTGGATTCAACGCTTTATTGAGGGCAAATGCCATGAAGAACTCACCAGAATTTTTCTCATGGGTGGCCCACCATTGAGACACCTGAGATGAAACAAACTTGGCATCCCACAAGGATAGTCCCTTTCTTTGGAGGCTTGGATGGTAAAGTTTTAGAAGCTTTGTACTCCTTTAAGTCTAAATTTTGCTCCTTATACCTCCTGTTACAAAGAGAAATAGCTACCCACCAAAACATTGAAGCACGCATTGATGAGTCCACACATATCTCTCAAAAGCTAAGACAACAGTTGGATGATCAAAGTTAGAGGTTCTAGGCCTAGCTTGCCTAGCAAACACTCCTCATTGAGTCCAAGAAAACAAAGGTGGCAAAAAAGGAGAAGACACTTGCTCAAAAAGACAAAGACATTGTGGATACATACAAACAAATGGTTGATAAGGATAGGGAAATTGCAGAATTGAAACTTGTTAATGTAAAGGCCAAATTTTTGACTCCAAGAAGCTATTCAAATAGTAAAACTTTTGAAGGAAAGAGAACTCCTAGCAGCTCATCAATTGAAGCAACAAACAGAATAGGTTTACAAGTTGTGTCATACTGCTTCTCAATACTCAACTTCATTTTCTATGTCTCAACAACTAGGGACGTCTTCTCACTCAGCCCCTTAGTCCTAATCATGTTTTGTCTACTTCATCATTTGGAAGGCGACTTTTCTTTTACGGGTGGATGATGTAGATAGCTAAAACACATATTAGTTTACTTTAGTTATATTGCACAATTGGCAAGTGTAGTTATGACCTGTTGGTTGATTATAGTAGTTTTGGTAGTTGCTTGTCATGTCCCCCGAAATTGTGACACTAAGATATAAAGTATCGAGAAACAAATAAATAAATAAAACATATATGAGGATGTTGGCAATATAATCATAATTATAATTATCCAAAGATAATGTTATAATTACCAAATATAAAATATAAACAAATAACATAATAAAGTAATATATATATAATAATCTTTATCATCATTGTTAATGTTATTGTCAAAATAAAATAATGATAAAGCATTACTATGAATACCTTATTATCAATATAAATATAAATGTTACCATATTATTAAAATAACGATAATGTTTTGATCACATTAAATAAATAAGATAAACAAATCATTAATAAAGATGATATTTTTTTTTGATCAATAATAGAGTTAATTTTATTAATAAGAAAAATTCATTACAGCATCATTTTGAAACATGTCCCTTTCCAACATCAATAAGTTCCTCTCAAAAATCCCCTAGCCTTGCCTCCTAACCATACAATATACAACTCAAGCAAAGAACCACTACAAAGACAAAGCTCCATAGGCAACCTTGAAGTAGCCAGCCTAAAAACCATCAGCCCCTAGAAGAAGCCCATTAGCATGTCAGGGGATTGAAGCTCTACTTGGTCTTCCCTTCGTCTGAGACCGAAGGATCATTGCAAAAGAGTTCTTCTCAACTTTCTTTGCTTTCTTTCCCTTCACCGTTTGCCAACCATCTTCCACCCTTGCTGCCTCCTTCTGCCATTTCAAAGTTTTGTCTTGAGGACTCTTTACAACTTCATTCAAAAAGCTAATCTGTGCATCTACTTTCCGTTTCCCAGTTTCTTTCACTTGCGACCTCTTCAAACCTTTTTTCTCCCAATATTCTGGTGTTTCTGCCCCATTTTTGGACTCCTTCTCACCTCCATTTTGACCAGCATTATCACTGATCACAACCAAACTCCCTTCCTGTATCTGGGCCACACTGGCCTGTTGATGCTCCTCCTGTGTATCATTATTCACCAAAGCCTTCCCCACCTGACCCTGAGCCCCCTAGACCTAACCCTCCTCTTCCCTGCCTTTCACCTAGGGACTCCTCTACTTCTCCTTCTCTTTCTCCATTGTATAGTGTTGCAGGGCAACGTCTTTCCACCAAGAAGCCGGTTTGCTTGTTCTGTTTTTGGCACATTGAGTAGCCAAGTGCCCTATTTTATAACAAATTTTGCACCTAAACGATACCCCTTCATAATCCAAGGGCTGCACCCAACATCCTTTCGAAGTATTTAACCGGATTTCTTTTGGAAGGTCCCTAGACACATCCATTTCCACCAAAATCCGAGCAAAGGTCGAGTGCAAAAGATTTGAGGATCCCTCATCCACCATTAAAAGGCCTCCTAGAGAGTTCCCTAAAGCCTCCAGGCAGGAATCAAACCAAAAATGTAAGGGAAGGTTAGAAAGTCTCACCCAGAGCGGAACCCGCTCAAACACTTCAGTAGCAGGGTTAAAAGCCGGATGCCAAGGCTTTAGTAGCAATATATACTTTCCTTCCCAATCCCAGTGATAATCACAAAGGATTTTATTTTTGTCCTGCACCTTTTCAAAAACAACAATGAAGAAACCTTTAGCCATAGGATAGATTTGAACATACCCTTCCAAAACATGCATCTAGTGATTAGAAATCCATTGGTGGAGATCAGACAAGCTTGGCCAAAAACCCCTAAATCTTCCAATCAATCCCAGCCAGCAAAAACTTTCTCATTAAATGTCACCTCTTGTTCAAGCTCGTCATCTAGCTCCATTGTGATTGCTTTAGAAGAAAGGGGGAAGATAGAATCCCCTCCTCCCCCTCCTGTCGTTGCTTTGCTTGCTAGCTTCGACTTCTGAAAGGCTCCTGTTCGATTCCCCCCATCCTCGAGCACCTTGGACCCCTCAGCTCCAACGCCCCCTGTGCTAAGAGCAACATGTTGTCCATTCCTCTGGTCACACTGTGTCGTTCGATCGCTACTATCCGTCCTGGAATCGTCTCCATTGCGGTCGAGAAGCTTCACAGCATCTTATGTTCGGTTGCCTTGGTTGGTGTTATCACTGCTACTAGCTCCATTGAGCCGAAAACCACGAAAACTCCCCTACGAAGCCTTTCCCAATCCTGATCCAGAAAAAACCCTTGTTTCAGCGGATGCCCGTAGATGACCGTTAGCTTCCATCATTTCCCAGAGATCAAGAATTAATAAAGATGATATTATTATTATTATATTTAATTAGGTACATATAAATAAATACATATTACATTTATTATACAAAATATATATAAAAATAATAATAATAATATTTTAAGCATAAAATAAGCAGCAGCAAATATACAACCAACAGCCACAATGATTATTAATAAAATCCAACAGCCATGATCGGTAAAGAGAGTGGCTACCATATGACAAAGAGACGTCTTTCTAAAGGGGTGCGATTAGCACCAAGGAAGCATATAAAGAGGCAGCAATCAATACGTCTGAAGGGGAAGATATAGTTTCAGAAATATAGTTCCCTCTTTGGAGAATTAAGGTTTAGATAAGATAACAACAAGGGATATAAAGGAAAGAAGAATATGGGAGAGAGGAGGGGACACGGTGGAAGGGAAACAGGAGTATTTGCAGACCGATCCAGGCAGAAAGGTAAGTAATGTCTGCCATAAAATAAGTTATGTCAATGTATGCTGGAAACTAATCAAAGAATAAATAAATGGTAATAAATGAATATATTAGGAATTTAGTAATGGTTGATGTTTCTCATATATATTTAATATATATGATAAATATAATTATAGCAAATATAATATGTTTTCTATATATAATTCATATGTTGGTAAATATATTTTGTGCTAATTGATATATATATGTATATTGAATAGGTGGTGGACACAAACAATATATACATATAGTATATATATATATATGTTATTTACGATTATCCAATAATGATGCTTGCAGCAATTATTGAACCTTATAAATAATGACTTCTTTTATTCACTATGATGTTAAAATGGTATAATAGAATTCCATCTATGGGATTTTGAAAGATGTTTAATATCTGATGTACTCATGAAATGATGTTTAATATGTTATTTACGATTATCCAATAATGATGCTTGCAGCAATTATTGAACCTTATAAATAATGACTTCTTTTATTCACTATGATGTTAAAATGGTATAATAGAATTCCATCTATGGGATTTAATATCTGATGTTTAATATCTGATGTACTCATTCAGAGTGAGTAATAGGGAGGAAATGAATAATTCTTTGACAAGAATGAAATACTTGTATCATCTTCGATCCAATTAGATGTTGTCACTGAAATTTATTAATCTCTAACATTTCTAATGTCTCTTTGAGAAACATTTTGAATACAAGATTTGGGTTTAAGTGTTTCCATTAGAAAGGGGTCATTACATTGCTGACGGTTGAAAATTCCTTTGCAACTGTCGGCAAGTTTAAATACTTATCTTGTAGTAAAGACAAGGGACCACATTATGCAAGAAGTTCCTAATCCCAATTTTGTATGAAGAGCATTGGTGAAATAAAAGACAATTGTTATAACTTCTCACTTAGTATATTGTTCATTATGTTCTCATGTAATTCAATCCTACATGTATAATTCTGTTTACTTTACTTTTATTAACTGCACATCCGTAGAAGTAAACACATGTTAGCCTTCCTCCACATCCACTACTTCTAGTAAAGGTAAAGTCCTCTCAAGTACAGCTCGTGCAATGATTGCAACATATAGTTGCTAGGATGGATCATTGATTTAGGAGTTCCACATCATGTATTGCAACTATGTGTTGCTTTGACAGAAAAGTTCAATCTTAAGCAGATTTTTGTGGGTAACGATTCACTATTGGAGGTTGTGGGGTAAGATATTATTAATTTAGTAGGTGGACAATCAACAATGTGTATATGTTCCAAAATTACATGTTAGCATGCTTTCTATCTATTGGATCACACATTCTGGTTCAGATAAATCAATTGAGTTCCTTCTTCATTCAATTGGTGATAAGAAAGATTAACAATGATTCAACCATTGTTGCAACATGTGTAGTTAGTCATAGTGCTTATTTGTATAGGTTCTCATGTTTTGAACCCAAATCTTCCATCAATACACTTTTTGCTAACTCAAATGTATTCAGAAAATTTTAGTACGAGCAATTTGGCCAATTGGACCATCATTATCTTCAGTAGCTAAGTATATAGAATATGGTCATTGGGTTCCCACGGGCTCTTTCATAGACAATGTTGGCAAATATTGTGTCCTTGAAAAACATTTAGAGACTAAGTATGTCACAAGGAAAGAACGGTGAGTATCAAACATTCCCCAACTTGTTCACTTTAGCATTTTTGGACCTCAATCATTCTTTTTCCTATGTAAGGTTCAAATTCACTGATGGCTTATCTAGAAGATGTATTTACTTTCTAAGACTTAAGAATGGAGCTTAAAGAGAAGCAATAGGAATTCGAAGCCTTACTCAAAAAGCAATATAGAAAGTCTAACAGGGTACTTGGGTTACACGATGGTGGTGACAATGTCAATGGTTAGTGTAGGGACTTATTTGCTGAAAATGGCACATAGATGCAGCTTATAGTGTCCTACAAACTTACAACAAAAGGAGTGGCCAAAACAAAAAAAATCATTTTGAAGCAGATGGCAAGCTGCATGATTCTGTTTAGCAACTTGCCTCCACAGCTTCAGGAAGAAGACACCAACTGCACTCACTACATTCATAACTGCATACTTCATCTAGCAGTAGAAATGAAGACTTCCGGTGAAGCTTGGAGTGGGCAGAAAGCTTCAGTAGAAAAACACAGAATGTTTGGATGTACTGCATGGGAAACCTTCTCAAGGAAAACAGCAAAAGCAAAGCAACTTTTGCACTTTATCTGGAATGTATCAAGAGGTATAGATTTGCTTGATTCTGTCACACATGATTTGGTTAGTGCTAGAGCCTAGAAGTGTTCAGTTTTAGAATGAGTTTTTAACAAACATTCAGATCTCAATTCCCCATACGTCATCCAATACATTTCGGAACATTGGCAATTTTGATGATCTTGATTATGAGGTAAAAGAGGATGGCAAGCTGCCTCCATCACTACCACCTCATTGCACCTAGCTCTTCACTGGTTTTTGAAATGGGTCCAAAAGTTAGACATGATGATGGATTTTCTGCAAGTGATCTGAATTAGACTCGCCACACATGGTCACTACTTCATGGTGACAACATGGTGTACTTGCTACAGAGTTACGATCCACCACCATCATATAGACAAGTGGGAAAATTGAGTGTGATACAACAACATTGAATGGGTATTCTCTTTTGATAAAGGTCAATACTTGGGCTTAGTCTTTGTTTCAAAAGAAAGAAAGTAGATGTGACGTAAAAGGGTTCATCACACTGATCAGGCTGCCCACAGGTACAAAAATCACCTGGTTGCAAGGATTTCTCCCAAGTTGAAGATGTCAACAATTCGAAAACCTTTGCTTTTGTAGCAAAGATGAACCAAGTTAGACTTCTTTTTCTCACAACTTCTTGGGGTTGGGAGTACATCAGATGGACTTGAAGAGTGCACTTAGGAATAGGGACTTCTAAGGAGATTTACATGGAGCAGCCCCAAGGAATTGTTAAGTATTTTTCACTTGTGTATGCTTTAGGGTAAGGAAATACTTTTTTATGGTTTGAAACATGCCCCAAGGCATGGTTTGAAAGTATGGATAAATTCTTATTTGACCATTGATTTTTAAAATGGCTCTTCTACCCAACTACCTATACTCAGAGGAAAGATGGTGAACATTTGATAGTGGGTTTCTATGTTGACAATGTACTTTGCACAAGGAGTTTATCATGATTGATTTGGGATGTGAAGACTTCACTCCTTGAAGAGTTTGAAATGCCAAACTCACATCTTTTGCATTGTTTTGTTGGGCTCAATAGCACTTAAGAGTATGTTTGTTATAGATGTCTCATGAACCAAGTTTGCCTTGGACCTTCTAGAAAAGCTTCACATGCTAGATTGCAAGTTATTGCCTATGGCATTGGTGTGCTGTCAAGTTGCCAGCTAATTGTACAAAGTCTTTTGCAACTGGCCTTGTACCTAGTTTTATGCACGAGCCTTGTGAGAGCTTTGGAAAGCTGCAAAGCATATTCTCAGATACATCAAGGGTATCCATCAGTTTAGGATTTTGGTATGTGGCAAGGACAATTAAGAAATTCATAGACTGTAATGATTACCAGGCCATCTTAGAGTATGCTTTTCATCTTGGCTTAGAGCCTTTTGTTTGGTTGACCAAGAAGCAGTGAGCCATTGCCCTTTCCTTCATGGGTGTTGAGTACCTAGGAGTTGTTAATGTTTCTACTGAGTTCGTTTGGATTCATCAAATTTTTTCAGAGGTCTGGATTCAATTGGAGCAGCCCACAACTAGTTGGTGCAATAATTGGAATGCAATCCACATCTCAAAGAATATAGTGGAATATTATGTTACCAAACACATAGAAGTCTTCATGCATTATATTTGACAAATGATCAATGATGGAGTCATTAGCATGTAGTAATGTCAAACAAAGCGGCAGGTGGTAGACACCACCAATTTACTGATATAAGCCAAATTTGTTCAGCTGCAATGAATGTTAAGGGTTTAAGAAGTTTTTCAGGGGCAGTTGTAAATTCCTCTTCCCAGCACCTCAATCAATCTTAAGGGGAGATGCTGGTGTACATGCACCTTTAGTACCAAACAATTTCTTTTTTCTTTTACTTCTGCTTAGACTTTTTTCAATTTTCCTAGGTTAGTCATTGTTAGGTGAAAATAATACTGTAAATCATGGATAAATTATTAAATACAATAATATACTTGTCAATAGTTTAGCCTAGTTCAAATCAATCACAGATAACTCTTAACTCATTCTTAGATTAGTAGGCTTGATTTGGTAAGTGATCAGAATTACATTGGTAATTCAGGGTACAATACACTATTGGAAGAATTTAACATATCATAAACAACAATTGATCAAAATTAAAACAAGACGGACAATTATTGAATAGCTGAACGGCAGCTTATACAAAATGGGCAAATTCTGCAGAAGAGGTTTATGTCTTCTAGTCTTATTACATGTTTGGAATTCAACTACTATATTGCTTTACAAAAGAAAAACATAGAACATATGAAAAAATGCAAATTAGGGTTATTGGTGAGAACCAATGAGTTAACACACTTGTTAGGGAAATGGGCGGTTGGAGAAAACAATTATTAGAAAACTGAAAAAGTTTTGAAGATGTTTAATTTTGGCACCCTACTTGTCAGGATCATAACTCCCATCATGTTTCTCAAAATTCTTATATACATTGGAAAACTTAGGTCATGAACTAATCAATCCAGGTTAGACCGTAGCATGAATGGGGTCCGGCTGTCACATCACCGATTTCCACTCCAGTAGGCCCCAAATATGCCAAATGCTAAAACATAATAAATATCAAAAAAATAGTTTTTCAAGAATTTTCAAAATGCTGTCCAAAACTGCCACTCATATTTGTATATTTTTTGTGTGCTACAAATGTACATGTACGATACCATTTTAAGGTAATGAAGAGCATAAAAATTTTGGTGGAGCGTATGAATTCATACTATTATGCTACCCATTATTATAAATTCGTGTTAGGTTTGGTACGTGCAACTATAATTGTAGAGTGTATACCATTTCTTTAGTAAAAGGTTGGAAAATGTGAAGTGTTTGGGATTTCTATAAAGTAGATTGGAGATGCCTTTATTAGTAATTCAAATGTGGTTGGACCATAAAATACCTTTGTGTTCTCTATCAAGGATAGCTAAGTTTGCATGCACTAATGTTCCGCTACTACAGTAATGTTGAAGCACATTGTCCATTCTTTGCTCAATGAATGCCAGAACTAAATGGATTGTGCGAGCACATAAATACATGTTTTGGGCCACTAATAGGGGGAGTTTCAATCACCATTTTCATTTTGTTTAGGCTGTTGTTTTTCCACATATGTCAGCTTGTTTCAAGAAGTTTCAGTTTTGAGTTCTTCTGGTTAGGCAAGTATTTGATGCCACAAAACAGTTCGCATGATGGCTGCTCTAATAGGCATTTTTATCCACATTTAACAGGAAACAAATTCTGGTGCTTACTTTTGGTTAGATAGGTTTAATGTGAATTATTTGTTTTCTAACACCTAAAGTGTAGGTGATTGGTCCCCAGAAAGAGCTTGAACTGAAATAGTCTTTCTGGAAGTGACTTACTGTTTTCATTGGCTGTAAATGTCATCATTTTCATCCTTCTTAATGTACATGTGCATCCTTTTATAGCAGGTTAATTTTTTTATCTTTGTATACAACACACACAATAAGCCATAGAACTTACTCAAAGCTAAGCTTGTTAAACCTACCAAACTGGCGATTAGAAAATTCTGAAGTCAAAATCCAAGTCTTAATAAAAAACACTCTACTCACTGACCTCTTATCTTTGGCAGAAATTGTCAAAGACTGTCTCAAAATGATATGGGCTTCCAAACACATGGTACAAATAGCAAAATCTATTTCTACAACAGGCTTCTGTTTGCAATTCTCATCTTTTATATTCCAGTTGCAGCTTTTTGGAGCTACAAAATCAGTTCACAAACTAATGGTCTCGTTCAAGCCAAAAGTGACACATCTCATCCTCAGAGGCACTGAGAATCTTGCTTTGGTACCATCGTCAAAAATTAATGGTGCACAAGCAAACTAAATATAATAATGAGGGAGGAAGACAGAGTGTGAAACAAAACATTCATTAATTAGAAACTCTTAATTGACAGAGTCGCATGGGTGCTTTAGCATCTTTCAAGACAATTTGTAATGATTAAACAATACTCATAATGCAGAATGACTTCATATGAAAACGCTTCATATACTTAATGTACCTATCCATCTTCCTATCTTATTCTGCTCATAAATTTAGCTCTTCATTATCCAAAGTCGCAAACAATAAGCCTTGATCAAAGACATTTAAATACCTTACATTATTTACTAGCTGATCACAATAAAAATCAAAGACAACCAAATTGGTCATAGACTCATATTCAATGTGTCCGTTAGATGATATGATATGTCAACCTAAAGTAAGGAAGGTTTATGTATAGTGCTTTGGATAATAACATATTGTTAAGTTTTTCCCACTTTGTACCACATGGCTACCTTGTCGCCACCTCCTTTAACTTGTTTACTAGCTTCTCACCCACTTATGGGTTACTCTCAATGAGTTGACTTATTTCACGACTGGCATTAGAAGTCTTGGATACACCTCCTTTTAATGGTTGCTAGAAATTAGTTTTACAATTATGGGTATTAGAGCCCATCTTGTGTCATGCAATCTACCATAGTGTTCAATGCTAACTGATTCTCTATTTGAATTTTATGATGCATGATAGTACATTTATGATTAAATATTTTTGCAATATGTGGTCCATTAGACCACAGAATGGTATAAAGGTGGTATACGATTGCATTTAATTTCTATAAGCCTAATGTCAGATCAAAGTAAATTTATGCTAGTAAAATGTAAGAGATGGAAAGTGTCATGTCTCTGAGTTGATCACCAGAAGTCCTTCCAAATAATAATATGTTTCTCTGTGCTTGATAGGCAATAAGAAGGGCTGCATTATCTCTGGAAAAGTTAGCAGATACAGCTCGTGAAGAGCTTCCTGGCACAATGGCAGCTATCAGGCTTTCAGGGATGGAAATTAGTGATCTTACTGTTGAAATGAGTGATTTAAGGTATCAGAGAAATTTAAATGGTCCTAGTACTAACCTTTTTGACTTGAAGAAAGAAAATACACTCTTCCATTGAGCACAAAACAACGCATAGATTCTTGTCTTCTTGTTGGATTTTCAAGAATAATCTTACGTTGTCATTAGATTGTGGGTTATATATGAAACATGGTTTTTTTTTGTGGCTCTAGCATGAATTGTGTAATTCAATAAAAATATATTCAGAGACTAGTAACTGGGAAAAGGCATCGAGCCATTCTTTACATCATGCTTGTGGTCAAAGTTCAAACTAGCCTTTTTTCTTTTAAGTTAAATGTTAGATTGTGGGTTATAGTTACAAGTTTGAGGGGCTCGTGTCAATGTCTAGCACAAGCACATCATTCATAGAGACTGCTTAGGCCTGTAACCAGGGGAAAACTTCAAATTTGTGATATTGCTTACATCACGCTTGTGTTCATGATGCAAAATGAGGTGTACACCTTTTAGCTGTTCAATGGGATAAAATGTTTAAACCTTTTGGAAGATTTTAATTTTGAAGACATAAATTTAAGTCTCAGTTATATAATTTATTTATATATTCATGTGTACAATGAAGCCCCCTTTTTATGCATTATCTAGCAGCAAGAATTATTCCTTGCTAGGGTTTCACTTAAAAAGCAATAACATTGTATCCAATGAGCTTGAGAAAAGAAGAAGAAAATCCCCATAAAGGTCCTTGTCCACCTGTAAGTGGTGTTTGGTAAGATGGATTAGAATACTAACCTCTGTGCACTGCTATGGCTGTCAGCCAGGAAATTTCTGATGGAGTAAGGAAGTCAGCCCAAGCTGTACAAGCAGCAGAAGTAGGAATCCGTCGCATGGGTGCTTTAGCATCTTCCAAGGCAATTTGTATGTTTGAAAACCCTTCTTTTTATATCTGATGTTGCCTGTTGACTTTTTCTTTGTATATCCTGGAGTTTTGATTTATTTTCTGGTGGCAGCAATGCTGGAAGAGCGTGCCAACCTCCCTATTGTCACCATAAAACCAGTTGTAGAAAGTGCTGCAGAGACAACTTCAGATGTAGTTCAACGTGCACGAAGGGCATTAATGCGCATTATTAAGTCTCGCTTATCTTCAATGCCTGGTGCAGACAGATCAGAAATGTAATAAATGTTGCAATAAATACTATTGTTATGGTATAGTTATATCTGCACTAATTTTTACAAAAGGCAGAAGAGCATTGGCTGCTAGGGGGAAAATTACATGAATTTTTAATATGGTCTCCTTTTGTGCTTGATCCTCTTCAAACTGTGCCGGAGATTTCACCATTTAAGCAACTTCAGTGTACAGAATCTCATCTAGGAAGATGTAGAAGCCGGCATACAAATGAAAGTTTGAATAGAACTTTAGAATAAAGTTTATATGCTTGTAGGAATAGACATTAAGAATGCCATATATCAGAATTATTTCCATTTAGGAAAGGGACTGGAAATAAACGTCTTGTTGTAGATTGTAGAGAGAACAAATTAATAGCCTTATGTTTGTTGAACTTGTTCCAGACATGTATACTTATTAATTGATAAATATGCAGCAAAGAAAATATGGCAGTCTGTCTTAATGGGTGATTGAAATCTTCTTCTGCGGACCAGGACATATTTTCTTCTATCTCATTGGATAATTACTCCTAAATAATGAAGATATCTCCAAAAAGAACAGAGTCTATCTATGTGAGTCGGACCCATGGAACATGAATATACCATTTAAAGGCATATTACGTAAAAATTAAGGAAAACGAGGATTAACAGATATCCAAGACAGTTATCACATGCATATAGTACTAAATTCATTCTTCAATTGTTTCTGCTCAGTGGTCTTCTTTATATAGCATACTGATTTTGGTTATCATTATCAAAGCTGTAGGGCATTAAGGGTAAGTAGTTGCTAATATCTGATGGTAAGCGTTGATTTCCTATACCATTATCTCCGAGGTAGCAAAATTTGGAAAACAGAAGGTACATCAGTATCTAATATTGAGAACTTTTCCCAAATTATGCATGTATATTGAATACCTGCTATGCAAGGATGCTTACCATTGTAATTAAACATTTTGCAGGTTCTCCTTACGCAGGAATTTGATTGGACTACTCTAGAATATATATTGTTTACAGATCATATACAACAGTCAATTGATAGTAAGAAAGTAGAAAACAAATTTTAAACATAATTGATGTGTCCCGAGACTGAGCTCAAAGTATGATTATTTGTCTCAAGATTGATCTCAAAATTCTGATTCTTCTAATCAAAGATGGATGGATTATCCACCCACAAGAAAACTTTAAGTTGGTTATGGTGCAGCTTTGCGCAGGGCCCCTTCAGTGATCTCTATTCCAGCCTCCACATGGCACCTACAACTAACATATTATTATCAGCTCAGTGGGGAAAACAAGAGAAAATATTTACGTAAAACTGGCATTACTGCATCCGTAGGCAGGACTGACATATTTGATTTCCTTGTTGGTATTATACCTAGAAATCACTTAAAGGATGGGGAGGAGGGAAAGTTGGTCATCCCAAGAGCTGCTGCTGCGACTCTTGTGCGGACCACTTCTGCTGTTGAATGTGCTATCATCATATTATAGTTGCAAAACCACCTCCCATCAGTGGTTATGTGCCTCCTCAGCAAATGTGGTGGAAGCCACCTATTGCACCTCCTTCCTATACGACCATTTTGGAGGACATTGTTTGTCTATCGAGGATAAAGCAGGCAGATAAGTTGACTTGGTCTTCCTCACCAATGAACCTCCCTGAAATGACAAAAATGCATTTGTTCTGTTTCATGTTAAACAATCTGACAAAACTTCTTATCTTGCATTTTTACTGCTGCTCTCATAACATTTTACATGGTTTTAAGCTTTGTTTATTGGAAATGTTGTACTATTATATCTATTTTATTTTTGGTGGATCAGTCTCACATTGAAAAGTACATTGATGTATATTTAAATTATATTATTGTTGTCCATAATGCTAAGTTGTAAAGTTCTAAGAACGAAAAGCATATTCAAGTTCATTTTTGGACATTAATGGTATTTAGATGGTAATAGTTTCCACTTTACAAGGTGCAATAACTTGGGTATTTTGTTGTTAATTATTGTAGTTAGCATAGTTAGTCAAACGTAAATAAAAACAATAAAATAAATAAATAATACATGTTTTGTTTCGGGAATTAGTCCCCGATGGTGATTAGTTGATTGGGTGGTGGTTGACAGTTGGTGTCCTCAACCAACGCTGGCCAACTATTTATAGTTCCAAATCAAATGTAATCCGGGACAAGCATAGATGCTACACATTGTAATGATTGCTGCCATATGAATATAATACCAATACATTGTTCTATGCAATTGCCATGTGATTACTTTATTTTGTCAATGTTGTTTTGTAATTTCGTGTACTTTGTATTGCAGTTTACCACGTAGTGAGTAAACATTTGGCGTCGTTGCTTAAGCGAACTTAGGGAAATCACTAGACGGTAGAATGACGTCGTGATGGGTCAGCCGACAAAAGAGCCCGTACAAACAAATGAGGAACAAGAGGATGACTTGACATAGGACCTTGTCAACTTGTGGGACATTTCGTTGAGGGAGTACGTACGGAGGGAGGCTCTCAATCGAGAGATCCCCTAGTTGGTCATTTGGGATAGACTGCACGTCAACCTAGAGGTCGACCATATCTTCAACCGACTGCCAAGGTTACTGGCACACCATTACATCATCTTGCAAGATCTTCAGGCAAAGAGTGACCAAGAGCGTCAAAGACAACAGATACTACAATGGTACGAGGAAAGGACCAAGCGGGAGGAAGAGGAATGTGATACTAGTTGACGACGTACTCCCGACAACCAATGATCGTATGACCAACATTTAATGCCCGTACAACCCAATAAGGATAAGAGTCGAGTACCAATCGAGCAAGAAATATCATAAGAAAAGGTACGATGATGACTCTGATTACAAGAGTAAGAAAACCAACAGAGACTAAAACAAATTACTAAAGAAACCAATGAAGACTTGGACGAAATACACCAAAATATCATGAAAGTACACCAAAACCTTGGTGAAGAAAATGACAAAGAGAACTTCAGAACACCATCAATAATAAATAAAGCAAAATATAAAACAAATGAAAATGAAAATGAAGTAACAGAAGAGCTTGAAAATAGCATGCGTCGTATAAGAGAACTATCCATATCAGATGACAAAGGGTTGAGGATTGGAAGATCTGAGCCTAAGACCCCAAGGTACAGGGTGTATTGGAACGAACCCCAGGAGACTCAAGGTGTAGAGGACACTGATAGAGGACGTGGGGAAGACTTATACATGGCCGAGAGTGCAAGTGACACACCGAGATGTTGCGGGAGAACCAGTCCAGTCAGGTCCAACACATAAGCAGGGCATCAGGGAAGGATGGTGACTCCACCAGCCAAGAGGCAAAAGCTGCCAAAGTTCACAGGGAATGGGTTAGAGGATCCAATACGACATTGCAAGACGTGTGAGACAATTTGGACAACCAATAGCCAAGATGATGTGGAATATTGGTTGAGAGCGTTCACAACAATGTTGAGGGGCGTAGCCATTGATTGGTACAACGAACTGGAAGCAGTTCATCGAGCATCATGGCGAACACTAAAGAAGGCATTCCAAGATGAATTCAAACTCCTTAAGGATGACAATGAAATCATAGCAGAAATCTACAACACTAAACAGGGGAAGCACGCGAACGTGTGAGCCTACAACTATAGACTCAAAGAATTGTTGGGAAAACTGGAGACCCAATCGGTCGACGGGCTAAAGAAGCAATGGTTCATCGAAGGGTTTCTCGTCCTTGAGAAAAAAAATGAAAGTTGTGCCTTCGTCATCGTACGATGAAATGTACAATCGGGCAATAGATATAGAAAGTGAAAACAAAACATCCTCTTGAGAGAAAAGGAAGATGGACGATGAGGAGAGTACGAACGACAGTAGCAACGGTGAGTCCAAGACCATGCAAGCATTGAGGAAGGACATGATGAGAATGATGAAAGAATTGAAGGCCGACAAGGAGAGTAGGAGGGAAGCCAGAGAATTGTGGTGTACGGATTGCAATGGGGAAGCTGCCCGAAGAAGTTGTTATGTGATATTTGCCAAGTAATAAGACATTCCATCAAGGAATGCCCATACAATCTAAAAGCAAAGGGTGTGCAAGTACTCTTCACTTTGGGAGAACCATCAACATCGCCGAACACACCACCAAAACCCCAAAACAACCCCAACGTGTCCCTTGGAGGGTACCACAACAACTAAGGAAGCAATAATATTACCCCGAGAAGCAAGATACAGTACAACGGTAAAGGAAGGCCCATGATACAATGCCAGAAGTGCAACAAATGGGGCCATTTCGTCAAGGAATGTCACAATGGTTAAGGTTTGGGGGGAAGACTGTGCAAGTGGTGTGGACCGGGTGATCATGAAGACAACGAATTTCCCAAGCAGAAAGGTATCCATATGTTAGAGGTGGAGGAGCAAGAGGTGTTGGCGATTACTAGAACGGAAACAAAGAAGGCCACCTACCCAAATCCACTTACGGAAAAGCAAAGAATGAAGGAAGCAAAAGCAGAAGTGGAACTAATGATGATGAAAGAACACAAAACACCTTTGGAGAACCCAAACACCTCTTGGTGGTCAGAGGTGGAAAACAACATCGTACGACAAGTACTGTAGACCACCATACCCATAAAGGTGACTAACCTCTAGACTTTACCATAGTTGGGATTGGCGATCATGAACGTCGTCGATGATGGCAAACACCCGCGATTGGAAGGCCGAAGGAAAGAATTGGTAGGGAAACCACCACCGTACGGTGAACAAACCATCGACCCAATGCTATTGACAACAAACATCAGGAAGATACCAACGATTGTACAAATGGAGATCGAAGGGAAAATCTTGACAAACACTATTGTCGATGGAGGATCGGGAGTCAATGTACTACCCAAAGACACATGGAAAAGTCTCAGGAAGCCGACACTCTAGCCATCGACATTCCAACTAGTGGGTGTTGATCAACACGACATCAAACCGTTGGGAACATTGATGGCGCAGAAGGTGATGAGCGGGACACAACCGTTCTTGGTAAACTTCGTAGTGATCCCACTACAAAGGAAGGCGTACGATGTGTTGCTCGGAAGAGAGTGGCTGGTGGCAACCAAAGCAAATCACAATTGGAAAAGAAATATGATGTCCATAGAGAGCAACAGGAGGAAGTACGTAATCGATTTGAGGAATCAAGCAGTCAACGAAGAATTGGCATCAGATTCAAAATCCAAAGGAGGAGGGAGAATGGACGAAGAAAGAGGAACCATAGAGCCAAATGATCAAAGCATTCTAGACCTCCATGAATGCTCGAAGGATGAGACAAATTCATTGAATGGATTGTTTACTGGCAGATGGAAGATTATGAAGTTTTCCAACAAGACTGTAACATGGTGCAAGTCAAAGATGAAGGGACGAGAGAAGACGAAGCGTCAACAAGCCAAACGTTCCCTCTAAAGTACGAAGAATATAAGGAAGGAGTGGCTAGAGTAGATGACACACCAACACATCACTTCGAAGGAGATAAGGCGATCAAGAATGAGGAACCGAACATAAAGAATCTCCAAGAAGAAGACAATCCTCGCACAATCCTAGTGGGAGATGATTGGAATCCTGTACTAAAGGCAGTCGCATTCAAGATTATTACGGAGTACAAGGATGCCTTTACATGGACGTATATGACTTGAAGGGCGTACCCTCAGAGTTGTGCGTACATAGAATCCTAGTAGTACCAGGAGCACAACCCATACGGAAGAGACCATATTGGATGAACAAAAACTACGCAGCGAAGGTACAACAAGAAATTGAAAAGATGCTCGAGGCTAGAATCATATTCAAGGTGGAAGTGAGGGATTGGGTGTCACCAATTGTGATATCACTGAAGAAAGAATCAAAGCAGATCTGTATATGCATAGACTTTCGAAGCTTCAACACGGTGACGATAAAAGATCCCTTCCCGATCCCATTCATCGATTCAATGTTGGAAGTAGTGGGTCATGAGATTTACTCATGCATGGACGGGTTTTCAATGTACAATCAAATAAGCATAGCTGAGGAGGACAAACTTAAAACAATGTTCATTATTGAAGACGAAGTGTATGCATATAATTGGATGCCATTTGGTTTGTGCAACGCCCCAACAACCTCTCAAAGGATAATCTTGCACATATTTAATAAGATGTCAGTAGGGAATTTCAAGGCATTCCTGGATGATTGGTCCATCTTCAGCAATGAACAAACACACTTGAAGGCCCTCCAGAAATGCATGGAACACTGTCGAGCAGCTAGGTTGGCACTCAACCCCAAGAAGTGTCAGTTCATGTTACCTCAAGGGAAACTGCTCAAATACAGTTTGTAAGGCAGGACTAAAGATCGATCCTAACAAAATCCGAGTGATTGTGCAGATGGAAACACCTCAAAATGTCACACGAGTGAAGTTATTCCCTAGTCACGTCAGATACTATAAAAGGTTCATCAAGAACTTTGCCCAAATCTCATATCCATTAGACATACTCACAAGGAATGGGCAACCATTCAAGTGGACCGAAGCACAGGAAGCAACCTTCAAGGAATTAAAAGTATGGTTGATTAGTTCACCAATCTTGGTGTACTTGGATTGAAACAAGGAGTTTCACATGCACGTGGATGCTTCAAACTTTGCAATCAAAGCAGCATTGGCACAAGTGGGCATTCAAGGATTGGACCATCCGGTGTATTTCGCCAGTCAGGTACTGTGTAGAGTGGAGAAGAATTACAATACGACAGAAAGAGAAGCCTCAGGAATGGTGTACGTCGTACAGAAGTTCATGCACTACATATTGGCGATCCCCTTCACCTTTTACGTGGATCATCAAGCATTGATGTCCCTGGTGAACAAGTTGATCATCCAAGGGAGGGTACATCGATGGTTGCTACTCTTGCAAGAGTTTACATTCACCATCATTGTACGGCTGAGGAAGAGTCATGTCACCAGACCAACTGTCAAGAGTACGGTTCGACGAACCACTCAACAACATAAATGAGGACTTCCCTGATGCACATATATTTCAAATAGCGGCACTACCCCCGTGGTACGAGAAGATTGAGGAGTACCTATCAATATTGTCATTCCCGAAGGACATGCCACTGGCAGAACAATGAAAGTTGGTACTGAAGAGCAAGACCTTCCAACTCATCAACAAGTTGTTGTACAAGATGGGACCCAATCAAGTACTCCGACGATGTGTCATGGAGGAAGAGATCCCAAGCATATTGAAGGAAGCGCATGAGGGGGTGGCAGGAGGACACATTGGGTCCAATGCCATGGCAAGAAAGATCCTATTAGTAGGCCTCTAGTGGTTGACCGTACACACCGATGCACGGGAATGGGTGGTAGGATGCGACACATGCCAGAGGGTTGGTAAACCTCTGAAGAGGGACTTCATGCCATTCTTTCTGTCACAACCTCAAGAGTTATTCAAACAGTGGGGAATTGATTTCATTGGGCCACTAATGGTCAATCAACTACACAGATGCAAATACATAGTTGTCGCCACGGAGTACCTAACGAAGTGGGCGGAGGCCAGAGCAATTCCAGACAATACTGCAATAAGTACGACGAGGTTCATGTACAAGCAAACCATTACAAGGTACAAAATACCAATTCAGATTACGAGTGACAAAGGAGGCCACTTTGTCAATCACACCATCTGACTGATGACGATGGAGTTCAAGATTCTACACAACCTCTCAAGCCCGTAATACCCAAGAGCGAACGACCAGGAAGAATTAACCAACAAAGTACTCGTATCGGTCATCCATAAATCTTGTGGCATTGAAGAGGCAGACTGGGAGGAAAGACCACTTGTACTATGGGCATATTGTACAAACTACAAGGTAACAATCGACCACACGCCCTTCCAACTCATGTACGGTCAGGAAGTTGTAGTACCGACAGAATACATGGTGCCAAGCTTATGGATTGCAGTAGAAAACAAACTTGATGATACAAAGAGCTTTAAGGAGAGATTGTTCCAGTTGAATAAGTTGGAGGAATGAGTACTGGCTAAGTGGGCAACAGAGGTGATGCAGAAACATTGGAAGTTCTGGCACGACAAGCATCTTCGGTGAGCAAACTTCTAGCCAAGACAGTTAGTTCTGAAGTATAACGATCGTAACAAATTGAAGCCAAGCAAGTTTAAAATGAGGTGGTTGGGGCCATTTTGAGTTCATGAAGTGGGAGAAAATGAAGCAATCAAACTAGAAAGACTAGACGACACTGTATTGAAGGATCCTATCAATGGGTCAAAACTAAAGATCTACAAGGAAAGAAGAAGAGAACCCGTGTAGATCAATATGCTCGGATACACAACCAGAGAAGATTGGCCTATGCAAAGGGAAGAAGCCATTGGAGAACAAGACTGGGGCGTAGGAGGCAGTGAATATGTTGCAGAAGAGGATTGGGCGGTACCAAGTGGTGGAGAAGAAAGACTTGCTTACAAGCGGGTGGAAGGTATCATAGTGCCTCGAGTGCACAAGAACTTAACCAATACCCTCTTTGGAACACCCACTCTTTGGAAGAGGGTACATGGCCACTTGATATATCATGCAACCCACAAAGGTATAAGGAGAGGGTACTTAGTGAAAGAATAGATGAGGAAGCCCAGAAAGAGAAGGAAAAGCAAGCTGCAAAAGAATGAAGGGAAAGAGAACAAAACGGAAGTGATGAAGAAGAGTGGTTGGACAACGAGGAATGGGCTGCGTATGTGGAAAAGGTGGGACCGTGCTTGAAAACAATTATAATGACGAAAGATACCTTCATCTCACATGTCGATGGATATACCAAAGACCTACTCAAGCACATGAAAGACGTTGAAGGTGGTAAAGATAGTGACGACGAATGGACTGTGGAGGGTTGTGTCAAACCTAGTTGGGCCACCAAAGGTGGAGGGCGAGAACATGACATGGTACCAATAGTATGACAGACGATACGTTGACAAAAGTTTCAAAGGTTCGCAAAGGCAATGAACTAAGGGCCGAAAGAGGAAAAATGAAAGAAAAAATGATACGAAGGAGAAAAACAAAAATTGAAGAGAGAAGAGAGAAGAGAGAAATTGAAAAAATTAAAATGGAGAAGTTAAAAAATAAGAAAAGGGAGTAAAATGAAAAGAAAGAGTTACAAAATGACAGTAGAAAAAATAAAAGATGGAAAAATAAAGAGAAGAAACGTATTTAAAAATAAAGGAAAGGAGTTAAAGTTTAAAATGAGAAAAATAAAAAATATTAAAACCTATATTGGAAAACAACCTGTACGGCCAAATGAAGGCAAGACATTAAATAGGAAAAGTGATATGTACATCGTACGAATGAAGTAGGAAGACAAGAGAGCAATGAAGAAAGGCAAAGAGATGATAGGAAGAAGTCAGGGAATTGCACAAAGTTGTCAAACTGTATGATGCACTCAGGCCATAGGAAGGAGTGAGTTGAAGGTTGTACGAGCTAAGAAACCCATTGTTGTACAAACCAACAAAGGGAAAGTCGTACGACTTGGAAAAATAGAGGTCGTACGACTTGCACCAAGGACCATATGAGATAATACGACTGGTGTTGCACGAGAAGATTACAAGGTGGATGTCGTATGATGGACACATAAACAAACCGTACGAAGTAGAGGGAAGTTGGATGTTGTACGCAATAAAAGTCTCAAGGTCGTACGAATCAAAAGTCTCAAAGTCGTACGAGTTAAGAACATGTCACTCATTGTAAGAGGGTTGGCCATATGAAGGAGGAAGAACGTTGTACAAAAAAGGGAGGGTGAGACCATACGTTGAAACAAGGAGGTCGTATGAAGCAAGAAGAGGAACACTAGTGTTAAGTCTGTACCATCCATCAACACTAGAAAATCAAGGCACCAAAACTATATAATATCCAAATCCATACCATTCATCAATACAAGCAATATTCAACAGTGTCACTTTCATAGGTGGAGAAAAAATGGATGCTAGCAGTAGTGGAAAAGGGAAAAGAATAGTGTACAGGGCTAAGGTGGTAGGAGGCAAAGCAGACAAAGAGAAAAATGACAATGTGATAGCAAATACTCTCACATGGGAGAGCCTCACAAGCATAGAAGGCAAGACTTGGTGGCAAGAAAACCCAATCAAAAGAGCACTTGCCTTGGCCCAAGTAGATAAAGTGGCTCAATGTCCCTTTTTCAACTCTAGATATTTTGAGAGCTACGTGAAAGCAATTGTGTCAAACTATAACCAGTCTTCCCACAAGAGCACCATTGGTTATGAAGGTTATTCAGTCACCATTTCCTTCCAACCAAGTGACTTTAGGAGGGTTTTTGGGATACTTGCATCTGGGAAGGTGGTTGCAAAACCAACGACTAAGATGAGTGCACAACATAAAGAAATGATTATAAAATGCATATGCAGGCTAGACTTAACCCAAAAGGAAAAAGAAACAATATGGAATGCAGGTGCCAAAGGATTGAGGAAGCAGATGTTGGAAATCTCTAACTGGAAGTGCTTAATGGACCTCATTAAATGCAAATTGATAGGGGCAAGTAGAGCCTCAAACATAGTTACACGGATGGTCGACTACATGTTTGTGTTGAGCATAGGAAGAGTGTGTAACTAGGCACTGTACCTGTCAGAGAGAATTAGAGAGTTCCCGAGGTGCAAACACAAAGCCTTTTATATGACCCAACATTTGATAGCTTTTTTCTCGGATGCAATACATAATCAAGTGCAAGAGTGACTGAGGGGGAAGGAGTTGTCAAGGAGGAGGTTGAGGCTATAATGCCCTCCCCAAGATTAAACTAATAGACTACTACAAAGTAACTAAATAAAATAAGTAAATAATAAAATAGAATAATTAAAGATAAACTACTAAATTTATAACTTGTCCAATGTTATGAATTTAATAGCAATAATAATTAAGTCTTGCACGCTCCAAAGGAATGTTTTAAAAGTTAGATACTTTGTCTACTACTCCAACAACTAAATTTACCAAATGAAATAAAGAAATAATAATGATAATGTCACTAAGGAATTCCATAATCATTACTTTATGAGGATTCCAATAATGTATACACTCAATGCTAATATAAACAAAACGAATATTTTTCCTTTTTAAAATCAAACATTATTTTTCCAACTTCACACTAATTGACAAGATCATTTCTATTTATCTAAGCTGCGTACAAACATGAAACATATTATAGATAAGGTTAGCATTAAATCTCCACAACGACATTAGCTTCAAGAACATCCATATTAGTATTATGACTACCCTTATGTGTTACCATTCTTATGGGTGTACTCACTTACTAACATTATAATAATACTATCTTCAACACTCTATATTAGTCTACCACCCCCAAAAGATATTATTATCATTAAACCATAATCAAATAGGACATCTAAAATTGTTAGTGAAGGTAAAATCAATATTACATAAAAGTTGAGATATGTAATATAATCAAATACTAAAGATGCATCGTAAATGATGAATCAACCCCAATCTATTTACTTTTCCAAGTGAGCTATTTAATGTCTAATCATTAGAAATGAAGACAAAAATTTAAACAATACTTTAAACCAATATTACAAGCATAAACATACAAGAAATAAGCTAACAAGAACTATACCATCCAATATTGAACACACTAACATTATAGAACTAATAACTCAACAACTTGAGATTGATTATGTATATTTGCAGTATACACACACAACTAAACATATACACATAATTCATGACGATTTAGTTTCTTAACATTTGTTAATAACTATACTTTAATGGATTTAGAATCTTTAAGGTTATAATTCACAAATTAAACCTTATTTCTTTGCTTCATAACTCTACCCAAATTATTATTTTCCTTACAACAATTCTTAGGTGATTCCAATTATCAACTTTGCTTACTATACCTAGACTCTTCTATGATAAGTTGTTTGAATCACTTTGATATGAATTAAAATATTATTATTCTTGGATGAAATGGAGATATTATTCATCCACTAATAAACCAAATAAATAATTAAACTCTCTAACAAGAACACAATCCTGAAAATAAGAGGATAAATAAAATCAACAACTTGGAACCAATATTTCTAAGCACTATTCCATTAAGGTTCTTAATGGATAACTAGAAAGTAATTTTAAAAACTACCTTAAGAATCCATGTAATGGATTTTACTCATGTTTCTATCTTTCTAATTGAAGAGTTCCTTCAGATATTTCTATTGCCTTCATGATACCCTAACTTGGTTTCACACAATTTGTTTTTGTTTTCAATTTATTGTTTTAAACGTAGGAGAAGGTAATATTTTAATCATAAATTCTATTTTATTTACTGGGTTTCTTTGATTTTTGGATATGTTTTACAAATATTTTATTTTTAGAAACCCTTTAAATTTTATCATCTAACTCTTTGTCTTTCATTTTGTGTGAACAATTTTTTAGGACTGCTTTGTGACAGATTTTTATTGTGAATAAGAATGTCAATGTTTTCTTAATAAATCATAATTGGTGATCTAGGTTAATACAATTTTTGAATATATTTTTTTGAGATTGATAATAGAAAAACCCATTAAATTATATGCTTCAATAGCATGTTTATTATTTTTTATGATCAAATATGTGAAACTACTTTAAAACATATTATTGTTTGGCATAGGGGCAACAATATTGTTACCTCAACAAAACCAACCTGTTTCTCACTTGAAATCCATTGGCTGAAATTCCCAATATATTCTTTCTTATTCAACACGTGTACCTGAAATACAAAGATCCACAAAGAAGATAAATAATATGGGCCGATGGGCTCTCCACCCCCGAGCTAGGGTCACATAGCACTTCCACACAAAAAAAAATATCACATAGGATCCACAACCAAAGTGTAGCATATAACATCCACATTACCAAAGTTGACACATTATAACCACTAATCACAAGGATTCCTAGACAAGTTTACCTTTTATATACTTTTCACATCACAACATCTTGCATTCATATTTCTTTATTTTAACACATAAAAAGGGTATAAATGAAATTAAACTAAGCAAGATGGAAGACTCAACCAATGCTAACCCCAACATACTACTTGTATCTAAACAAGAGATTCAACATCAAATTTCACATAGAATTGTTTATAAGAAAGATCAATATGACAACAAACTCATTACAAATCAACAAAGATAGATACCTAAAAGGTTAGACCTCACCAAGAAAGTTTTCTACCCAACTTGTGGAAAAGTCTCTCCAAGCACTCTCTTTCATTGCTCCTTCCTCTTCACAAACATGGCAAGAACTCAAAAATGAAGAATGAAAACCAAATATGAGCTCAAGAACAATCCAAAAAGAAAAACTGAGAAAACCCCCTCCTCCACACAAATAGAGAGAATAAATGGAAGGGGAAAAGGTAACCTCCTTTTCAACTTCTCAACAACCCTTTCAAATCCAATTTTCGTCACTTTTCATAAGTGAGTAATTAGAGTGGATTTTAGACTTTATTAAAGGGGTTTGATGGAAGAAAAATACCCCTACCCCATAAACCTATCACCTAAAAAACTTTTCAAATAATTAAGACCGCAAAAGAACTTCATAAAACATAAAATAAGTGACCATAATAATAAAGTGACTCAAGGGACTAATAAAACAACTCACATACACATAATCCATACCACACAAAATAAGGTGAAATCACATGCCCATGACGAGACTAATATTTCACAAGGATACAATAAAGGAAGTAGTTATGTGACCCCCTTATCAACATTGACCAATTTTTACTTGTTTACTCAACCAAAAAAAAGTGTGTCAATATTATTCATGATTAATAATAATTAAAATAAATGATTTATGAATTAAAAATTTCAAGAATAATAATCAAGTAGAAAATTAGATTCACTAATCTTCACAGTAACACTCCTTACTCGTATGCTACCTGTTATAGAGTCAAGAAACAATTGAGTGAATACTATATCTATAATATGTAATCACCTAACATAATGTAATACACTTAATATACATAATAGTATTATCAATAACTAGGCATCTTGATCATTGCATATTTACGTAGACAAAGAATGGAACTCATCTAACTATCACAAGAATTCACAACAACCGTTAGATATGATTAATCAAGAATATGAACATCTTCCTGGTGTAGCAACAACCATCACTCATGTTTACTATCCAACATAAAAGAACATAGAATATAGCATATAAACCATCAACAACTAAGAGGATCAACAAGACCACAAGGGATAGGGTCTTATTCTCCCCCCCAAGATTGGGCTTCCTCCTAGAAGTCCCTAAAAGTGAAGGTAAACACAAGCAACAAGCACTCGTAAATAATTCTTATGCTATATTTCAATAGAAAATTTTATCTTCCAAAGTATTCTAAAATATTAGGCAACTTTACAATTTAACTGTCTACTCGAAATACTATCCATCCATGATACACAATAATATTATAGATATCCATTTCAAATTACTTCATCTATAACTTATGAGGTTATTAAGCACTACACTATACATATACATGTTCACTTCAATCATCATTACTTTGACTATTTAGTCAATCATTTCACAACATAATGAATTTATATCTTAATAAATCATTCATCTCCTTTTATCATGACAATGCCAATAGTTATGCATAAGAATTACATTTACTGGTTTACAACACCCACACCCTCAACACAACACTGACATATCACATGGTTTAGGGAATGGGATTTATGAGGAGGAATAGTACCAAATACCATATCACTGATCTGAAACAACTACCAACACTGTGTAATCATCCTCACAAGATAAATTCCCCAACGCATATGCACCCCCATACGACATGCCAGGGATCCCTCCTAGATATAACATTTTACACAATTTACATCATGAAACATATGCGAGTAGTTCAAAGAAGCCTCAAACTTAAGAAGATAAAAATAACATTTCAAAATTTACAAAAAAATCTCAAGAAGTAAAGAAATAAATAAATCAAATACAAAGGAACCATCTCAATCCAAATAAAAATTGTTTAAATCAAGGGGGTTCACCTCGCAGTGCAACGGTAGTTGCAACACCGTGTTGATATGGTGGTCAAGGTTCGAGTCTCACCATGTCTAGATGAGCTAGGCGCATCACCCATCGGTGGCTGAAGGCAGTTGAAGGTGTCAACAATGGAGAAAGGTGCACATTGGTAAAGGAAGGTTACGAGAGGAAAAGGCAGGCCAAGAATCAAGAGGTGAGACCAGTGATAGAAGAGTAGAGCAAGAACAAAGGACAGAAGACGCGGGGAGATGGAGGCCAACACCAGTAGATTCATGGAGAAGAGAGCAATGGAGGAGTGAAGGCAAAGAAAGAAGAGTGGAGGAGGAGAGGTGCAACGATGGAGAAGGGGAGAGAAGGAGGTTGCGGGAGGAAGGAATGGATGTAGAGGAGAGGAGAAGAGAGAAGAAGAGATAAGTGGTGAGAAGGGGAGAGAAGGAGGTTGCGGGAGGAAGGAGAGGAGGTAGAAGAGAGAAGAAGAGAGAAGTGGTGAGAAGAGGAGAGAAGGAGGTTGCAGAGGAAGGAGTGGAGGTAGAGGAGAGGAGAGGAGAGAAGGAGGCTGCGAGAGGAAGCAGTAGAGGTAGAAAAGAAAGAAACCGGAGGTGCCAAAGGAGAGGAGGAATAGAGGAGATAAAGAAGAGGAGGAGAAAGGAATTTATTGGTGTTAATACCAGACAAACATGGGGATGAGGTCCCCCATAAATTGTGGCCTCACTAGTTCAAAGCTCCGATCAAAAGCGATTACTGATTAAAAAAAAATTGTTTAAATCAAATTAATTCCTTGAGGTAAAAGGGACCACGCAAATTAAATATCCAAAAATATAATACTACTGGAAAAAACAACAAAATAATCTTCTAAATAAAACACATTTCACAAAAATTGGCACATTACATGCACTAAGTAACTTCTTCAAGCCACTCAAGGGGTAGAGGGGAATGGTGGTTCTCAAACCACATAACTGACAAAACATAGTGGTCTCATGCCACTTATAAGAATATGGTGGCCTCAAACCACAAAATAATCATATAGTAACCAAGCATAGTCCCACACAACCCGGGACATGCCAATCAAATAGCCATAAATATATATATATATATATGAAGTAGCCTATAAAAGAAGTTATTTGTACACTGAATCTTACCCAAGAGAACATCATTCACCAACACATATCCTTGTAACCATCCTTGTAGTTCCATCATAATCACTATAAATCCTATAACTTAAGAAATAATGTAATATATATTTTTTGTCACAAGCCTTACATTTTGTCATTTTCTATTTTTTCAGCAAATACTGAATAATAAGAATTAAACAATTGTATTCTTCTCCCTCTGTTTCAAACACTACTCAGGATCATGACTAGTTAAATAATTACTTGTATGTGGATAGACCAATACTGATACCACAAGAACACTGCATCTAATACTCATACCTCTAAATATCCAGTCTTTGTAAATAGACCAATACAAATACCACAAAAACATTGCATCTAATACTCATACCTTTGAATATCCAATCTCTGTAACATCTATAACCCAAGCGGAGGCTCATTCCAAATTTTGGCACACTCAATCCATCCTCAACCCATGGGATACACTCAAGAAAAAAGGTTTTTCACTATGGACCAACAAATGTGGTCCTCATAGGGGGAGTAGATCCAGCTCAACGTTCCAAGGGGAAACCAAATTTTTGACATTTGTCCATTGACTAGCATAGGATGCATCAAGAATCACAATGTTCTCATGTTCCAAAGAACGGTGGACTCCCTCTACCCCAAACGAAGGAGGCTCTCAACCCTCAAGCGAGATCAGCTCTATAGTCACTTTTTTCACTATGGACCAACAAATGCGGTCCTCAAAGGGGGAGTAGATCCATCTCAACGTTCTAAAGGGAAACCAAATTCTTGACATTTGTCCATTGGCTAGGATAGGGACGTACCAAGAATCATAATGTTCCCATGTTCTAAAGAACGAGGGACTCCCTCAACCCCAAACGAAGGAGGCTCTCGGCCCTCAAGCGAGATCAACTCCTTAGGCACACCCAAACCCCCAATATACAAATAAGACTCCACAATACACCAAAACACACACAAAACATGCAATATCATCACACATAATTTAACACAAGAGTATACGCGAGTAGATCATCCCAGATGTCCACCACACCCTTATCCCAAGTTGGATACCTAGTATCTCAAACTTGAGTCATAAACATAACATTCACTAGTTTCTCACGACACATATTATATTGCACTTTAAAAACTTTAGACACACTCATAAGAAAAACAATAATTAGCCACTTTGAACACATAAAGACCACTTGGTGCTATCAAAGCATGCACTAGTTTACATTTTAAACAATTACCAACACCCAATTACATCACTATCACATTGAATTTCCAAAAAGGAATTCAACATAATTCTCAATCCCCAACACAACTCTCAAAACAAATATTAGAACAATAATTAATCTCGCTGTAGATCAAAACATAATATACCACTAAGGTTAAACTTCTTATTTACAACATGATTCAACTCATAGTCCCATTGCACCAAATTTAAGCATCATTATTAGAAACATGATAATCACTAATAAAAGAAGCTCTCAATAATCTAGAAAAAGTGTTGAAACGGTGCAAAGAACATAATAGGTCGCTCAACAATGAGAAGTGTTACATGATGATGACACAAGGAATTGTGTTGGGCCACTTTATATCTAGTGCAACGATTCAGGTTGATCCACACAAAATAGAGATAATATCTACCTTACCTGTTCCTCAAAAACAAAGAGACATCAGGATCTTTCTTGGCCATGCAAGCTACTACAGGCAGTTTATCAAACATTTCAGTAAGATTGTTGCACCGCTATTTTTTTTGTTGAGTAAGGAAATTGAATTTGAATGGACCTTTGAGTGTCAAAACTCATTTGAAGAACTGAAGAAAGCTCTAACTCAAGCACCAATGTTGAGAGGGCCTAATTGGACTCTTCCTTTTCACATACACACAGATGCTTCAGATGTTTCCATTGGAGCAGTTTTGGGTTAGAAGGATGGCAACAAGGAGTATGCAATTTATTATATCACCAAGAATATTCAAGGGGTAGAGTTGAACTACATCGTAACAGAAATAGAGATGCTTGTTGTAGTATATGCTATTAACAAACTCAGACACTATATTATTGGTTATTCAGTCTTTGTCTATACAAATCACACAACAATCAAGTATTTGATGAACAAGCTAGTAGTTGGGGGTAGATTGGTCAAATAGCTACTCCTTTTACAAGAATTTGACATTACCATAATAGATAAACCTAGTAAGGAAAATGTAATTGCAGATTTCTTGTCAAGATTTCCCACACAATCCACTGAAAGGGGTGGTAGATGATTCATTCCCAGATGAACACTTATTTGCTCTACAAGTACAGGTACCCTGGTATGTAGATATTACCAATTATTTGGTCACAGGGCATATTCCACCACACTTTTCTCCAAGAGAGAAAAGGCAGTTGGTTCACAAATGTTTCCCATACTCTTGGATATCTGGTTATCTATTTTATACATGGCCTAATAACATCATGAGAAGGTGTATTAGGGATGATCAAATCTTTGACATCATGAAGGAATTCCATGATGAACCATGTGGACGTCATTTTGCAGCAAAAGAACAATCTTTAGGATCCTCACCATTGGCTATTATTGGCCTACTCTGGATAAAGATTTAGTTAAATACACAAGGAGTTGTGATAGGTGTCAACGGATGGGTAGACCAACCAAAAGTTATGAAGAAGCTCTCAATAATCTGGAAAAAGTGTTGAAAAGGTGCAAAGAACATAATATGTCACTCAACAACGAGAAATGTTACATGATGATGACACAAGGAATTATGTTAGGCCACTTTATATCTAGTGCAAGAATTTAGGTTGATCCACACAAAATAGAGATAATATCTACCTTACATGCTCCTCAAACACAAAGAGACATCAAGAGATTTCTTGGCCATGCAGGCTACTACAGGAAATTTATCAAAGATTTCAGTTTGATTATTGCATCGCTATTTGTTTTGTTGAGTAAGAACATTGAATTTGAATGGACCTCTAAGTTTCAACACTCATTTGAAGAACTAAAGAAATCTTTGACTCAAGCACCAATGTTGAAAGGGCCTAATTGGACTCTACCTTTTCACATACACACAGATGCTTCAGATTTTTCCATTGGAGCAGTTTTGGGTCAGAAGGATGACAACAAGGAGTATGCAATTTATTATATTAGAAATAATCTTCAAGGGGCGGAGTTGAACTACACCATAATTGAAAAAGAGATGCTTGTTGTAGTATATGCTATTAACAAATTCAGGCACTATATTATCGGTTATTCAGTCTTTGTCCATACAAACCACACAACAATCAAGTATTTGACGAACAAGCCAGTAGTTGGGGGTAGATTGGTAATATGGCTACTCCTTTTATAGGAATTTGACATTACCATAGTAGATAAACCTAATAAGGTAAATGGAGTGTCAGATTTCTTTTCAAGATTGCCCACACAATCCACTGAAGGGGTGGTAGATGATTCATTCCTAGATTAACACTTATTTGATCTACAAGTACAGGTACATTGGTATACAGATATTGCCAATTATTTGGTCACAGGGAAGATTCCACCACACTTTTCTCGAAGAGAGAAAAGGAAGTTGGTTCACAAATGTTTCCCATACTCTTGGATATCTAGTTATCTATTTTATACATGGCCTAATAATATCATGAGAAGGTGTATCAGGGAGGATGAAATCTTTGACATCATGAAGGCATACCATAATGAGCCATGTGGAGGTCATTTTGCAGCAAAAAGAACAACCTTTAAGATCCTCACCACTAGCTATTATTGTCCTACTCTACATAAAGATTCAGTTAAATACACAAGGAGTTGTGATAGGTTTCAACGGATGGGAAAACCAACCAAAAGTGATGAGATGTCATTACAACCTCGGTTGACATTGGCACCTTTTGATAAATGGGGTTTATACTTCATTGGACCAATCTCACCTACATCCAACAAAAAGGAGTGTATCGTTGTTTGCATTGATTATTTGACAAAATGGGTAGAAGTAAAATCATTAAAGTTTGCAAGAGATGGAAATGTGGCTAAGTTTTTATATGAGGATATATTCACTAGGTATGGAGTACCTAGAGAAGTAGTCATTGATCAAGACCCACAATTTACTTCTGACCTAATCACTAAGCTAGTTGAAGAATAGAAAATTAGACATAAGAAATCAACACCCTACCATTCTCAGGCTAATGGCCAAGTGGAGGTCACTAATAGGGAGATTGAAGGTATTCTCACCAAGATAGTGCAGCTACATAGGAAATATTGGGTTGCAAGGCTACCTGAAGCAGTATGGGCTTAGAGAACAACATGGAAAACCACCACTGGTTTTACTCCATATGAGTTAGTTTATGGTAAGACAACAATCCTTCCTATTGAATTTGAGTATAAGATAGTAAAGCCAACAGTGGATTTAGGAATGGATTTGACAAAAGCACAGAAGGAAAGGCTACATACTTTGAATGGGTTGGATGAAATAAGAATGGAAGTTATACATCACACAGAAGTGGTTCAACAACAAAGGGCAAAATGGCATGATCAATACATCAAAAACAAGGATTTCATTGTGGGGGATTGGGCACTACTATATGATTCAAGGTATAAGTATTTCAAGGGTAAATTCCAATCTAGATGGTTAGGCCCCTATAAAACTAGTCAAGTATATCCTAATGGGGTAGTCCAATTACACACCATTGATATAGTCAGATTTTTAGTTCTTGTGAACAGTCAGAGGTTAAAACTCTACAAGAAATCATTACAAAAGGATGACTTTATATTTTCATTGTATCAAAAAATATGGTGTTCGCAGTGAACCCAACACAAAATCAAACACAAAGAATGATGATTCGATAATACTTGATATACCCAGCACTTTTGGTAACCCAGAGATTGAGCTCCACAACTCAGTCCCTGAGCTACCTTGGCATTAACTTTTCATTTTTTTTTCTCACATGCACACACTGCACATTATAATAATGTTCATAATATTTTTAGAGGGACCTGCTCATTAATATTCACAAGGTCCCTAGTGTTGTAGGGACCTATAGCTTCATGTTGTCAATGTTTAGAATGGGTCCTGACACTACAGGTGCCTGTAGCACTGTTTGTCAACCGGAAAGAAAATTCAACTCTATTGGCTCTAATTTCACTTCAAGATAACCCACATTCATATCACCATATCTACCTATAATCTTTATCATTTCATAATAAATACCCGTGGTATAATTCTTTTATTGCCGCTCACATTTCAAATACTTAAGTTGTCAAATCGCCATCTCATATCCGTAACACCCGTCCCATTATTTTCACTCGCCACCCACTATTCATTACCTTGGAATTAATATATGACACATCAAATCAATAAACAAATATATTGTTTCTAGTTTCCACGTGTGGTGAATGGTTATTTCTTCTAAACAGTACTTCAGGTACGCTATCATGATTATTATAGTTTTCTTTAAAATTTCATTTTATCTTTCATTCTACCTCATGCATACAAAATGTTATATCACTAATTCCCATCATTATACATTAAACCACCTCCAAATCATCAACGTGAAGTGAGGTCACTTAACCACTTAAGTTGGGGGGAGGGTACGACCTAGTTAGTCTTTTCAATCTTTTCATAATCTACTGCAATCTTTTCGCAATCTGCCACCCAAATTAAAAATGATTGATAAAAACATGCAAAACCTTCTAAATTATATTTCATTTTCACTCTCATTCTCGCTACCATTTCCCAATTTTCTAAATTTTAAACCCATAGAACTTGAACTTAGTCGAACTTAGAACTTGTCTATAAGCTTGAATCAAGTTGGTATTGCAAAGGGAATTTGCAGTAAGATATGCCAGTAAGATATATGAGAGAGTGGAAAGGAAGTGAAAGGTTTTGAAGGTGGTGGAAAGATTGGGTTGAATTTCAAAGCAGGATTGAGTGAATTGAAGTGGATAAGTTATTCAAAATGGGAGGATATGTAAAAAGAAGAGAGCCAGTAGCCCACCAACAAATTTTGTAGGATGCATCAGTTTTACCCATTTTTACAAGGGTTGATTGGCTTGATTACTTCTTAAAGTTGACAGAGTTTAGTGATGACCTAACAAGAATATTTGCATCTACTCTCCCATATGATGAAGCTATGGTAAAGGGGATTTCAATAGATGCCTCTCAAACTGCTATCACACAGTTTACGGGGTTACCAAGAACAGGCGTGGAATTTCTAGCATGAGCTTATGTGATTATAGCTAGGGAAGAGTTTTGCATATGAGGAGAGGAAATAGATTCCTCATCACAAGGTAAAAAGAGACTTTCTCTCCCCTAGGTATGGGAAAATTGTGCCTCTTATATTATCAGATATATTACTTGTGATGGTAGGTAGAATATTTTGTACACGATTCATTTCAAGTTACTTAGCCACCTTAGGCATAATAGGTTGGCAAATGTCCCACAATTTTTGTATAATCTATTGAAACAAATGGCCTCAGAATATCAAAGAAAAAAAAGTGATACCTCTCTCTCTCACCATTGCTTAATTACCTTGTTGATAAAAAGGAGTTTAAGAATTCAATACCCACAAGTGAGATGGGAAGATTTCAAGGAATGCATAGAAATTAATAGTTTGCTAGATGTGCCTGTAGTACTTGAGGAAGAAGAAACCTAAAATGAGCCCCAAATTGAGTCAGAAGAGGAAAACCTTCATGTATCACCTATGGCTTCGCCTGTATGTAGCCAAGGCAACCATGAGGGACATGAGGAACCAGAGTCTAGGCCACCCTTAACTAAGGAATTGCCTTCTTCTTCTAAGTCATGAAAATCTAAGAGTCGGAGGGGCAATGCATCTACCTCCTCCACACCCTCTAAACCCGAAGGAAGAAAGGATACTCCAAAGAAGAGAGAGGGAGATTCAAAGCAAGAGAAAGAAGATGCTCATAAAAAGAAGAAAAAGAGTGTTAAAAAGGAAAAGAGGAAAATTGAAAAAGTACTCACACCTAGACACTTGGGCAGATTGAGGAAATAGGGGACTGCAAAGGAAAATACAGGAGAACCTGAAGGGGAAGAAATAAGTAAGGAACAACTTTAGGGAAAACAACATCAACAGGAACAACATCAAGAAAATGTTATGATTGTGGAAACTAAATCTGAATTAGAGGGAAATGTTCTTGGAAATGTTAATATACCAACCAAAAAAAGAAGATATGTGGTGACAACTTCTAATTCTAAATCATAAGACATATTTACTACCAAGAAATTCTGGACAAAGGATTATGAAGAAATCAATGAGCAGTTTGAAGATGTAGAGGAGGTTTACCTTGAAGAAAGGGATGTAAGGAAAGAACTCCAAGAGGCACTGGAAAGGATCAAAAACCTGGAGGAGTTGGTACAAAACTATGAGCAGAAGGATAAAGAAAGAGAAGCGAAAATACAGGAGATGGAGGAGAAACTGCAGCTATATGGTCATGGTACTAAGCTAGATTTACTGGCACAATTGGCTATATCCAATTTAGGGGACAAAGAATTAGCAATACCAAATGAGAAACCCCCTCATCTCAAAACTCTTGACTATCATACAACCTGCTCACTTGGCTACCAATTGTGGAAAGCAACTAATAAGTTTGCACATGAAAAGGAGAAGTGGAAAAAGGAAAAGGAAAAATATGAACAGGAATTAGAGAAGAAAGATATGGAACTGAATAATTCAGCAGTCCGATTAGAGGAGATAGCAGATAAAGTTGCGCAAATTGTTAGATGTGGACCTCCACCAAAAACTTATGCACTGTTTTTACAGGAAAGGTTTTTATGCTTTCAGTTCAGTAGGTTAGTTAGCAAAAATTCAATTGGCATGAGTCAAACTACTAAGTTTCTAGAAAATTTTGCTATTTCCACACTAGAAGAATAGGATCAGTTGTGTGAATTTTATTTGCATAGCTATGTGATACCAGATGAAACTGAATGGAACCCTTTAATTTTTGTGGGGGATCTTCAAATCAGAGCACTAGCCTCTTGTTACAGGAATGAGCAACTTAGAGGTGAGGTTATGGAAGAATATGAAGAAAAACAGAAATCTATAGCACTTCCAATCATAAAAGAGGCAAAGTATCCAAATGTAGTCATTGAGGAATGGTTGAAACTTCTTACACATAAGGGAGTAGGAAATAAAATCATGAAGCTCGGGGAGGTAGACTATGATAGAATGAAAATTCTAGTTGTTAGTGTAGGACAACAATGTTATAAGCATGTGCAAACTAGATGGAACAACCTAACACCTTAACTACAGAAGAAAGAGCCACATTCCATGCATAACCTCACTGCTATGCTCCAAAGGGCATACAATTACATGGAAATCAGTATCTACAAGGGAGTTCATTGGGTTCCACTCAATTTTCATCCACCTATTCTCCTTTATCCGATCCCACATTGGATAGGGGAGAAAAGTGAGAGGGCAGGAATCATCAGGATGAGATGGCTTTCAACATATCAAGGTTTTTATTTGAAGTAGGTTTAGGGTGTTAGCACAGATATGAACTTAAGACAAATTGATTAACAGTACAATCAAGATCCCTAGTGTTTTTTTTGAGGACAAGCAAAAGGCTAGTTGGGGGGAGATGATAGGTCCATATAATAGCTTTTTTTTGTTGTTTTTATGTATATTTTGAGATACTTTTAAGTTTTAAAGACACTTCCCAGATAATATTCCTACATTTTATTATCCTTTTATAACCATTATGTAGACTTAAAATTAAAATATGATGATGGAATTATGGTTATAATATATTAGTATTGAATTATTTGTATGAAGACATGTGTGGAATGTTGATGGAATGCTATTATTTAATTATGTTAGTTATCCTTGTGTACATGTTTTGCGGAACTAACTTGTTTGTAGCAAAAGAGGAACCGCGACATACAACAGTTGCGAGATGAACCCGTAGCAAAAGGAGCGCTGGAAAATGAGGTAGGGGAGTTCCAAATTAGATTAAACATGGTAAGTATTGGCTAAAGGCACTCGATGGAAGTTGAACATGGTGTTATTATAACTAGTTAATAAACGTTGAAGAAGAGGTCTCCTTCACTTATGGGATTTTAACAAGTTCACATGCAATTATGTTGTGACAGAGTCTTAGTCCTATTAGGATTCTTTTCCTTTTTTCAGTTATAAGTTGAATAAGTCAGTCTTAAGTCTACACTCTAGATATCTAGGAGTGGAGTTAATGATTTCAGTTAGTTGTTATTTTGAATAAGATTCCCTCAGCTTGTATATAGTTGTTGGTCAAATCCGTTGAGTAGTTAGTTGGTTTTTTCATTTTATGTTACCAGTTACTTTTAGTTTCAAGACATGAAGAATATCCAGAATGATTGAGTATAATTTGTAGAAGATCTTTTGTAATCTTTTATGATGATATGCAATGAGTGAAGATGATTTCATGAAATGCGTAGAATATATTAGCTAGATTGGGTTTAGTTAAAGTGGGAACAACTACTTGAGCAGGCCACTCAAGGTATCGTTCTTCACTTCATGTTTTAGTTATTTATTTTTATTTAATATTTGTTATTAGTTTCTCATTGTTTCATGAATCATATGCAAGCTAATTAAGAATTCATATCTTTCTTATTGTTAATGAATGTTTAGGAATATGCATGCAAGGGTTAACCAGTAATACTCTGGAGGGTAGTTTAGTTGAGTCATTAATTTATATTAGTTTTTAGTTGGTACAGTTATGTTTTATTGGTAACAGTTCATTTACATTCTAAGTTATAGGTACCCGTAGCAACTAGTTCTGGTTTATGTTTTTACTGTTTTGCAATTCTGTGAATTTCCAACAAGTAGAATAACTTGAGTAGCATAGTTTAAGTAGTTCTAAGTCTTTGAAGGCATATATAATGTTGCACCATCATAAGCTTACAAGCCTTGGGTTGACAATTTAATGTGGTATTAAGCAATGTAAAGTGGATTGTTCAGCTAGCTAAACCTCTAAATTGAGTAGGTTCGACCAAGTTTACAATACACTAGCTTAGACTCTGCAAAAATTACACCTAAGCTATCTATATTTTTCTTCGTGGAAGCGGATGAGGAGTCAAGTGACTCAGCCACTTCAGAGGGAATTATCATTGAAATTCCATAAGTGGATAGGGAGGATCCAAGGGGGACCATTGAGCGGTACCTTCATAGTTTGGAGCCCATCATCATAGTGATACAAGAGGTATCTGACATTGCCAAAACTTTAAATCAAAACCACTCTCCTATAGTAGGGTGAGAGGCACAAAGGATCCTAAGTTTCATGAAGATGGATAGTGACAAGGAATTTAGAAGCATTTTTACAGGTGAGAATTGGCAAAATACAAAAACACCAGAAATGTTAGTGATCTGGCTCCCAAATAGGCCAACATTCCATGGGAAGGATGACAAGTTAATAGCTCAACTTTTTGAGATGGAGATGG
Organism: Sequoiadendron giganteum; assembly: GCA_007115665.2. Taxonomy (NCBI): domain Eukaryota; kingdom Viridiplantae; phylum Streptophyta; class Pinopsida; order Cupressales; family Cupressaceae; genus Sequoiadendron; species Sequoiadendron giganteum. The sequence continues at coordinate 523,386,213 of CM021101.1, forward strand.
CCTATAGAGAACTATTTCATGTGTGCAAAATATATGAAGTAAACTATTCGAGAATGACCACCAAAATTGATAAGGCTAAAGCCCTTTCCCAGAAGATACATGCAAAGGCAGATTCCTCCAACTAGCGTTTGGCGAGCAAGCTTCAGTAGCAGGCTCATCTTTTAGTGGAGGAGAAAGCTAATGTGGCTTCCAAGGATGAAAATTTTCTTGAGAAATACAAGAGGATACAGGTCTTCAAAGAAGAAATGGCCAAGTATATGGAAGCAAAGGACAAAGAGATAGAGAAAGTCAACAAACATTTGAAGGAGGTGGTGCACTTGGTGAAGACAACAAGGGAAAAAGAGTTGAAGGCAACTCGCCATCTATAGAAACAAATTGGGGTGTATTGATTGATACAAATTACCACTCGAGCAACCACGCCCACTTCGTTGGTCCACCCACCTCCAAGGACGTCTTCTCAACCTTCCACTAAATTACTTGTAGTGTTTCCCAAATTTTGTAGTATTCATTTAGGAAGACAATTTTTTCTAAGGGGAGATGATGCAGTTAGCATAGTTAGTCAAACCTAAATAAAAGCAATAGAATAAATAAATAATACATGATTTATTTCGGGAATTAGTCCCCAATGGTGATTAGTTGATTGAGTGATTGTTGACGATTGGTGTCCTCAACCAATGTCGGCCAACTATTTATATCTTCAAATCAGATGTAATCGAGGACAAGCACAGATACTACACATTGTAATGATTGTTTCCATATGAAAATAATACCAATACATTGTCCTGTGCAATTGCCATGTGATTACTTTATTCTATCAATGTTGTTTTGTAATTCTATTTACTCTGTATTGCATTTTACCACGTAGTGAGTAAACAATGATATCATAAAATGACATATGGTTTCAATAATATTACATTCTTGGGGTTTTTTTTCCAAACCCATTTCGGGGATGTTTTAGGGATGTAAGAATGGCTCGTGGATGTCCCCTAGCAATCCTTGATTTTTGAAATTTTCTCTAGTCATATAGGAAACATTTCCAAGATAGGGGATGATGAAGGGACAATTGGACCTCTCCAAATGGTTAGGGAAGTCTCAAATTATCCTCAACCGTTCCAAGACAACTAATCGTCCCCACGATGATTCAAGCAATTTTTTAAAAAAAGGTAAAAAAAAAAACCTAATTCTTTTATTCTTACTTATTGTGGGCCTCCACACCACACTTAGCCCAAAATCAACAAAAAAAGGTCTCATCTTATTTCAACTTATTTTTATATGTCAAAAAAATTGTAGCCAAGTTGGAGCAAAAAACTAATTTTAAACAAGGTTTGAAGGTGCAACTGAGGAAATCAACATTAATGAGTAGGGAGGAGTGAGATATCAAAATAAATGGAAGAGGTAAGAAGTTCTTTGATTATTGTTTTTTTCTATTATTTATTGAAGTTTTAAGGAAAAATGTATGTTTTTCTATTTAAATTTTTAGTTTGCACTTGTATTATTGTTTCACAAAACAACATGAGCAACAATGGTGTGAATAGAAAACATGAGATGGAAGAAATAAATGTGAATTTAAACCTCAGTTAGGGGTTCATTAGGGTGTGGGAGCATTATGGGTGAAGGAAAATGACCAAAAAATCCATTGGAGTGTCCATCCACCATTTTAAAACCTTTTGCAAAGGGTCCTTTTAATTTCAAAAACCTCTTCTCGAATTTGTGATAGACCAACAAAATTAAAAATTTGTGGGGTCGTAGAGTGTGGTTGTTTCATATTTACAAAATAGATTTTAAGAGGGAGTGACATGAAATTATGTTCTCATGTCTTAGGTTTTGCAAGCCATGGAGTTAAGGTGTGTCTAGATATAAACGAGGATGAGAAAGTAAAGTTTCATAGATTGTATATGGAGATGGAAGCAAAGTCTAAGGGCATGCCAATGCTAACACAATTTTCACAATTAGCTATGCCTATGTCCTCTATGGGTAGTAGTGGTAGTGGTAGTGGTGATGTTTCTACAAGAGAAAAGAGAGACTAGTGCTAGTGAGAAGGTGGGGACAATTGTAGGTATGTTCAGGGTAATCCCATGATAATGGGTCCCAAACTTGGGACATCTTGATTTTTGCATGAAATCACATATTATTTAGAAAAAACTAATGATTTAAGCCTTGAAGGGTTCCATCTAAAGGGTTTTAATTGAAGAAGGTTATATAAGACCCCCTTATATCAAAACCCTTTGAATATAACCCCTCTAGTCTTAAATCATACCCACAATGAAGTCTCCTTCGCACCTATCAAAATGCTAACAACAAACCACTTTTTCTTTACCTTTCAAGGGATCATATAAATTATATTTTTTAAGTATGTAGCCCTTATTATAAGTTTTCCAAAAAGTATAATTTTGAATTATTTTAATTTTATTTTATATTTATCTTTTATTTTTTTTGTATGTAGGTTTTTTGCTAAACATCAAGATATTATTTTCACACAAAAAAAAAAGAAAAATAGAGAAAATAATTATAAAAAAATATGTGTGCACTAGGTATTGATGTCCTTGTTTTAGCTAAAAATAAATAAATTCATTTCAGTATATACAAAATAAGTTATGCATGACGACATACACCTATGTCCAAATTATAATTACTCTTATCTTAAAAAAATTTAAAAAAATATGCAACAAAAAATTATGAAATAATATCCATGCATTAGATATTGATGTTAAAAATCTATATTTTAAAAATTATAATTTAATCCTTTCAATAAAAAAATTATGCGAGATGACATAAACATCACTTTTTAAAAATATTGTTTACTATAAAAAAAAAGTTATGTAAAAAAATTCACAATTTTTTTCTAATTTTTTTTAAAATATATATTTAGAACCTACACACAAATCCTCACAAATCACTAGTTCATATCATCTCCAAATTCTTAATGGTTTAGTTGCTATAGGTTTCATAAAGTGAAAATTTGGTGAAAACATTGATTTCAATGTCCTACTTTGGCGAAAAAGTGGAACACAATATTGTGGGTTGACCCTTCAATATGCAAGCATGAGATGTGTTAGAGCTTTCCATTTCCTTTTTTCTTATGTTCATGTTATCCCATTCTATGTAGCAAGTTTTCTTCAAACAAATGTTCAAAGATATAGTTTATATTGGTCCCTCGTTCACCCCCTATGGAGAACATAAACTACACATTACTCTACTTGAAAAATAATATTCTAATAAAGTTTGATGATGGAGGACATGAGACAAACTTGGATTAGGATAAGCTATTCTATTATCATGGATAAGTGGACTGACATTAGACATTGACTACTCATCAACATTATAGTCACATGTTTAATAAACTTCTACTTTCTTATAGCTATTGATTACTTTAGAAAATGTAAGGATGTTAACTTCCAATTTCACATTTTGAAAGGTCATAAAAATATTGGGACCTCAAATGTTGTACAAGTGGTCATTGATCCAACATGTGTGTGCAAATTAGTTAGCATGATGGTGTAAGGTGCTTACAAATACATCTTTAGGCCCCATGTCATGTTCATGCATTGAACAACACATTGAAAAACATAGATAAGATAGATTGGGTGCACTAAGTGGTGGCATAAGGTAGATATATTTTGATGTTCATTTGCAACCACCACACCTCACTTGTTTTCTTCAAGACTTTTTCGAAGGATTTTCTCAAACTTGTGGGACCAAGTATGCCAATTATTTCATTTTGTTAAAGAGGATGCTTGAAGTGTAAAAATCTTTATAGTTGATGATGGTTAATTCATGGTGGACTAGATGGTCTATTGCAAATATTGTTGAAAGAATAAACATCAAACAAAATATCCTTGACGATGATTGATGGTCCACTATGAGGTAAGAAATTGTCGATTTTATTAAGAAATTGATTGTAATTTTATTATTAAATTTGTTATTCTAATATTCTAGCATTTGTTTTTGAAATTTTGGTTTGCAAATATGTTTGTTTCTTAATCTCACCTATTGTAGATTCCATTAGATATGCTAATATATACTCTCTTAGTTTTGAAGATATTTATGAGACATTTAACATGTTTGGGTGGATGAATCAAATAATTTGTAATAGGTATCCTAATTTGAGATTATGAGAAACATATTAAGTCATTATGATGTGGTAGTGGAGCACTACAAACACCCTACTTCATATGGTAGTCTTTGTTATAAATATTAAATGGTATGCACCAAAAGCTAGGAGGTTGCCTCTTTGTGGTGATGAGGAAGAGGTGAAAGATATGTTAATGAAGGCCCTTTCAAAGGTGTATTCAAGTGAGAAGTCAACTATACTTTGCACACAATGGTTTGCCTTTACTAATCTTTGTGTTCCAACATTTAACAAATTAGAAGTGAAAAAAGATAAATCTATACTAACTCAAACTAATCATAGCATGACAAGGATACACTAAAGTTGAGGATGTTTTCTATTCACCTCCTTTCACAAGCTTTTTTTTTTTTACTATAGAGAGGAATTAGTCCACATATAATGTCATCCACTCTATCAAGATTAATAGACTTGCCTCTAGACACGTAGAGAAGTTGGTGGTAGTGCATAGTGCTTCACAACTTCAAGATCATTAGACTTCAAAGTATTACCAAATTCTAGGTTTATGGTGGGATTTTGATCCTGAAGATGTCAACTATATTAATGAGGAAGAGACATAAAAGGGATTGGTTGGAGTTCCATTAGATGAGTTAGTCCCTTATAGCGACAATGACTTAAAGTCAAACTTTGATTTTGATGCAATGTTGGTAGATGCCAATTGATGCAGCCTCATACTTTCTATCACTATATTTTTGTGACTTTATCATTTTATAGTTTAAACTTGTAGCCTTTAGATATTTTGTTGTATTTTTTAATTCTATATTCTATGCGCTTTGACAATGAATTATGGAAGTAATTAAATTTTGAGTTTTGACGTTTATTAATTTATTTGATTCTCATGTGAACTCTCAATTGAACTCTAATGTTTTGTATTAAGGATTTGTAATGTATATGATGGATGTCTTATCAATGTTATCATGTGAATATTTGAAAATTCCCTATATTTAAAAAAACTATTTTTTATACAGTTGTCCCATTTGTCATATCTTGTCATCCCCAAAAATGACCTCAATAATTTCATCTCAATAACATGTCCTCTCATCCCCTGCTGTTGTCATCATGAAATATTAGAGGGACCATAGTTTCAATGTATTTTGTAAGGTAATTTGCATGAGTACAACCAAGGTTTGTCTGAGGTAAAACCCAAATTAACCTCTTTATTGGTTGCACTTGGGGAAAACCTCGGTGATTCATAATTTTGTTCATGTTTTTGTAATAGCTTGGGTCCATTTTTTCAAGGCATTTTGCATGAGTACAATCTAGGTTCATCAGAGGAAAACATGAAATATACCTTAGCAAGGTATCCTCTTTAGTGGTTGAACTTCACACAAATTTGGATAACATATAATTTTTAAAAATAACGTTTTTTTAAATGAATAAAAGTTATAAAAACCAAAAAAATTAACAATAAAATTTTAAGAACATATTTACTAAGAGATCTCGGGACTTTTGTGATACCTTCCTCTTCGCTCTTGCATGCTACAGGAACCTTAGGGGAGAGGGGCCAATAGTTGTACATGGTCCAATTGCTATTATAGAACTTGTGCTTATAATATTCAGTCTTACCACATATTTATACTGTATATTGTAAATAATAGTCCACATGTAAATCAAAAAATAATTAAATGTTGGTCAAGATGGACCCATACTTGAACACATGAGAACCTATGAATGTTGTATTAAAAAACATAAATACATTCATTAACAAGTGAAATAAATATATTTTTTGTCTCAAATAAAATATCATAACTATCCACTATAAGTGTATCATTTATAAAATAAAATGCTCATTTAATCAAACAAGACACCCACTTAAACAAGTATTGTTATCATAGTGAAAAAATATTGTTCTTATATGCACAACTATTGGGGTAGAAATGTATAAGCATTAGAGTATTTCATATTAATAGTTTGTCCTATCATAAACATAAAAGGTGAGCATAATAAATACCTTGTATTTTCCAATGAAATGTGAAGGATTTTAAAAAAATAATGATCAACTATTGGTCCATTTTTGGTTGATATAAGTAGTATTTTAAATAATTATGTGTTATTTTTATAACAACAAATAGTTTTTTGTGTTCAACTATTGGTCCATTTGTGTTGGATATAAAATTTAGAGATAACAAAGATTTATGGTTACCAATAGGTATTTGGTCCATTTAGGTTGCATATAAGTGATATTTTAAATAAAAATATAATATTCTACAAGCAACAAATGATATTTTTTATTCATTTACTAGGGGTACCATGATTAAGTTTTTGTCAAATCTTTAAAAGTCAAATGTTGGACATTTCTTAGTAGATGTGTTGATGTGGCAAGTTGTGTGATGAGTCACACCTCCAAACCTTAGTTATAGATAGATAAGAGGCCAGTCCATATTTCAAAAAAGATAAGGTCCTACGATATTCCATGCAACCGCTACAAGCTCACAAAGTTAGCCCACATGACTATTGGACCCTCTCCCCTACCTCTTTCAAAAAATTATTTCCCATCTCTCTTTATTGCAGTTTCAAGTGTGAATGTTGTTGCTATGCCAAAGGATGTTCCTTCACCTAGTCGAGGTGTTTTGGGCGACAATCCTTTGATTTACTCTCCTAATTTTCTCGCATGCCTTGAAAACTCCTTTGGTTGCGGCAATGGCTATGAAAATTTAGATTTGGTGCCTCTGGTATTGGATGCATGGGTGTTTGGGTCCTATTAGATGGGTTGGCAACTATGATGTCTCCTAGCCATACCATTCTTTGTGGTTCTTTGCTAGATGGTGGGGCTATTGGTAGGAAGGACACATCATTTGCTACGATTGTCTTTTTTCCATCCGTGTTTGCTTCGTGTACTCCTCTTTGGACTAAAACTTTGGTACTTCCTTGCACTCCAACCCTTAATGTGCATCATGGTCCAAAGATCAATAAATGTATCTCATTATGTTCAAAGAGCCCTAATTTGCAAATTTAATCACCTTTGGCCATCTCTTCTTGAACTGCATAAATGGTCATTGGCATTTTGAAGGACCCCTCACAAAAGAAAAAAATGAGCTTTACCCTTGTGCAAAGGTTTCTTCATTGCTAGATTTGGTTCCCATATTGACTAGGAGCTAATTTATGATGTAAATTATGGTTGTGGGGCAAGCACTCATTATTGTTTAAGTTGTGGTTTCCTTCTTTTAAAACCTTTATTGAGCCCCTTCATATCATTCTAGTTTGGGTCCAATTACCCAATCCTCCTCTCCATTTTTGGGAAGACTCTTATTTTGAAGCTATTGACAATTCTATGAGGTAGTTTTTTAAGGTATATTTAGTTACAATGGATATTGGCCACACTACCTCTACCCATTTTCTAGTGGATATCGACTCCTTCAAGGCTCTTCTTAGAGAGGTTTTTTTTATGGTGAAGGATAGACTTTGGATTCAAATCATTGAATATGAAGGTCTCCCCTTCCATTTCATGCATTGCTTTGCTTTTGGACACCTTTCTTTTGATTGCCCTTGTTCACATCACAAGAATGTTGGTTTTTCTATGTGGTGGCAAAAAATCCTTTAAACACTTGATGGTTGATTTTTTTGAGGTTTTGATGTCTTCTCTTGAGTCTTCAGTGTTGAGAATTGGGGATCTTATGGTGTCTTCTTTGGAGGTGTTGTTGTTGGAGTGGAGGTCCCTTCTCTTTTTGTGTTTCCTAATGGTCCTATCATGGACTCTATTTTGGTGTTTTTTGATCCTCTTCATAGGGGCATTATTGGTGTGCCTCCTTCAATTGATGTTGTAATTTCTACTCGACTGTCAACTTCCTTGATCAAGTGCTCCTCGAGCTTGTTGTTCCCAGCTAAGGCCTTAAAGAGGAATTCGCCTCTTCTCTCTCCTTAGTCTAAGAATATGGATAATGAGGTTTCTTGGACTATTTTCCAAAGAAGGAAGATAGGTCTTTCAAAACATGCATCTCAATTCCACACTAGGGTCAAGGGTGTGAGATTTGCTAGATCTAGTTTAGTGTTGTTTAGTTGTTTTGTGTTTTGTTCCTGAAAACCTCGTTGCAATCATGATGTTGTACAACCATTGTGTGCTACTAGTCTCTCTTTGTATCAGGTTCCAAATCCTTTCAAATTCTATTTTAACCTTAATCAAAAACATAGTTACTAGGAGACTTGTACTACACTTGGTACTTGTCTTACAAATCTGAAATGCAACCACATCTAAGAGACCCATATGAGGATGTCTCTAAACATTAGGAGATTTGAGATGAAGCTTTTGTGTCTCTATATATGTCTCCTAGAAGCATCTCTTGAAAATCAAGAAACTTCATGTAGAATTTTCTCATATATATCATATAAATTACTTTGTTTTTTGTAAAGCATTTGTATGGCGTTGACAATACCTAAAAGAATTAAAGAAATACATTAATAAACTTATTTTTTTGGCATAAAAATTGAAAAAAAAATATGGTATTAAGGATTTTCTATATCAAATCCTAAAGAGGTAATAACATAAATAAAAATAATAATAAAGCTTTATATATATCATTGAAATTTTATTGTTTGATTGATATATCATCTTCAAGGAACTCGCATGCCATGTTTTAAGATAACAACATTCCCCTCCTAGTTTGTTTGTCATCTCTAGTTGATAATATTTGAAAATATTTTTTATATCATGATGATGACTATCAAATATCAAAATAATTAATTTTTATTTTTGTTGGAATTTATTTAAATAGTTTAAAATCTTTTAAGTTTTTAAAATTCTAACCATTTTGATAGTTTACCTCTTTTTAAAATTGTATATCTAATTGTATGATTGTTAAAAAATTATATATATACATATATGTTGCCTCTAGGTACCCATATTCATTTGAAAATGGCATGTCGATGTCTATTTTCCCCTTCCCCTAGTAATTATGCATGAAGTAATAAGCCTACCTTAAATAGCACTTTTTAAACTAGAATTTTATATTTCTTGTACAGTTGTACCTAAGCAATTGCTCCAGGTACCTTGCATGAATATAGCTTAGATACATTTGAGGTGAACTTCAGGTGTACTTGAGTAGGATATTGTGTTGTTGAAATTGGGGCAACCTTGGAGCTTCATGGTAAAAAAAAGTAAATACTACTTTTGAATTTTAATAAATTGGGAAAAAATTAGAAGAGTAAATAATAAAATTTAAGAATATAACTTTAAAGCTAAAGTATTTTTAAAAGGACAAAAAATTAATTATTCTAATTAATTTTTATATTGTTTCTACTATCATACTCAAGTTGTAATCAATTTGGGGAAATTAAAGTCGGTATACCACTATATCTTTATTTGAACTATAACTTGGGAAAATTAAAGTCGACATACCATTATATCTTTATTTGAGCCACAACTTGAAAAAATTAAAGTTAGTACACTATTGTACCCTTATTTGAACTAGAATCCAATACCTTTGCAATGAACAAATTAATCTTCTTATAAGGTTGTGTTGATGGTGAAAATGACACAAACAATGTTAAAACGGAATATTTCTACTCTATTTCTCCTGAAAAAGAAAGACAACATATAGTAGCCTAACTCCCAAGGTCCTGGTAGTTGGCTCTCAATTGTCTGGTGTCACTCAATCAGTTCATGCAACTGTAATGTTCAAGGGGCCTGTGCTGGTAACAAAAGAATGCAAGCAATGACTCATTTTACCGAACTGTTTTAGTAAATTTAAGGGGTTTCAAACAAAAGAAAAAGATGGATCATAGGGTAAACTAGTAAAAATGAACAAAACTTATCTAGCATCCGGACATATATCTTCAACAATGAATGTTTTTCCAATCAGATCAAGACAACCATAAGATGACACAATCTATAGAATAATCTATACCATTGCATACATTTTAGGTGCTAAATTAACTTCACAATTACACATCACAAATACTTCAAAGATTTCAAAATAACACACATTCATTCATCATCAAGATTATAGATCAACAGACTTCAATAAATTTGATTCAATGATAATCTAACAAGATAATCCTTAAATCTGGTTTCTTCTAATGACTTTCATCACATAAGAAACTTTCATGCTTCAGCACAATCACTAGCATTCAGATAGATTATAACTTATCAGCCTTATCAAATAAAACAACTCAATTATAACACCATATTGCGTAAACCTATAATTCTATTAACTGTAAAAATCAAGTACAATGTATCTTTGTAATCACTACAAACTTCTATCTCCTAATATCAAGCAGGCCAATTCTATTCTCTATTAGCCGACCATTACAATATGATACCCAAAGGGTATTTATAGATATACAAAAATTCAAACTCCACTTCTATTTTAAGTCATCCACCCTTTTAGGAACTAAAAACTCTCTTGGAAACTCAGATCAATTTGATCTTGAGTTCTTACATTAGACATTCAGTTAAACTGGAGAATAGAAAATAGAAGAGAAAAAGTGTCATGCACTTCAAAACTGTCAGTGTTGCATGCAACATGCAAAGAAGAAGAATGTCATGCATGCAGGAGATTTACGCATGTGAAGCTGGGTCTGCAATAAACTCGTCATAACTGGCGAAGACTTGTTGTAATAAATCTAATTCTGGCCCGTCAACCCAGCTGTCTTCAAATTTAATTTGCTCCAATTCTGCTGCAGCAAACCCTCTCATATCTTTTATCTTTGTCAACTCTCTTCTAGCAGCTTTTATTTCTTCCTTGACATCCATCAGCCGATTTATCATCAAATCTTCTCCATCATCTCCTTTCTGCATGAGTCCTCTAAATATTTCATCCCATTTCTCTTTTATATGACTCAAAGGCATGCCTTCCTTTGTTAATACATTAACATCTACTATGATAGCAATAACCGCCTCCAACTCCTCAAATTATTCAGTCAGATTATTAACAACATGTTGGACCTCATTCCTATATTTACACAATAAATTTGTCCTGAATCGGAGTATACGAGAGGTCTTTCCCACAAAATCTTTGTTATCCTCCTCAAGTATTGACTGTTCAAGAAGAGTAGTTAAAGGCAATGTACTAACCTTCTCCAATTTTTGACTATACTCTTTATACTTCTCTTCCTGTTTCTTCGATGCTTCAATATATTGATGCATTTCTTTTATCAATTCTTATGTGCCTTTGTAAACTTCAAAACCTTCAACCAAAACTTCACCTACTTCTTGATTCAACTTATCAACCCATCTGTCTACCATCTCTACTTTGCCTCTTACCTGTACTAAATCATCTACCTCCTTTTTGCTTAACAAAATTGGAGTCTCAATAGCCATTACCTGTTGTGATCTCGGAGAGGAGACACTTCTCAAAAATGAATGCAATTGATCCAACTAAGCCTTAAGCTCATCTTTCTTCTACTTATCTTTTAACATTCTTGATTTGGTTGTTGAAGCCACCACATCAATTAGATTCATACGTTGATTCCTGGTAGGCCTTCCAAAGTTAACAGTACTCAATTGATAATTTGTTAATTGCATGTCCCCTACCTCCTTTTTTGTCATTGGTATGGCACACTCAGCAACAATCTCTCCCTTATCTGTGAGTCTAGTAGAGTGTAGAATCTTGGCCTTCTTTTTAGGCCTCTCTTGTTCAATCTCCTTCATCATATCCTCCCAATTGAGAGGTTGTGAAGGTGTTACTGTTCTTTTTTGCAGGTCCAATTTTAGCCAAGTGGGAGCACATGGAGCAGCAGTCATCATAGAGGAAGAAGAAGCAATACTAGTAGGAGGTGGCTGCACATTTACTTGGGGTTGAGAATCAACCCTTGGTTCCTCTTGCTGTTCTTGCACCACATGCATTTGCACAAGCCTTTCAGCCTCTTCCCTATCTTTTTGTTCTTGTATCTTCTTATCTTCCTCTTCTTTCTTCAACCTCTCCTCCTCCAATCGATCTCTCTGTACTTTTTCCCGTTCCAATCTTTCCTTTCCTATTCTTTCTTTCTCTATTCTTTCCTTATCCAATTTTTCTTTCTCTAGAGCTTCCTTTTCCAGTTTCTCTAGTCTTTCTGCGTCTAAAGCCTTAAGCTTTTATGCCTTTGCTTCTTCTTCTTGCTGCTTCCTAACCAGTTCTTCGGCATCCTTTTCCTTTCTTAACCTTTCTGCTTCTTCTTCTTTTTGGCGAGCTTCCTCTGCAAGTTTTGACTTAGCAACCAAGATTTCTTTCTCCCTTTGGTTTCTTGCCTTCTCTTCTTCAAGGTCATGAATCTTTTGTATTAGTTCCAACTTGTCATTTTCTTCTTTAACCTTGAGTTCATGTTCTTGTTGCCTTTTCTGTCTCTCTACTTCATCAGCTACTGCCTTAGCTTCAATTTGTCGTTGTTGTAGTATGGAATCAGTTTGTGTCTTGGCACCCATTAAATTTTGCTTTTCTATTTTTTTAGCATTTACCTTAGCATTCTTTCTAACTTCCTCAAACAATTCCCATTGCTCCTCTTGTGTCATTACCTGTTCAAAATCCTCTTCTAGAGGCATATTCTCTTGCACATCCTTTTTTGACATAGTCTCATCTAAATCTATCCCAACATCATGAATTTCCCTCTCCACTTCTTTTCCCTTTTTAGCTTCAGCTATATGATGAAGAGCCCCCTTTTGAACTTCTTCACTCTGCTTCTTTGCAAGTGGGACTTGTGTGGAAGATTCACCTAATGCAGGTGTTGAAATAGCAGATCCTTTCTGAGCATCTCCTTCTTGTATTTCTGCTTCATCATCTACCACTTCAAGTTCTATCTCTTCGATGTCTGGGGGAAATAACTCCAAAGGCTCTTTGGGAGGTGTCTTTCTTTTGATTCTTTTATACCCTTTCCCCTTTTTAGGAGCTGGTCCTTGAGGCGCTTTGGTTCTTAACACCAACCAGTTAACACTTCGATCCAAGACTGTTCTTCCTATCTGTTTAATATCGATAGTTTCCTCACTATCCTAGTTAATTGGATCTAGGCTCTTAGTTCCTATATTTAAAGCCTCATAAGATGGATCTAATACAATTCCATCATCCACCAATGTGTGAGGAATATCGTTTGTAACTCCAAATTCTTACATGAGTGCAATAGGTAGTCTTTCATAATTCTTTTTCCTCAAGTCATATTCATCTTTTCGGTCACTCCAAAATTCTTCCAATAAATTAAAATGATTGTCAAACACAAAAGGCAACAAAGCATACATCTTCCCCTTTGGATCAAAATACTTACGAGCTGTGTATAAGCCTAACTTTAATTGTATCAGCTCACTGCAAACCACCTTTTCCCCTACCAAATGCTAACAGTTATACTCACCCAACTTCATGGGGAACTTGTGACATCTTGTCTTATGCTTTAAACCAAACCGAGCATTAGCTCCAAGAGCCTGATATACAAACTCCATCAACACTATCCTGTTATTACAACACCTTGGAAGTAAATGTGGATGGCCTTCAAAACCAGCTAACCTAAAATATGTAAACTTGGGGTATTGAATGTACCAACATCCCCATTCAGCAATAAACGCCATGGCCTCTTGACTTAGCCTATACCCTACATCTCCATTTAATTGGTTAATGACTACATATATGAATGCATCATTGACTCTTCTGAATTGAGTCTCAGATACTTGAAGAGACAGCTGGTTATAGTGCTCCCACACTTTCTTTTGTCTATCCAATACTCCAATTATCCCTACTCTGTTTAAACCCGAGAAGATACCCAACCTTGTTGTTGCATACACAATGTAAGAAGTCATAAAGAAACACTTAGTGTCCCTGATGCTGGTCAGTTGATCATGAATAGCATTTGACACAATCATCGGCCAATCAAATTGATGGGTGCCATGTAAGATTGTCTGGATGAAAGGAAACATCCACTCTTTGAACCAAATGTATCTCTCTTCCCAAAAACCCTAGACAACATCATTATTAAATCCGATACCTCCTTATAGAAATCTGCCCTCTTTGGCTGGTTTGCAAGCTTGCTTAGAGATTTCTTCTTTTTCTTCAACCACTTTTTGTTCAAATGAGATTTATTGGATTCCTTATACTGGTTGTACTTCTCTAAAGCTTCTGCCTCATCCAACTGCACCAAGTTCTTAGGATCCGAGACATTAAATATAATTTGAAATGCCTGAGGAGTGAGATCAATGATCACATTGTTCTGTGAATCCATGCATTATCTAGTCGCAGGATTGTAGGGACTGGCTGCTATTAAGATCAACTCTAGGCACTGGATTGACAAAGGAAACACAGTAATATGGGCCAAGCCGGAATCAACAATTCTTTGTGTCCTTCCTGTTACATCTTCCCTTTTCGCAAAGTTTTCTGCATATAGCTCTTCAAAATTGTACTGGCCCAAATTGGTATCGGTGATGTCCGACCAATCTGATTCTACTTTACTCACTTTCACAACAGGACTCCGGTGATTATACCTCAAGTTATAAGGCAATTGTTCTGGCTTGATCTTCTTTGGTTTAGGTGTTGTCTTTGATGTACCTACAGGCCGGTTCCTTTGGGAAGCTTCTCCTGATGTTCCCGACATCCTATTAGCTTTCCTGCAACCAAAATCTCTAGTTAAATCCTTGAATAAACATTTCAAAATGTGTCTTTAAACTCATACCTTTCAAACATACATCGGAGGCGCAACTAGGTAGCAAACATCTTAAATAATCTCCTTTCAAAACACTGCCAGGCGCGGAGTCAGAACTGAAATGGACACTCTACTAATAAGAAGCGGGCTCAGAGTCGAAAGTGAAATAGTGATCAGAACCGAAACCAGAGTGGAAACTAATTCGGTTTCCTTCAAATTTTTTGTTTTCATATTTGGGTTCGGTTCTGCTTCTGCTTCTGCCAAGTAAACATTTTTATAAAGTAAATCTTCTTACTATAAGCGGAGTCAGAGATGGGATGGAAGATGGAATTGATACTAAACATAAAAACACATCCAAAACTCTAAATCAATTCTGATCCCGCTTCCGACTATATTGATCATGACATCATCAAAGATTTTATCGATTTAACGCATAACTCCATGATTAAAACTAAGGTCATATTAAATGAAACGAGGCTTTAAAATATATCATAAAAGACTATACTCATATGACCATGGGGGACGACTGTATTTTAGGGCATCATATTTTAATCTTTTTAAAACGTGATCATAGAAACGCATAAAAACCCTAACCTAGAAAACACGATAAAACTAGGGCACGGATTTAACCCTTCCTAATTTACCAGATTGAATGCGCGATAAAACCCTAAGTAAAAATGAGATTCAACTAACCCTAACTCACTGTAAAAACATGAATTTAATCTACTTCACTGTGAAAAACCCTAACTAAATCTAGGCATTAAAAACCTTAACCCAGCATGACGCGATCACGACAAAACGTGAAAGCGACCGTGCCCCAACTCACTATAAAACCAGAAATGCAACACAAAAATCAAGAACAACAAAAAAAAGAACACAAAGAAAACAAACACGCAAACTTCAAGACAACGATCTTGTTCAAAGATCTGAAACAATCAATCAAACAATACGAACGAAGAACACGAAAGCAAAATACAAGAAAAAAGAGAAAAGAACCCTACCTTGAACGCAAGACCTAGCTAACCTTCTAAATTAATTCGCAACAATTATCTCCTTCTCCTTCAATCAATTTGCTCAGATGGACTCCGCAACAACTCTATTTCACTCTTCAAGTTTTTTTAACAATGATAATAATGATACGTTTAATCCTTAATGAAGGTAAAAATCAGAGTTCTTACCTATGCCAAGCTGCTGTCATTAATGCATTAAATGCAGTTAAGTAGAGTCGGAACCGGAGAAGAACAAACACTTCACTGCAGTGTGACTTCAGTCAATAGTCAACGACTAAGAAAATGGCGGGGGCGAAAGCGGAATGGAAACTAATTTGGAAACTTCAAAAATTTCCTAACTTCATTCCCGTTCCAGGTCCGAGTCCGTCAACAAAGCACAAAACAAAACCAAACACAAAAAGTAAAACAAAAGACTGACATAATAAACTTAACACAAGGAATTAGACTAAAACCAAAAGTTGAAAAAGCGGAGGCGGAGACGGGATGGATTTTGATTTTGCAATTTCTAATAAACACCAACTTAACATCCACTCCGGTTCTGGCTCCAATAAAGACAAAACAAAAGGTCAAAAAGAAAGACTGTCGGGATGGGAATCAGAATGGAAACTGAAAGAAGTTTCAGAACTCGATTTGGTTCCGGCTCCGCTTCCGACAGACTAAACCAAAATAAAACAAAGTGTTGGAAGCAAAAGACTCTCGACTTTGTTTAAAGAACAACAAGAGATAAAAATAAAAAAGGGGGACCCATTTTGACCAAGGAAAAAGATGGGGTGGTTATGCAAGGCATAACAGGTTGTAGCATAGTTACCTCAAAATTTATAATTCTATATTTTTTGAGATCTCAAAATAGCTATCTTCTTGAATTGAAATACAATTTTGATAGGAAGTTTGATTTTCTAGGACAAATATTGTTATAGAATGAGGGTTCAACTTGGGAAAAATAAAGTAAATGCACCATTCTATCCTTATCTAAATTGGAATCTTATGCCCTTGCAACAAAAAAATTAATATACTTATACGCTTGTAGCATAGATACCTCAAAAAAATTAATTTTGTATCATCATGATATTAGATCACCAAGTAGTCATGTTCTTGCACTAAAACACCCTTTCAGTAGGAAGTTTGATTTTATAAGACCTATATTCTTATAGAATAAGAGTTCAACATGGGAAAACAAATTTGATACACCACTATACCCTTATCCGAATTAGAATCGTATACCTTTGCAATGAACAAATTAATCTACTTACAAGCTTGTAACATAGTTACCTTAAAATTTATAATTTTATATTTTACTGATCCATAATCTCTGAGCAACCATGTTCTTACACTAAAACACACTTTCAATAGGAACTTTAGTTTTCTAGGACATATATACTTATAGAATAAGGGTTCAAGTCTTAGATGTGTTTTTTGACATATAATATTGTGTGTTCATTTGCTTATATAAATTGACACATCCGTATGCAAATATCATTTTCTCTAAAATTAAGATAATTTTCTTTGAAATCAAGTTGAAGTTTATCTAATCTTCCCCAGCATTTTAGATAGAATTTTAGCAAGAAAATTGTAAATGTAATTCAAATTATTTCGTTCAAAAAATTGTTCATTTTCTTTTCCTTTGTTATTGGATAATTTACTTAAGCAATAATTTAAATTGTTGCTATGAAAAAATTTAAGACAATTTATTTGAAAATCTAATGAAACAACCATGTAATTGTCATGTTTGGGAATCTAATGCAAGGAATGATTGAAAAATTTATAGGATAGATAATATAAAAAATATTCAATGAAACTTACTATTCAAATATTAATCAAAATGTGATACAATGCACATATTTAACAATATGAAAATAATTGTTCAATTCATCTTCTAGATGATTGTATAACTTCTAGCACAACTAAAAAATATAAAATATTATCTTTCTACACCCAAGATTATGTATAGTAATGTTACATCCTCCTTATTCTATAAGGGTAGTGGTAAAATCACTATTTGTGTTGTGCATTGGGCAACTTGTTTATGGTGCCTTATTTTCTTGATACAAAGCTCTGGTGTTTTCTAAAATATTTTGGCTAAGTGATAGTTTGTTTCTTAGTGTTGTTTTAAAATTTTCAAAAACCAATATATTGACTTGGTAAAGACCTAAGTTTATTTTTATCTAGTTAGCAATGTTTGAGCAAAATTAAGATAAATATAATAGTCAACATACTTCCACAAATGAAATATCATACAAAATACCAAAATATTGTCATAAAAATGTATGAGAATATACAATTCACTCCTTATATACATAGGAGGAGGAGGAAGAAAGGTGAGAGTGAAACATTGACTGACCCTCTAAGAAATATGACATGTGTAGAACACTTGGGACAAGTGTGAGAGCATGTGTTATGTTCCTATACGGTGAGACAACAAAACCACTAAGCGAACTTAAGCTAGTGTGAATAGGTCTACCAAGAGCTAGGTAAATGACAAACTAATTAGATAATAATTATTTATGTACTAACAAATGATGTTATATCCTATTTTGAGAGAATATTAGATGCATTTTCTATAAAAAATTCACCACCATTTTTTTTCTTGACGGATGAAAATTGTAGAAGGATGTTCAAATTTTATCTCTATCACTTATATGAGTGAAAATTAGAGAACCTAGGCTAATTGCGCCCATGATTAGCCCAAAAGTGTGCTAGCTACACCATGTTATTTGAAAACTAGGTAACCCAAGTTGATTGCACCTATGAATAACCTAAAATTATGTTGAAGCATGCATTGAATAACTCAACTTTTTGTCAAGTTGTAAATGTAAGAAAAATTGTCCACAATGTCAACACATAAATAATTTATCCTATCATAGAAAAATTTCATAAAAATGAAAGTATATGATGATCCTACTTCATGCATAGTCATAAAAATATGAGGTGTATAATCTTAGGTGTTCATGTGTTGAGCCAAATATTAATTTTTAAACTATTGTAGCAATAATCAGTAATATACATTACAATTAAAATATCATAAATAGATAATGTGTATCATCTCGAAGCACCATGCTCTAAGAGCTCAAATCAAAATCCTAATATTTCTCTAAGTATCATGGTTGAAGAACTCAAAATTTGAATCATGATGTTCCCCTATAAGACGAGAGTAAAGAATTATTACAAAAGCCCCTAGAAAGAGAACAACATATTTGAATCTATGTATAGAGATGCACAATTCAATGAAACACTCTTGGATTTTCATCACGAGTCTCCATTAAGCTACCCTTTTAGATTTGCACTTACAACTCAAATGCAAAAGACTGATCAAAAAGAAGAAAATTATATCACCTCAAATAATTTGTATTGAGTTGCATATTTGATTATCTTAGTGTGTTCATTATCAATATCTCAATCAAAATGGAAAATCATACCTACACAAGTCATTGATCTTGTCAACATCATAGAGATTAAGAGTATAATTATCCTTTGGGGGGAGTGAGTGAAACTCAAGCATTATCTTAGTATGTTTTCACTCAATAGTATGCATATCAACATCTACAATTCTCAATTTATCATTAATTGGACTAACAACTAAATATATATCATGAGTAAACAATCCCAACACTTTCACGCCAATTTTGAATAGTATATGTAATGTGGAGCTCATTATCAACTAGATACAGATCAAGAGTAGATGAACTTAATCTAGTGGATTGGACTCTTCTATAGAATTTTGAAAAAAGACAAGCCTCAATATTCCATTTGGAATGATCTATCCGTCCAAAATGCATATACCTCATTGATTTGGTGGGTAGATCTTTGACATAATAGTGTTTTACAAATGTGTGTTAATCACGTGATAAACAAGGATATATATCAAAATAATCACTAGAGGTGTGTCCTCAATATCCACAATGACAACATGTTTGGACTTGATGTGTTTTAGTGCAAATTATTTTTGATTGACATGACAACTTGTTAATTTTACATGGTTGAACAACAAGTGAAGACTCAACATGACAGTTATTTTGAATACATTCAAACACAAATTTGATAGGTTTTGAATATCTTGGTACATGAAAATTCATATGTACATACCATAGACCAATATAATGTTTATTGGGTTTTATTATCTCTTAGACACGTACAACAAGTAGAAACTTAATAATGGGAGCACTAGTAGGGATTGTATCCTTGATGCAATTCGACAACACATTTGTTGATTGGCAATATTTTTGTGATATACGAGAGAGCTCAATAATTTTTTGTCTTTAACAACCTTTTGAATTGAAGTAATTGAAGAAATAATATCAATGATAACAATATCTTTCTTCTTTGTTAAGGCATTGGGTGTTTGATCTCATATTCATTACAAAATTGCATAAAAAATGCTTGTATTGATGCCAACATCATGGTATCTTCTTATTGTTTGTTGTGGAAATTATACCAAGATATAAAAATTGTTGAAGGGATTGTATCCTTGATGCAATTCGATAACACATTTGTTGATTTAGATAACATTTTTAGTGATATATGAGAGAGATCAATGATTTTCTTCAATGTTTTTTTTGTCTTTAACAACCTTTTGAATTGAACTAATTGAAGAAATAATATCACTGATAACAACATCTTTCTTCTTTGTTAAGGCATTGGGTGTTTGATATTATATTCATTGAAAAAATGCATAAAAAAGCTTGTATTGATGCCAACATCATGATATCTTATTGTTTGTTGTGGATATTATACAAAGATATCTTTGTCAACATGTCCACATTATACAAGAAGGTGAAGAGGTGTGAGTAGTCAAAATACATTTTGTTAGTCTCTTAAAAAAATAATCTATCTACTTCCTCTAGGATTATTGCTTGAATCACTTGCTTCCATCCACCAATTAAAAAACCATTAAAACATAAGTATGACTACGACAATGAGCCATGTAAAGACAATCTACATACCAATTGAGATAATTATAAAGGATCGAGCTAGATGAACAAAGTTGACTTTTGTTCATATATTTTTCACCTTCAAGAAACCTAAACACAAATAGATTATCAAGATAATTTGGAATGTCTATTATGGAGGGACGTTTGTTAGACAAACATTGATAACCATGGAGAGGGAGGAATACCAATGAGAGAAATCCAGTCATTTGTAAGAATAAGAGGGAGCAGCTATCAAAATCTAGGTTGGCCCTTCACATATACCTTCAAAACTTTCAACAACATATATGTCACATATTATTAAAAAAATGAAAAAAAGGAAATGGAAGCACTTTGCTTACCACGACAAATTTATTATATCCTCCATTTCTTAGGTTACTATTATCTATTTATATACAACTTGCAATTATTAAAAAATAGGCAAGGCAGTGATAGAATCATCAATTGTTTAGGTTGTATAGGTCAACCAAAAAATAAAGGTTTTCATAATTTTTAACTAAAAAGCAAGCTAAAATCCATAAATTTTCACAGTCTGTGATTAAATAGTGTAGATGTTTCTAGATTAAAACTATGTATGAGTTTTTCTCATCGATGTTTCAAATCATTCTCCATGATCCATCATCATGATGATAAGCAAACAAAGAGAAGAAGATAATAGAAAGGGAGTAGCAGAATTGAAGGATAAATAGGTGAGGGGCTTGGGAAGGGTGGGAGACACAAATACCAAGAAATTGGGGGAAGAGAAAATAAAAAATAAAAAATAAAGGGATAAAAGAAACACAAAAACAAAGGACAATAAATAAAATAAAAGATAAAATAAAAAGACAATAAAGAAAACTCTTAATAAAGTAAAAGAACACTAAGACATTGAAATAAAATTAATTACAAAAAAATGCTAAAAAGATTAGACTAAATTCCCTAGCTAATAAAACCACTAAACTCAAGGCAATAAGATAGACTAAGTTAATAAAATAGCCCAAAAGAGAAAATAAACAAAAGAAAGAGGAAATGTGAAGGAAAGACTTAAAACAAGGTAAATAAAAAGGCCAAAAATTCTAAGAGAGGAAAAAACAAATAAGACAAGAAAATACAAGCAAAGGGAAAAGAAGAATAAAAGAATAAAGATCAAAGAGAAACTAAAGGAACAATAGGACCAAAATATTAAAAGGAAGATAAAAGAAAAAATAGTAAAAAGGGAGACAATTAAAAAGACGCGATAAGATGAAGAGGATAAGTAAGAACTAAAAAATAATAAAGAACATAAAGAAAAATAAAGAAAAATTAAAACAAGAACAAAAACCAAGAATTGAACGAAGAGGAGAGGAGCACATAAAACTAAACATAAATAGACCAAATGAAACAGAGACAATTCACAAACTAAAAAGGAAAATTCAAAAAATTAAGGAGAGAAAGGACTAAAATGACGAAAAACCAAAAATAATAGAAAGACAAGAAGATAGAATGCAAGGAAACACACAAGACAAATTAAAATAACTCAACTAAGATAGGCCAAAGAGAAAAGAAATAACAAAATAAAACCTAAAGAAACCAAAAGAAAAAGAGAGACAATCCAAAAAAAACTAAAAAGGTAAATTCGGAACACAATTGAGGAAAGAAATGACTAAAACAACATAAAACCAAAAACTAATTAAAAGACAAGAAAATAAAATGCAAGAAATTAACACAAAAGACAAGTAAAAAATAAAAATAAAACGAAAAAAGAAAAGGATAAAAGGACAATAATAGAGATATATAACAAGACAGGGCTAACAAGACCAAAGCAAAGAATCAACCAAAAATAAATACATAAACAAAGGAAAAGGAATGCGCTAAACAAAAGGTGCTAGAGAAGAGAAAAAAAAAGGAGCACAGAGAAACACAAGAGCACAGAAAGAGGAGGACCCCAAGGGAGAAGAGAATGACAGGTTAAAGAGGAAGGAGAAGGAATGGGAGAAATCAACAAAGATGAGAGGGGGGGATATCATGTGCTGACAAAAGGGGGGCCTTTGAGGTTATTTAGGAGGGGTATCCAAGAGAAAATTAAATTCCAACCCCCATCACGATTGAGGTTAGAGGCGTGATTACTGATTTCAATGGCCTCTTTAAGTTTCCTCTTGAAATAGTTGTCATCTTTGAAAACGATTTTGGTGTTTTCTAAAGCAATGTGATGTTTAGTCTTTGACAAGTGCTTTGCCAAGGCCGAGTTTAAGACTTGTTCATGTCTAATGTCATCACAATGCTCTTTGATTCTGGTGTTGATAGAGCGACCTATTTCCCCAATGTAAGGGGTACCACAAGAACAAATCACTTTGTAGACACCTGAGTTGAGGAAAGGGTCTTGGGGGTCTTTAGGGGAAGGGATGCAGTTCCTTAAAGTGAAGATGGGTTTAAAAGTACAAAAAAGACCCTTTTTGGTGAGGATCTTAGAAATTTTGTTGGAGATACCCTCCACATAGGGAAGGGTAGCCAAAGGGTTGGACGGGAGGAGAGGGGCCTTGTGTTGGAGGGTGAACCTGGCTTTGGCTTGATTAATGGCCCTATTAATGTGTTTCCTTTTGTAGTCATTTAAAGTGAAAACATGGGTCAAGTGGGATAACTCTTGGGAAATGTGCTCCTCATCACAAATGATGAAGGCCCTAGAAGCCAAAGTTTTGAGAACTCCAGCCTTTTGATTGGGATGATGGTGGGAAGTGGAGTGAAGATAAAGGTCAGTGTGGGTTGATTTTTGAAAGAATGTGTGCGATAAGGAACCATCTACTTTCTTGATAAGGACATCAAGAAAGGGAAATTGGCTCAAAAGTACAAAACTAAATGATCTCTTGGCACAATGTTGGTTGTTGGGAAATCATGTCAAAATTTCCAGTTTGTACCTCTAATTTCTTTGGACTTGGCAAAAAATTCTTGTTTCTGCCTTTACCGCCATACCGCGCCTGCCTTCTGTCTACCTTTACCGCTTTATCGCGGCGATCCGTCTTGACCCTGGCAGTACCGCGGTGACTGGCTTGGCGGTTATCGCCTTACCATGTGTGGTGAGTAAATCACTGCGGTGGTTGCAGTAGGCAGCTTGTTGCTTGCCTCGCCAATCACCGCCTTACCACAGTCGGCGAAGGCCTTCACCATGGTGGCCGTAGTGAAGCCGCCAGCAGTGGCTTGGCGATTACCGCTCCACCACGGGCGGTGAGTTGACTCACCACAGTGGCCGCGGTGAGCCTACCGGTTACCACCATACCGCAAGGCGGTGGTCCCCCTCACTGCGGTGTCCGCGGTGAGACCGTCAGTGGTGGGCTCGACGGTTACCACCATACTGCAGGTGGTGGTTCCTCTCACCGCGGTGTCCACGATGAGACCGCTAGAGGTCGGCCTGGCAGTTACCACCCTACCGCGGGGTGGCCTGGCGGCCCCTGCAGTAGCGCGGTATGACCGCTAGTGGTTTGCCCGGTGGCTACCGCCACACCGCGGGTCAACTCGAACCGAGCAGCGATAGCGCGATGGAGAGTAACTGGGCTCGATGAAGACTTGGGTGAGCTCGATTGAGCTCACCGCCATATTGCGAGGCAAATTAGTGAGCTCGAAAGTAGTACGGTAATAGCTCGGTTGAGCTCGGAGCTTGATCAACCGAGTTGGACCAAAAAGTAAAAGCGACAGGCGAATAAAGTTTGAACACGTGGCAATTTGACAATAGCTTGATTGGCTAAAGGCTAATGTAGTAAAGGCAGTTATTGTAGGTCGACTTCAGTTGATGACAGGAACCCAATTTGGGTGGTGAATTTATTACTTGGGTGGCTCGATGCAATCAATGCAAATCGATTGCTTGTTTGAATGATCGATGCATGAACCTAGAGGCCATGGGATTGGCTAGAAAGTGTAAATTCGATGTAAGACTTCTACAGTCAATGTGAGGTTGACGGATGTGTACATGTAGGTTGCAAGTTGATGCAAGTGTAAGGATTGATTGTATACTTTGAGAGTAAAGTATTGTAACAGTGAGAAAATAACTTGAGAGTTGTTGTGAGCTGATCAAAGAGTAAGGGTTGATATTGTATGCAATTGATTATTACTGTAATACAATTGTTCTTGCTTGGTGTGGTGGGTTTTTTACCTGAAAAGGTTTTCCCACGTAAATACTTGTGTCATCTGTGAATGCTTAATATTATGTTATCTCATTTATGTTGTTTGTATTCATCTCAGTAGTTTTAGAAGCTATTAGAACTCATTTTTTCTTTTCTCCTTTGTTGTATTAGTGTTAAGGGAATGTATTCCGCACTGTTGGGTCATTAGATCCATCCCTATTTTCCCTTCAAGTGTTATCAGAACCTAGCCAGTTGTGTTATCCTTGAGAGAAAAGGTCAGTTTTTTGTGCTAATACTGTTTCAGTGGGAGTCTTGCATTGTTAAAACTTTTTTCTATTTGAGATGGCGAGTACATCAGGTAGAGTAGATAATGAAAAGTTTAATGGTAGCAACTTTGAGTTATGGAAACTCAAAATGTAAGACTTGCTGGTGGATAGAGACCTCTAGATAGCAATGTCTGGATCTATGCCACAAGGTATGATGCAAGGGGATTGGGACCTTGCTGATAGAAAAGTAAGAGGTATGATAAGACTGAGTCTAGTTGATTCTGTACTCCTAAACGTCCATGAGGAGACGTCTGTAGCTTCATTATGGAAGAAGCTTGGTTATATTTATCAGGAAAAGTCTCTGGTAAATAAGTTATTCCTGAGGAAGAAGTTGTACTCCTTGAAAATGGAAGAAGGTGCATCTGTTGTAAACCATCTGAACTCGTTTAATATGAGTGTTACACAGCTGGCATTTGTAGGTGTAAAGACTGAGGAGGAGGATCATTGCATGCTCTTGTTGTGTTCATTACCTGACAGTTGGGATCATCTGGTGATGGTCATTAGAAGCACAACCACTGCATTCAAGATGGATGACGTGGTTGCTTCGCTTCTGTCTGAAGAAATGTGAAGGAAGTCTTCTAAGATGGCCAAAGAGGCTCTTGTTGTTCGAGGTAGACCAAAGGAGAAAGGCAAGAAGAAGGACAAGAAGTCAAAATCCAAATCTGCAGGGAGATCAAAATCTCCTGGTAAAAAGTTCAAGGTGAGATTCTGGAACTGTGGGCAACCTGGTCATATCTGGAAGGATTGTAAGGAGAAGAAGAAGAAGAATGCTTCAGATAATGAATCTTCTCAAAGTGATGCAGACGCCTTCATTGCAGCAGCTTTGACAACTCAGGCATCAGATGATGTATGATTGGTTGACTCAAGTACTTCCTTTCACATGACGTCCAATAGAGAATGGTTCTCTAAATACGAGAAGTATGACTGTGGAAAGGTGTACTTGGCAAGTGATTCAACGCTGGAGATAGTTGGTAGAGGAAGAGTCAGAATTCAGTTTCCTGATCGAAGAGTCAAAGGGATTGGTGGCGTACTGCACATTCTAGGTCTGGCTCGAAATATTCTTTTTGTCAGTAAGTTAAATGATGCTGGTGTAGAAGTTTATTTCTCAAGTAGAGGATGTAAAATGGCTAGAGGTGTAATGGTGTTGGCTAAGGGTGTTCATACTAGCACTCTATATAAGTTGGATGCATGTCTTGTTCAATGTAACAATGCCTTTGTAGAGTCATGTAAATCAGTCCCTGTAGAGAAAGATGAAGACACTTCTTTGTCTGCAAATGCTTTGGAGGTAAAACTCCCAACTACGAAGACTATGTTGTGGCATCATAGACTAGGTCACATAGGTGAGAAAGGTTTAAAAACCTTGAAGAATAAAAATCTTGTAGAAGGGCTTGATGATTGTAACCTTGAGTTCAATTTTTGTGAACATTGTATCTATGGAAAACAACACCGTGTTTCATTTTACTCTAATCCTCATAAATCTTCTGGTATACTGGATTATGTTCATTCTGATGTGTTTGGTCCAGTTAATGTTCCTTCGTTATTGAAGTCTAGATATTATGTTTCTTTTATTGATGACTGTTCGAGAAGGGCATTTGTATACTTTCTTAAAAGTACATAAGAAGTGTTCAGTCGGTTTAAAGAATTTAAATCTTTGGTAGAGAATCAGACTTGAAGGAAAATTAAATGTTTCAGGACAGATAATGGCAGTGGGTTTTGTTTTGCAGATTTCGAAAGGTATTGCACAGATCATGGAATTAAAAGGCATAAGACAACACCTTACACTCCATAGTAGAATGGAGTTGCTGAAAGGTTGAACAGGACGCTGATGGAAAAGGCAAGGAGTATGTTAAGCAGTGCTGGTCTGGAGCAAAAGTTCTAGGCTGAGGTTGTGGCTACAACATGTTATCTGATAAACCGATCTCCTTGCTCTGCTCTTGTTGATAAGACACCTTTGGAAGCATGGTCTAGTAAGAAGCCCTCTCTAAGGCATGTTCGTGTCTTTGGTTGTGAGGCATATGTTTATATGCCAAATGAAAAGAGATCAAAATTGGATAACAAGATTGTCAAATGTATTCTCAACGGCTATGGAGTTGGTGTGAAGGGATACAAGCTTTGGAACCCTGTTATTGAGAAGGTTTTGTACAGCAGACGCATGATATTTCGTGAGTTGAAACCTTCAGTAAGTGATCAATAGCTTGAGATAGATCAAAGTGACAAGAAAAAGGATGCAGTTGAGATTCCCCAAACTCCTAAAAGGGAAGAGCTGCATAGTGTACCTGAGACTAAGGAGTGTTCAAGCAGCTCTGAAAGTTCTGATGATGAAGAACCAAAACCTCAGCTTGTAAGGAGATCTACACGAGAAAAACGGTAACCTGAAAGGTATGGTTTCTCATTGTTAGATTCGAATTGTGCCTATGCCTTAATTACTAGCATTGATGAGCCTAGGACTATAAAAGAAGCAATCAACATGTTTGATTCAAATTCTTGGTTGGAAGCCATGAATGAAGAAATGGATTCATTGAAGAAGAATGAAACCTGGGATTTGGTACCATTTCCAAAAGGGCGAAAGCTTATTGGCTATAAGTGGATATTCAAAAAGAAGATAGGCCTTGATGGTAGTGTTGAGAAGTATAAGACACAACTGGTTGCAAAGGGATTTTCCCAAATTGAGGGAATTGATTATGGAGAGATTTTTCCCCTATAGCAAAGCTGACATCCATCAGATTTTTGTTATCATTGGCAATTGTGTATGACTTTGAAATTGAGCAGATGGATGTGAAGACAACGTTCCTCCATGGTGAGCTGGAAGAAGAAATTCATATGTCCCAGCTTGAGCATTTCATTGTGAAAGGTAAACAAAATATGGTCTGTAAGTTAAATAAATCTCTGTATGGTTTGAAGCAGTCTCCTAGAATGTGGTACCAAAAATTTGACACATTTGTGTTGTCTATGGGATTTGTAAGATCAAAATCTAATCATTGTGTTTATCATAAATCTGAGAATGATTGTGTGCTTGTTATTACACTGTACATGGATGGTATGTTATTCATAGGAAATAGCAAGAGTATGATTTCTGATCTTAAATCTCAACTGTTTGCAAAGTTCGAAATGAAAGATCTTGGTGCAGCTAGGTATATTCTAGGAATGGAGATAACCAGGGACAAAACAAGTAGAAAGCTTTGGGTAAGTTAGAGTAAGTATGTGAACACAGTTCTGGAGAGATTTGGGATGAATGATTGCAAGCAGCTAGTTGTTCCAGTCATGCAGGGAACGAAACTGTTTGTTGAAGATTGTCCAAAATCTGCTACTGAGATGGAGAACATGACCAGTGTGCCCTATGCAAGTGTTTTTGGAAGTTTAATGTATGCGATGGTCTGTACAAGACTAGACATTGCCCAAACAGTGGGAGTTCTAAGCCATTTTATGGAAAATCCAGGAAGATCACATTGGGATGCTGTGAAGAGAGTGTTTAGGTATTTGAAGGGGACTTCAAACTATGCTTTGTGTTACCATGGTAGTTTGGTTGCATCACAAAGAACACTCAACATTTAGGGATTTTTTGATTCTGATTGGGCAGGGGACATTGATAGCAGGAGATCCACCAGTGGATATACGTTCATGCTTAATGGTGGAGCAGTCAGTTGGATGAGCAAGCGACAAGTTGTAGTTGTTTTATCCATGACAAAGGCAGAGTACATGGCAGCCACTCACGCCTGCAAGGAAGCAGTTTGGCTGAGGCGTTTGTGTTCAAACATTGGTTTTAATGCAGGGCAGATTACTATTCGCTGTGACAGTCAAAGTGCCATTTGTTTGGCAAAGAACCCGACTTTCCATGCCAGGATAAAGCACATTGATGTGAAGTTTCACTTCGTGAGGGACATGGTGGAAGATGGAAGAGTCTGTCTTGAAAAGGTTGACACTTTGAAGAATGTTGCAGATGCTTTGACAAAGCCGGTGAGCACACACAAGTTCAAATGGTGCGCAGAATCTATGGGCCTTGGGGCCTATGACCATCAATAATTTTTGAAGTCAAGAGGAAGTTGTAAATCTTCGCCAAGTGGGAGCTTGTTGGGAAATCATGTCTCAATTTCTAGTTTGTACCTCTGCTTTCTTTGGACTTGGTGAAAAAAATCTTATTTTTGCCTTTACTGCCATACCACGCATGCCTTTTGTCTGCCTTTACCGCTTTATTGCGATGGTCTGTCTTGACCCTGGCAGTACCGTAGTGATTGGCTTGGCAGTTACCGCCTTACCGTGCACGGTGAGTTTACTCACTGCGGTGGTCGTGGTAGGTGGCTTGCTGCTTGCCTCGCCAGTCACTGCCTTATTGTGGTCGGTGAAGCAGCCAGCAGTGGCCTGGCGGTTACCGCTCCACCGCAGGTGGTGAGTTGACTCACCGCGGTGGTCGCGGTGAGCCTGGAGGTTATCGCCATACCACAAGCGGTGATCCCCCTCACCATGGTGTTCGCGGTGAGATCGCTAGGGGTGGGCTCGACGATTACCGCCATACCGCAGGCGGTGGTTCCTCTCATCGCAGTGTCCGCGGTGAGACTGTCAACGATCAGCCTGGCAGTTACCGCCCTACTGCGGGGTGGCCTGGCGGCCCCCACGGTAGCGTGGTATGACCGCTAGTGGTTTGCTCGACGGCTACCACCACACCGCTGGTTGACTCGAACTGGGCAGCAGTAGCACGGTGGAGAGTAACTGGGCTCGGTGAAGACTTGGGTGAGCTCAGCTAAGCTCACCGCCATACCGCGAGGTGATTCAATGAGCTCGACAGTAGCGCGGTAAGAGCTCGATCAACCGAGTTGGACCAGAAAGTCAAAGCAACAGGCAAATAAAGTTTGAACACATGGCGGTTTGACAACAACTTGATTGGCTAAAGGCCAATGTAGTAAAGGCAGTTATTGTAGGCCGACTTCAGCTGATGACAGGAACCCAATTTGGGTGGTGAAGTTATTGCTTGGGTGCCTCGATGCAATCAGTGCAAATTGATTGTTTGCTTGAATGATTGATGCATAAACCTAGAGGCTGTGGGATTGGCTGGAAAGTGTAAATGCGATGTAAGACTTCTACAGTCAATGTGAGGTTGACAGATGTGTACATGTAGGTTGCAAGTCGATGCAAGTGTAAGGACTGATTGTATACTTTGAGAGTAAAGTATTGTAACAATGAGAAAATAACTTGAGAGCTGTTGTGAGCTGATCAGAGAGTAAGGTTCGATATTGTATGTAATTGATTATTACTGTAATACAATTGTTCTTGCTTGGTGTGGTGGGTTTTTTACCTGAAAAGGTTTTCCCACGTAAATACTTGTGTCATCTATGAATGCTTAATATTCTGTTATCTCATTTATGTTGTTTGTATTCATCTCAGTAGTTTTAGAAGCTATTAGAACTCGTTTTTGCTCCTCCTCTGTTGTATTAGTGTTAAGGGAATGTATTCCGCACTGTTGGGTCATTAGATCCATCCTTGTTTTCCCTTCAGTGGTTTGATCCACATAATATAAAGGGTCAAGGATGTTTGTATTTTACAAAAAATCTCCATTGCATAAAAGATAAATTCAAAATCTAGAATAACACATCATTCAAAAACATATTCCAAGAAAAAGAATGAATTGAACTTGAATTGAAGGATTTAAATGAGAAAGTAAATACATATGGAATGTTTCAAGATGAATATCTTAAAAAAAGCACTACTAGCAAAACATAATGAGATTCTTGCTTGGGAGGAATGTTATTAGCACATTAAATCATGAGAAACATGGCTCGCATAAGGAGACTTAAATACAAAGTTCTTCCACAACACCATGAAGGCTAGAAGAGGTAAAAAAATTCTCTCAAATCAACACAAGCAATGGAAAGATCCTAACTAAGAACAAGGAAATCTAAACTGAAGTAATATGTTTCTTATGAAATTCTTTATGGGATTGATTTGGTCAAGCCTATACAAAATAGCTTCCTAGAGGTGATTCTAAAATTAGTTAAGGACAAGGATAATGAGTTCCTTAGCTCCTTGGTGACCATGGATGAAGTTAAGACTGTAGTATTTCAATTACACCCATACAAAGCTTTGAGGCCTGACAGATTCCCAAACTCATTTTACCAATTTTGCTAGGATTTCATGGGAACAAAAATAACAGAAGAATCAAGAAAATCAATGAAAAATCTTAAAGATATCAACAACACAAACATTTCTCTAATACCCAAGAATATGGACTACTCATCCTTTGCAGATTGCATGATAATATCTTTATGCAATACTATTTATAAAATCAAATCCAAGATACTGGTGAATATATTGAAGACCTTACTTCCAACTATTATTTCTCAAGACATAACTGACAAAATTATCATAGCTCATGAATCGATTGACTCCATCAAAAAACAAAGCTTGAAAGTATGATCTTAAAGTTGGACATCAATAAAGTGAGTTGGATATTTTTTATGAAAGTCACATAAAGATTTAGTTTTAACCAAAATTAGCTAAAATGGATTTATGTATACATATATTCTAATCGATATTCTATTTTGATCAATGAATCTCCTTGTGGATTTTCAAGGGGGCGTGCGGTATCAAACAAGGTGATCCTCTATCTCTATTTCTCTTTGTTATAGTGGTTGATGCACTATGTAGGGGAATCATCTATAAGGTAGGTATTGGACACTAGAAAGGAATCTCAATAGCACAAAATATCTCAATCATCTCTTATTAGCCTTTTTTTGATGATACTCTTCTTTATGGACCCCAACGATGGAGAAAGCCAAAGTCATAAAAGGAAACACTAGTGAAATATGTGAAATGCTCAAGTTAATCAATAAATTGTGAAAAATCCCAAATCTATTTCTTCAACACCAAAAGAACAACCCAACGTAATATTTTTACTTCTCTTGGATTTACCATAAACTCGCTCTCAAGTATGTATCTAGGCATCTCATTATCAGTGGCACAGTTAGAACTAATATTTAGTCAAACGCGATAGAAAATATAAAAAGAAAACAAAGACTTGGAAGGGAAAGTGGTTGATGCTTGTTGGAAGAATTACTATGATCAAGGCTATCATAGCATCCATTCCTATATACACGATTTCATACATGGACTTAACCTTGAAAGAATAAAGAGAATTCAATCAAATATAGCATTTTTTTGTGGGAATGTTCAAATGAAATCAAACATATTCCACTTATAACATGGGATAAAGTAAAATGAGACAAGAAATCTGGAGGTGTAAGCATATGAGATATTCAAAAATAAAACATGGCATTGGGGGAATAACTATCTTGGAGGATGTATGAAAACCAAAACTCGTTATGGAGTAAGATCCTTAAAGAAAAATATTTGGATTGTGATGACTCCGAGCATATACTAACAATTGCCAATCCTCCAAATGGATTGCACCTATGGAACTTCATGATGAAATGTCACCTGATCGTAACAAAGCATTTAACTCAGAGAATCAATGATGGAAATTCTACATATTTCTAGTATTATTCATGGGATTGTTGCACACTTATGATAGAAATTCATAGAATTGAAGATAACTTACAAGTATTGATCATGGTATACAAAGAAACAGTGAATGATTACATGAGAATCACTAGAAGAAATGAAAAATTATAGTTTTAATGGAAATATTTTGACCCCCTCTTACCATGGATCCATGATAACAATGAGGGAACTATCAAAAAGGAAAATATTCCTATTAGATAAGGAAGATGATATCCCGTGGTGTAGATAAAAACCCAAGAAATATACAACAAAAGTAAGATACAAACTATAAAATAAGAATTTGACCAATCAAGCCCATGGATGAAAGACTTATGTTGGGGCCCAAATTTCCTCCCCGAAGTGCAAATTTTTTTATGTTTTTCCCTCCATTACCACATACTTATAGGGATAGGCTTCAAAAATTGTGGTTTTTTAGACCTCGCTAATGCCCTCTATGTATGACTAATGAAGAAATAATGGGTCATTTACTATTACAGTGTCAAATTGCTCAAGACTATTGGTCATAGTTTTGTAGGAAGCTTGGATGGTAGGGCCCACTCCCATCTATCCTTTTTCCCCTATTCCAATGTTGGCCAAAGCTATATAAATTATTGTTTTAGAAAGGACTCTGGTTAGAAACTCCTACGATGATCATATGGCACATTTGGAAGGAACGAAATGCACACATCTTGAAGGAAAAAAGTTTCTCTTTAGATACTTTAATTAATAAAATTGAATTGAGAATATGTGAGAATGAAACCAAAAGAGTCCACAAGAAGAAAAAAGGGCTTTCTTATCATGGGAAAATAATATCTACCATCAATGAGCACTCATGAAAGCTCCTCCATTCAACGACTCTATCATCACAAATCAATCAAAACAAAAAGTGACCAAATGGTCGTTCCCTCCAAATAAATGATAAAATCTCAATTTTCAGGATGCCTTTAGGGGGGATCTCGGGGCCTTCGGTGTAGGCTTCTTAGTTTGAAATGAACAAGGGAACATGTGTTGGGTGGGCGCCATCAAATTACCTAATAGCACCAATAACAAAGTTGAGTTCGTTGCACTCCTCGAGGAACTCAAACTTTGTATAAATGAAGGCTTTAGCTTAGTGGATATTGAGGGAGACTCTTTGATTGTTGTATGCATAATTACCTCCAAGAAAGCACTAAATTGGAGACTTTTGATGTGGATAGACTAGATCCACATGTATCTAAATGCAGTAGGAGAATATACGAGCAAGTACATATATAAAGTGGCCAACATGGATGTTAAATTCCTATCCAATCAAGCTATCAATCAAAATGAGGTATTAGAAAATATAACACGCTAGAGGCCTGGGGGGATTCGCTTGATATCTCAAGTATAGATATCATTGGAAAAAGAGACATGCGAGTAGATTGAATGGCCCCTTTTAATTTGTTTGATTTTCTAAATGGTCGACAAATAGATTGCCCACATGATAGAGGACTGTAATAAAAAATGCATTAGGAGCCATGGCATTTTGTAGTGGATTGGCACAAATAATAATAATGCAACATTGAATACATATAACCCTATAATAACAATAAAGAGGGAGACAAAATTAAATATGG
This sequence comes from Sequoiadendron giganteum, assembly GCA_007115665.2. Classification (NCBI taxonomy): domain Eukaryota; kingdom Viridiplantae; phylum Streptophyta; class Pinopsida; order Cupressales; family Cupressaceae; genus Sequoiadendron; species Sequoiadendron giganteum. Next base: position 523,420,277 of record CM021101.1, read on the forward strand.
GTGCACATATCTTACTCTCCAACTATGAATTCCTCTACTTGGTTGAAAAAGTGACTACCTAGTTTTGAAGAATTTTAATATAGAGGACCCTTCTATTATGAAGGTGATCAAGGAGGCGATTGGCATTCACAAACTAAAAACGGGCCACATCTGTAGATTCTAAGCTAATGTATTGTAAACTTGGTAGAATCTACTCAATTCAAAGGTTTAATCGGTTGAACAATCCACTTTACATTGCTTAAGATCGCATTAAATTGTCAAGCCAAGGCTTGTAAGCTTGTGATGATGTAGCATTATATATTCCTTCATGGACTTAAAACTACCTAAACTACCCTAATTAAGTTATTCTATTTGTTATAAATTCATAAAAGTGCAAAACAGTAAAAGCATAAACCAAAACTAGTTGCTACGGGTACCTATAGTAAAGACTATAACTGAACTGTTGCTAGTAAAGTAATGTTGTATCAACTGAAAACTTAATAAAAACTAATGAATCAGTTGAACTATCCTCTGGAGTGCTACTAATAATCATTACATGCATATTCACAAGCATGCATTCATAATAAGAAAGAAATGAGATTCCAATTAACTTGCAAATGATTCATGAAGAATGATAAACTAATAACAACTATTAACAAAAATAAATAACGAAAAAGGTGAAGTGAAGAACAATACCTTGAGTGGCTTGCTCAAGTAACTGTTCACACTTTAACCGAACTCAATCTAACTAATATATTCTATGCATCTCATAAGATTAACTCCATTCATTGCATATTGTAAAAGATTACAAAAGATCTTTCCACAAATTGGACTTAATCATTTGGAATTGTTTTCATGTCTTGAAACTGCAAGTAACTGGTAACATAAAACTGATAAAAACCAACTAACTATCATATGGATTCAACCAACAACTATATATAAGCTAAGGGAATCTTTATTGAAAGTAATCAAAATCATTAACTCCACTCCCAAATAATTGAGCGTAGAATTAAGACTTGAATTATTCAACCTATAATTGAAAAGGAAAGAGAATCCTATCAGAACTAGAACTCTATCGAAACAAAGTTGTATGAAAACATACAACCACTTGTCAAAATTCCATGAGTGAAGGAGACTTCTTCTTTGAAATGTTTATTAAACTGGTCATAATAACACACGTCCAATATTCATTAAGTGACTTTGATCAACGATCACCACGTTTCAGCTTATCCTAGAGCTTCCCTTGTTTCAGTGTCCAGTCATTCCTTTTGCTACAGGTTCATCCTGCAAAACATGTACACAAGGATAATTCCGCAAAACATGTACACGAGGATAACTATCACAATTAACTCATAGCATTCCATCAACATTCCATACATATGTTCATATAATACTAATATATTATAACCATAATTCCATCATCATAATTAAGGTTCAAGTTTGCATAATGGATATAAAAGGATAGCATAATGTAGGAACATTGTTTGGAGAATATGTTTAAAAGTATCTTGAAACATGCATAAAAACAACATAAAATAAGCCATTATCTAGACCTATCAACATCCACGATGGAGTGCTCATTGACATCTTCTTATCTACGATAATACTCGCAATGGGGAGGAAATTTCTAGGGAAACTATGTGCTAATGGTTTTCTCAAGAAGGATCTTGCTCGAGAAGCCATTCTTATAATCTCTAACTTTAATGAAAAGCCAAAATTTGGACTCCTTTGCGATGCCATCATCAAAATGAGATACCAAAACAAGGACCTTGCCGAGGTGGTCGACCTATTTTGTGAAGGCATCATCAAGAAAAACATTGAGAAAGTTGCATTGTACATTGGTTCCAAACCTAATATGCTATCCCCAACTCAAATTGAGAAAATGAATGAAATAACAAGTTGCCTAAGAATGCTCTTCCAATATAGACCACAATAGAAATGTACAGATTATATTATGTAGAAATGCATATAGAAAATGTAACTTTTTTAAAAAATTAATATAATGGGAGTTATCCCCATGTCAATAATTCACCCAAAAAACAATATACATACATATGTATATATATACATATATACATACATATATATGTATATGCCTATACATATCTATGTATATATTTTTATGTACATACATAAGATATGTATATATTTATATATGTACATTTACATATATACATAGATATATAGATACACACACACATATATACAAACATACATATATATATATACATATATATATATATATACATATATATATATATATATATATATATATATATATAACATATACATATGTGTATATTTATATGTTTATATGTGTATGTGGGTGTTATATATATATATATACACATATACATATATATATGTAGATATGTATATGTCTATACATATTTATGTATATATGCATATGTACATATATATATGTAGATATGTATATGTCTATACATGTTTATGTATATATGCATATGTATATATATGTGTATATACATAATACATATACATATATGTATGTATAGATGTATATGTATGCATATATCAACATATATCTACATACATATGTATGTATGCATGTGTATGTACCTATGTATATACATGTGTATATACATTTATACATATATATTTATATATATGTATAAATGCATATATGCATATATACTGTGAGTACAAAACTTGCACAAGCTAACAATTGATCAAAAAAATAATGTCAAACATGTTAGAAAAGAAAATTTAATGCTCCCTATGAAATTCTTGGAGAAACAAAGTTGAAAACATAAAAATAAAGCAAGAACACAACATAAATCAACTAAGCTAACCAAACCTCAATCCCATAAGGGGATTGGTGCATCTTTGATGTGGAAAGAAGCCCTTTCCCAATCCCTTGATAAGCTTTGATGTTGAATGTGATTCCAAATGGCTATAGTGATTATGCATGAAGTTATGTATCCATATTATGAAAAGGATGCCTCTATTTATAGAGTTCAAGGGTTCAAGGATGAGAGAATTTGATGAATGTGGGATAAATTGAGAGCCAATGAGAGTGTGACACTTGTCAACATTCCATTGGATGAGGGTGGAGAATATTTTGGGAAATGTGTGAGTGGAGGAGGATGGAAGAGAGGTAAATGTTGTTGGTTGAGAATTTGAAAATGGTGTAAGAGGAACTGAATGAGATTTGAGAGGATGTAAGAGGAGTTGAAAGGTTGTAAGATAATTTATTGCAAATGTAAGAGGATGTGATAGATTTTTGAAATCTTTTGGAGGGAAATTGAATGAGAGGTTGTTGAGAGGAATATGCCTTTGTGAGGATAATTGAGGAATTAGATAAATAGAAGAAATTGATTTTATGTGCAACCTGGTTAATTGACCATGGTTGATTTAACTCTTGAAGAGTTAAAAGCTGGAGGAACTGATAATGATGATTAGAAAGTTGATTTATGATTAATTAATTGAAGTGAATTAGGAGATGGGACATTTGATTTGATTGATTTTTAATCAAATGAGAGGATTAAGACATGATTTAATTAAATTATTTGTTTTAATTAAATATGATGAGAAATTAGTTAGAAGAAGGATGAATTAATCCAATAAATTTAATTATTTGATTAATAGTCGAATTTGTTGATTTAAATTAAATAATGTTGATTATTCAATTATTTAATCAAATTGAGATGATTTCAATAGAAATGATGTTAGTTGGTCAGAATCAGATATCCAGTATCAATCAGGACATTTTCGATGTCTACATATACATATATACATATGTATGCAAAAGAATAAAATGTGTACATACATATATACATAAATCACTACTCTTTATCTCCTCTTCATTATTTTATCCCTTGGGATAAAGGATTTTACTCCTTTTATATATTCATTATGCTCCAATTGCTAGGTTAGGATTTACTCCTAAGTTAACAATTATCAATATATCCTCATTTTCTTGGTCAGGATTGATCCTCCTTATTCTTTAACAATTATCCTACCACATGGTTTGCTACATCATCCATGTGTGGACTAGTAATCTTTTCTCGAGGAGATCTCTCTCCTTCTCTTCATTTTGGTGGGTAACTCATTTCTTCTATGACTAGATTATATCTTCATGCACTACAAGTGTGCCTTGTTAGGAAACATTCTAGGAAGTGTTCATCTAACAAAGGATTTCATGGCACTTATAACAAGGACATACACATTGCAACCCCACTTGTCCAATGTCAATAACTTAGCTTAAATATTCCTTGGACCAATTATCTCGTTTATCATCACACAAGTTACCATTGTGAGGGTTTTTGACAAGGTAGATGAGTGTTTTCCCTATAGTTGTTGTGATCATGTGAAATAAATTGATTATATAACATTGAATCAAAGAAAATTAAACAAGATAATGATCAATCAAAGACATTTTCTCAATGAAATTCAATTAACATAACAAAGAGATTCAAATCAAAGTAATAAACATAAATTAAAGCAAATTGAATGTAACTATTATGCAAACCTCTCAATCCCATTGTGGATTGATGCATAATGAGTGGATATGGATGTGGATGGCTCAATTTATGTATTATCCATTGATGTGCAAAATATTTGTTGATGATGATCCAATAAATGCTCTCAAATTGCTTCAAATGAGTGATCATTTTGAGATAATAATTTTGCTATGAAGATTATGGATGATTTGAGAGGAAATAAGCCTATTATTTATAGATTTGAGAGATATTGATCAATGGTGAGGATGGAAAAGGATGATCAAGGGATGAAATCAAATGAGAGATGAAGACATGGATCAATGATAGATCAAATGGTTGAGATTATATGAGGCATGGATCAAGGATTAGATCAATGGTCTAAGATCCGTGAGAGACTCAACCAATTCCCTTAATTTTAGGAAGCCAAGTGAGAGATGTTTCCATTTGGAGGGAAATATTCAAATTTGAAAAGGGAATATTCTTGTGCAAGTTGGAGAAGTTAGAGGATTGGAGGGATAATTAGTGAATTAAACAATTCATGAAAATCATTTAATTATGTAAGTGGAGAGAATTAGGACCTTTAATTAAATAATTAGAAATTATTTAATCAAAGAGAATTATGATATTTAATTAAATAATTTGACATTATTTAATCAAATGAGAGGAATATTAGCATGAAAATGATGAATTAACCAAATAACCTTAGTTATTCAATTTATAAGAGAATAAGGTGAATTTAACTAAATAATTAACATTATTTAATTAAATAGATGAAATATGTGATAATGATAAGAAAATTATGTTAGTAATTGAACTCAAGATGTGCGATATGCTTAGGGCATTTTTAGTTGTCTACAATTATAATCCCTTGAAAACTTTGCACACCCTCTGAAACATCATATTTATCTATTTCATGCCCGGGGATACTCCTCTAATCTTTGAACTCTCCATGGACCTCTATGTACAATGATTCAACCTCTACCAATGAGTCTCTTTATGAAGCCTTCCACTATTATATTATCCTCAAAAGTACCCATAAGGTACCTAAATCTCAACAATAATTTTATTTTTGTTGGAAAGTCAAATGGGCCACCTTGAAACATTCTATATTACTAATTTTTATCGCTCAAGGTTCCATCAACCTTTCTCAAAACATTGATATAGCTAGATGCACCTAATTTTGGCGACCCAGTTGGTTCATATCCACCCAAAGCTTCATCCATTTGGATCCTATAAATCATATTTAAGTAAAGTCCATCTTACTAGATACTTCTACTAAGATGAAGGTTTTTGCAAACTTCAGGTGTTACAAATTCTTGTCAAATTTCACCTTCCACTCCCATCTAGATTGTATATGGACTAGGCAATTCCTATCTTTCTTAGGGTTCTTAATTTTTCGTGTAAAACCATACTTAAATCTTCATTATTTTATTCTCCTTAACAATCATTTGAATTGCTCGCATGATCTTTGTTTTGAAACCATCATTCTTAATTTACAGTTACAATTTCTTCTTTGGGACAATACCCTTTTCTAATCATTTAAATAAAACCGCTCTATAACTCTCTACCCTCCATTACATATTACTTCCAAATATTGTGTACATGCTATCCAACTCGTTGGATGGATGATATAGATTCCTTATCCCCTTGCTTTTGCGTATGTAAAATTTCCAAATTTGTCATTTCTTTAGGACCACTTCACACTTGTCTATCACTCCACATATTTCTTCATTCACATTCTTCCATATTCTTGGGCATTTTTTCCTTTTAATTCTCTATTTTTCTCTTTTATCCTTTCTTCATATCTCTTCTACACCACAATCCTTAACTAACTCCTTGGTTCTAGGGTACATCCTACCATTCTTTACCTCTTGTAACACTATGTTCTCGCTTCTTCCTTCTAGATTATTATTCCTTCCTCTTAGAGATTTGTTTTTCAAAATTGTCATCTTTCCTTTTTCCCCTAATTATTCTTGTAAGTCTAGCAAAAAATTTAGTACCTTTTGTTGTCCTTTATTCTTTATCTCAATCTTTGTTTTTCTAACCTTTATTATTTTACAATTTTCTAGCCCTAGTCTTACAATTCAACTTCTCTTCATATTATGCCTACTTTATTTGCATCTTATTTCCTTATACATGTTCTCCAAATTATATATTCACTTCCTATTTACATATCCTTATTCCACTACCACTCTTCTCCCTTCAAAAAATTGTTCAAATTCCCTTTTGTGTGTCTCCATTTATTTATTCACTTAATTTTTCATCCTTACTTTTACCACTCTTCTTCCTTCAAAAATTTGTACATAAGCCTTTTCTTAAATTACACATCTACATAGTCAAGGTAACACTATGATCAACCTAACAAAATTGGATGATTATCTTCTTCCACTGGCTTAATGACCTTGAAGTCTCTCTTATATATCACATCCACGACATTAACTTCAATGTCATAGAAGGCCCCAATGATCATGTAAGAGTATTTCTATCCATAAATAAAATACTATGGCATGATTGTAGTGACTAGTACCCCATCTTGATCTAGGCATCTTTGGAAAGAAAGTTCATCTCCACACTTGTACCAATCAAGACATCACACTTTGACCAACCATTTATTGTAGCATAGATAAAAGGTTCTTAATCATAGTTTGATTTTCTCATCATGCATAATTCTCCTACCACCCCTCAGTCCTTCTAAATATTTTGTTGAAGCCAATTTCTCAAAAAGAATAAAATATCATATGTTGCATAGTGTATGTGGGTTGAAGTTACTAGGTGTGCTAGTTGCATGAAATAATGTTTAGAGAAGATGCACAATCACTCTAAAATAAAATGGTGAATGATTAGAGGCCAAGGCCTTTTCATGCAATAACCAACAAGTTACACTCACATCTAATTTGTGGGTCACTATTGGCCTAGTGAATGACATTATTAGACAAGTTTGTAATTGTTGTTCATAGAATTAACTCTAGGACCTTAAAGTGGTATTTAAAATTAACCTAAGCCAACAAGGGATCCAAAGAATCCATAATTTATCCCAATTATGTGTGCCACTCATGGAAGTTACAAACAAGTTTCTCGTTAGATGTCATGTGTATTAATGATTCAAAAATCTCAAGGCCTTAGTTTAAATAGGGAAATGCTTAACATTGGGAGCATTGAGCTGTGTTTTAAGAATTAGGTTGTTTAATAAATTTTGCATTCCTTGCCCTCACGTTTAATATGTTTGCATGAGAATGCAAGATAATCCACATGCAACAGTTAGAATATAGGAGTTTTGTCTTCGTGCAAGATCATCACTAATTTTTCTCATCCAACCCCTCTAATTAATTATTCCCTTTCAAGCATTCAACATTACATCACTTATAAAAGAGTAGCGATGGCAAGGATGAGGATAGGGATGGTTATGCCTTTCTTTGGGGCTTGCAGGTGCTGTGTTGGGCTGCAGTTCTTTATTCTCCTCTGAGGTTGCTAAGGTTGGCATCTTTATTTATCACGATGATGGCGTTGGCCTTTGTGGGTTTTGGTAGCTTCTAGTACTTCATGCTGATCAGTTTCCTTTTAACTGTTGGATTTTCTTCTATCTGCTCTATTTTTGGGAGATTCCTCTCTCTTTGCTGGCAGATTGGCTTTGGTTTTTTCCCCCGCTAGGTGCTATTGAGGGTTTGGGTGTCATTTATGCTCTGTCCTATCACTGGAGTGGCTTGTCTGGGACTCCTCTGGAGCATGTGGCTAGGTTAAAGTTAGGGACTTTGGATCTGGTGCATTTGGTTCCTTTGGTGGTCTCTCCCTTGCTCGACGTGCTTCCTTTTGTCCTTTTCTTTGCCTTCTCTAGTTAGGTGGGGTTTGCTGATGCCTATTGCCTCCTCTACTTTGCTGTGGGGGTGTTGGTAGGTTGCTTGAGCTCTCCCAGGAGCTCGTCCCTTGTTGTGTGCTTCTCTGCTCCCTCGGTGGTTGGTGGGGTAGGGTTGATGTTTGTTTGCATAATTTGTTGCTGGAGTGTTGGAGTTGTCTCAGACCCTTTGCGGGTCTGGTTGTTGGTAGGATCTTTGCTTGTGTCTATGGCTGGAAGCTGGCTTCTTTGGCTTACTCTGTGGTCGCTTGTGGTCATCATTTTGTTGAGCATGAAGGTTAGTGTGGCCATCTCTATTCTAGGGAGATGGGGGTTTGCTGCTCATGTGGTGTAGATTGGTTTGTGTTGGTAGATTGGTGTTGTTAGTTCCTTGTTGAAGATGTGTTTGATGGGGGGTGGCTTTCGAGCTCCTTCAAAAGTCTTGTTCTTTCTCACAACCTAGGTGGGGTGGAGTTTAATGAGTATTGATGCTGTTGGTTCTGTTCTTACTTTCCTCTTGTTTCCTCATTTTGTGACTTCTATTAAGGTGGATTCATATCCTTTTGAGGTGGAGTTTGTAGTTCTGGTTGAAAGTAATGATCTCCTTCAGATGGCCCCCTTTCTGGCTTCTCCTATTGAGGTGGAGATGGGTTATGTTGGAGGGGCTTGGTGGTGCTACTGTGGGCTTCTGGCTGCTTTCCTTTCTATAGTGTTGTCTAACTCCTCTATTGAGGTAAAGTGTTTTGAGAGGCTAGTTTGTGTTTGAGTGCTCTTGCTGCCTTGTTTCTTTTCCCTTTCCCGGATCCTATTGAGGTGTGGTTTGGGGTTGGGTTCATGTTTCTCTACAATAACTTGTATTTCTCTCCCCTCCTTTGGTAAGAAGTTGTTAGGCACATTTTTGCCTAATTTGAGTGGAAGGTTTGTTGCGATCCATTTGCTGCAGGTGATGTGTGGCTTGGTTGTTTTTGGCAGTCTTTTGGGCCTACAATTTTGTGGGTTGTTTCTTGGTTCTATAGGACTGGTTTTTGTCCTAAGTGTTTAGTTACTCCTGATTGTGGTGCCGGGTCTAGGCTGTTAGTCTGTCTTTGTCCTAGAATTGTTGTTGGTTTTGGGTGTTCTGCCACTTCTAGTTTCTATTGACCAGGTGTTGTTTGTGTTTCTGCTGTGCTACTGTGGTGTCTTCGCTAGCACTGTTTCGTTGGCAAAGTTTGAGACTTTGCAATTTGGAAGTGTCCTTCTCTTAGGTCTGTAAAAAGTTTTGAGTCCTTTCAAAACCTTGCTTACCTTATCAAAAACATTACATTACTTACTATCTATTGTACTACACTAAATCATCCCTTTGACAATATTCTCTCCAACTTTTTATTTTTACATTCATAATAATATAATATAGATTTGTAATATAAATTTGTTTGACCATTTCTTTCCTCTCTACATAAGTGATTTCACTCTACTTTCTACAATACCCCCACCCCTTTAAGCTATTTACATTCCATGTGCATATTTACATATAGTCATTAACTATATATACCAACATACTACCACAACCTCCAAGTTACATACAAAATTAGAACACAAACTATTCATTTGTATGTTCACATGGAATCAAAGATACTGACTTAACACGAGAAAATATAAAATTTTCCTTAAAAATTTGAATTTAATCTAGGCGTAAGTTCATTGTTATCTCTCTTTCTTTGAAGTCTTTACACAACTTGTAATAGTTTTATGGAAACTTCTATATCCGACCCTATTAAACCCTACGATAAAAAAATGTAAATCAAATATACAAGTTAAATGAACTGGAACACATTTGAACTGGTAATGATGCGGAAGTCCGCCATAATCGAACGCTTGGCAGATGAACCAGGTCCCTACTTGCACTTTGAACAAGTTTTTGTTTCATTTTATTTTCCTTCTACTTGTACCTCGTTAGTCAGCTACTCAGTAAATATTTTGCCGCATGAAATCAAACTTACAGAACAGATGTACTTTCAAGAGAAATAATATAACAAGTTTTATGCAGGATTTTAGAGCTAATATTTCACGATTAATTCGTTCCTTAACTTTCGAAAGCTCAGCTAAATTGCAGTTTCTCATTCAGTTGAAGTGTATCACACAATGCAGAAACAAAGGAATTCAAGAAACATTTGGGTGATATGGTCGAATGGATGCTGTGGGGTTTGGCACGTAAAGAAAAGATAGGATCAGTGTTTTTTGGTTTGTTTCCTTTTTGTTTTCTTTTTCCCGTCTTGTTAATGTGGCGTGAGTTACAGACCACTTTTAATGCTCTCCAGGATAAGCTTTGGAGTACATTCTTAGGATTTCCAAATATGTGTTATTTTTTCTCCACTGTATGTTAACTATAATCTCATCACAACCTCGCCAGAGTAACTTAACCAGTAGACCAATGGCCAGTTGAGTGCAGAGCTGGTGGCCAATTTGGCTTATAGATTGTTCAACTTTGTATCCTTAGGATTTGACCTTACAAATTCACACAGACTACAATTATTGATGTGTCTAGAGACAGATGTTTCGGCTTCTCTAGAGGCACGGCATGCCAGGATAGAAACTAAAATATTTATTTTCATATTCAGGGCCTTACAGTATTCTGTAATCTGCAAACATTTTTTCTTAAAATCCCACATGCTAAAACCCTAAATATAATGTAGATTATTATCCTGAATACGATGAGTTTGGTTATTAAATCAACTGCTTTTTTCTCTGATAAGTTTTTTTCTGTTTCAGGGATTGTTCAGAAAGCAAAGTTATTGCTGGTACCGAATGTTCAACTAACCATATAGCCTTGCTCCATTAGCGATACACTGTCATATTGGAGTTTTTATCACCTCGAGTGGTCATATTAGATAGCATTCAGAGAGGCCTAGCAATTTGGGCTTCTTATGGTGCTGATAATATGGAATTTATTCCAAAGGTTTGTGCTGCAGATTATTTTATAGAACCTCCAGTGGCAGAATTAATTACCAGAGAGTGTCTTGAGCCAGGATATTGTCGCAGGGTTTTGGATTTTACTGTAGGAAGAATAGGCTATGGATATGTCAAGTTTTTTGGGGAAACAGATGTGAGATGGTTGGACATTGAAAAAATTGTTGAATTTAATAGCTGTGAAGTGTGGGTATACAGAGATGAAAGTACTAAGCCTTCCATAGGTAAGGGTTTGAACAAGGCTGCAGAAGTTACCCTATTCATTAAAGGAGCGGTTGCTCATGAAGGCACAGAACTAGATAAGTACACAGACAGATTAAAGAGGAAGACTGAATGGCAAGGTGCTCAGTTCATTTCATTTAATGCTTCCAATGGTGAATGGAAATTTCTTGCTCAACATTTTAGCAGGTTTGGACTGGATGCGGATGAGGATGATGATGGACAAAACTCAGATATTGCTATGCAGGATGGCCCCCGTCATTTGGAAGTGCTGGGAGAGGCAGAAGAAGAAGCCATTGGAACAGTTTTTGCAGAAGAGACTGCTAACTTTCAGTACCCAAATGCAGAGACGAATGAAATTCCTGAAGAAGAAAATCCCCAGGATCAGATGGTATTGGATGAAATTCAAGCCACTTCTCGACAACGTGTATTGTCACATTCTCTTCCTGAGCATCTTGGACTTGATCCTGAAAAAATGCAGCAAATGAAGATATTATTTTTGTCAGCAGACGAAGAAGCTGAAGACATTTCAATACCAGGAAATCGAGCTAAGTCATCTTGGGGTTATAGACATTCATATAGAACTCCAGGATCTAGAAAGGCTTCAGAGAGAAGCACGGCCAAGGGAGTTGTTTCCTTATTTGAATCACAGCAGTCTCCTCATACAGTTTCTGCTAAGAAGAAGGCAAGCCCTAATACTACATGGCAAAATTCATCATATTCAGGTCGTGGTTCAATTGGTAATCAACGTATGCTGGAGTATAATAAAGATGCTTCTCCTTCCATTCTTATGACAAAGCAAAATAAGGGAGAATATGCTGCAACGAAGAGGGCAAAAATACTGGGTTTCAGTCTAGATGCAAAAGCTGAAAATCCTATATCTAGGCATTCTCGTAATGTTGTTGATGCTGCATTGTTTATGGGAAGGTCTTTTCGAGTTGGATGGGGACCAAATGGGTTACTTGTGCACAGTGGTACACCTGTCGGACAGATGGATCATGTCGAAGGTTTATCATCTTTGATTAAAATAGAACAAGTTGCCATTGACAAAATAGTGAGAGATGACCAGGCAAGGGTAAATGATGATCTTGTTGATTTGCAATTTATATCCCCCCTTAAGCTTCATATGCGAATGAGCAAAGTACTTAATGGCTTAGAAAATAGTCATCATAATTTGAAACTCAGGGGTCTTGTTTGCAGCCGTTCTGAACTTCCAGACGTTTGTGAGGGATATCAAGAGCTTATTGGGAAGCAACTCAATATTCCAGGGTTATCTAGATCTAAACGAATACTACTAATGCATCAAAGCATGGTTTGGTATCTTTTGAGTGTTTTATTTTCAGAAAGAGAGACAAATTCTATTTCTGAAGACAATAATGGAGAGTTAGATGGTATGCAAGACATTAAGAATGGCTCCATAAAAATTGACCCTGAGGCAGAACCTTTGATCCGTAGGGCACAGTTTAGTGGCTGGTTGCAAGAGGGTGTTTGCCACCGTGTTCAGGAAGAAATCAGCCATCAAAAGGAGGGGAGTGAATTGAAACAAATATTTTCCTTTTTGAGTGGTAGGCAACTTGATGAAGCTGTCCAATTGGCTGCTTATAGAGGGGACGTGAGATTGGCTTGCCTAATCAGTCAAGCTGGTGGATCCATGATTAATAGGAAGGATATGGCCTCTCAGATTGAAACGTGGGACACTGAAGGTCTGGATTATTCTTTCATGGAGAAGGATAGGTTGAAGCTTTATAAGTTGCTTGCAGGTGACATTCAAGGTGCTCTTGAAGGCAACACAGTGGACTGGAAAAGATATCTAGGCCTGTTAATGTGGTATGACTTACCTCCAGATACTTCTCTTTCAAATATCATCAAATTTTACCAAGAGCTTGTGGATCAAGGAGTAGCTCCATCTCCAGTTCCCATCTACATTGATGAAGGACCTCTAGAAGAGGCATTGAATCTGGATGTCGAGGGCTACTATGATTTGACCTATTATCTGATGCAATTGCATGCTAGTGATGGATGGAAGTATGTAAATTTGAAGAAAATGTTTACTTCATTTACATCTACATATGATGCCCTTGACTACCATATGACTTGGCATCAACAGGCTATCTTGCAAGCAATTGGTGTAGTTGAGTATACAGAACTACATTCATTGACCATGAGCTTTGTTTCACAACTCCTTTGTGTGGGAGAGTGTCACTGGGCAATTTATGCTGTTCTTCACATGCCACCCAATCCAGATTATCCGATGCTTCATGAGAAGGTTATCAAAGAAATTTTATGTCAATATTGTGAGACATGGAAGTCGGTGGAAACACAAAAGAAGTTTATTGAGGAGGAACTGGGCGTACCATCTGAATGGATGCATGAGGCTTTGGTAATCTCTCTTTGCCAAAAATGAAGCCTCCTCATGTTTTTGACTTTTCATCATCAAATCCCAAAAACAATGTAAACATGATTGAGAAAAACACAATGAATTTGAATTTTTTCTGCTTCATTCATACCTTCTTGGAAACAAACATGTTTTTCTGGAAAATTCAGTTTGTATTGCCTATGCCATTCCCATGTTTTGGTGATGTTAATTCTATCAAATTTCATTGACATTTAGTGTAACACAGATTTGGTCTCTGTGTGTGTCATTTACAGGCTATGCACTGCCAATACTATGGGGACTCGATGAAAGCACTTGAACATCTTCTTAAGAGCTTACAATGGCAAAAGGCTCACTCAATTTTCATGACATTAGTTGCACCGGCACTGTTTTGTTCATGTGAGCATTCTATACTTTTTCTTTTCTAATTGCTCTGAAAATTTGTGGTTTACAGACAGAGGTGGAATGCTTTCAGACTACACCAAAATAAATATCTTTTAAATTTTTTGAACATAATACCCCTATAAATGTACATTGTAAAGGGTTTATTGCTGCTTAGGTTTGGCAGCTTGTACTTTTGTTTCTTCTGATATAGGAGTAAGATTATTGGGCGAGAGCATTGTCTGTGAGTGTTGTCTGATTGTTTCAATTTTTTGAACATAATACCCCTATAAATGTATATTGTAAAGGGTTTATTACTGCTTAGGTTTGGCAGCTTGTACTTTTGTTTCTTCTGATATAGGAGTAAGATTATTGGGCGAGAGCATTGTCTGTGAGTGTTGTCTGATTGTTTCAATTTTTCTGTCAAGAATGATCTGATTTTTTCAAATATTTTTAACTCCTTATCTGCTCATCAATCCTTTATGTGTTTGCCAAGTTAAGTGGATTTCTTGAAGCAATAACATTGTGGATATGTTAATTTTCACAAGCTATAACTTACAGTGATGATTGGCCCTTTTCACCATACAAGCAGATATATGATGGCATTGGAAATTGTCACATTTTAAGATTCTGGAGGATAATTTCCTGCTTAAGTCACTATTTGGGGACAAGTTCTATGTACATTGGAATCAATTGATATTAAAGCAATTTTATATTGAAGTTTTGGATTGGCATTCAAAAGATTTTATTGATGATATTAAGTATTTTAAGTTTCTTTAGATAAAATCAAAATGTCATAAATGCACTTATCTAACACAACCATGTAGAAATAATGCAGCTCTCTTGGAAGTTATTTATGCTTTTCTTTAAGAGACAAAACGAATTTAGCATTTAGGGATTTATGTAATGTCCCCATTTTTAGCATTATGCTTTTCAGTGACTGTTAGCCTATTCCCGGATGCCCGTAGGCTAGTCAGAGGCAGAATTAGGGTTTCCTATTTTCTAGGAGGCTTCTTTTGTGGATTTAGGGGTTTGCATGCAGGAGTTTTACAGAATGGTCTATGGGTCTTTTTGGGTTTTCAAAGAGCTTCAGGTTGGTATGACATGCATCTGCATTAGGTGACATTTTGAGACTTGCTATTTTTAGTAAGTTATGACGGCTGCTCGATTTGTGCTTAAAATGCATTTGAAGTCACTTACTAGTTTTAGTAGTATGCTATTTATAGTAAGTACTATTTTGGGTAGTGCTTTTTTTAGCAGCGGTTTAGCTTTTCAGTGCAGTGGCTATTTCTGGTAGGGTAGTATGAGCAGTTTGATCTCCAACTTTCTTGGAGTTTGTTTTGGCAAGTTCAGTGCTTAAGTTGGACGCCTCATTTGGTGAGTTTATTATATTTGAGTGAAAATATGACTAAGGCAAAAGTGGACGTCTTGTTTGGGGAGATATTTGAATAATATAAAGTTATTTCTCTTAAATATCTTGGACGCCTAACTTTGTAAGTAATTTGCAATTTTATTTTTTAATGAAGTTATATTCTCATGTGCTTTGGACGCCCAAGTCAAGGAGTCAAAGATGCAACTCAAATGCAAATTAAAAGATGAATGTGAATTTCAGTTTGGGTACCCTAATTGGAGGGAAAAGGTTTTGAATTTGAGGAGGAAGTTATAAATAAGAGAGCTTGCCTTCATTTGTGACTATCCATTGCAAACATAACTAAGTGCTGCTGAAATTTCTTCAGACCCTTGCTTCGAGGAACACATACCTCCTAGCTCCTTTTCAGTTTTGTGCTTGCAAGATAGCACCTAGCTGATTTAGAGAGTGTTCTTTACACTGAAGAGCAGGTTGAGCTTATTGAAGATGACGATCTATGAAGTTTTCTGATGTTGGAGTGTTTTATCAGGGTTTTGGTGTTGCTGGTTGTGCTTGGCTGAAGCACGTTTTTGGTGATATCTCTCGGTGTGAATTTTTGGTGGTTTTGGGTATTGGCTGCTTGTTTCCATCTATCCTAGGCACCCCTTTCCACAAGGTTTCATGATTTTTGGAGAAGAGGTTGATTTTATATGCTGGTCACCCTAGGTTGAAGAGGCCGTACCATTTATGAGTTGCTTTGGGAAGCGTGTATAAAATAACGGGGGTTGCTTGCTGCTATTTCTTGGTTTGGTCTTGGGCGCCCATCTCCTATGCATCATTTGCAACTTGTTTGACATCATTCAAAGGAGTACTGGCGAAGTTATGAGCGTTTTGGTGTGTTTGGAACTTGCTGATCAGAATTTTCTGAGCGTTGCTATTTCATATCAGATTGGTAAAAAGTTCCAGTTTTAGCTTACTTTCATAGTTTGATAGCTTATTTTAGTTTGGAGTTCATTTCCTAACATTTTGGAGAGCTTTGGATATCTTAATCTCGCTGTATTTGCAGATTGTTCATCATATTGTAACGCTGAATCAGTAGTACTGATTAGCTCTTTTGCTTTCTGCACTTTACATTTTGTATTCCCATTGAAAACGTGGAAGAGACAGGCCTCACCGTCTATTACATTTAAGTTTTGTTCTTTACTTTCTTTCCCAATGAAAAGTGGAAGGGACAGGCCTCGTTGTTTATTTCATTTCAGCACTTTACTTTTCTGTACTGCCCGTTGAAAAGTGGAAGGGGTCGGCTAGCCACCTAGACATTTCCATTTCAGTACTTTGTATTTCCACTCCTGTTGAATAAGTGGTCGAGTTGCTTTATTTCAGTATATTTCAGCTAACGATCCCCTTTCCACCGTATTCTCTCACCTCGCCCACACTAGGAACTTGGTGATCAAAAAGTGAAGGGTTGATTTCAGTATTGTACTTTCAGTTTCAGTTTCATCTAACGATCCCCTTTCCACCATATGCTCTCACCTTTCCCTTATTGGGATCTGGGTGATCAGAAAGTGAAGGGTTGCTTTCAGTTGGTTTATCATTTCTCTAACGTTAACGGGTGAAATCTCGTGCTCAAAATCGAAAAAATTATAAGGGGATATTTCAATTTAACTCTAGTTTGCTTTTTGTAAGTCTAGTAAGTTAAACGATTTTTAGAATTCTATACTTCTTAGGGAGATGCTAGCCATAGTGATTGTTCAAGTTCTTTTTTGTGCTCTTCTTTTGGCCTATTGATAGGAACCTATTATCGTTTAAGTTCTTCATAGTAAACCCATTATTGTGGGTATAGCCTTTGCATATAACTTTAGTTGAAAAATTCAGCCTTGGCAATAACTTCGTTGACACAAGCTTTTTAAAACTTGAGACTTGGCAAAAACTTGGAAATAACTTGGCAAATTCTCCAAACATTAAAAAATTAAAAAATACATAAATTTGAAAAAATATTCTTAAAAAACATATGCATATTACTAAATTTAGGGAAAATATTATTGATTCTCTTCTAAGTTATTGTTTTTGGTATGGATCTTGGTTCGGGTTCATGGATCCAATAAATTTTATTTTCTGGGTTGGGTTTGTCTATACAAAAAAATTATATGATTTTTACATGTTTTTGTATATATATATATATATTTGCAGCCTAAAAGCAGGAATTAAGATTAGAATACCACATAGCATCATATAAACAACAAAACCACCATATAGATCTTATACAATTCGTCTTGCTCCTTCTTGTGATGTAATACGAATCTATACATATGGGTGGTCTACTTAGTATGAAATCTCATAACTGCTAGCCCCCTTGTACTTCCGTCTCTTCTTCCCATGATCGTTTATAGAGGCATAAATAATTTATGGTTGCCCTAATAACTGAATTGTAGTAATTTATTAGACTTTACATGAAATGCATAGAATTAATGTATTTAAACATAAACATCAAATTGCATACCACAATTCTTTCTAAAATATAAGATTCCTATATTTTGGATATATTAGCAAATATTGACTTTTTCCCTTGTTTGCCGAGTGCATATAATTATGTTTGATCTGCTCCAATTGCCTTCTTGTCCGATATGTTCTTAACATTTAGAAGATATTGTTAGTGTAAATCAAACGAATAAGAATCTATTATCCCTATTCATATTAAAGAACCATAATTACCTATAAGGTTCAATAATTCCTGCAAGCATCATTATTGTATATATATATATATGTATATGTAATTATATTAAACTTACTTCCCTTATTATTGATTTATCCTTTGTCTTTATATATATCTCTCCTTGAACTATCTTCTTCTTTACACATCTTCTTGATATCTTCTTCATGAATAAATCTGCTGATCTATCCAACTCATTTCATTCCTTTTTCCCAATCTGCTCCCTTATCCTGATTTCTTATTTGTTTTTCCATTCCATGTTTTTTCTTGCCAATGATGTGACTTCTCTTTAATACCTTCCCCTGGAGACGAAAAGTCATATCCCTTCATAGATAAGATCCCTTGCCAAGAGCCATGTCTTTCCCCAAAGGATCATTGCCTTAATTATTATTATTTGTTACTTATTTTATTGTCTCTTTAACTTATGAGTCTGCTCTATAAATGCATCGCTGTCCTGGGTATCAATTATTCCTTTAAAATCTGATGAATAACTTGGGTGCATTACAATATAATTTATATTTGTTTCTTATTGTACTATTATATTTATAAATTGAATTTATTGTTAATGTATTTATTTTTATATTATATTATAATGATTATAATTATAATAATATTTAAATTGTTATTATTTATATTTATATTTATGATATTTATATTGTTATTTATTGCGTTTCAATGGGGTTATGACAAAAAGGCAGCGATCAACCAATAAAAAGGTAGTGATTCATATGGGTTAAAATGTTAAGGAAACGATTCATAAAGGGCAGCGAATACCTTGAAGATAGGAGTAATTTGTATTACCCAACAATTAATAAGTATATAACAATTCATAAGTGAGGAAATATTTATGTTAAATGAAAGTCAGCGATTAATTGTAAAGAAGCAAAGATTATAAAGGGGTGCATCCTTTGTAAGGGATGCAATGAAATAAAGGGATGTGTCCCTTGCTAAATAAATAGAGGTGACTCTCCCCATCATGGGAGATATAAAAGGGGAAACAAATGAGTGGGGAGGGGCAGCAAGGAATTGGAAAAAAACATGAAATGAAATCATATTCAAAAATATATCTGCTGGAATATGAACAGCAAATGAGGACATAAATACGATGAGTATTTTCTGAGTATAGCAGCAGATACATTAATATGATATAATTAGATTTGGAAGAAGAAATACGTGGAAAGAAGAAGATGGTTCAATGAGAGATATGAAGACAAATGATAATAAGGGAAGTAAGATTAATATAATTACACACACACACACACACACACATATATACGATTATACAATAATGATGCTTGCAGCAATTATTGAACCTTATAAGTAATTATGGTTCTTTAATATGAATATTAGATTCTTATTTGTTTGATTTACACTAAGCAATATCTTCTGAATATTAAGAACAGATCAACAACAAGGCAATTGGAGCAGATCAAACATAATTATCTGCACTCAGCAGACCAGGGCAAAAGTCAACAATTGTTAATATATTTGCATATTAGAATATAGCAGTTTTATATTTTTGCAAGCATTTTGGTATGCACTATTATGATTGTTGTGAATGATGATATGTTTATTAATTCCTATGAATTTGAATATATTTAGTGTTTGTAATTCTCACCAAGCAACCATGAGGAGAAGTAGGGGAAGTACGAGTAGGGTGAGTAGATACTAAATTACTTTCTAAGTACGCCACTCCATGTGGATGGCCGGGGGTCTATCACTTGGGGCCAAGGGGGTGAGTGACCACCCTTGGGCTTAGAAAGAGTAATCTACGGGCCTCCTATTGTAGCTTTTACCCCAATCTCTACATGGATGGGTTGTTGGGAAGGATTCAAGGAGTCTCAATCATAAGAAGGATGGATAAGGTAGCATGGATAGGGAAAGCAGATACAAGTTTATCCACTAAGTACGCCACCCCATGTTGGATGGCCGGAGGTCTGCCACTTGGGCCGAAGAGGGATGGTATATCCATTCTTGGGCTTAGCCTGAATAGCTTTGGGCAGACTTATCATGTTTCTCATCCAATTCCTATTATGATTAAACTCCCATTATGCATTATGGATATGGTGTAGTTTAAATAGATTTGAAATAGTTATGTATTTACATGGTTTAAATAGATAAGGCATTTATTATATATATGTTTGATCATATGAATTATATTCCAATATTATCTAACATGATTGCAGGACCTAAACCAAGATTTATCTTTCTTAAAGCATTTAATTGGTAAGTTATAACCTTAACTACATTAAACTTGTGATTCTAGGGCAAGATTTAGGGCAATCCCAAAAGGGCACATTACAGTGAGAGAGGCCAAGCTACAACGTTCTTATAGAGGTGACACACTTAACAAAGCATGAAAGGATCCAGTGCTATCTATGCTTTCTGTTTAACATCTACTAGGTACACAGAAACATTCATCCAATGTCTTTGGAGATTTTGTCATGATGCCTTGGCCCACAAACCGCCATTTTATGCCACTCAAAGTTGCAACAAGTTGATAAGGTTGCAGAAGTCAGTAAAAGGAAAACTCCCTTTGACATGCCAGTTTTTTGTGAAATATTTTGAATCAAAATCACAATTCCAAAGAGATAGCAACAAATAAGTAATTGAGTTGTAAAGTTTATCTTAATTGTGAATCACATTTCTAAATAGATAAGCAATGAAAAAGGACTTTATTGGTCCAACAGGTTACATTCGGCTGGTAAAGCAGGGTGATTGCCATGATGGTGAGCTGGATGAAAACTGTGTCAGGTATGCTCTCTGTAATAGTGCAGCTGTGCATATGTGGGCTACCTGGATGAGGCTGTCAGCAAGTTCCAAGTGCATTTTGGCAAAACCAATACTCCTTGGATGTTGCTCTAAGTTGAATAGTATCTTAGTACCTATTTGATAATAAATAGCCTCCACACTAATAAAGGTGGTTACTCTTTCAAATTCACTGAAGATTTAGATACAACTACAATAAACTCAAACATTGCATAGAATGCCCAAAAATTTGATTATGCATATCCCTTCTTTCATGGAAACTTGAAATGACAACAGAATACATGACTTCAAAAGGGACTCCATGCTACAAAGAGACAGTGACATCTTCAATAGAATGAAGCATCCCTCTTCTTCACAATGTGGTTAGTTAAAACTAAAAGGGTAGCCCAACATAGCAAACTGTTTAATGTCTTAGCAAAAACATTTAGGCATCTTATGGACCAACCTGCCCTGCTGTTTTAATATTTAGACTTCAACGTGAAATGGCCATTCTTCTGAAGTCTATTGACATAATGTCAACCTGCCAAGATTAAAGGGTTATCCAAGAAAATTGGAACTCCAATGAAATTGGATGACCCATTCTTTTAATAGGAAAGAGGAATATATTAGAGGCATGATAGATACAGAAATAATATCTGCAATCAGCTCAGAACAACTATATCCAAGCACTCTAGCAACTGTACATTTGTAGCAACTAATATAAACCATATCAACTTAAAGTAGATGCATCAAATTCTTTAAAAAAATCTATACTTCACTGAGAATAAACTGGTTCATAGAAAATTCTGAAACTCTAGTATTGAAAGCAGGGATGGTTTGTTCAGGAAATGGTGTAAATTTTGAGGTAGAATTCTCAAGGTAATTATGCATCTGAATTGCTGGGAGCTTCTGGAAACTCTTTTGGTTAAGCATCAACATGGTCCTGATATCACTAAGGTTTTTGCATTTCCATTCTTATGACGTTTGGGCGAATCTTTGTTTTTGTGACTGCCATCATACCTATGCATACCGTACTGATTAATCTTTCTTCTATACCTTTCAAAATCACTGAACATTGCTATTGACATCACCTAATATGCTATTAATGTTATCTTTTTTGTACTCTATTGGTGTTATTGAATCAGCCATTAACACCATATTTGTATATACTAAAACCTCTGATGCACTGACATCATCTTTGTTGTACCCTCTTTTGAAACAATTAAACCTGTTACTAATGTCATGTGTATCGCCATCAAATTTACTCTTACTGTTACAACTTTGAAGAAAGGTAATGTTAAGGAAGAGTAGATGAAAGAGAAAGAGATAAGGGGCTTGGAGGAGTTAAAGAGGGATTTGTAACAATAAAATTTGTAAAGGGAGTAAGAGACACTGGACAACGTATTCATTTATGAAGGAATTAAGAAATTGGAGATGGGGATTAAGGGAGAGCTTATCAACCACCTATGGTGCTTCAAGTGCTTCTGTGTTTCAAGCGCCAGCAAAGAAACCTAGGATATGTGTCTTGGTTTTGGTGCATTAGAATAAAAGAGGTAGCAGATGTTAACCAATACTTTTGTCATATTGTTACTATAATCCTATATGATATTTCTTTTACCCCTTTCGTATCTTGTTTTATTTTAGAATGGAAAAAGGCTGATAACTGAATAACTCACAAAATAATGATGACTATAAAAGCTTTAAAACTCTGCTTTCTCTTCTCTATGAACTGAAAGTTTGGGAAAATAATCTAGAATGAAAATTCTACTAAAATTATGACAGCCAAAAATTCAGTCACATGCTCAGAACAGGCTCTCAGGTGTAGCAAGATCACACAATTTTTTACATACAAGAACCTCCTTGTTACAATAAGTTTTGTCATAGGCTCATACTTATAGAGGAGTCCTTGGGTATTTTCTTACACTATAGGTGACCTCCAAAAAAAATCTCATTGTTTTATTTGATCAAAACATAGTTACCTGGAGATGTGGGGGTACGGATACTGTTATAATGATGCGATTAAATTTGGAGATGTAAGTAAATGAATAAGGGTGTCACTATGATACATATAAATTAGAAAATATGTGGGTATGGGGAGTGGGACACAGTCCTTTTTCAGTTACTGAAGTTTCCTGGTAAATATGGATTAAAACCATCTTTAGCCTTCGCATGGCTTGATTCTCATCCTATTTTGTAGAATGGGCATATGCTTTATTCATCCTATTCTTTTTTAAACTAAACATCTTTTTTGATGTGTAAATTACATATTCTTGTGTTTATAATTAAATGGTCTTTCTAATGAAATTTCATATACAATATATACAATTTGTTATCTTCTTGTATGATTGGCTTTGTCCTTAGAAATTAAGTGCATGCATTGTTATTAGGAATAGCTGGTTGGCAGTTTCCTCCAATTATTGTCTATGGATGGGTAACAGCCAAATACTGTAAATAATTCCCATTCACAACTTGATTATAATGACAACGTTGGGCTTAATATCTTCCTTTGGTGATTAACTGTATATTTCATTGTACTTACTACACTTGGTTGTTCAAGGTGCCACATTTTTGTTTCTACATATCTGGTGGCATTGGTTTTTGTGCTGACCACCATTTTTATTCACTTTGATCATGATTGTTATTTGACTTTACTCTGTACTATTGGCTGAGGAACCACTATCTCTAAATGTGTCACTGAAGTTTTGCTTGGTGAAAGATCCATGCAAACCATTTGAATGTTTTTGTGGTCATGTATTTGGTGAGAAATTGAGACAAATTGGTGTAAAGATGCTTTTGAGAATATTTTTCTGTTGTGGAGTATAAATAGGTTGGGGCATAAAAGGGAAAATATGAAAAGATATATGAAAAATTGAAGTGGCATCAGAGTAAGAACACAGGTTGACCACCAGTGTGAGACAGGTATAATGCACAACACTGTGATGATAATCAAGTTTGATTTAAGGTACATCTTGAGAGTATATAGTATTTGGAGGTTACTCACCTCGTATGTGATGGTGGGAGTTCCTTCAGCCCCTGATCCATTTTCTTTATTTTTTCTACTAGATAAGTCAAATCAGGGACAGGTGTCTGCCATACCAGTTACAGGTTTCTGATTTTAGTGTAGAAGAAAGAACAGAGATTGGGTTGCACCTCACACATGTAGACCTGACAAACAAGAAGAAAATGCTAGCATAAGAGCTACATTAAGAGATATCCTCCTTAGAGACTTAAATTTTGTTGCTAATGCATAAAACTCTAATTGTCAACCAATAGGTAAGTGGTCAGGAATGACAAGTCTGGTCATCCAATTTATAAATAAGTTCATACTACTGTGAAACATCCTTACTAGTAACATTTTGGCACCTAAACCATCCTTGTCTGATTTGTGAAACATATTATCGTACACAGAAAAAAATACCCCGTTTAATTGGTCTAGTAGGTGAAAACCAAGCCAAGTGCCATGAGATGGTTGGAAAGAGTTTTTCAAAGCTTTAAAGATGGATATTCCAAGTTTTTCTGGAAGTAAAGTAGTTACAAATACAACCACAAGTACTATAACAATATTAGTTTGAATTGGCATTGGACCCCAGTGAATAATGAGAACAAATTTCTACAGGAGAGAAACTAGAAGGTTTAGAATGGCTTTTTTCTTTTTTCTTTAGTAAAAGACATTTGGCTTTACAAAGCTTTATTTGCCTATGGTTCTTGCATTTCTACTGTCAATTCTTTTCATTCGTGCAAGGGAGGTTGCATGAGGGTCTTCCGTGTTTACTCTGTTTATTTTTGATTATCACCTGTTCTTTAATGCAGCTCAACATTCAGAGATCTGGAAGATTGCAAGTTTCATGGAAGGGAACAAATTAGAGATTGCTGATTGGGATTTAGGTGCGGGCATTTACATGGACTTTTATACCTTAAGACAATCATTCCAAGACAACCAGTTGACAGAGGAACTGGTAGGTTGAGATATATATTTATTCACAATCTGATGTTTTATTCTGTTGTCTCTGAGTATCTTGTCCAATATTTTTGATTTAAAGACTTGACTTGCATGGGAGTGATTGAATGATAATGATTTTAATTTTTTGTTGATAGCACATAATTCTTAAAATCTGTAGCAAAGTGAGAGAAAAATATAGATTTCCTTCTATATAAAAGTTAAAATGTTGTTTTATTAATTTATAATTCACATGGCTTGTATTAGTTAGCACGGTAGGGATTGTAGAAATAAAAATAACTTTTAACAGGCCAAATAGAATTTACCAATTGTTGCAAATTGATGTTCATTTTTTAAAAAAAATGACTATGGAAGGACTTTAAAGCATTTCTTCAAGTAACTAAATATAATCTGAATAAAGTATAAATGCATCAAAATATGTATGAGAACATACATCTAGTAAAAATACATCACTGTAACAAAACAGCTTCATGCATTTGTGGTGAAATAAGTGAAACAAACTAAAGTATGTCATTGCCAAAATGTGGTTCATCCTTATCTGGTGCACTTCACAAAATAGACTATGTGATGCCTACAGCTCAAGATGTTACCTGTGGCAGAAATTGAAGTACAAATTTGTATGTAGGTTTGAGGTAGCCCTACAAGTATCAATGTAGGATATTACATCAGAGGCATGTGGTTTTTTATGTCTGTTATCTGTTATTAATGTTGGACAGAATTTGATGAGATGTCCATGACTTTATTATATGTAGCTAGGCAAAAGTTGAGGGTGTGGCTCTCTGTGGTATCGAACCGGCAGTTTATGTAGGTTATGTACCTAGTATCCTTGGAGGAGAGAGTGTCACACACTCAAAAAGTGTTTCTTGGGGTCCTGTGACTTGGGTTGTAATTGCATCTGTCTTTCTGCGGGTATGTTTTAGCTTTTGTATGGTTCAAGGTTATATCTGCAAATTATAAAGCTTGTCTACCTCCTTCTCCGATGGTTGTTTACTGATAATTGTAAGGAGTCACAATTAAATATGAAGGGCTCAAATGCTCTTCCGATTCAACTTCAATAATGCAATGCCTACTGTTTTCACTTTTTAGTAAATTGGCCTGATTTTGAGCTTGTCTAAGAAGAATAATCAATCCAGTAATCCCAGGTCATTAGTGAGATCTACTACGAGGCATAAGAATATTATCAATCAAATGCAGGAAACACTTGCTGTACAAGTCAGATCTGTATGGTTGCTCTTTGGGAGGTAGGGTCATTGTTCTTTCATCACTTATATCTTTTGAACTTTTTGTTTTTAGTGTTATGTATTGGCAAAATCAAAAGGAAGCTAGGTAAAACTATGAAACTTCCTACTTAACCCAATGAGAGAATAAATGTTAAATAAGAGTAGATCTAACAATTTCAGAAAGAATAAGCAACATGCATCGCAAAGCAAGATCACACAACACAAGGTTTACCCTAGGAAAACCCAACATCAAATGAGCTCTCAATGTATCATCTCAAACACCAAGATTACAATACTATATAAGAGTAGTACCCCCTTCAGTCAAAACCTTCAACCTGTGTGCAGAAAAAATCTGACAGCATAACCCCTTGGAAATACAAGTGCATAATACCTCCATCCCAAGCATCCAATATAAAGGCAAAGGGAAAATCTGGAAACCACCAATAGTTTTCAATGCCATAGGCCAAAACCATGAGCTCAATTTGGGTGCTCAAATCCATGGTCCAAGATTCCAACTCACAAGTACATCTCCTATAATAGAATGCAATTCCTAAGTCAAAGAGACCACCCATCAAACTTGGGTGCTCCATTTGGATGCATTCATAAGTCTTACAAGATGCTCTTATGCTCATAAACCAGTCAAATGTATTCCATGACTTTCCTAGTCCATTTGGTAACTCCCTCTTACGCGCTCTTTTATGTCAATTCTCTTATGCATCTAACAAATGTTATGGTTGCTCTTCCAGAACTTACAGGACATAGATGCTCTTGCACTCATTATATTACAGTAGCCGAGAGTAGTGTGATATGTCAACCTAATGGAATCTTGCAATTTCTCTCATGTGGGGTGCCCTTTTCCATGTGGTCTCAAAAGACAACATATTACAATATTAAATCAAATACAAGGTTCACCTGAATTTACAAGGTGTGCGACACCTAATCCTAACAAAAATAGTACCTATAATTTTGTATTAATATAAACAAAAGTTAACAACTTCGTATGAAAGCAAAGCAGAAAATATTTTGCTATTATGTACCAACCATGGGATAGTTTTAGATTGAATAGCACAAGTTAAAGTGTATAAGAAAGGCTACAATTTTTGTATTTAATATAAATAAAAGTTAACAACTTCATATAAAAAAACAAAGCAGAAAAGATTTTGCTATTATGTACCAACCATGGGATAGTTTTAGACTGAATAGCAGAAGCTAAATTGTATAAGGAAGGCTAATATTCTAAGCCAGAGTTGGACTGCATTGTTATTGTAAGAGAGCAACTTGAGGTTGTACTACTTTATAGAAGACAATAATGACAATATGCAGAAGGCAGTAATGACCTCACAGTGTAATTGTTTGGAGAAACATAGCATACGATCATTTAAGCAGCTGATGGGTAATGTAGCAGTGAACCTTTTGTTAATCTTAATCTTCTGCATGCTCCCCTGCTGTATGGACCTCTTTGTACTCATGTTTCACCAGCTTTGACTGATATTGACTGTGCTTGAGCATATTTTGGCTGTTTTAATACTGGTGAAGCAGCAGCTGTATTTTATTTGATGGCTTCATGCAGGGTATAACAGATGTATTTTATTTGATGGCTTCTTGACTCTCTTTTGTAGTAAATAAAGTTGAAATAAATTTTCATACATTAAATTGGCCCAGAGGATACTGTAACTAAATTTAAGGAAGTGCTTGAATTGCTTGCTCAAGAGTATGAAAAGTAGAATTAACAGATTGTTAATTGGGTTTGGCAAATCCAAACACTTAATGCTTTTGGAATGAGACTGCTAGCAAGAAGAGACTGGTTTATCATGGATGGATTTGGGAAAGGCATGACAATGTAAGTCACAGGTTATTAAAGTGTTTGAGGATGCTGAGTGCAAAATTCTTCTGAGAAAAGTGATGTGAACTGGGTTGGACAGGGTTCTGTTGCTGTCAGCATTTGGAATTCTGTTGATTCAGAGAATGAGCAGACAGGGTGAATGCAAATTGTTATGGAAGAATAGATTTGACTGGAAGAGTTGTTTTCTGCTTGCTTTCTCCTCATTTATATCAAAGAAATATTAATGGATAAAGAGCCAGAGGAAATACCTCCTCTCATCCTGCTAGGAGGAGTAACATTAATAGCATGAGCAAAATGATGTGAAGGAATCTTATCTGCTGGTGCAAATTATCCAATTTTAATGTTACCTCCAGAAGTTTATTGTGAAGTTACCTGATGGGAACCTGTCTTGATGAAATCCAGTTTCCTCAGCATGAATTGCATGTGAGTGAAGAGGGGAGCGTGGATGCAGATAGGACTGCCAGATCTAATTCTTGCTGGTTTGGGATGTGACCCAGACATATATTTTGTGCCTTACAGTGTTTATGTGCACATTCTTCTTTGTTGGGGTCTGTTATTAAGCAGTATATAGGATGCTTTAAGATGCATTTCCTTTTTGGACATTATCTTATATGGTTAAGTGGTATCAGGATGCTTTCTTAGTTACAAAATATTGATTGACCAGTGGCTATGTTAGTAGGATATGGGTACTAGTGTTGCAAGATCTACTGACTACTTGGTGAGTCTTCCTTTTCTGAGTCTGTGCTGGCCAAAACAAGTCCTGCTGGCTTGTTTTGCCAGTCTTGGCAAGCTTGCCTGAGTGTAGCTGAGTCGGTCAATTTTTTCAATATATCATATTTTTTAATAAAATTTCTATTTTCTATATATCAGCTTTTCTAAACTTGCTGAGTCTGTACCGAGACTGATCTGATAATCCGCTTGCTGCGTCTGTCCTGAATTTTTGTCTGGTAGTGTTGACATGTACATATGTGTTTACTGATTAGTTTTGGGACTCTGGGTTTGGTATGAATTGGATACATCCTTACAAAAAATAATAAAAATACAAAGACATAAAAAAGTAGACAATATGTAATGAAATTACTTTATTGCAAGAGTAGGATAGCACCAACATATCTTAGATCTGGAAGATAGCACGTGCAGAATGACAAAATTAATTTGCAAATAATGGTATACTAGAGCAGATCCAGACAATATGAACAAAATGAGAGTAGAACACTTATTAGAATGAACCAGTTCGAGGGTAGCTCCCAAAAGTATTATAACAAGAACAAATTTTGCAATATGAAATCCAATATCTAACCAATACCTCCTATACATATCATAATTTAAATTAGGCTACGGTTATCCCATAATCCTATGCAGGCCTGACTAACACAACAATTTTTAAATCTAGGAAATATCAAATGATCAACTCAACAGTTGTGTGCCACAAATTAACCAGCCCATTATCTGATACATTTAACGGGTGAAAGTTGTAGCAAAATAAACAAAAATAACCATAATATCAATGTTATAGCCACTTAAAAGGACACTACTGAATATTGGTCATGACAATGCTATATCACATTGGTTCATATTATCTGTTTAAAGTTAGTAAAATAGGTTTATTTTTAGACTAGGTCACAAGGTTTGAGTTCATGTTTGAGGGTGGGAAGGATAAAATTTGCCAGTGAATAAGGTTCTGTAAATTTTTAAATTTTTCGATCAAGTTCAGAAAAGAAGAATATGCACTTATTTGAAAAGTTTATATTTCTCTGTAAAAGCAAATAAACACTTGTAGAATAGCTATTTTAATTCATTTTATTTGAACACAGAAATGGATCTAGACTCAGTGATCTGATGTTTGATTAGGTTAAACAGATTACAGTCATGCTGATTCAGCCCAAGCATTGGGCATAATATTTTGAACATCTTATACACTAATATAAAATACCTGTGTTATTGGCTTCTTTGCATATTGACGCTGTTGCAGAACTGAAACAGAGTGGGTTTGGGAGTGGGGTTGGGATGGTAGGGCCGTGCCCTGGCTGTTCCACATTGGCTCCTGATAGTTAGAAAAGAAAAATGGTTAGGATTTCTGAAACAGTTGATAAAATAAACTATTTTGAACCAGTAGTGGGTGATTTCATTTGAGGTTGACAAGCTAAGTCTCGTGTGTGAAGTTCGGTCTCAAAAGAAGAAGTTGTTTGAGTGGAGAGCAAAAGGAGCAGGAGAACGTAAAATTCAAGTGAAACTTCTAGAGAGGATTTCCCCAATTTCTTCCGACATTCATCTTTGTAAAATTCAAGCAAAAGTTGCACAAATTTTCTTGTTAGAAATATTGTATGGGACAGTGTACATGCACTCTGAGCTCTATGAAATGCACTCTAAGCTTGTTGGATTTGAATCTACACCTTTGCATGTTTGAAAATTTGCACAACTTTAAGGAGTTTTATTTTAATGATATTATAATTCATACTTATAAATTTATAATATATTAATTAATTTAAAAAATAAATATATTTATAATATTATATATTAATTAATTTATTATATTAAATATTTTATAAATCGTTTATTTATTATTAATTTATTTTATATATATATTTTTTGATTGGCGAATTGTGGTCTAGGGGACCACTTACATAAACTAAAAATTAAAAAAATGTGCATTAGACCCATCAACAAGGGTGCATAACAACAGAAAAGGAAGCTAATCCTCCTTGAATCCCTGAACAACATAGAAAAGATCTCATGATGTGTCTTTTTGGTTCAATTTGGCATGAGAGCGAAGCCTCATTTTGTTGCTAGAGTTGAAGCTTTTCATGGAGAGAGAGGTCTTCCTTTTTTGGCCATTGTAGTTCAATATTTTGAAATGCTTGGAATAAGCGTGGGCTCTTGTTTTGACACTGCTTCTTTTTTGGCTAGATCATTTTTCCCTTTTTGCACAGCTATCTTAATTCCTTTGTCACTCTCATCATCAAGAGCATCTTGTGACAATTGTGATCCATCACTAAATATTGGTTCTTTTGTTGCTGGTTTGACTTTTGTGAGGGAGAACTCGACTCTTGCTTAATTGGAGAGGATTTTAACAAAAGCTCCTTGAATTTCAGGTGCACTTAGTATATGTCAACTAATCCATACTAGGATTGTGAATCCCCCAACAGAGCATCAACAATATAATGTTGTGGAAGAGTGCCTTACCACCATGAAACTTGAAAATCAAATTTATTCTTGGACTTGGGGCAATCAACAATAGCGTGTCTTGTTTCATAAGATCTTCAGTAGTGGAAGGGTAATCCATCGTAATCCAAAGGTTGAGACTAGCTACAATCAACAACCTTGAAGGTAATTTCAGCAAGAAAATATTTTGAGATATCTAGATCAACAAGAGTGCAAACAAATATTGTATGAGTGAAATTAGAGGTGTCTATACCTATTACCAGAAAGTTGCCTAGTGAATTACAAATGGGTTCAAAGAAAAAATCAAATCAGAATTGAAGTGGAAGATTTAGAAGACAAACCTAGACAGGCATAACCATAAATGATTTAGTAAAGGGATTGAAAGTAGGATGCCTTGGTTTGAGTAGGAACAAATATTGACCCCAAATCTAAAGCTTACCTCAGAGGATGGCATCCCGACCCTTCACACAATTGAAAACCATGATAAAAAAATTCAAGAGTGTAGGGATAAATTTCAAGATTACCTACCATCATAGGCTGCAATGTTTCAAAAATCTACTTGTATAAATTTTGGAGCTAGGCCAAAAGTGATTAAATGGGCTGATCAACCCATTAGCAGCAAAGAACCTTTCTCCTTCGATTACTTTGTTTTAAACACACTCTACAAATTCTAGGCTAGGGGGTCTTTTGGGCCCATATGAGAAATTTGATCTTCTTATATTCTTTTGAGCAACCCATCAAAACTAGATCAACAATCTATGTAGAGCCCGAATCTACCCTAGCATCATTAATTAATTTAAAATTGAAATATTGTAGTCGAGTTTGGATTTGGGATGCAAATCTTGAATTGGAAAAATTGCAACATCTTTATTCCTCTTAGGTGTAGCTTTAAGCCTTTAACTATGACGTCCTTGTAAGAAGGTCCTGTATTCAACGATGGGCATGAAGTTTCCTTGCCTTTGTTCAAACCTTGTTACAACCCTATTACACCATTATCAACCACATGAGATTTGCCCACATTCTTCACAGAAGAATGGGGAATTTTGGTTTGATCTGAAGCATTCAGGCATCAACAAGTGGATTTCCATTGTGCAAGCATGAAAACTTGTTTGTGGATGCCCAAGTCTTGAGATGTTTCAAAGATTTCTAAAGTGCCATTATTGTTAATATATTTTTAATATTTATTATATATATATATATTGTTTTGTGATTATTTTAATATTTTAAAATTTTTATAATTAATTTATTATATATTTATAAATTATTTATTTATGTTGATTTGTAAGATATTGATTAATATATAAAATATTAAAAAAGAAAAAGAAGAAAAAAGAAAAGGATGGGAAGAGTGTTGGTTTGGAGTTGGTGGTGGAAGTTGAATGGTCTTCTTCCATTGTCATCTTTATTATGCTCTCTCCTTAGTGTCATTGGTGTCATTTGTTGTTATGTCTTGTTGGTCTTTGGTCTTTTGATGTTTGGCTCCTTATTTTGTAATTGATTTGTGTTGTTTTGGTGGGTTTATTTTGGTGCCTTTTTCTTTATATTGGTATGATTTTTCTTGTTCTCCTTCACTTTGCTAGCTGTTTGCCCTTCCATTAATTGCGCTTGTGTGGGAAGTTTTGATGATGTTCAAATGTGGGGAGTTGGAAGTGTGGAGAAGTTAGATAGCGGTATTATGGGAGATGGCATGTCATTTAGATATGTTCTTGTTGTTGGAGATGCTTTGTTAGTTTATGGTAGTGTAGAGTTCATGGTTAGTAATGTTGGGACCATTCAAACTTAGGGTGAAGATGAAGGCAAGGAAAGTTAGCATGTGGTTGCTCTCTCTGTGATTCCTAATGAAAAAATGATTGGCATCTTGGAAGATGAAGAAAGTAGGCTCAAATATATTGGTATTTTCTTAGTTTGTTTGACCCCTAACATTTTGCCATTTTAGAATTTTTTGACGAATGGTTGTCTTTGGTTTGGGGAAAAAGGTTGGATTTTATGGGTCTCTCTATCACGTGTTGTAGAAGGGCTTTTTTTTTGTGTTTGAAGAATAGCAATATGCAAATAGAATTGTGAATAAAAACCTTCTGAAATGTTGTTATGTGTCTTTCAGGCATTTTCTTGTTATCCCATTTTAAATGCAAATGTGGTTGTCTTAAAATCTTCATTGAGGTGGATAGAATTGTGTAATGTTCCTCCTCCATTGTGTTTTTTATTGCCCCAACTGCTGAAACCTTTGGGTAAAGTGATTAATGTTGAGGATACTAAAGTTTCCTTGCTTCAAATGAATGCTTGGCTGTTAATTTCTTTGAAGCATAGTGTTTCTCTTCCAAATTTTTTATTAGTTCCCTTGCATGAGGTTTTGCAAAACCTAAGTTGCCAGTTTTGGTACTAGTTCGAATTCGGGGGTTCGGTTCATGGCTTCAGCTATTTTTTTTTTGGGGTTTGGCTTCGTTTTGGGTTCGTTAGTACAAAAAACATGTAAAAATTATATATATATATATGCATCCTAGAAGCATGAATTAGGATTAGAATATCACATAACATTGTCTAAACAACAAAACCACAATAAACTTGAATGTCATTTAAAACATGCATGATAAATATTCATCGTTCAAACATCAAGTTCAATATTACAACACTTTTAATCATCAAATGGATTATGTAAATCATCAATATCATTGTCAACATTGACATTAGATGATGTAAGAAGACTAGATGAATCACAAGCAATGCTAGTGGCACTGTCATTAGCACTAGTATTGTGCTCATGCTGGCTATTGGACTCCTCATATGCAATATGGTGGGAAGTGGATGCATCCAAGTTAGTATGCTCTGGCTCTATATCCCACTTCGTCTCCCCTTGTAGTCATGTTATTTGTGTAAAGTGAGACGAAAGTTGGAATTCACATATACTAAAAACAAAATTTACTCTCGAAGGGCCTTTTGAGTGCTTTTCAGGAAATCCATAGTGTCCTTAAGCTCAAAGGTTAGCTTATCCACTTCATCTTCCTCCCTTCTCAAATCATGAACATAAATCTTGTCAAGTGTGAGGAGATGATCTCTATCCGCAAGTAAGTGTAGGTAGTTTGATTGCACTACCACCAAGGCCTTCTTGAGTTCGTGCAAGTCATCAAGAGATAGAACTCCTTCAAAACCTTCATGTTTCCCTAGAGTCTTCCAACACAAACCTACCATCATCTTATGAACATGATCAAAATGAGTTAGGGCTGCCACAACCTTACCTTCGTTTACCTTCAATTGTCCTCCCAAGTGATGTGACTTATGAGACCCAACACCTCCATGCAAAATTTCTGTTGGTCTTCATAAATGTGCACCTCCAAATCAGCTTCCTTCATAGCTTCTTCTTCATTACATCCATGTGTGGAAACTAGGTCATCATCATCCTCAATCAAAGTGTCACCATCAAAGTAAAGAGTAGAGTCTTCTACATCATTATCTTCCTCAATGGCTGATTTAGAAAATGTGTGTACAGCTATGATCTCCTTAACCACCAAGGGATCCTTCAAATCTTGCAATGTCAAATCAATCTTATCCAATTCACTTTGTTCACTACATACTGAAATTTTTGAATTGCTCACATATGTATGGGCAACATCCAACTTAAGGACACCCAAACCGTAATTTGATTCCTTGCCAAAATGATCTAATGTTGATGAAGCAATGCTAGGCTCAATTAAATGAAACATCACAAGAACCAATACCTTCATGTAGTTGATCTAACATGGCTGGTTTGACAATCTCCATGGCGGTATCTTCTTCAATGTTATGTGCTCTTCATTTGTAGCTTCAGTAGGCGAATCTCCTTTGTCCTTGTCCTCATAGGGCAGAAGTGAACTTTTGAACATGTCTTCTTTAGGGTTGCATGCTGACCGATTTTTGTCCTCCTCATAATTACTTGTAGGCTGCAAGTCACAAACTAGTACTTCTTCTTCCTTCTCTAACCTTTCTTTAATGATAACTTCTGATTTTTTTGTCTCTTTCTTCAATTTTCTGATATCTTCATGTATTCTCATGTTATTCCTGTTTTGTGACATTTGACCAATGGATGTAAGCAACTGTTGTTGTGATTGCATAAAACTTTGCATCATTTGATTCAAAATGTTTTCAACACTTGGCTGCTCATGCTTCTTTGGTTTCCTTTCTTGCTTGTTTTTCTTCTTATCCTTCTGCTGATTCATAAATTGATTCAAGGTGATTGCATTCCTAACCTTTGTTGGAAGTGTATTGTACTCATCATAGGCAACCATTACATCATCAATCACATGTGTTTCCATAACTCCAAAACTTTCTGAATCACATACCCAACAGGCTGGCAAGATACATGGCTCTAATACCACTAAAATATCCTCAATGGGATTTGCCCTAAAATTCTGTTTTTTTATTTCTGCTCAAACTCTAATTCTGATTTCTATTTTCTGATTTCAAACAAAATATCTCAACGAACATACAAGTGCCCAAACATGACAAATAAACATGCCAAATGATGCTACCAATTGATATTCATATCAAACATGAAATCCACCATGAAAAACACAAGATAGGGCATCCAAATGCAAAATATAGATCTGATTTTCTGAAGATAACTTTTGCTGTTACAAAATTGGATATTCCGGACTGATTTTACAAAGAACTCGGGGGCTCAAACATGCTAAATATAAGCCCAAATTTCTGCTCTACAAATCAGATCTGAAACTAAGTTACCGGTTCGGTTTCGGGTTTAGGTTCAGGTTTGACGGTTTGGTTCGCGTGTTAGGGCAAATTTTTTTTTTGGGTTGGGTTTGTTAATACAAAAACATATAAAAATCAGAAATATATACATATTTACAACAATAATTAAGTTCAAAATACTACACATAGCGTCATATATTGTATAATAAAATAAACCGCCATAGAAATAAAAAATATTAGAATGTCATTTAGTCAAACTCGAACGACATGATATATATTGTATATTAAAATTAACTACATTGTTGCATTTCTCCTTGTAGGTAAGCATCAAGTAACATTAGGGAAGATTGTCCAATTGGATGACGATATTATAGATCAAGACTTGTAGGCAAACTTGGAAACTTGGACTTGGAGAGTACCTAGAAAATCAAATGGATTCAAGGGGAGTTTGAGGGCAATCCCCCAATGGGGTTGAGGGGCAACGCCCCTGTCGCGATACAGGGTGGGGATGAGGGGCGGAGCCCTCGCCACCAAGCCTAAATTAAGACCTCCAAGACCACACAAACCTTCATGGCGTACATCATTTTGCATTCATAATAAGGCCCAAATTAAAACCATCAAAGGCACACAAACCTTCATGGCACACATCATTTTAGGGTTTAGGGGGCAAATGAGATTTTTTAGAGTTCAAAAAAAGTAAAAAAAAATAATAAAAAAAAATAATTTGCAAAATCCTCCCAAATTCTACCTGGGTTCGGTTTGGGTCTGTTAGGGATGAACCCATAGGTTGTGGGCCGGACCTTGTCCAAACCCACAGTTTGTGGGCCGAACCGTGTCTGGACCCAGGCCAGTCCGAACTCGGACCACGAATCGGAGTTGGACCGGACTAGGATCTAGGGGGTTCAGGGGAAGAACCGGTATCTTAGATCTGAAACTATGATTATACATGCCAAATATATGCAAAATAGTCTTCAAATATCAAACCCTAGATGGGTGAAATTCCTCCTTGGTAAGTGCTTAGGGTTTGCTGCTCCAAATATGCAAAATCGCCCTCCAAAGATGGGCACTCAAGTCTGCTCCAAGTGGCGCTCCAAATCAGGGAAAAACCCTAATGCAATCTGCACACAAAATGCTACAATAATTCTGCTCCAAATCTGATTTGCAATTTTGATTATGCAATGCTCCTCCAACTTCCAAATGTCTCCAATGAAGTGCAAATAGAACTCTATTATGAGTCCTCCACAAGATGAGCTAGGTTTTCGTCCAACTCACCGAATTCACAAGGGTTTTCGTCCTTGGAATTAGCCCCAACCAAAGTTGTAGCCAAAGAGAAGAATCTCCAGAATCTCCAAATGAAAAATATGATATGAATGGATGCCAAATGACTTGCACTTTACTTTCTTTTATAGCCCTGCCTAAATAACCTTAACAAGGCCGACCTCTTTTATTTTATTTTATTTATTTTTTCTACTTCAATCTTGGCCGACCCCAAAAAAGTATTCTTATTTTATTTAGTTTTTTATTTATTTAAAATATTATTATTATATTTAATTAAAATATCAAAACTAGTGTTCAATAACATTTTTTCCTGCCTTTGCAAAATTTGAATTTCAAATTAAATTTGGGACGTGACACTCTTTTACTTGGTTGTGGCTTTTCATTTATTGCCTTTCGTTTCCCTTTAGAAGAGGAATAAATAGGTGTGAGTGTTTCTTAGATCAGATTAGACAATAAAGAACTCAATAGAATTGCAACATATAAGACAATGAACACAACAAGATACCCTGGGAAAACCCTCCTCTTGAGGGAGAAAAACCCAGCAAATGATCTCTTCTATAATGTAGAACAACTAGCAGAAATCTGCTTACAACTCAGGCCCAGCAATGGCCAATAAAGAATGTAATGAGGTCGCACCTCTCCTAGATACACAAGATACAAATGAATATCTTCTTCCTTGAAATCGGACTGTTGCTGCAAATGCGAATTCTGCTCTTAATCATAAATGTGAACTTGCTTGATGGAATGATTTACAATGCCAAAGTGACCTTGTATATATACAACATAGGCGCCTCTTCATTTAGGTCGGCCTTTACATAATAAATAATAAACAATTAACATGTCTTAAGGTCGGCTCAAGGTTAAGACAAGAATAGGCGAACTTATAAGGGTCGGCCCTTTAGCACATAAAATGTTTGATATAAATTAAATAGCCAAGAGGCTATTCATTTAATTTATCTTTTCTTCTTGGGAAGTGCAGACCGAAGCTGTCATAACATCAACACTCCCTCTCAGCTAGGGATGAACTTCCATCTGCACAAGACACATCATATTAGAATGAAAACAAAATAGAATATCACCTCAACATGATATTAACCATTATGGCTACTCCCATAGATGGTATAAAGTCATCACGGATTCCCTCACGTGATGTTGTCATGGAGTCACACACATGACATCCACCATAGCTTCTCCCAGAAGGGTGAAAACAAGGGCTTTCACCTCAACTCTCTCTCATAGAGAATTGCATTATCAAGGGCTTACACCTCAACTCTCTCTCAGCAGAGAATTGCATTATCAAGGGCTTGCACCTCAACTCTCTCAGCAGAGAATTGCATTATCAAGGGCTTGCACCTCAACTCTCTCTCAGCAGAGAATTGCATTATCAATCAAGGATCACTGATTACTGAGACTCTTTTCTCAGTCAAGACTGCATTCTCCACCATACCAAGTTTCTCTCGGAAGTACACAAACTTAATCCTGGCGAGAGGCTTGGTGAGAATGTCTGCCGTTTGCTCTTCAGTGCTGATATACCTCAACTGTATAGCTTTCCTTTGCACCATATCTCTAATATAGTGGTACTTGATCTCAACATGTTTTGTTCTGTCATGAAACACAGGATTGACAGAAAGCTTCACACAGCTTTGATTATCACAGTGTATAATAGTAGGCTCCATTGATTGTCCAAACAATCCTGCAAGGAGCTTACGAAGCCACACTGCCTCACGAGCTGCCACACAAGCTGCAATATACTCTGCTTCAGTTGTACTCAAGGCCACTGAAGACTGTTTCCTGCTACACCAGGAGATCATAGCAGTCCCCAAACTGAAGCAACAACCAGAAGTACTCTTCCGATCTGAGACACATCCTGCCCAATCAGAATCAGTAAAACCATGCAGCTCCAAATCCACGTTTGAAGAATATCTCAACCCATATCCAATTGTGCCACATAAATATCTCAGGATATGTTTAGCTGCTACAAGATGTATTTGCTTTGGTTCACACATAAACTGGCTAAGTGCACTCACTGCATAGCAGATATCAGGTCTAGTGTTAACTAGATACATCAATGAACCAATCAACTGTCTATACATCGTAGAATCCACTGGTTCTGAACTAGCTGCAGCTTCTTTCAACTTATCTAAATTAGACTCCATGGGTGTAGACATAGGTTTGCAGTCAATCATACCAAACCTTTTGAGAATGTCAACAGTGTACTTGCCTTGACTTAGAATCATCTCATCTGGCTTTTGCCAAACTTCTAAGCCAAGAAAGTAATGCATAAGACCTAGATTCTTCATCTCAAACTCTGAAGCTAATTCCTTCTTGCATTTTAGAATTAGATGTTCTTCACCAGTAATGATCAAGTCATCAACATATAAAACCAAAATTAATGCTTCACCATTTACTACCTTGAAGTAGAGGTTAGAATCTGCATCATTCTTTGAGAAACCCAGAATTGAAAGATACTGATCAATTCTTTCATACCAAGCACGAGGAGCTTGTTTAAGACCATACAAGGCCTTCTTCAACTTGCAGACATGAGACTCTTTCCCATGCACCTCAAATCCTTCTGGTTGCTCAATGTAAACCTCTTCTTCTATTATGCCATTCAGAAAAGCTATCTTTACATCCATTTGGTGAATCTTCCATCCTCTAGATGCAGCAATAGCAATGATGGTTCTAACAGACGTGTAACGAGCCACAGGAGCAAAGGTTTCTTCATAGTCAACTCCCTCTTTTTGTGAGAACCCTCTAGCCACAAATCCAGCCTTGTGTTTCTCAATGCTCCCATCAGCTGCATGCTTGATCTTGAAGAGCCACTTAGAAGACACCACAGATTTGTCTTTGGGTCTAGGAACTATATCCCAAACATCGTTCTTAAGTATAGACTGATACTCCTCAATCATGGCATCCTTCCATACTTGATGACTAGAAGCTTCTTCAACATTTGAAGGCTCTGACTCAATAATCTGACTCATCAAGGCAACATAACTAGAGAACTTGTGAGATCTCTTGCTTTCTCTGAGAGCTCCTCTTGGAGCTGCAACCTTTCTGCTTCCTGCATTGTCCTGCGAGCCCAAAGAGGTCTTTTCTTTCCAATCACAATGTCTAGAGGCCCATCAGTAGGATCCAAAGGCTCAGTTGGATCAATATCTTCTTTAGGTTCTGTATCCTCCTTCAGATTCTCTGGAATATGGTCAACTTCCATATCTTGAGGAGGTTCTTCTTCATCAATCTCCATAGGAGTGCCTTTGGACCTTCTGTAAGCAACATCTTCCTCAAATGTGACATCTCTACTAATCTCAATAGACTTCTGTCCAGGAATGTATATCCTGTAAGCTTTTGATGTCTCACTGTAGCCTACAAGAATTCCTTTCTTCCCAGAAGGTTCTAGTTTTGTTCTCTTTTCCTTTGGAATATGAACATAGACTGGACAGCCAAAGATCTTCAAATGACTAACTTCAGGCTTCACGCCTGAGAATGCTTCTTCAGGAGTTTTATTCTCTAAGATCCTGTGGGGACTCCTGTTTTGAACATAGACAGCTGTTCTTGATGCTTCAGCCCAAAGAGAGATTTGTAAGTCTTGATCATGAATCATAGCTTTCACTGCTTCCACAATAGACCTATTCTTCCTTTCAGCAATACCATTTTGTTGTGGATTATAGGGAACACTGAACTCCCTCTTAATCCCTGCTTCAATACAAAAGTCTCGAAATGTGCCAGAAGTGTATTCTCCACCATTATCAGATCTCAATACCTTGATCCTCTTCCCAGACAGATTTTCAGTCTGTGCTTTGAATTCTCTGAATCTTTCTAATACTTCTTCTGATTCTTTAGATCTCAAGAAATAAATCCAAGTCTTTCTAGAGTAATCATCAATGAAAATAATATAATACAAGAAACCACTAGATGATGCAATAGACATTGGACCACACAAATCAGAATGAATGAGATCAAGAATACATTTAGATCTACTTTCACTGGAATGAAACGTACCTTTTGTGTTCTTGCCTAGGGCACATCCCTTGCATGTACCTTCATGTTCTTGATTGAATTTCGGAAGACCGGTGACCATCTTCTCCATGATAGGTAGAGCACGAAAGTGAATGTGAGCCAATCTTCGATGCCAAAGATCACACATGCTGGTACTGTTATGCACAAGTGCTTGAAGAGGACGAGTGCACAGCCTGTAGAGACATTCATGTCTAACTCCAATCACTTGAGCAGTTTTGAAGCTGGAGTTCTTTGCCCATATAAGAACTTTCCCTTTAGAGAAGGCAACTTGATAGCCCTTGTCTTCTAATGCTGAAATTGAAACAAGGTTCCTCTTTATCCCTGGTACGAACAGTACATCATTCAACTCCAAAGAAATTCCTAGAATCCAAGTGAAGAGTGGAATTTCCAATCCCTTTTACAGAATATCTAGCATCATCTCCAATAACAACTTGATCACTGGAGTTGCTTTCCATTAAGTTTGAAAGGTGACCTCTGAACCCGGTGATGTGCCTAGAAGCACCACTATCAATCAACCAAGTGTTAGAGTCAGTAGAAACATTGCTAGACAAGGCTGAATAAAATAGATAATCACTGGAGTCCTTTTGTGGAGCGACTTCTTCAACATCTGCAGTGGCAACTTGAAGCTTAGGTCGTTGAGGGAAAACCCTCGCAAAGTGACCATACTTATCACAACGAAAACATTGAATCTTGGACATGTCTCATTTCCTTTTGAAGGTAGGAGCATCATCATTTCCATCTTCTCGATTCCTCTTGAAGAATCCTTTCTTAAAGCCTTTACTTTTGTTTGATGAATGAGAGGCAAGAACTTGTAATTCTTCATTCTTTGAGCTTTGACCAATTCCTCTTGCTGTTAGTCTTGACTCCTCTTGAATGCAGTCAATCCTCAATCGATCAAACTTGGGAAGTTCAGATCTTGCACTGATTCCTTGAATGAACGCCTCCCATGAAAGTGGAAGACCATTGAGAGCAAGCATAGTCAGTTCTTTATCATCAATCATGTGACCAATAGTGGAGAGCTGATCTTTTATCTCTGAAATCCTCATGAAGTATGTAATAAAAGATTCTCCTTTCGCCATTTTCACATGATGAAGTTGTTGCTTCAGTGCAAGGGCTCGACTGGTGTTGTTGATTTCGTACATCTCTTCCAAGGTTGTAAACATCTCTCTTGCTGTATCCAACTTGAAGACAATTGGTACAATATGATCCTTGACGGAATCAACCAATACTTTCTTTTCCCTAGTGTCTTTCTTTCTCCATTGCAGCTTCTCTTCTTCCCCCTCAGGTTCGGGAACTTTTGTTTTCACAAACTCAGCCAAATCATTTTCTTCCAAAGTTAGCATGAACCTGAACCTCCATGATGTGTAGTTTGAGATCCCTTCGAGTCTATCCTCGATTTTCAGACCGTTCACCATCTTGAGAAATTTAGAAGATAGACTGAAAAGAAAAATAATGAGAGTTGCAAACTAATAGATCTGAATCTGATCACGATCTTTTTCACACCCGCTTTGATACCATGTTAGTGTTTCTTAGATCAGATTAGACAATAAAGAACTCAATAGAATTGCAACATATAAGAGAATGAACACAACAAGATACCCTGGGAAAACCCTCCTCTTGAGGGAGAAAAACCCAGCAAATGATCTCTTCTATAATGTAGAACAACTAGCAGAAATCTGCTTACAACTCAGGCCCAGCAATGGCCAATAAAGAATGTAATGAGGTCGCACCTCTCCTAGATACACAAGATACAAATGAATATCTTTTTCCTTGAAATCGGACTGCTGCTGCAAATGTGAATTCTGCTCTTAATGATAAATGCGAACTTGCTTGATGGAATGATTTACAATGCCAAAGTGACCTTGTATATATACAACATAGGCGCCTCTTCATTTAGGTCGGCCTTTACATAATAAATAATAAACAATTAACATGTCTTAAGGTCGGCTCAAGGTTAAGACAAGAATAGGCGAACTTGTAGGGGTCGGCCCTTTAGCACATAAAATGTTTGATATAAATTAAATAGCCAAGAGGCTATTCATTTAATTTATCTTTTCTTGTTGGGAAGTGCAGACCGAAGCTGTCATAACATCAACAATAGGCGTATCCACAACTTTCTCCTATATATATCTATGTATGGATATTTAGATATTTAAACTATATTTTTTTATGTAAAATTTTAATATCGAAGATAATGTAAAAGATATAATATAAATATTTACGTACTATATTTAACTACAAATCATTAATTTAATGCGTGGTAGTTACATACGAACATTTGTATGTCTCTAGCTTTGACCAACACCGTCTTTACCCAATCTATTTTTTTGATGTCTTTCAAAGCATTGTTCAAAACATGTACACAACGTGGAGTCCAAAAAATGTGTTTGTAATCACTCTCAACCATCAAACGAGCTAACTTACAAACACGAGCTAAACCTCTCACAACTTGCACAACATTACAAGGCCCGACCTCCTCTTTGGCATCCCACAAAAGGGTAAACTAGTGAAATATTCTCTCTCAATTTTTTCTTGTTTTTTAGTGAACATTTACAATAGAATCAATCACCTGTTAAGGTTAGCATAACCCAAAATGTACATGAAAGAACTCTAACCAAGAATGCACCCTAAAACCACTTAAGGAGGAGGGGCGGGCACATGGTCAGAGGATCCCTAGGATCTACTGAATCAAAGAGTACAAGATTACACTGAAAGAGAGATATTAAACTCGACACCAAGAATGTGCACTCAAGATCCTTTGACAGGCCAGGTGCTAACATATGGTGGAGTACTACTGCTGAATTGATATGAAACAAGGCGGATAACTAGCCAAAGAACTTTCCACGCTACCACCAAACAGTGGGGGGAAAAGATTACAAAATTGATACTTCTTTTGCTGCGACAGGCATCCACTGAAGAGTGGGGATTCACCACTTGAAAGTGGGCATGAAAGAGATTACAAATCAGAGTATCCACACTGGTGGTATACCATCCAAGGGTGCTTAATGTGAAGTTAATTAAATAATGCAGCAATGCTAAAACTGAAATAGTACTACTGTTAACAGTTTGTACAAACAAGAAAGCTGCAAATTACATTGTTTTTCACCATTTTTAAAGCACCACGTTATACAATGTTTCCAAGTTAGAATATAATAAGAAATGAAGAAAGAAGATGGAAACAACAAATGAATTACTTCTGTCTCAGAAATTTGCAATTTTGGAAATGGCAATCAACAACTACAAAAATTCATCAAATATTCATAACTCAACCAAAATACCTCCGAATTGCGTGC
Source organism: Sequoiadendron giganteum (assembly GCA_007115665.2). Lineage (NCBI taxonomy): Eukaryota > Viridiplantae > Streptophyta > Pinopsida > Cupressales > Cupressaceae > Sequoiadendron > Sequoiadendron giganteum. The sequence goes on from CM021101.1 coordinate 523,464,725, forward strand.
AACCAAAGGCTAGGATCAACTGGAAGATAGGCGCCCCTGTTGAGATGAAGAAATAGCCTTAAAATACCAATAATTATTTATGGCACGAATCCCAATGCATACAGAAAAGTACGACCCTCCTCGAGGGGTGATTTTGCTCTTAAAAAATCCACACTTCAATTTAAATTCTGGAAATTGGTGAGAATGGTCACCTAGACCTTAGAAATGGATAGGCCAAATACCCAGAACAAAACAAAATTCATACAAATAGCTGTGAGTGAATTCGACTTTCAGCTGTGTGCAAACAACAACTGCAAAACTGGTAAAACACTCCAAAATATCATCTTGAAACTCTATCTGCTAGTCTGGATGAGAAGCAACAATAATTCAATTAGGTGCTATCTTACAAACACGAAATTGAAATAGGTACTAGGAGGTCAGCGTTCCTCGAAGTGCAAAATGAGAATTCATTTCGACAACATAAGTTTAGCAAAATATGAGATAACCAAATGTTGGAGCAAGGCCTCATTTTTAAAGGAAGAGAGAAGACTGTTCAAATCCCTGAGATGGTACGCCAAAAGCCATCACACATTTCTTTTTCAAAAAGATATAATTCTCACTAAAATGCGTCCCACTTGAGACAAGGAAGAATTAATTAAAACCTTTTAATTTCCTTCATGAGGCGCCACCCTTTAAGTCCCTCTTTTAACACAACTTAAAGTTAACACCTTAGGCCAAGGGGTCAACTGCAAATTAGAATAATTTGCTTTTTTAGTGAAGAATTTCATTAAAGTAATATTTTCAAAAGGCCAAGGCTTAGTTCTGAATAACTACTCCAGAGGACATGATGAACTGAAGGCTGACAACTACTAACTGCCAAAAATAGTATTTACTATAAATAGTAAATATTGAGGAAAGATCACAAAACCTCCAAAACAGAAACCCTTTGATTCACCTCAACGAGCTTACAAGATTTTGGAATAGGCTGATGAGCCACTGACAGGATTACTGCCAAAAGGGGAACATTACAACTAGTAATCAACATCCTTATGTTTCCTAGAGCAATCAATAGCTCTAAGAAAGTATGAACCCATAGGTGATGTTACAATAATACTAATGAGTGGCCAATGTTGAATATCAGCCCACCCATTCATGAGTATGGAACAACTAGGCCTAACCATGTTTGTCTCTTCTCCTCCATCAATATGTTCACCTTTGAATATTGTTTGTCAAGGATGGAGGTATGCTATCTATGTTCTGGGCTGCATAAATGGCCCAACGGTAGTTAAATCTCTCAACAGTTCTTTGAAATAAAGAGACCTGGCCATATAAAATGAGATTGCGTGGAGCATAAAAAAATTTGGCCTTTGAATCATCGGTCTGCACACATTATAAACTTATCAACTCCACCACTGTATTTTTCCCACTTGCAACAGTAGTGGCCTTCCCCTTCCCTCTATCTCAAGCTGATATATTTGAATACTTGCCAATACAGGGCAATGGTATGATGCATGTCTATCAGAAGTAGTTTTTTCTTCGCTCTTCACGACTAAGTTTGCCATTTCAATCTACTCTTCCAATGTTATATCCCCACAATTCTAAACCCATGTTCACTCTCTCACCTAACAAATGCTGTCCAACCCCACTATAGCTCCCATAAAAATCAATTTTACAAATGTGACACAACCAATGATTGCCACCCCTTGCATTTTTAACTTTTTTATTGCTCAAAATGATGGCAAATTGCAGCAAGGGCCTTTTGCAAACTTTTGAAGAGAGGATGAAGGGCATGCAAAACAGTTTATTGGTGTTTCAATAGCACTTGGATTTTAGTAGAGTAGGAACCCCCAACACTCCCTTAAACTTGCTTTGGGTTTATTTCACTATCTGTCCCATTTTTCTCACCATTGCTGATTTTTGATGTTAAAGACGGAAGATCAAAGAAATGTTTTACCGTCATAGGCTGCTAGTGCTGTAGAATTGTGGTTTTATGTGAGAGCAAACTGAAAAAAGAATAATCAAACTCCTAAAATCTATAGAAAGAAAAAAAGAAGTAAAATCTGACTATTAAATGTTATATAATATACAAGTGTCAAGCATAGTTTAGCCTACCTTAATGGTTGGAAAATTTGTAGCCCTTTCCTTTAATCCTTCCTCTTGTAGAACTGAAACACTGTGTGACTGCTGCTGAAATCAGAATGAGAATGCCTTCATCAAGCTGTTGAAGTAACACTGTAATACTAAATGCCTTCGGAGTTCAAATTGTTGAACTGATAGCATCATGACAAAGAATCAGTCCCAGAGAAAGCCAAACCTCCCAGTGGCAGAGTGCAGATAGAATGAGAATAGTGGAATGAATAAATACCAAAAGGATTTTAAGGTTGGATAAGGGGCATGGGACCCCCACTCCCCTTTAAAATTGCTTTTTTCCCCCTTAATTTCAGTTTTTTTTGTTTGTTTGTTTTAAAATGTGGCAAAAGATATTTTCCATTGGGGACACCCAAGTGTCCCTGGGATAGTCAATGGACGTCTCAGATGTCCCTGGCCATCCCCGGCTCTTCTAGACGTCACCTGTTGTGGCAGGAATGTTTTGTGGCATTTTGTGGGCATTTCCCCATTTTGAAAATATTTGGGCCATCCCCTACCATCCTGCTGTCCCAGAAATGTGGAGTGGAATAGGGATGCTGGTTTCAGGGCTGGAGATGTGCCCCTGCTGAACATAGATTGTAACTATTGCATACCTTGCAGAAAAAGACACTGAAACTGAAATTTGTCCGAAATTTGAAAAATAACAGATAAACCTGAAACAAAATGAATCTGAAACTTAAAATGCTCTGTAAGATTTGTAACTGTTGTGTCTTAAATATAAAATCTACTCTCACGGAAATCTTTAACTGTCGAAATTAACACAATTTGAAACTTTTGAATAGCTAAAACTGAAATATGTAACTGCTGAAAAGAAAGGAAAACTTTGATGTTCTCGATCTTTATGATATTAAGAGTAGAGATCATTCTTTTTAAGGCATGGATGCCACCTCAAGCCCAAATATCGAGGCTAGCATAGATGCCATCATTATCCTTAAACACTAGTCCTTGTTAACTTGTCTACAATTTCCATCTAAATCATAATAATAAGATGACACATCTAAGGGCTAAATCATATCAAACTATGAACATAATAAACTACTTTCTCTTTGTGATGTGTACATTTTATGCATGCCAGACAACTCTATATTTTAGTAAAACCTACTAATCCAAAGGTCAGATCCATCGAACCTAGAGACATTGATCAAAGTGTTGGTTTATAGATCTACCACATAAAAAGGTGAGTTTGTGGATCCATTGCCTAAAAAAGAGCGCTTTCCCATCAACCCCAAAAGTGGTCTACCCACTTATGTAGAAAAGATGTGCTAGGCCCACTATCTAAGAGATGCATTATCATTGCAGTTCAAAAACTCGAGCTTGGCAATAGTTGGCAGATCCAAAATTTTTCAAACACTTGGAATCAACAAATATTCCAAACATTAAAAAATACAAAAAGAAAGTAAAATAATCTTAAAAAACATGCATTAAAATGAGTTTACAGAGGTCATAAGCTGTTTTTCTTTCATTTCTAGATTAAAAATGAATTTAATTTATGTTGTAGTGTCATGATTAAAAATTACATATCCATATTAATCTTTCACAAATTTCATTTGTGGAAATCATGGGCCCAAAATAATTTTATTTTTGCTGTTCAAAACCAGAGTGGGAATTTGGAGGCAGCAGCCCATGGCAGGGTTGATGGGTAGTGCCCCTTGTGGGGGTTCAAGGGCAAAGCTCCAATAGGGTTAAGGAGCAACAACTCTTGTGGGGATTTGGGAGTAGAGCCCTCAATGGGGTCAAGGGGTGAAGCCCCTAGTAGGGTTGACAGGTAGTGCCCCTCATGGGGGTTCAAGGGCAAAGCCCTAATAGGGTTGAGGAGCAACACCCCTTGTAGGGGTTTAGGAGTAGAGCCCTTTGTGGAGTTGAGGGGCAAAGCCACCATTGCCAAGTCCAAATTAGAGCCTTTAGACCACATGAACCTTAATGGTATATGCTAAAAAATTTGATATGAAAATGATATAAATGACTTTTTTTGAAGTAGACTATCCAATTTCAGCATTGGCCATGTCTTGTAGTTGGACTTGTAAGTTATTGGGCTAGTGACTTGCTGCCTTTGATTGACTTTTAAGTACTTGTGGGTCATGCAAGTAAGTAGCTTTTTTTTGATCCATGATTATTGTCACCATACAACTAAAGTAAGGTTCATGAGAGAGTCAGGATGGAACCTTTGACCTCCCACTCGCATGGTGTAGGTGGTGCCCCATGTTTGCTATTGTGGGGATATACCTCTAAGGAGTGCTCAAAACCTTAAATAAGTGTTGTTGTCACTACTTGTGGTTCCTCATCACACTAGAAGCAATGTTCTAGAGTTGCCATCTTAATGCTCAAAGCTTGTTATGCCACTATTGACTAATGACATCACCTAGTCCTACCATTGAAAGTTTCTCCATCAATAAGATTTAGTGGCATTTGCCACCTTTACCACCATTCTTCCTCTTGTGCTGCACAATGACTTGCCAAGCTGTCATATCCCTCCTTTCGTTGGTCGGCCAACAAAAATTTTAATGTGCTTTTGGGCACCAGTATTTAATATAAATATTTAAAATTTAATTATTATAAATAAATATATAATAATAATAAAAAAAAGTAAAATAAATAAATAATTAAATAATAAATAAAATATTTACAAATCCTGGCTGACCTGTTTAGTTGCAAACTTGGCCAACCTGCTTTTCTATTATGAGTTCAAGCAAGTATAAATGAAGTCTTGCTTGTTGGGCATAGGACATGGATGATTGATGCAATTTTTGGGAATAAAATCCTAGAGTAGTGCTTGCTGGGACGAAAATCCTAGCAGCCAGCCAGGTTAGGACGAAAAATCCTTACCTGATCTTGTCAATCTACCCTCTGATTTGCATATCCAAGTCTGGATTTCATCCTAATCTTGTGCAGGGATCCAATTTCAGGTTGAGCGCCACTCATGTAAGGACTGAAGGGATCACTACAACACAATCAGGCCGCTAGGCCACTTAATTGCTACTTCTGGGAGGCATGTCTACACATGCAACAGTCTTGGCGCTACTTATCCAGGCCTAGTGCACACCCTTGTGAAGGCTTTTGAGCCCAGTTGTAGACCCCAGGCATGCTATCTGGAGGGTTTTAGCGGTATATCTGCTCAGTGCCTATTTTTGTGGTGGGCTAGAGATTTGTCAAACAGTGACTCGGAGTTCATATCATCAGTTACCAACATAACAAACAGGGACAGTCATTGTGCATAACCTTTGGGGTTGTATTGGGGGTGGCAAGCCTAGAAGTAAGGCAAGCTCATCATTTGTAAATTTGGAAAGAAAAATATAAATTTTGTAAGTCATTGTTTGCTGTTGGTAATAATGGGGTTATCAGAATATTGTATTTGCCATCTTTAAATAGTTTGCAACACATTTTATAAATGATGACTATGTGTTTCAAATCTGCTACTAATTCCTAATAGTAGAAGACAAATTGCTGACTTGATTTGTTCATTTCATCTCTTGTGGGTGGAGATAGTAGTAGTTGTGATCCATGTATGAATTCTCTAGTTGTTTTGTTTGATCACTCATATTTATTTTAAAACCCTAATTTTGAAACTAGGGCAAGAGTGGAACATTTCAGTGGTATCGGAGCCTTTGTTTTTGCCAGCCTGTGGGTGTGATGCAGATTTATGCAAAAAACTGACTGTGAAATCAGGTATCTACAAAGAGGAAAGAAGAAGCTATGGGTGAAAGAAATGAAGAGATCAACATTTAGGAGGTCATTAGGACTGAAAACAGAGAGCTGGCTAGGGAATTTCAATCCTCCCTAAGGGAGTCTATGGTAGAGATTGTGAGAATGTTAAGGGGAATGAACCAGCAATGGAGTGCTGGAAGATCCAATTCCAATGGTGCTGAAGGAAGTCACTCAGCCAATGAGGAGGTTTCAGCTAACCCTCCAGCCAAGACATTCAGAGCCAACAAAAAGGAGGAGAAAACCAACTGGAAGAAGAGCAACAAATACCAACTAATTCCAATGATGAGATGGGCAAGGTATCATGCCAATTATAGTCTCCAAGTCTAGCCATCCGTCTTGACATGACATTCACAAAGTATTATGATATGAAGACAAGAAATGGACATAGATGGAGAAGGTATGAAGAGCAGCCCCGTAGAGACATACAACAACGTTTAGGAAAGATTACAATACAAATACCTACTTTTGATGGATTAGGGAGTTGTTTAGCTAGAGCATGGTTGCAAAAATTGGATACATACTTCTCTTTAAACCCCATGTTTGAGGAAGAAGCCATCAAGTTTGCCACCTTGCATCTTGAGGGTGTGGCACATGAGTGGTGGTACCATGGCATGGTGACCCAAGGACATGACTCAATCACAACCTTAGAAGAGTTCAACCAAAGATTGATGGAGAGATTTGATAGGAAGGATCCAAAGATTTACTTGAGAGAGCTAGCACAATTAAGGCAAGACAACACAATAGAGCACTATGTGGCAGAATTTTAGAAGTTATCGGTGATGGTTCTAGATGTGACAGAGAGGAGGCTCATAGTTCTTTTTCTAGAGGGCCTATTTGAACCACTCAAGGGTTTGTTAAGGGCATTTGACCCCAATTCTTTGCAAGAGGCCATCGGGAGAGCCCTAAATTTGGAGGATTTTGTGGCTAAAAACAAAATTTACTCCAAGAATGCACCACCGATTCAGCACGAGAAGCTACCGCATAAGAGTTTCTCTCAACCTAAGGCGCTACCCCCAAAACCGAACAAGGTTGAGGAATCTAGAAATGGACTTCGAAGAAAAAAATTATACTTCACTTGTAGAGACCCATGGCAGCCACGTCACAAGTGTTTGGGAAGGGGACAAATACATTACACTGAAGTGGTTTCCGACGAGGATTCAGAGGTAGATGAGCATGAGCCTAAGGTTGTTGCAGATGAGGTTGAGCATGAGGACTAAGGAGGAGAGCATCTAGGTGGCACACTTGCAGTGTTTACTCACAGGGATGTATTCCAACGTACTTCGAGAGTAAATGAGAATAACTTATACAACATAACACCGTACTAGAATAAGATGCACAGAATAATCACACTTGTCTTTATTAATAAAATATATGCCAGTGCAATCATAACATGAATATCCAAGGAAACAATAACATTTGACTACATGACTCTGAATACATATAGTACATTGGCGGTGGTTGAGAGATCGACAGTTGCATCCCTTCATTACAACTAACTACTTCATTAGGAACTTAATTCACGAGACAGCTAACATGACAAGTACATAGAAAATATTAACATTAACTAAAGTCTTATTTGTTTATGACTCACTAATTTACTTATGACTCACGACCGACCAAGTATACTCTCGGTTGACTACATCATCCCCCCCACAAAGTATTCGTCTTCCAAACGACTGAAAACCAAAAATAAGCTAGCCAAGTATTTGTCTTTTTTGTCGACTGCCATATGTTGTGCATCCTCCAGTTGCGTGTCCCTCTCCGCTAATTGCCTATCCCTCTTGCTCAGGACTGCATCCTTCTCGACCAACATTCAGTCCTTCTTTACCAATTGCCCCTTGAGAGTGGCAATTCTCGTTCGCTCGACAACCATCATTAGAGCCAATTGAGCCAACACTCTGTTCCTCTCAGCCAACACTCGATCCTTGTCCGCCAACTCTCGCCTGGTTGTCTCGACCGGCTTTATAAATGCCAAGATCCTCTCGGTCTCATGTACCACTAAGGAATCATGTCCCATGTCAAATTGTGATTTGTGCGTGATCGTTGTGCGAGGTGAACTGATTGTGATACTGGCGGCTTTGGCTATATTGTGGTGGTTGGTTGCTTTGGGATTTGGCAATTCAATTGAATTTGATGGGGGTTTGGGGGCAATGTCCCCAACAAGGTCGAGGGGCAGGGCTCCAGTAAGGTTGAGGGGCAGCGCCCCCAACGAGGTCAAGGGGCAACGCCCCTTGCGGGGTCCCGAGGCAAGCTCAATTTCATGATTTTTCGAGTGGCAAAAGATAATGCTGACAAAGCCGAAAAATACAGATTTTGCATTTTCTTATCCCTCTTATTTGCGTAGCTTCCTTCGGCACCTTGTATTGCTTCCTCACTCCTTGCTTCCCGTATGGAACCTTTAACTCCTTGTACAACAATTTCCGTATGGATTAGTGAACTTTGACTCTTCCTCATTGTACCTCTCTTTTGATGCTTTGCTTGTACGATTTCTGTTTTCTTGAGAGGTATGATTTTTACTCCCACAAGACGCCGTATGATTTCTGTATCTGCAATATGCCGTATGATTTTGGTGTCTTCTAGATATCGTATGATCTTCTCAATCGTTTGTTGCACAACCTCATTATTTCATACGACCTTTTTGTCCTTATGAAATCGTACGTGTTTTTTTAACTTGTATTGCTGCCCTCTTATTTTTTCGTACAACTAACTCCTTCCCTTGTACGGATCCCTGAATGCTTTGTACGAATTTCTTATTTTGCAATAGTATAAACTTCTTGATTTTTAAAACTCGTACAACTTTTGTGTTCTCGGATCGTACAACCCTTTTTGTACTCTTGGCGTGTACACTTAAACCTCTTTCAACTCGTACGACTAATTTCCTTTGCACGCCAATGGGCTCAGAGAGTCGTACAGATCTTTTTCCCCTTTGAAATCTTACAGCCTTTCTTCCTTGAGATAGTATGGACGGATCTTGCTTGTGTTGTACGAACCTTTCTCCTTCTAATGTTTCCACTATGTTACAAACTTCCGATTTTAGCTTTATGGATTTGCTCGTACGTCGTACGGTGTACTTGGCTGAATTCTTTACCTTAGCTCGTCCAACTTTGTTTCCATGTGTGGCTTTTGTAATGGTCCATACGACTTTTGTTTTGAGGATCTCTTATTTTTTATTTTCTGTACTTTGAATTTTATGATCTCCATCCCTTTTAATTTTTAATTTTTTCCTCTCCTTTTGCCTCTTTTTTCTCTCGTCTTTTCTTTCTCTTTCTTCTTTTTTCTCTCTTCATCTTTTCTTTCTCTTTCTTCATCTTGTTTTTCTCTCTTTGTCTCTTTTTTCTCTCCTTTTGTCTTTTTTCTCTCTCCTCCCCTTCATTTATTTTCTTTTTCAACTCTTCAATTTTAATTTTTCTAGTATTTTCGTTTTCCAACTCTTCTCTCTTCAATTTTTGATTTTTTTGATTTTTTAAGTTCGACACAATTTTTTCACATCGTACTTGTTCGGACTTGTGGGTTGGTGCATTGTCCAATTCTGATACTCTTTCTTTGTACTCTTCTTTCTCGACCAGAAATGTTTGGTTGGATGTGTCCTCTTCTTCTTGGGCTTCTTCGATTTTTAAGCATGTTACACTCTCGGTGGAACACCTCATAGTCTTCCATCTGCTAGTGAAACAACCTGTTTAGTGAGCTTGTCTTGTTCTCCAAGCAACTCTCGAGTTCAAGTACGCCATCGGTGTTTGGTTCCATTGCCTGCCTTCCTTCATTGACATCCAACTCCCCTTCGTCCGATTTTGATCCAGAGGAAGCCAATTCTTCGCTCACAGCCTGGTTTTTCAAGTCGATGACGTACTTCCGCCCGTTGCTCTCGATCGAGAGTGTTCCTCTTCCAATTATGATCCGCCTTGGCGACAATCAACCATCCTTGTCCTAGTAGTGCGTCATACACCTTCTTCTGCAGTGGGATGACTACAAAGTTTAGTAGGAACAATTGTGTCTCAATCGTCACCTTTTGCGCCATCAATGTTCCCAACGGTTTGATGCCGTGCTAGTCGGTACCCACTAATTGGAACGTCAGTGGCTAGAGTGTAAGCTTCCCTTGACTCTTCCATGTGTTTTCGGGTAGTACATTGACTCCCAATCCTCCATTTACGATAATGTTTGTCAGGATTTTCTCTCCGATCTCCATTTGTACGATCGCTGACATCTTTCCGATGTTTGCTGTCAGCAACATTGGGTCGATGGTTTGTTCTCCGTACGGTGGTGGTTCCACTATCAATTCTTTCCTTTGGCCTTCTTGCTGTTGACATTGGTCATCATCGACTACGTTTGTGATCGCTAGTCCCAATTGCGGCATAGTTTGGAGAAGTTAGTCAGCTTTATGGGTACGGTGGTTTGTAGTACCTACCGTACGATGTTTTTTGCCTCCGACTACCAAGAGGTGTTTGGGTTCTCTAGATATGTTTTGTTCTCCTTCGTCATCGCTAGTTTTACCTTTGCTTTTGCTTCCCTCATTCATTGTTTCTTCGTACGTGGGTCTGGCTAGGTGGCCTTCTTCGTTTGTGCTTTAGTAATCACTAGTACCTCTTGCTCCTCCACGTCTAACATGTGGATACCTTTCTGCTTGGGGCGTTCATTGTCTTCACGATCACTTGGTCCACACCAATTGCACAATCTTCCCCTCAAACCTTGGCTATTTTGGCATTCCTTGACGAAGTGGCCCTATTCGTTGCACTTCCAATATTGTATCATGGGCTTTCCTTTACCATCATACTGTATCTTGCTTCTCAGACTTCTGTTGCTTTGGTAACCTCTAGGGGATGCATTGCTATTGTATTGGGGCTTTGTTGGTGTATTCGACAGTGTTGATGGTTCTACCTGAGTGAAGAGTACTTGTGCGCTTCTTGCTTTTAAGTTGTATAGGCATTCCTTAACGGAATGTCCCATCACTTGGCAGATATCGCAGAACAACTTTTTCGGGTAGTTTGCTTTTGTGTGACCTTCCCCATTGCGATCCGCAAACCACAGTTCTCTGGCTTCCTTCGTGCTCTCCTTATCGGCCTTTAACTCTTTCGTCATTCTTATCATATCCTTTCGGAGTGCTTGCATCGTTTTTGACTCACTGTCGTTGTTGTCCGTACTCTCCTCGTCATTCGTCTTCCTTTTCCCTTGGGAGGATGTTTTGTTTTCACTCTCTATATCCATCTCCCGATTGCACGCTTTGGTGTACGACAACAGAGGTATGACTTTCATTTTTTTTCTCAGCGACGGAAGCAAGCCTTCGTTGAACCATCGCTTCTTTAGCCCGTCGGTTGGTTGGGCCTCCAGTTTCCCCAACAAGCCTTTGAGTCTCCGGTCATAGGTATGCACGTTCTTGTGCTTCTGTTGCTTCGTATTGTAGATTTCCTCTACAATGTCACTGTCATCATTGAGGAGTTTGAAGTCATCTTGGAATGCCTTCTTGAGTAATCTCTATGAAGCCCTGTGTACTTGGTCCAACTCTATGTACCAGTCGATGGCACTGTGTCTCAACGTCGTTGGAAATGCTTTTAGCCAACAGTCCATATCATCTTGCCTGTTGGCTATCCAAATCGTCTCACACATCTTACAGTGTCGTACTGGATCTTCTGACCCGTTCCCTGTAAATTTTGGAAGCTTCTGCCTCTCAGCTGGCAGAGTCACCATCCTTCCCCGATGCCCTCCTTGTGCGTTGACCTGACTGGACTGGTTCTCTCGTAACGTCTAGGTGTGTCACTTGCACTCTTGGCCATGTTCGAGTCTTCTTTGCGTCCTTTGCCGGTGTCCTCTACACCTCCATTCTCCTCAGGTTCGTTTCGGCACTCCCTCTGCCCTGGGGTCTTAGGTTCAGATCTTCCAACTCTCGGCCCTTCGTCATCCGAGATGGACAACTCTCTCATACAACGTATACTGTTTTCAAGTTCTTTTGTCATTTCATTTTCATTTTCATTTTCATTTATTTTATATTTTGCTCTATTTATTATTGATGGTGTTTCGAAATTCCCCTCGTCAGTTTCTCCACTAGGGTAGACAATATTTTGGTTTGTTTTGTTCCAATCTTCATCTACTCCTTCGGTGGTTTGTTTTAATTTTCTCTGTCGGTTCTCTTGTTCTTTGAGTCTTAATGATCTCTGTACTTGTTCCTTAGTAGTTTCTTGCCCTCTCGGTACTTGGTTTTTATCTTTGTTGAGGCGTATGAGCATTAATTGTCGATCGTGCGTCTTCATGATCCTTGTATGCTTGTATCGGTTCTTTGGTCGGCTGCGCCATCACGACGCCATTCTCTCGTTTGGGTGATCGTCGGATTCACTTAGGCAACAGTGCCAAATGTTTACTCACAGGGATGTATTCCAACGTACTCCGAGAGTGAACGAGAATAACTTATACAACATAACACTGTACTAGAATAAGATGCACAAAATAATCACACTTGTCTTTATTGATAGAATATATGCCAGTACAATCATAACATGAATATCCAAGGCAACACTAACATTTGACTACATGACTCCGAATACATATATTATGCTGGCGGTGGTTGAGAGACCAACTGTCGTGTCCCTTCATTACAACTAATTACTTCGTCGGGAACTTAATTCCCGAGACAACTAACATGACATGTACATAGAAAATATTAACATTAACTAAAGTCTTATTTATTTATGACTCACTAACTAAAGTCTTATTTACTTATGACTCATGTCCGACCAAGTACACTCTTGGCCGACTACATGCAACACTATTAGGAGCACCTAGATACCACTCTTTTCGTGTTAGACGAATCTTACAAGGCCAAAGGGTGACAGTCTTGATCGATATTGGGGCTACCCACAATTTTATTGATAAAGGGTTGGTGGCTGTAATGATTATCCCTAATTTTTGTTTTGTTTTGTTTTTCCAGATTGATTTCCAGGCAGCTCATACAAGGACATATGTTATGCAAATTGTATAAACACCATACTAAAGAAATTAGCAAAAACAGACTTCCAACTGCTGCAATAAATAACAGTAATTTATTCTTCAACTGCTGTTACAAACTGCAAAAACCAAGAACAAGGCTAGAGATGCCTTGGAGGTTATCTACCATAACAAGTATTACATAGGATGCAAATACCTCACAATGATTTGTATTAGGGACCATAACAGTCCTACTGTGCATGATCATTTGAGTGATGACAGTCATGTATAGGGTCTTAAACTTCAATCAACACTCTCTCAAAGTTGCCCACCTGTAGCCAAGGTGCTTATGAGGCCATTCCCAACAATTCCTTGTGATGCTAAATAGCCCAGACCTGAAGTTTTGGCATTAATCCACAATAAACTCCAAATCTCAAAAGTCTCCTTGATCTCAGACCTGCTGTAGCTGCACAAAGACCTTCAGAATTTCAACCCAACTCCAAAAATGACCTCCTGCTATAAGCCTATAACTGTATGGCTAGGTCAAAGGGGTGATCTGTTCTATAAATTCATAACCAGCGTTAAAATTCCCAAAAACACCTGCAATGGGGGCGCCCAAGCTAGGGAAGACTATGGTAGAATACCAGTGTTACCCCAAGTTTCCGGGACGGGGATGGCAGGGGACGACAGGACGAGTTGCCAAGTTTCCGATTTTTAAGGCCAAATTTGGGGACGACGGGTGACAGCTATATAAAATATAGGGATTTAAAATATATAGGGAAATTTTAAATATTCATATGAAAACATTGATAAAGCATAAATAATATACATTATAGAAACTTAACACATAACATTTGTGTTCAACTTTTTCTTTGTCAATACTCAATACGCATTGAAAATTCAGAATTAACTACATGAATCAAGATACAACCTCCAAGTTATAATTTATAAACTTATATCAAATTACATAAGGTTATTTCCAGCTCACAAATTGGGTGAACATTTGTGATTATAGTGAAGATTGTTTCACCTAGGTTATTGATTACTTGACACAAAACAATAATGAATAGCTGAGGCGTCTGAAGGCAAAATTATTGTAGTTTGGTGGGAGTGTGGACTACTAGAAGTAAATTCAATGCTGGTGTATTGTCTGATATGGATTTGAGCAGTTAAATGTTGGGACAATTGCTGCACTAAAAGAGTTTTGGGCATCAAATTACCTTAATATTCAGCCTATTTCCAATTGTGAAGAACTGTTTAAAAAGGTCTAAATCCTAAGTCTTTGTCTCTAAAACCTATTAGTGAACAACAAGCAAATAAATTAAAGTTCACACACTTTTGGAATAAATTTTTGTTATTTTTATATATCTCTAATAGAGCAGAAAATATTTATCTTGTGAGTGTTCCAAATATTGTGAAAGATATAGGAAAATAATTAAAACCAACAACTCAAAAACCAGAAAACTGAAAACTATTATATACTTTTTTTAAAATTTTAAAACATGCTTTGATGCATCCTTGGGACGGTCGGGGGACGACTTAGGCGTCCCCTAGCCGTCTCGGGATGGCTGACCGTCCCCCTTTCCCCGTTGACCGTTTCCTCGTTTTGGGGACGTTTCCCAACTTTTGAAATAAAAAAAGGGATGCCAAGGGACTGTCCCCCAGCCGTCCCCCTGTACTCGGAACGTCTTGGGGACAGGGACATGCCATTATAGGGGAAGACGCGTCCCCGGGTATTCCTTGTAGAATACCCAAAATGATCTCTTTCCGTTTCATGAAGATATGAGCTAAATCATTGTTTCCCGAATACTCAAAAAATGCATTTCTAGAACTCATAAAATCAATCCTAGCACACTAAGAAAATATCTAATCACTACCAAACTTGAACAACACTCCAAGAAAGCTCACATCACACCAAAAAATGAACACCCATATCAGAAAACTTCATAAATCCTCATCTTCTTCGAACCCAAATCACCAAACCAAGCCAAAATCACTGTCACTGTCAAACCAAGAACACCAACCAGCTAGGGTGGATATTTCACCACTGAAACCAGCAACCGAGAAGAGGGTTTTCTTCCTCAACCAGCAAAGAAGAATTCTCTGAGCTCATTCCAACAACATCTCCTCAAGTTGTCAAATCATCCATCTCCAAGTGAGAGCTCAAACTCATATTTATAAAGTGAGGGAAGAATTAAGGCAACTTGAATTTGAATTTGAATATTTTTCCCTCTCATTTCACTTTATGAAATGACATGAAATTACCCCAAGAGGGGGAACCAACTTTTTGCCTCCAAAATTTCACTTTTCAGTTTAAAAAATAATAATTAACATTTAAGTCCCAACTAGGTGTCCCACCTTATGAGACATAACATTAGCCTTAAAAAATGATAAATAACCTCCCTTTTAGGTGCCACACAAGGAGAAACACTGACCCTCTTTTAAAAATGTCGCCTTACTAGGCCAAGGGGTACACTTCATGAACCCATGCCCCCCTCACTTAAGCTATAAAGCAACATTATAAAACAAAGTGATAATAATCAAATATTAATCCATCCACCATTAGAACTCTCCAAGGCCATAATTGGAAAGCATTGTACTGACTGAAAGAGGAATAGAGGTCAAAACAGGTGTTAAAAATAACACTTACTAAAAATAGCAATTTGCTAAAAATAGTGAGTCCAATCTCTCAATCTAACCAAATTAGAGCCCAACTAAACTAAAAATAGCCACTGCTAAAAATAGCCATTCTATTGGAAAAGACCCAAAAAAAACCCCAAAAAACCCAAAAAAACCTACAAAAGCTCACTGGTAACCTCAATTTACTCCTCAAAACATGCTGAAATGAATCGAAAAGGTCAACGACAATTGCATTGTTGGAGAACCTGAAAAATGGGGACATTACAGTGGCTAAGATGGGTTTGAGGACAAAAGATTTTGAAGGGTTTAATGTTACGGTGGCAGATGGGTATCCGTATACTATTCCATGCAATCAAAGGATTCAGTAGATGGAGTTAGACTCTAGGAGGACACAAGATGCGAGATGACTTCTATGTGAGGAGGACACAAGATGCGAGATTACTTCTGTGATTGGCATTGGTGAGACAGAGTTGGTATTAGGAGAGCAATGGTTGCACTCACTTGGCAAGTGCAAACACAATTATCAGACCTTGGAGTTGAAATTCAAATCTAATGGGAAGGAGGTAGTTCTTCATGGCCTTTCCAATGGGGGTCCCATGATGGCTTTCAGCTAAGAGGATGGAGATCGTAGAGGCGAAGTGTCTTGGGCAGCAAAGTGCTTGATTACAGAAATGAGTCTGTAATTAACACCCCTGTTTTTTTTTTGTGTTTGTTTCCAGAATCAGATGGGAATGCAGAAGGGGTTTTATGTTTTATGTTTGTTTATCATGTGATTGCATAAACAGAAAGAAACATTGCATAAACAAAGGGTAAACTTCTTCTATTGTCATATCATTGCAAGAAAACATTACAAAATGGAATCACATAAAATAATAATCTGAAAATCAGACATGGGACAGTCACCAATAGTACAGATTTAATCCTCTTCAACCCCACATACCAAGCTAGAAGTGACCAGTATGACCATTGTAAGCCGTCAATGTCTTTAGTTGTAGTTGGCCATAGTCGGTCGTAGTTAGCCGTAGTATAGTCAGCCGTAGTCGGCCAGTTGTTTATGTTTAATAAAACTATAGTTGTAGTGTGAATAATTAATGTAATAAATGTCATGTGTACTCGGGTAATTAAGTCCCGATTAGTAGAAAGGGGTTGTTATGAAACGTCATGACGGTTGGTTGCTCAACCACCGCCAAGCATTATATGTATCGAGTCCTTGTAGTCGGGAAGACATTATGATTATTGGTGGTACTGTTGACATCCATATGTTGATACTTACTGTTGGAAATGAATATAAACATTCCTTGTTTCATGCATTCAGTGTTTTGGAATATGTTGTACGTATCTATATTCTGTGCATAACTAGTTTACTTCCGTAGTACGTTGAAATACACCCAATGAAGTAAACATTTGGCACTATTGCCTAAGTGGACTAGGGAATCACTCGTCATTATGATGGCAGCGTAATGGGTCGATCGACGGAGGAGCCTGTAGAAACTAATGAAGAAAGAGAGGACGAGTTGACACAAGATTTGATAAATCTATGGTATATATCACTAAGAGATCACGTACGAAGGGAAGCCCTCAGGCGAGAGATCCTTGAGGTAGTTATTTGGGAAAGACTGGAAGTGAACGACGAGGTTGATCATCTTCTCAACTGTCTGCCAAGACTGTTGGCCCGCCATTTCATCATCCTACAAGACCTTCGGGCGGAGGAGGATTAGGAACGCCGAAGGCAACAAATATTACAGCGGTACGAAGAACAAACCAAGCGGGAAGAGGAAGAACGGGATACCAGCCGGAAACGTACTCCTAGTAACCAATGATCGCGTGAACAACCCTTAATGCTTGTACAGCCTAACAAAGACAAGAATCAACTACCAATCGGGCACGAAACTCAAGAGGAGAGGGTTCGGCAATCACTCAGACTTCAGGGGCAAGAGAACCAACGACGAAGACTAAGGCAAGTTGAAAAAGAATTTAATGAAGATCTAATTGAAATAAACCAAAGAAAAAGGGCACATGAGAATCTTGAGGAAATAGACCAATCCATCAGTAGAGTACACCAAAATTTTGTTGAGGGGAGGGACGAAGGACCCTTTAGCACTCCGTATGTAGAAAGGTACAAAATCAATGAAAATGAAAATGAATTAATTGAAGAACTTGATAAGAACATCCAACGCATTTGGGAGTTGTCCATATTGGACGACGACGAAGGGCTGAGGATTGGAAGATCTAAGCCCAAGACCCCAAGGCAGAGGGAGTACCGAAGTGAACCCTAGGAGACTCGAGGTGTCGAGGACGCTGACGGAGGACGTGGGAGAGACTCATACGTGGCTGAGAGTGCAAGAGAAGCACTGAAACGTAGTGGGAAAACCGGTTCAGTCAAGTCCAATACACGAGGGTATCGGGGCAAGATGGTGACTCCGCTAGCCGAGCGACAAAAACTGCCGAAATTCACAGGGAATGGGTCAAAAGATCCAATACGGCATTGTAAAACATGTGAAACAATTTGGATGGCAAATGGACAGGATGATCTAGATCACTAGTTGAAAGCATTTCCAGCAACATTGAGAGAGTGCCATTGACTGGTACTCAAAATTGGACCAAGTACAAAGGGCATCATGGAGATTACTCAAGAAAGTCTTTCAGGACGAATTCAAACTCCTAAGGTGACAGTGAGATTGTAGTAGAAATCTATAGTACAAAGTAGGGGAAGCACGAGAATGTGCGCACATACAATCGGCGACTCAAAGACTTGTTGGGAAAATTGGAGGTTCAGTTGGCCGACGGGCTAAAGAAGTGATGGTTCATCGAAGGCTTGCTTTCGTCGCTGAGGAAGAAGATGAAAGTCGTGCCTCCATCGTTGTACGTTGAAGTGTACAATTGAGCGATGGATAGAGAAAGTGAAAACAAAACATCTTCTCGAGGGAAGAAGAAGACGAACGACGAGGAGAGTACAGATGATAGCGATGGTGAATCCAAGACTGTACAAGCAGTCATGAAAGATATGATGCGAATGATGAAAGAATTGAAGGCTGACAAAGAGATTATGAGGGAAGCACGAGAACTGTGGTGTACAGAGTGCAATGGGGAAGGTCACACAAAAGTGAATTGTCCGAAGAAGATGTTCTGCCAAGTTATGGGACATTCCATCAAGGAATGCCCATACAATTTGAGAGCAAGGGGTACACAAGTACTCTTCACTCAAGGAGAACCATCAACACCATTGAACACACCACCGAAGCCCCTATATAGTAGCAATGCATCCCTTGGAGGTTACCAGAGCAACAAAAGTCCGAGAAACAAGATACAGTATGATGGTAAAGGAAGGCCCATGATACAATGTTGGAAGTGCAGTGAATGGGGCCACTTTGCCAGGGATTGCCATAACAGTCAAGGTTCGGGAGGAAGATTGTGTAAGTGGTGTGGACCAAGTGACCATGAAGACAATGAATGTCCTAAGAAAAAGGGCATCCACATGCTAGAAGTAGAATAACAAGAGGTACTAGCGATCACCAAAGTGCAAGCAAAAAATGCCATGTACCCAGATCCACGTACGGAGAAACAAAGGATGAAGGAAGCGAAAGCCGAAGTGGAACTAGCGATGGCGAAGGAAAACAAAACAGCTCTGGAGAAACCAAGAACTTCTCGGCGGTTGGAGGCGAAAACCAACATCGTACGACAAGTACTACAGACCATCGCATTGATAAAAGTAACTGACCTTCTCTAGACTTTGCCGCAGTTGGGGCTGGCAATGACGAACGTCGTCGGGGGTGGCAAGCAATTGGGATCGGAGGACCGAAGGCAAGAATTGGTACCAGATTTGCCACTGTACGGTGAACAAACCATTGACCCCATACTACTGACAACAAACATCGGGAAGATGCCAGCGGTTGTTCAGATGGAGATCAGAGGGAACATTTTGACAAATGCTATCGTTGACGGAGGATCGGGAGTGAACGTACTACTCGAAGACACATGGAAGAGTCTCGGGAAGCCAACACTCTGGCCACCGACGTTCCAACTCGTTGTTGCCGATCAACATGGTATCAAACCATTGGGAACGTTGATGGTGCAAAAGGTGGTGATCGGATCACAACCATTCCTACTGAACTTCGTAGTCATCCCACTACAGAGGAAGGCGTACGATGCTTTGCTTGGAAGAGGATGGTTGGTGGCAGCCAAAGCAAATCATAACTAGAAGAGGAACACACTCTCGATCAAGAGCAACGGGCGGAAGATGTCATCGACTTGAAGAACCGAGCCGTTAGCGAAGAGTTGGCATCGTTCGGATCTGAATTTGGTGGGGGAGAGTCAAACACGGACGAAGGAAGGCTATTGAGTTGAACGACGAAGGCGTACTTGAACTTGAGAGTTGCTTGGAGGACGAAACAAGTTTGCTGAATGTTCTATTTCATTGGCAAATGGAAGATTATGAAGTGTTCCACTGAGAGTGTCACATGCTACAGATCGGAGAAATTCAGGAAGAAGAGGCGGAGTGCGTGTCCAGCCAAACACCTTTGGTTACAGAAATCCATGAAGAAGAGGAGAAGGGCATGTCTAGCCAAACATTTTCGGTCAAGTACAGAGATTACAAAGAGAGAATATCAGAACAAAATGATACACCAGCTGACAAGATGGAATGTGACAAAGTACGAGGTAGTGAGAGAAAGTTAGAAGAAAAGAAGAGAGAGGAGAGAGAAAATGGAGAGAGGGTACAAAAGGCAAAAAAATAGATAAGGAGGTGTGGAAAATTTTAAAACTGAAAAATGGAAGGATCAAAAAATTAAAATGGATGAATGTAATTAAAGGGAGAAATGTTAAAATAAAAAATATCGAAGTCAACATACTGGCAAAAAGTGTTGTACGACTTAAAGAGGACCAAAATAAGGTGGTGAGTCGAGCAAAGAAGAAAAGGCAAGAAGTCATCATACGAAGGAAGGTCGTACGAGAAGGAGAAACCAACACTCGATAGGGTCAAGGAGTCATACGAATTAAGCACTTAGACCAGGTCGTACGGACTAAACACTCAGGAAGACATTGTGAGCAGGCCGTACAGATTGAGCACTTAGGAGGACATTTTTTCCAAGTCGTACGGAGTGAGCATTCAGGAGGAAGTTTTTTTCAAGCCGTACGAATAGAGCACTTAGGATGCATTGACCAAGCCATACGATTTGGCCGTACGATTTGGCAATTGAAGTGTTATGTGGCCGTACGACCTTAGAGGAATTTGCTCGTATAGGTGAATGAAGACTTTGGTGTGCGAATGATTGAAGGTTTTAGCATATGGAATTTGGTGAATACATGGCAAGTACAAACTGTATGGAGGAAGGATAATCGACAAGAAAGGGAACAAAGAACTCATATGGTGGCCGTACAATGTATGCCTAAAACAAAACATTCCATATAGGGTTGTGAGGTTGAACAAAGAATTCAACAAATAGTATGGCTGAGGAAAACAAAAGACACTGTACGAAGAGTGTGGAGGGATGGAGTTAGACATATAGGGTATGACGAAGGGAGAAGTCAAGTTGTACGGTGTAGGAATGACGACACAAATGTACGTTGGAGTTGTTTGTACGATGGCAAGAGGTTGAGGATGTGCGCTTGACCGCTTGGCACACCATTGGGTCAATCGCCAAGCCGATCGCCAGGTGCACTGCCAGTACGACCGCCGGGCACACCGTCAAGACGACCATCAGGCACATCGCCAGACTTGGCACCGCGAGGGTTGGCAGTTGCAGTTGGAGGAAGTACACCACCAGGGTTAGAAGTTGCAGTTGTAGGAAGTACACCGCTAGGTTCGACAGTTTTAGGAAATGCATTGCCAGGGTTGGCAATTTCAATTTCAACCACATCGCCACCGCTAGGTTCGACAATTTCGGGAAATGCAGTGCCAGGGTTAGCAGTTTCAGTGGCACCAACAGGAGATGCACCGCCAGGTTTGGTAGTTTCAGGGAATACACCACTAGGTTTGGTAGTTTTAGGGGATACGTCGCCAGGTCTGGCAGTTTCAGGGGATACGCCGCTAGGTCTGGTAGTTTCAGGGGATACACCGCTAGGTCTGGCAGTCTCAAGGGATACGCCGCCAAGTCTGGCAGTTTCAGGGGATACATCGCCAGATTTGGCAGCTTTAGTGGATACACCGCCAAGACTGGCGTTGCCAGTTGCCTCAACGTTAGCCACATTGCCAGACACGCCAAACATGCCAGTGTTGAGACCGCCAGCATTACCGGCAACCACTAGGCCAGTGACTACATGGGGAATGATTACAACATAGGAGCCGGTCACCACAACGGCCGAATCGCCAGTTTTTCTTGTTGCACCGCTAGGAGTGGCACATATAAAGGAAGAGTCGGTGAAAATTATGTAGAACCTTCAAAAACAATTGACGGAGCAAAACCGGCTAGCTAGAGCTGAGGAAGCCCGAGCAGTGGCCTCCGAGGCCAAGGTGACCACTTTGGAGGAAGAGGCACGACAAAGGGAGCAGGCGTAGGAACGAGTAAAGGAGTTGGAAGAGCAGTTGACGACAAGGAGCACGGAGGTCGACAAGGCCAAAAGCCAGTTGATGGAGATGACTCACATGGTTAAAGCCGCCAGGGAATGAGAGTGTAAGAGAGGGGGACCAACCACGTCAAGGCCCTAGGTCATGGAGGGCCGAAAGCAGAAGATTGCCCTAACTTACCTCAGCTTCAAGGAGTGTTAGGAAACGCGAGACGAGAATGATGAGGATTATAAGGTCCTTCGATCACTTTGCAAACCTGAAACTCAAAATGGGACTAAGAGAGTTGATTTTCGGGGTCAACACTGTGTCTTAGGGAGCTGTCTGCCTGAGGACGAAAGTGTGGCTCTGGGATGACAGCGTGGCGCGCTGGCGTCCATACGACTAGAGGACTAAAGAGACAAGGTTGAACGCGAGAAAACAAACTAACGGCCTAGCTAGTTACTTCTGAAGGGCCAAAACAACACTATGAAGTAGACAAGATTTGCACGAATATGATAAAGTAAATATACAAGAGTGAGGATGTCAAGAATGATCTCACAAAGGTACGCGTTCGCCATCTAGCTCCAAGAATACTTCCACCTGCACACAAGAGAGAGGAAATTGTTGGGGGGCTGTATAGGGGTTTGCCTCAGTCAGACCCTCGTTTTGGTGTTCCCACTTCCATGGACAACCAAGATAACGATAATGGAGAAAAAGTATGATAAAGAAGGAAATGAAGTAAAGAACACAAAAGCACTCGAAAACAGTGTTATGCTACCCAACCAAATCGTAGAGGAGAGGAGTAGAAAGCTTACCACCTCCACCAAGAGCTCACTAGCCAATGGGGGACAAAATGAAAGGACTCAAGCCTTTGTTGTAATGGTGTTTGTTCCACACTTGCTCTACGGAGTTGATGGAGTGTTGTTGTTGCTGCTATGGAGTGCAAAGTGCCACTTGAGAGCGATGGATTCTAAGAGAATGTTGTATGGAGAGCTGAATTGAATCCCTAGCAGTTAGAATGAAGGAAGAAAGAGTGAATTTGAAGGGGAGAATGATGAAAACGACCATATTCAGGTTGGTTGGTCGAAGAGGGCATTACAAATCGACTTCCAATGGGAAGTGTAACGCCTTTGTAGGCTCTAGACGTGGGAATCTGTCAGGGACGTAAGCGCGCCGTGTGGATGTGGGCCGCCGTGGGGGCGTCCCCGACAGTTATTCCTCTGCCGACACACAAAACAGATGCCAAGTGGAACAAAGGCAACATGCTTATGTGGAATTTCGCCTTTCGATTTGGTTTTCTAAGGTAAGGATGTGTAAAAGGGGAATTTGCGTAAGGGGTGCAAATTCGCTCCTATACATTTTGCCCCCACTTTAGCAAGAACGAATATTGTTGGGTGCTACGGTAAAGTAGATCAAAGAATGAGTAGAGTTAGAAATGTATACCTGAATCGTCGAGGAAGAAGACTGGGATTTGGTGAACCCGAGAGTGCAGGACAAGAAAAGGACTTCATAGCTTTGCAAAACTATGAAGCTGAAGAAAGAAAGCGTCTTACAGGCCCTTGGACCTGCAAGGAGGCAACCCCCAAGATCACTCGCATGAAGGAAGCCCCAAGAAGTAAACGCCTCATAGGCTCACAAACCTGCAAGGAAGGTGTCCCCCAACATCTCTCGCATGAAGGAAACCCAAGAAAGCAGACTTTGCAGAGTGAAAAAGCGGCATCACGGGCACACTCGTAAAGCGACATGTTTACTCGCAGATAGAACATGTCAGGAAGCGGCCACTCAGGCAAGTAAGCGAACAGCCACGTAGACTGCCAACAAGTTGGAAAACTTTCAAAGGGGTCTGTCGAGAACCCTTCCAAAGGAGGAGGGGTCCACTCAAGGGACGCGTTGTGCAAAAGTTGGTGTTTCCTTTCTTGAATCGATTCATCATCAAGGAATCCTTCTGAAATAGGTTCACTTCATCCAGGAATTCGAAAGGAAGAATATGCCCCCATGCGAGGGGAAGATCAAAGTTGTTCCCATTTCGGAGGAAGGTTCTCAAGTTCTTTCTTTATGAATCCATGATGAAGGAAACATGTTCCATTAGGGTTTCAAGTTGAAAATGCAATTCTTACAAAGAAGTGTGTGAAGATTCTTGAGAAAAGATTCATTGGCGACAAATGTCTTTTCTGAAGATCAAAGTGATGTAGAGGTGGCGTTGTCACACATTAGAGGGACAACTCAAGCAAAGAAGAGAGAAAGATAAAGGAAAAGCGAAAAAGGAAAAAGAACACGAACAAAGGGCACAGGGGTAACCTGCTATTTCGGGGTCAAAACTGCTCATAAATATATGTAAGTATGATAATAGTATATAAATGAACTGTCATCAACCCCCTACTATATCAGGCCATGTGAAGAATGCACGAGAAGATAAAATAAAAATAAAAAATTGCGTGACCACCACCGGAGCCACTGCTAGTGCCATCGTCACCAGCGTGACCTCGACTGGAGCCACCTCCACTTCCAAAGCCACCACCATGACCTCCACCGGAACCACTTCCGCCAGTGCCACCTCCGCCACTGAAGCTACCACCGCTACCAAAGCCTCCATTGATCATCCTGCCAAATCCTCCATTGCTGGAGGTGACAGGAGGGGTGAAGTGAAAACCTAGAGGCGTTTTGTTTACTTTGACAGTTTCAAAGCTTTCAAGAGCAGCAGGGATACTGATTGAAGGGACCGTGTCGACCATGTACATAGATGTGGGAGGCATCAACACTCCTAACTGTCTCTCATGTTCTTCGAAGGGGCCTCCTTGTATAATGTTACTATGGTTCGAAGGGGCGCACGCTTCGGTCAGACTAGTGAGACTAGCCGGGAGTTCTAAGCCTGTTCGGTCTTTTCCTACCATATACTTTATTTCGTCGATAACCTTAGTGGCCCTAGCCAGCTTCGGGTTTTTCTCTAAGTGATTCTCCAAAGCACCCAACCCTTTGCTAAGACTAGTGACATAATCAGAAGGGATATGGACAACTTCACGCTTGTCTATGGATGATGATGTAGGAGACACAGGAGTAGGGACGCGGTTAGTTTCATCGAAGAATCCTAACTTGCTCTGTGACACTTGCTCTTGAGTAGCAAGGCCAATTGCAGGACCGGAGAAAAGGTCTGTAGAGAAACTAGAAGTGACCTTCGTCTTCTCCATCAGAAGGTGTCATACACTTCTCCTAACAATATACCCAGAGTAGGGACGCGGTCAATTTCATCGAAGAATCCTAACTCGCTTAGTGACACCTGCTCTTGAGTAGCAAGGCCAGCTACAGGACCGGAGAAAAGGTCTATAGAGAAACTAGAAGTGACCTTCGTCTTCTCCATCAGAAGGTGTCGTACACTTATCCTAACAATATACCCAAAGGTTGTGGATTGGGTTGGGATGCTCATAAACCTTCACAACACTCAGGGGTACAACGATCGAAGGGTACAAGGGAAAAGCTTAAACACCAACAAATAAGAAGATGTTGGTTTACGTTAGCTTCACCAAAAATGTAAGAGAGGGGGACCAACCACGTCAAGGCCCTAGGTCACGGAGGGCCGAGAGCAGAAGGCTGACCTAACTACCTCAGCTTAAGGAGTGTTAGAAAACGCGGGACGAGAATGATGAGGAGTATAAGGTCCTTCGATCACTCTTCAGACCCGAAACTCGAAATGGGACTAGGCGAGTCGGTTTTCGGGGTCAACATTGTGTCTTAGGGAGCTCTTTGCCCGAGGACGAAAGCACGGCTCTGAGACGATTGCGCGGTGCGATGGCGTCTCTTAGGTGCGCTGGCGTCTATATGACTAGAGGACTATAGAGACAAGATTGAATGCGAGAAAACAGACTAACGGCCTAGCTAGTTACTTCTGAAGGGCCAAAACAACACTATGAAGTAGACAAGATATGCGCGAATATGATAAAGTAAATATACAAGAGTAAGGATGTCAAGAATGGTCTCACAAAGGTACTCGTTCACTAGCTAGCTCCAAGAATACTTCCACCTGCACACAAGAGAGGAAAATTGTTGGGGGGGCTGTATAGGGGTTTGCCTCAGTTAGACCCCCGTTTTGGTGTTCCAACCTCCATGGACAACCATGATAACGATAATGGAGAAAAAGTATGATAAAGAAGGAAATGAAGTAAAGAACACAAAAACACTACAAAACAATGTTATGCTACCCAACCAAATCATAGAGGAGAGGAGTAGAAAGCTTACGACCTCCACCAAGAGCTCACTAGCCAATGGGGGAGAAAATGAGAGGACTCAAGCCTCTGTTGCAATGGTGTTTGTTCCACACTTGCTCTACGGAGTTGATGGAGTGTTGTTGTTGCTGCTATGGATTGCAAAGTGCTGCTTGAGAGCGATGGATGCTAAGAGAATGTTGTATGGAGAGCTGAATTGAATCCTTAGCTATCAGAATGAAGGAAGAAAGAGTGAATTTGAAGGAGAGAATGAAGAAAACAATCATATTCGAGTCGGTTGGTCGAAGAGGGCGTTACAAATCAACCTCCAATGGGAAGTGTAACACCTCTGCAGGCTCTAGACGCGTGAATCTGCCAGGGATGTAAGTGCGCCACGCGGGCGTCCCCGACGGTTAATCCTCTACCGACACACAAAACAAACTTCAAGTGGAACGAAGGCAACAGGCTTATGTGGTATTTCGCCTTCGGATTTGGTTTTCTAAGGTGGGGATGTGTAAAAGGGGAATTTGTGTAAGGGGTGCAAATTCGCTCCTATACAAAGAGTTACTTGTTGATCGCCAACTCTGCATGAGTACAAAAGAAGTGAGGCGATTGAGGGAGCAATGCTCTTCGGCGATTGCCCCGACTTCATCAGTGCATCCAGGGACTTCCTCGCTTCCCCCTTCTCATTAGCTTCATATGCAGTATCATTCATTCCCTTTTGGTTATCATGTCGTCTGGAAGACGACTTCTTTTGTGGTGGGGATGATGTAAGCCGTCAATGTCTTTAGTTGTATTCGGCCGTAGCATAGTCGGCTAGTTGTTTATGTTTAATAAAACTATAGTTGTAGTGTGAATAATTAATGTATTAAATGTCATGTGTACTCGGGTAATTAAGTCCCGATTAGTGGTAAGGGGTTGTGAAACGTCACGACGGTTGGTTGCTCAACCACCGTCAAGCGCTATATGTATCGAGTCCTTGTAGTCGGGAAGACATTATGATTATTGGTGGTACTGTTGATATCTATATGATTGTACATGTTGATACTTACTGTTGGAAATGAATAGAAACATTCCTTATTTCATGCATTTAGTGTTTTGGAATATGTTGTATGTATCTATATTCTGTGCATAACTAGTTTACTTCCGTAGTACGTTGAAATACACATAGTGAAGTAAACAACCACCCATAGGAATGTCATGAAAAGTCTTAAAAATCTACATTCTTATCTTAGATTTGGGGACTAACATTATTCTTTCCTTGTAGAAAATGAGACCATCTCTTACCTTGTACCCAATAATAAGAACACTTCGATCTGAATTTTAGCTCCATGGTCTGAAAATTAAGTGTGATCTCCCCAAGTGACCAAAGCCACTATGTCCCCATCACTGCATCTGTATCTCCAATACTCACCACATAGAAGTCATCCTTGACTTCATAGTTCCTTGACTGCAAACTCATTTGTGGGACCCTCCTAGTGCAATTAATTGTGAAACCATCTGCTACCATCACCCGAAATCCATCTACCTTTTGAGTTTGAAGTCCTCTACGTGTTACTAGTCCCTCGTCAATGAAATTATTTGTAGATCGTGTCAATCAAGGAAACTAACTGCTGTCCATTAAGTACTCCTTTGATGCGCAGGGACTCATTTTTTTGGAAACTATGTAATTGGGCAAGCTTCCCATCTTTCTCCTCTTCCTTTTCAACCTCTTTTGGAGACCCTTCCGCTTCCTTTTCCTCTGAATCAGATTGCTGGTCTGATTTTTTTGAGGAAGATTCCTCTGTTGAATAGTATTCTATTTGATGCACCTTACCTTTGGTTGAACACCTATGTCTCGGGGCCCAAGGTTCTTTACATGTAAAGCACAAATTCTTCTTCCTTAAGTCATTAAGTGTCTCACTATCAATTCTCGTGACTGATTTATTTGGTTGATTGGAGTCTTTTGAGAAATGTTTTTTATCTTTTTCTTTCTTATATAAATATCCCCTTGACTAAAATCTGCTCTTTGAAGTAGAAGGCTCCATGTCTCTCGCTTTCTTGATGGCCTCTTGTAGAGAAGGTGGGTTGAATGCATTAATCCATTCCCTCAAAGGATTGGATAACCATCTATAAAGAGGACAATGAGCCTCCTCTCAGACATATCTATCACCAATATCGACAACCTTTGAAAATCAACAACATAAGCATGCACCAAACCCCATTGTTTCAACTGTGCCAACTTTTTAAAATGAAGTTCTGGATCCTTCTTATCAAATTTCTCTATGAGTCTCTTAGTAAACTCTGCATAAGATGTAATCTAAGCATGCCCCATTGTGATCATCCCATGCCACCACTCATGTGCAACTCCATCAAGGTGTATAGCAGCATATTTGATAGATTCTTCTTCAGGCATGGGGTTTAGATTGAAGTATGTATCCACCTTTTGAACCCATGCTCTCGTCGAAGTCTCATTGGACTCATCAAAATAAGGAAGGCTAAGTTTCCCAACTTTCCTCCGCAAGTCGTTATGATGCTCTCTATGACCCCTATTAGGCATATGCCTCATCCTGACATCTATATAATCTCGAAGAGATATATCATGCTGAAATCCTAGACTTGCATCAATCCAATCCTGTCTAAGCTGATTTTACATCTCAATCAGTGTGAGCTCATGCTCTGGTTGTGGTTCAACTCTAGGTGGGAAAACCAACATGAGAGGTGTAGCCGTAGCTGCCCTATGGTGCTGATTTGTTGCTCCACATTGACCCAACCCATCTCTCTTTCCATTATTGCCTTCGTTGTTGCCTCCCAAGTGAGTCAACACATCAACCACCTATGCAAGATGCTGGTTGGTTTCTTGGGCGCGTTGTGCTGCTGCCTCTTGTCCCCTAACCACAACATCCAAAAGAAGCATCATACGATCTACTTCTACATGGTCCCTATCCACCCTTTCACCCCTATCATCCATATTTTCTGAATTTGCTGATTTTGCTGAATGGATTTCAGAGTGTTGCTCTTCCGTCTTTGAAGGCCATTGCTCCCACAAATCTTCCTCCCGTTTTCTAAGTCTTTCAAGATATCTTCTTTCTCTATCACTGATGTTCATAGAAGTTCATTACCCACTGGCTGGCAGGATTAATTTGACCTCTGATACCTCTATAATGAACACCCTTGATTTTTTTTTGTGTTTGTTTTCAGAATAAGACAAGAATGCATAATGGGTTTTATGTTCATTCATCATGTAATTGCATACATAGAAAAAAACATTGCATAAACAAAGGGTAAACTTCTTCTTTCGTGATATCATTGCAAGGAAACATTACAAAATGGAATCACATCATATAATAATCTGAAAATCAGATCTGAATTTACAAATCAGACATGGGACAGTCACCAATAGTGCAAATTTAATCCTCTTCAACCCCATGTACCAAGCTAGAAGTTGTACAGACCTCCTGGAAGGGTGACCAACCTTTTTTAAAATCACAGTTTAACCGAATGTGCTGAATGAGCAGTCTATTTGGGGCGCCCATCAATAAGAACACTCAGAAATAATGCCCAGAATGATAGCAATCCGCCCCTTAGAGATATGGGCATGAAATGGATGATCTGTACCTCTTGAAAAAACACACATAACACTCAGGAAATTCACTCCAGCACTCTGAAAATTGCTTAAAAGTTTAAAACTTCTTCAAACTCACTCCACACACCAAAATTGCACACACCACACCAAACCGAAGAAACCCACATCAAGATACTAAAAATATCTTCATTATATCAAGTCCAAAATGCTCAACCAGCAAGCCAAAATACTGAAAAGTCTTCAATCCGAGCACCAACCAGCTAGGGTGGGTCTTCCACCACCGAAACCAGCTACCTAGTGAAGTGTTTTTGCCCTCCAACCAGCAAAGAAGATTTTTTGAAGCATTCCAGTAGAATAACTTTACGTTGCCAAAACCAAGATATCCAAATGAGAGCCTCAAATGAGAATTTATAGAGTGAGGGACAGATTAGGGCAACTCTCATTTCATTTCCCTCCATTTCACCATTTTGAAAATAACATGAAATTACCCCAAGAGGGGCATCCACCTTTTTGCCTACAAAAATTTCACTTTTTTTTTTCTATAAATATCAATGAGTCCCAACTAGGCGTCCCACCTTATGAGGCATAACATTAGCCTTAAAAAAATGATAAACAACCTCCCTTCTAGGCACCACACAAGGAAGAATATTGGCCCTCTTTTAAAAGCATCACCTTACTAGGCCAAGGGGTACACTTCATGAACCCACGCCGCCCTCACTTAAGTTATAAAGCAACATAAAATTTAAGTGGTAAAATAAAATATTCCTTTGAAAACATTAGAACTCACCAAGGCTATAATTGGAAAGCATTGCATTGACTAAAAGAGGAATAAAGGCTAGACCATATGCTAAAAATAACACTTACTAAAAATAGAAATTTGCTAAAAATAGTGAGTCGAATCTCCCAATCCAACCAAATTGGTGCCCAATTGGAACTTACTAATAAAAATAACACTTACTAAAAATAGCAATTTGCTAAAAATAGTCAATCCAATCTCCCAATCCAACCAAATTGGTGCCCAATTGGAACTTACTAATAAAAATAACACTTACTAAAAATAGCAATTTGCTAAAAATAGTGAGTCCAATCTCCCAATCCATCCAAATTGGTGCCCAATTGGAACTTACTAAAAATAGCCACTGCCAAAATTAGCAACTCTACCAGAAAACTCAAAAATCCTCCACAAAGCGCAACTCAAGACATTGAGTCCCCTAACCATATCCACATAGGAAATAGGCTATTGGAAAAGCTCATATTGAGCTAGGTGCAAGAAGGGGACATTACAGAGTCCATTCAAGGATGGGAGGTCTTACCACACCGACATCCAATCCATCCTAGACAAGCGATGTAAGGTGTTTAGTGAAATTCCTTCAGGGTTACCACTAGATAGAGGTTTTTAGCATGTGATCAAGCTTGAAGAAGGAGAAAAACCCGTCATCACTTCACCTTAGCATCATCCTAGGAGGTACAAGGAGGAGATTGAAAAGGCGATTAAAGAACTATTGGACATGGGGCACATACGACCTAGTCCCAACCCATTTGCCTCCTCTGTGGTGTTGGTAAAGAAAAAGGATGGGACTGGAGGATGTGCATTGATTATAGAGCCCTCAACAAAAGGACGATCAAGAATCGCTACCCCATACTTAGGATTGATGAGTTGATAGATGAGCTTCATGGTGTTGTGTACTTCTCCAAGATTGACTTATGATTGGGGTACCATCAAATAAGAGCTAGATATGAGGATGTGCATAAAACAACCTTTAGATGTCACTATGGACACTACAAGTTCTTGGTCATGCCCTTTGGGTTGACCAATGCACCCTCCACCTTTTAGTCATGCATGAATCGGGTATTTATTTTGCAATTGAGGAAAGTTGTGTTGGTTTTCTTCGACGACATCTTGATTTTCAGTAAGATAGGGGAGGATTGCTTGAGGCACATAGATGAGGTGCTTGGCATACTTGAGCAACATTTATTTTATGCCAAGGAATCTAAATGTGAGTTTGGCTTAGTGGAAATATTATATCTAGGGTTTAGGATTAGTGCCCAAGGGGTTATTGTGGGGATGAGGAAAAGATTAAGGCAATACGGGATTGGCCTAAACCAAGGAATTTGACACATTTGAGAGGATTTGTGGAACTTTGCAGCTACTATAGGAGATTTGATAAGGGGTTTTCACAGCTTGTAGCCCCATTGACAGATTTGACAAAGAAAGGAGCGTTCTCTTGGAGCCCTTCAACACAAGGAGCTTTTGACAAGCTCAAGGAGGTGATGAATTCATGTCCTATTTTGGCTATTCCAGATTTCTCACTCCCTTTTGTCTAATAATGTGATGCTTTAGGTGAGGGGATTGGAGCAATTTTGATGCAAAATAGACACCCCATAGCTTTTTGAGAGCTGAAAGCTCAAAGAGATAGAGAAGAGCTTCTCTATTTACGACAAGGAGATGCTAGCCATCATGCATGCATTGACAAAATTCAGTAAATACTTGGTTTGTGGGAAGTTTGTAGTGAAAATGGATCATAATAGCTTGAAGTTCTTCCTTAATTAGAAGGATTTGAATGATAGACAAGGTAAGTTGCAAGCCTATGATTTTGACATTGAGTATGTTAAGAGAAAATAATGTGGTGCTTGATGCACTCTTTAGGAAACCTTATTTTTGCTCTATGACTAATACATATGCTACTTGGAAGGCTTCCATAATAGCTGAATATGCTAAGAACACAATTGCTATTAACTTTTTGGATGGGAAGCTACAAGATGATAGGTACAAGGTAGTTGATGAGCTCATCCTCTACAAAGATCAAATGTATCTTGTACTAGAATCAAAGATGAAGGAAATTTTTTTGAGGGCATGTCATGACACATCACTCGCTGGACATCTAGGTTACTACAAGACATGCAAGCAAGGGAACGTTTTTCATGGAAGAGGCTGAAAAGTGACGTATTGAAACATGTTAGGGAGTGTTTGGTTTGTCAACAAAACAAAATAGAGCATGTATTTCCAGCTGGCTTGTTGCAGTCCCTGCCCATTCTAAATCAGAAATGGGAGAGAATCTGTATGGATTTCATCACAGGGCTTTCAGAGGTAAAAGGTAAGGATTGTATCTATGTGATTGTTGATAGACTCACTAAATATGCTCATTTTCATGCTATATCCTCAGAGTACAAGGCTCTCCAAGTTATTGATCTGTTCTTTAGAGAGATTGTTATACTACATGGGCTGCCAAGGAACATTGTAAGTGACAGGGACAGTAGATTTATCAGTTTGTTTTGGCAATAGCTCTTTAGATTAACAAGTATGAAACTAACCCCAAGCACCAGCTATCATCCTCAAACTGATGGGCAAACAAAAATAGTGAACAAATGGATATAGGGCTACTTGAGGAACTATGTCACAGGGCAGCAAACAACATGGGTCAAGTGGCTGCATCTTGGAGAGTATTGTTACAATTCTACACATCAAATGCCAATAGGTATGACTCCTTTTAAAGCACTTTATGGATATGATGTTATTTCATTCATGGATTTGATTCTTTCTGATAGTAGAGTTTCTTGGGGCAAGAGATGTGGTGCAGTAGAGTGAAATATACCCCTTAATTTATCTCTTTAATTTTCAGTCACAACAATGCAAATCATGCACCCGTTAAGAATTAGTTCTAAACCAAAACACAGTTAAAACAACTCTAACCAAGAATGCGCCCTAAAACCATTTAAGGAGGAGGGGCGGGCATATGGTCAGAGGATCCCTAGGATCTAATAACTTGATAACAACTGAAAATAGAGAGCTAAACTCGACACCAAGAATGTGCACGCAAGATCCTTTTGCAAGGCGAGGTGCTAACATATGGTGGAGTGCTAGATATTAAACTGAATTACAACTTCTTCTGCTAATGTAGGCATCCACAAACAGTGGGAATACTCCACTTATTTCGTGGGTGTGATTATTACAAACATTTAAAGGCGGCAAGGCAACCAATTAACCTCACTTCCACTTAAACTATGGGGGGTATACAATCCACACAACCACTTTATTTTCGTGGGGGGAATACAACAAAGTAAATTGCAGCAAGTAAACAAATTGCTGTTACTACTACTAAACAACTTACAAACAATTACTAAACAGTTGCAATGTATCAACTATGAATTCCCAAAATAAGCAATGGTTAGAGTATCACTTCCTCTAACATTTACAACTTGAATAGATGTATAAATGAAACTCAAAACAGCAATAATAATAAACTTAACTAATCTGATCAGAAACAAAAGGTACAAAAAATCAGACCAGCAAACTATAGATTCACCAATTTGGATGAAACTCCTCCGAAACAGCTCCGAATGCTTCCCTACCATAGTCGATCAACAGCTGGAAGCTAGGCGTCCAAACTCCAATGGAAATTCGAGCTAGAAACAGGTGAAAACAGTAGGCACAAATTTCTATGCAATTACCAAATGGGACGACCCCTCAAGGAGGTCGACTTGCTCTCAAAAATCAGGAACTTGATATTTAAATCTGCAAATTTGCAGGAAGGGGTGCCCTCCACAGTAGAACAGCTTGGGCCCCCAGAACAAAACCAAAATCAATGTTGAAGCTATGAACAGAAAATAGCTTTAGCCAGGCCAAATCAACAACTTGCAAAAACAGGCTTTACATCAGCAACCTATTCGATTCTATCAATTGAAGCTCCATCTGTATTTCAAGGTGAAATACAGTCATAATGATCCACTTAGGGAGCCATAGTTTTAGGCTTGAAGAATGGAATGAATTCGCTAAGCTTCCCCTTAGCCAAGTTCTGGATTCAAATCAGCAGCATAACTCTACTTTCCAATTTCCAAGATGAGATACAAAGAGCAAGGCACCAATATATAAGCTTTACCAAGAGGAGATGAAACATTTGTAACTCCCAAAGAAAACTCTTCCTCTTCCCAAAAAGGACACCTATTTCCAAAAAGGCACCATTTAAAATATAACAATAAACTCTTCATTCAACCCTTTCAAGTCGTCCCACTTTAGATGAGGAATAAACATTTAATAAAATATTAAATGTATCACTTTATGGCCCAAACTTAAAAACAACTTAAAGTTATTAAGCTAGGCGTGGGGGTACAACTTCAAAACACAATTTTAACTAAGTATAAAACTTAGTCCAAGGAGACAATTATCACCAAATTGGAAACTGAGACATTACCAAAATCTGGATAATGCACCACACCGCTGATGAAGACACTGCCACAAAAAGACTTACTAAAAATAGCCAATGCCAAAAATAGTAAGTTAACTTCAAAAACCTTCAAAAAACCAACTTAACAGCCACACTGCCCAAAATGTGAACTGGAGATGATTGAGCTGCTGCTAGAAGGATATTGCTATAAATAGACTTACCAAAAATAGCAACTGCTATAAATAGTAAGTTTGCAAAACATTATTTGAACATCGATTGAGTAGTAATCATGACTTACTATAAATAGTAAGTGTTTCCAAACGCTTTCTGAGCACAAACCGGGAAGCCAACATGACTTACTATAAATAGTAAGTGCTTGGAAAAGTTATCAGATGGAGATGCATGATACACTATTCTGAAGCTTTCTGAAAACCCAGAAAACTCCACCAAACATGCATCAAAAACCCATGCATGCAAGCTCTCAAAACTGCATCTGAAACCTCCTAAAAAATAGGAAACCCTAATTTTCAGTTTTGCTTAGCTTATGAGTTTCTGGAAATAGGCTAAAACCTCAAGAAGAGCGTAGAGCTAAAATGGGGACATTACATAGAGCATGGCCATTTTGAATGCTCTCAAAGGGAACTTACAACAGGTCCAAAATCAGCAAAAGATGTATGCTGATCGTCACCGAACCAAGAGGGTTTTTGAAGTGGGAGACATGGTTTTCTTGAGGTTACAGCCCTATGGACAATCTTCCCTCAAGGGTAGTGTTGTTGAGAATTCAAAGCCACGGTTTTATGGACCCTATAATGTCATAAGTAGGATTAGAGATGTTGCATATGAGGAAAATAAAATTCACAATATTTTTAATGTGTCATGTCTAAAAAAGCCCTTGGACAACAAGTTACACCGTCACTTGAGCTGCCACCACTTGATGATGAAGGGAAAATGATTTTGGAGCTCGAAGCAATCATATGGATGTAAGAGAAGAAGTTGATGAACAAGAATATTCCATAATATTTGGTGAAATGGAAAAATCTTCCACTTGAGGATGCTACTTGGGAAGGAGTGGAGATTTTTGAGCACTCGAGTTTGAAATTGCTTGAGGGCAAGCAATTTGGAGAAGGGAGGACTGTCATATCCCTCCTTTAGTTGGTCTGCCAAAAAACAATTTTAAGGTGCTTTTGGGTGCTAGTATTTAGTATAAATAATTAAAATTCAAATATTATAAATAAACATATAATAATAAATAAATAAAAATAAATAAGTAAAATAAATAAATAATAAATTAAACATTTAGTATTTACAAATCCTAGCCGACTTGTTTAGTTGCAAACTTGGCTGACCTACTTTTCTATTATGAGTTCAAACAGGTCTAAATGAAGTTTTGCTAGCTAGGCATAGGACAAGGATGAGTGATGCGATTTTTGGAAGTAAAATCCTAAGAGTTGTGCTTGTTGGGATGAAAACCCTAGCAGTCAGCTAGGTTAGGACCAAAAACCCTGACCTGATCTTGTCAATCTATCCTCTGATTAGCATATCCAAGTTTGGGCTTCATCCTAATCTTGTGCAGGAATCGAATCAGGTTGAGTGCCACTTTTGGGAGGACTAAAGGGACCACTACAACACAATCAGGCTGCTAGGCCACTTAATTGCTACTTTTCGGAGGCTGTCTACACATGCAACAGTCTTGGTGCTATTTATCTAGGCCTGACACACACCCCTGTGAATGCTTTTGAGCCTAGTTGCAGACTACAGACATGCTATCTGAAAGGTTTTAGTGGTATATCTGCGCAATGCCTATTATTCTGGTGGGCTAGAGGCTTGTCAACTAGTGGCTTAGAGTTCATATCATTAGTTACCAGCATAACAAATAGGATAGTCATTGTGCATAACCTTTGGGGTCATATTGGGTGTGGCAAGCTTGGACTTGAGGCAAGCTTTATCATTTGTAAATCTGGAAAGAAAAATATAAATTTTGTAAGTCATTGTTTGCTGTTAGTAATAATGGGGTTATCAGAATATTGTATTTGCCATCTTTAAATAGTTTGCAACACATTTTATAAATGATGACTATGTGTTTCAAATCTGCTACTCTAAGTTACTGGTTCGGGTTTGGGTTTGAGGATTTAGTTCGCGGGTTTGGTCAAAATGTTTTTTGGGGTTGGGTTTGTTTTGGGTTCGTCCATACAAAATCATATAAAATTCAGAAATATATACATATTTACAACAGTAATTAAGTTCAAAATACCACACATAGCATCATATATTGTATAATAAACAAAACCACCATAAAAATAAAAAACATTAGAATGTCAATTAGTTCAAGCTCAAATGTCGTGATATATATTATATATTAAAATTAACTACATTGCTGCATTTAACCTTCGAGGTAAGCATCAAGGAAGATTGTCCAATTGGATGATGACATTATAGATGAAGACATGTAGGCAAACTTTGAAAGTTGGACTTGTAGAGTACATGGCAAATCAAATGAATTCAATGGGAGTTTGGGAGCAATTCCCCCAATGTAGTTGAGGGGCAGCGCCCCTAGTGGGGTTGAGGGGTAGTGCCCCTCGTGGGGGTTTGGGGGCAAAGTCCCCAACAAAGTTGAGGGGTAGCGCCCCTTGCAGGGTTTGAGGGCAACATCCCTGAAATTCTCCTTGTCGCAATACAAGGCGGGGTTGAGGGGCGGAGCCCCCACCACCAAGCCACACAAACCACACAAACCTTCATGGCAAACATCATTTTAGGGTTAGGGGGCAAATTGGACTTTTTTAAGTTAAAAAAAGATCAATTTTTTTCAATAAAATTAAAATAAATTTAAAATAGGGCCAAAAACGGCTAAGTACGTCTTAGGTCTACCCAGGTTTGGCAGGGTTGGACCCACAGGCTGTGGGCCAGACACTGTCCGGATCCATAGGGAACTAGACTCGGACCTCAGACTCGGGTTGGACTAGATCGGGACCCGGGCCTAGGTACATGCGGACTGGTAACTTAGCAATGCTACTGATTCCTAATAGTAGAAGACAAATCGCGTACTTGATTTGTTCATTTCATCTCTTGTGGTTGGAGATAGTAGTAGTTGTGATCACTATATGAATTCTCTAGTTGTTTTGTTTGATCACTCATTTAAAAAAAAACCCTATTTCTGAAACTAGGGCAAGAGTGGAACATTTCACAAGCCATTTACTAGACCCGCTAAGTTGACCATGGTCAACTCTAGGGGGCTAAACCTTTGTCTTTCATGTTTTGGACCAAAATTGAAAAATCTCATGAAGTGCAAAAGGTGATCCCTAGCAATTTTTGTGAGGTTGGAACCTTTGACTCCTAGTGGTTGAACTATGATCATCATTACCATACAACCAAAGTGAAATTCATGATAGGGTGAGGGTGGAACCTTGGTCCTCCCACCCTCATGGTGTGGGTGGTTCCCCGATTGTGCTATTGTGGGGATATACATGCTATAAGGGCATAAATTGATTTGAATTGAACAAACAATGAGGTAAACATTCCTAGAATATATAATGGACATTTGACATGCCTAACCATTTACTTCATATGTGTTGGTGATGTATGAGCTCCTCGGTTTGCTTGCACCTTGCTAAGAGACCTAGCTTGTCTCTTCTAGGAACCTAGTCTCCTCTAGGTCCTGATTGGCTTAGATGATTAACTAAGTCCAATCTTAGCTCTATTCTAAGAGCTCTCCCTTTGTGCTTCACCATGGAGGTCAAACAACATTTTACAATTTCAAATTCCTTCTCAAATTCCTTCCTCACTTAGAGAACTCTAAGTGTCTTCTTCTCCAAAATCTCACTCTCCATCATTCTTCGTTGCAGGGGTGTTTTTCCTGTTGAGTACCATCAAACCTTTGCCAATTGGATCCCTTTTAGAGAGTTCTTTAGCACTGTCCTTACCGGGCTCAAGATTGCATCATATGAAGACCTCAATCTGGCCTAATTCTAGTGGTCCTTACCAGTCCCTTTTTCCTATTGTTTGCAAAATTCTTCCAAAGACCTTACAAACTTAAAGACATATTCATGTACCCTTTTGAGAGTTTTAAATCGCCCAATAATTCTTCTGGTCTGACAGTGTCCGTACAGAGGATTCCTATAACCTAGGCTAGGTAGGGTTTGTAAGTCTAGTTTCTAGGAATTCACTGGTTTTCCTCTTCAAACCTTACTCTAATGACTTTGTAAGATCCCAAATCCCCTGTCACATCAAGACCTGTCCCTAACCCACCTGGAACCGTACTTGGCCGTACTGTACTCCATTTCCCTGCAAGAAATCCTTCATGCTTCTCCTTCAGCTCTCTAACCGGGCTCTACCTGCTCGCCTAGAGATCAGTTGCTAAGAGAAGCTTCTCCCTTTCTGTCATGCTTCCTAACACTAACAACTATATACACTACTGACTCCCCTACCATTCCACCCATCCTTAGGTGTTTCCTAAGAAAAGACTTCATGGGGGAGCCATGAAAGCACCGATTGGTCAGGACTGGACCAGTAGGAGCTCTAAACCAAAATCACTAAGCTAACACTACTGTCTACTCTAAACTAGCTTGATTATCAAATGGAAAAGACTTATGACTATGCTAACAACACAAAACTAACATGAACTCAATGCATTCAATCCTTCAACAGTCACATCCACTCAATAACAGTCGGTATCAACAAGTAAACACAGAATTTGCAGACCTTCTTTTCTCATTCATAAAACTTGATTACAAAACTACTCACACTTTTCAAAAACTACCCCCTCTCTAAAGATACGAGCCTTGGGTCATAATAGATGCCCACTCCATGATTCTAGGCTTGTTGGTTGAACTCCTCCACTTCCTATTCCCAAGGAAATCCAAAGGCAACCGGATTGCATGCAACAAACTATGTAAACTGCCTTATACATTTGGCATCTTTCATCATGCCTTTAGCCTATTTCTTAGGACCACCATACCCTCAAGATCTCGAGGAACCAACATATTCAATGGCCTTAAGGCATCTTTACAACCTCATTAAGTATTTAGAACAACTTAAAGACTCCTAATCTCTCCTAGACAACAAACATTAAGAAATCAATACTTACAAGCAATGGCAAATTGTGACCTTAGTCTTAATGACTAATTCACTTAACCAAAACAAAAACAAGACCATCTAAGGTCTAAAGCAAACATGCTTAAACTCCCTGACTTGGCTAAGGTCAGTTACAAGCCAAAAAAATGACAAAACATGGAGGTTAGCCTAGGTGCTCCTGCACCAGTTGGCCTTGTCTAACATAAACAAGTTATCATGTTGATAATAATTACAAGGTAGGCCCATAGGGAGGAGATACACTAATCCTTGATCATAAGGATATCAGAATTTAGTCACTCATCAGGTTGCAAAACCGTTAACCTAAGGATTACATCCATTGGACAACATTGCACTTACAGTATGTGCCATTAGTCTATGTCGGCTAATACTTCCCTAGTGTTCCTTGTACTTGCATTATTATGATTCTAGTACCACTATTGGTCCAGGTATCTCTCCAATGCATCTTGGATTCTCTAGATATTCCATAAATTGAACTCGAGATGTGCCATGGCAAGATCTGGGGTACCTATGTTATATTCTACAAAAGGTGAAATGCATTTTGATTTGCAGATTTTTAGGGTTTAGTTTGTCATTTTGCATCGTTTTACCCATCTATTTTCTTTCTATTGTTGCACATGTTTTCTTTTTATCAGTTAACTAATGTACATTTTACTCTAAAAGGTGGTTCCATTGTAGTCTTATAGTGAAGTCTTGTTCTTTGAAGGATTGGGGGGGGGGGAGGGGGGAAGATTCTATTTTCAGTTTTGAATAGGGGTTGACTGAACTTACATTTTAAACAGGGCTTTCCAAGCAGAGTCATCAAAGGTTGTGGAAATAAGTTGCCCAAGCGTTGACAAACTTGAATTTTTTGGATTGTCTATATGGGTTTTCCATTGCTGTATCATGGATCCTGTTTAGTCTATAAGGTATTAGGGATTAAAGTCAAAGGTTCCCCTCCATGCTCTGAAGTATTGTTATATTTTAGTTTAAGATGAATACATACAAACATCAGAAGGTGTAGAATGATTTGCTTATGATCTCCACCAGGGGGAATAATTTGCATATATGTAGGAAATGGGAAATCAATATCTTGCGCAACACACTCTATGAATTAATATCAATTCACTGCCATATGAAATAGGCTACCGCAAAATAGTGAAAGCTTTTACAATCTGAGTTTTTTTTATCTGTAGGTCAGTTAGTCCACGAGTTAATAACTATCTAGATTCTTTGTTTTATTCTTATTTCTCTTCCCTGCATAAAGGTTTTTGTAGTATACTTTTTCTCTCCATGGCTTCCTTCCAAACATTTTATCAATTGACATTATGTAGTTCTAAATTGCACCTGTGAACTGTGTGACTCACATTCCTCAATTTTTATTATAAATATATTGTAAGCTTCAATTATTCAGATGTTGTATTTATTAGCATTTCACTCAAGTTGTTTTTTGTTGCAGATAGTCGTTTTATCAGAATGTGTATAAATCAATCCAATTTACTATGGTATCAACGAGTTAAATTATTTTGTATTCCAATTTTTAAAGGGTGGCATAAAAGTTGCTAGAAACAAAATGTGATTTTGCCTTTATATGAATGATGACATCTTGCCTTTTAAATGATAGATTTGGAAAGATGATTAAAAACATTGAATGAATGAAT
Source organism: Sequoiadendron giganteum (assembly GCA_007115665.2). Taxonomy (NCBI): domain Eukaryota; kingdom Viridiplantae; phylum Streptophyta; class Pinopsida; order Cupressales; family Cupressaceae; genus Sequoiadendron; species Sequoiadendron giganteum. The sequence continues at coordinate 523,506,232 of CM021101.1, forward strand.
GAAAGATTTTAATGACGTCCACGAAACTAAACAGTCTATGGGACCGAGACAAACAACTTAATTTGTTTTCAAGCTCTTTTCCAAGTCGGACCTCCTGCTATTGATTTTGACTAGAAGGCTGGCCGTCTGATTGATCTTATACTCCTCAAATAACTGCTGCATATTGTCCACCCCCAAACTATTTGTGTACTGATTGCGGATATCTTCATAAGCTGTGCATTCCATGACAAGGTGCCATTCCGTCTCCACCGCCCCCTTTACAGAATATGCACGTTCTTGCTGCATATATACTTTATTGTTGGCTAAATCCAATGAGTAAGATTCTGATATCTGCTAGTAGGATAACATGAGTAGGATTATAAGTTGATAACATTCTTCTGATTGCTGTCATGCAAATATTCTTACAAGGCTCTGAGTGGTTTACTTCTGGTGCACATGACTGTTTATAACTTTATAGTATTTCTTTATGTAAGTGAATTTTACCTTGCAGGACTCTCTAGAAAAGAAAAATGTTTCATGCCGGGACTTATATGTTCGTCTGAAGGAGTCATTGTGCTTGTGGAGAAACAAATTTCCGTTAAATGCAAGGTAAATTCTAGTTTTGAACTTGATTCTCATAGAAGAATTTGCTTGTGATATTAAGTCCTCTGATTTTCCTTTTGGTATTCTTTTCTATCATCTCATGTAACAACAATAGTGTATGCATATCTGGTGTTGCAGGGTTGCATTCTCAAAAATGGCAGATGAGGTAACCTCGCTACTTATGTCAGAGAACAGAGGAGACATGCATAGTCAATCCTTGCAAATAAGTTGTTTTGACACGATAATTGATGCCCCAGTACCAGAGGATCTTCGCCTCTGCCGTCTCCAAGATGCTGTTTCAGTTTTCACTTCATGGCTTTCAGAAGTGACATCCTAAAGGTCTTCAATGGTTAATAACTGTAATGGCATTAAAAGTGTGGAAAAAAGCTTGTAAAACTCCTGATTGATTCCGCTTCTATATCCCTTCGTTTTAGGAGATATTTGATGAACTCATTTGTACAGTACGGTTATGAAGAGGCAAAACCTGATAATACATATTCCACTCGAGCTTGCACTCCTCACGATAGGTTTGGAAGTTCAAGCTTTCACGTTTATTTTTATATTTGCTGCTGTTCTGATCGGAAAATAATATCCATTTCTATAACAAGGTTCATTCCAGCGAGGCGTTGTGGGAAAATCTTGTCTGAACCAGAAACAGGTTAGAAAACTGATTTTTGACATGATAACTTTATGTTAGCAACAAATTGAGAATATGTTTTAATCCTATGGCGAAGATTCAAGTTCTCCTTTCTTGGCTTATGTTGGAATAAAAATTCAAATTCGATTCAGAGAACAGGTTAATTCTTTTCTAAGTGCTCTTCTTACATAGATGGCATAAATGATAATACTGTCAAAGCATACACTAAATTGGAACATCGTTTATTTCTACTTTAGCAATTTCACCATATTGAAGTATCTGAAGGATGTTAGGAATCACATTCAATTCTGAGTTCAACAGATTATACATGTGGGTATGTGTTGGGTATGGCTTGAGGATTCAACGGTATTTACTGTTTGCCTGAAAACGAAGGATAACTGGAATCTTTCTTGTATACTGACTTATAGAGATTCGGGATATGATTTGTGCTCTTTTTTAAACACAGGCTCAAAACTATCAAACTAGATTGGATGCTTTTTAAATATCTAACTATAATTTGATTTCGTTTAGCAACATCCTTTGTTTATAATTGCAAAAGTGCTTTTTGGCTATATTTTTTGATGTGAAGAGTTAATGTATAAATCTATGTTACCCCAAGTTTCTGGGATGGGGATGTTTCAGGGACAGGTGGATGCGTTTTGGGGATGGGCAGGGGAGTGAGGCCATTTTTAGGGGATGGCTATTAAAAAAATAGTGAAAATTTAAAAAATATAGAAAATTTCAAATATTTATATGATAATGCAATCATCATATACATCATAGAACCTTTAACACATAATATTAGAGTTCAATTGATATTTTGAGTTTTCATTTCATAGAAGGCGACAAACAAATGAAGTTTTAACAAAATTTAATTGCATTCATTGACAATGTTCGTATATATTATATAAAAGTTACATCAAATTGCCCAAAGGCTGCAAGTTTCAACTACGAAATGAAAAAAATATAGAAATATTCAGCTAATCAGCATCCCACAACCCTTTATTTTTTATTATTTTTGTGTTCTTAAAAGAAAAATGAATTGGAAAGTTGCTGGGCCATAAGGGACAGCTAGGCGTCGTCCCCTAGTGTTTCCATTTTTTTGGGGTGCCATACCGGAAATGTTTCCGATTTTTTTGACAATTTGGGGACGGCATGGGGATGTTTCCGATCCCCGAAATATTTCCTGTCAGGGATGCCTTTAATTTGTCCGGGGACGTGTCCCTGGATTACATAGGTATAAATAGGATCAATAATTGCATGGTCTTCTGGATCTTATTAACAGTAATGAATATAAAGATGATAATATCAATTTATTTTTTCTTGACATTTAGTAACAGGAATATGATGTGTTAATATAGTTTCAAAGTTCTGATTCACATGTTTCATATTTCATCTTATTATTTTGCTTCCCACGTCGTAAATTATTGTAGGTGCATAAGTATTTTCTATAAATAATATTTTTCTTCAAAGAAAATAAGATTGGACTCCAGGTTTAGGCAAAATTTCACTGAATGTGAAAACTGTATTGTTGATTTTACTTAATGTTTTTCAACGATATTATGGACGTCATCAGAAATATGAGTGATAAAACCATGCCCGTAATATGTGCTAGGAAAGTTGTTGGATAAACTAAAACTACGCCCAATTTTAACTATGTTCACCATGCAAACAATGCTAATCCAGTATATTAAGAAAGCTATAACAATCAATAATATTTTTATTGGATTAAAGTGAACAGGATAAATGATTGCAGCATGATCCTAATGTAACTATCTGAACTATAGTATATTGAGAGAAATAATCTAGAGAGATCATTGACCCCTTTGTAGCTGATTTTTAACTTGTGGCATAAAACTTACAAATAGGTAGAGGCTGGAGAAGAAAACAATTAAGTTTTTATTTTATTTAAAATTTCAGCAATTTAATGGCTCTGCATCTTTATAGCAGCTTCCATCAATGTTAAATAGAAGCTATATTATTAGTTCTTACGTTTAACAAATGACTAAGAAGCAGTAGCAACTGAACATTGATATTTTTTTGAAAATGTTACGAACAAATCACTGTTTTAAGAAGAGGAATTTGTAAACTAATTTGTTTTATTCTGCCCCACCAAAATATAATCAATGTGTTGATCTTTCCCAGCAAATATATTATAATCAATATGTCATATCTTTCCCTGCAAACATAATCTATGGACTTCTTATGTAATAGTAGTTACTTCGATTTCAAATTGATGATTTTTTAAAAACGAAGTTGCATGAAAAGTTGTGGAAATTACAATGTTTATCTATTAAGCGATTGGCATGTCTATTGGCCGAGATAGAGTGATTTAATAACAGAGATCACTACCAACATTTATAACATAACAAAAGTGTATTAAAGGAGTTGTAATTAAAGGAGGCTAACATATCATACGAGGAGATCTTGCAAAATCGTGGAGGAGCAATTAGATGAGCCATGAAAGTACCGTATGAATCATGCAACCGTCCACATTATTTAGTAAAATATTCCTAGCTATCACCTCTATATGTGTGGTATAATCTTCTGTACTTACTGTGGCAAACTTCTCTTGTAATGCAACTTTATTTTCATATGTAACTTGCTATTCTAGCATTAAGATCATGATTACATGCAATCTTAAAAAACACACAATTATAAAGTAGGTCACATTTGAAATTTGACCATCCTTGTGAGAACTAAAAATGCAATTATAAATGAGGTTATATTTAAAATCTGACTACATAAAGAAAAAAAAAAAAACAATTGTAATAAAGGTTATATTTAAAATTTGAATAGCTAATTATATTAAAGTTAAGAGTATATTTTCAGATTTTTTTTTTATGAATTTAGTCAATATCAATATTCTAGATTATATTTCATTATCTTATAGAATAAAGGTGAATGATGTTAAGATTGCAAAAATATTTACATTTAAAACGCAAGGAGATTTCAAATGATATGTGAAAAACCATTAAAAAAGAAGAGATAAAAGGAGACTATAGAATATAATCAAAAGAAATAAAGTGTAAATATTTTTTTAAAATCCATCGTAAATAGTAATAAAACAATTAATTAGGTTCTTGAAGTGGTGAAATTTGCATACTTCACAATGAAATAATTACACAACATAGTATGAGGTGTCATTCATTGTTGTCTAATCACTAACTAAAATGGTGAGTACTAAATCATTTAAGCCTTCTACATGTTATAACTGAATTGGACATCTAACAACTATGTTGAGTAGGAATTGTTTGACCAAAGAAGATACCTCAAGTAGTCCTCCAAAACTACATTAATCCTCTCAATCTGTCCATTCATTTTTGGATGATGACTTGTGGATATTAGCAACTTTGTGCTCATGAATTTAAACAACTCAACCTAGAAATTATTAGAGAATTAGGGTCTCAACACGAAATTATGCTTTGGGGAACCCCCAATATTTTACCATATTCTTGAAGTACTCAACTATATCCCCTACTTGGCAAGGTACCTTGCAAGCCACAAAAGTACCATATTAGAGGATTGGTCAGCTACAACCATTATACTTTTAAATTTGTTCACTCTCAATAGCTAATTGATGAAATACATGCTAACACTTGGCCAAAACCTCATTGGGATAGGAAGAATCTTAATGTTCGTGTTACTACTTTATCTTACTAGCAAAATAGGGAACTCTTTATACTCTTCCATGCCATCTTTTATCCTTGGCTAGTAAAACCCCCTTCCAATCAATGCTAAGGTTTATTTCTAGCATGGATATTCGACTCACATTGAGTCATGAAACTCTTACAAAAGTTCCCTCAAGTTCTTCCATGTGGGGATGTACACTCAATTAAGAGTGAACAATAAGAATCCATCCTTGATGTTGAACTTTCAAGTTCTTCCAACCCCTACTTGTTTAAACAACTTGGCTACTTGAGAGTCCATGGTCAACCCTTTTCAAATTCTTTCCAACACATCATCTAAGAATACCACTTTGCTTTCTCTTAGTTCTATTGTGCATAGCTCAATGGTCACAAGTTGAGATTTCTTTCTTAATTGATCAACCAAAAGATTCCTCTTTCCTGAATTATAAATGATATCCATGTCAAATTCTACTAAGAATCCCTGCAATCTCACCTACTTCGATGTTGTCTTAGCTTGAGTTTTGAAGTAAGTTGAATATATTTTGTTTGTTTTCACTATGAATGACACTTGTAACATGGAGAGTCTCCACACTCAAAGGTAATGCACAATTCTAGTGATTTCCTTTTCATGCATTCGGTAGGTTCTTTCCCTATTTTTCCAACTTCCTTGATTGAAGGCTAGTGGATGTCTTTTCAGAAGGACACCCAATTTGTAAAATCTGATGCATTTGTCTACACTTCAAAAGGTTTACCAAAATTAGACAGCATTGGTATTGGCTTTTCCATGAGCCTCTAACACCTTGGAGTGCCATGCCCTATCTTGAGCTACCATCCTAGAGTAGCTTTCCAAAAAAATATTGTAGTAATTTGCTAAATCAAAAAATACTAGATTTCATGGATTAACATAGGTATTTCCTAGTCTTCAATCACCTTCAACTTTTCTAGATTTGGCATCAAGATGCCTTTCCTCATTATGTGTCTAAGGAATCTAGCCTCTTCCTAGGTGACAAAATATTTATTTTAACAAATTGTAGATACTCATTTTTAACCATCTCCTAATATTGTCTAACATTATATTGTAACACCATGTTACATCCTAGTCACAACCTTCCCCCATTTCCTAGCAAAGCTTTTGTATGCTTTTTTTTTTCTCTTTGTTTGATCACACTTGATGTTGGTCTTAAAACGAATATATACATTTTGATTTGGGGCTTAAAATTTATGCTTTTGATTTCAAAGTTGCACTTGCATATGCTCTCCTCATGCCTTAGGATGATCTTGAGGATTATAAATAAGTATTATCTTCTTTTTCCCTTTTTGGGGCTACATTGGATTTCATTACTAAGGGTATGACCTTAACCCTAGTGTTTTGGTGAGGTATACATAGTGGGAGGTGAATCAAAAGACATGCCTCTTGGAAGTGGAAACCTATTATTTTAGGCTAAGCCCCTAAAAACTTTATACCTTGGGGAATTGAAGGAGAAGAGTAGGTTGCCCTCTCATCTTGACTGTTTGACTTATTTTCCTTTCATTTTCATAGAATTAGGGCTCATGTTATATTGAAGGAGAACCCCCTACTTGATCTTGTAAATCCCACTTTAAGACCCTTTGATCATCTTTTCTTGTAGTACATTGGATATAGATTACCTCAAGAAGCTACTCACATTGCACCCATAGAAAGTGATAGTAGTAAGCCATGGGTAGGTAATTGCAATCCTTCCATGTGCTAGGTTGTTGTTAAGGATTTTGTCCCCACAACACAAGGTTTTGAATAAGGATTGAGGCTACCCACTCCTAAAAGATGGTATATCTATAAGCCTACAAGGATTGATACACCCACTTGACTAATTTATGCTAGTTCATGTGTATTGCATGTTTGTTAATGTTTAGATCAGCCATCCCCAGTTTAAACCAAAAAGGGGAAACTTGTCCATTTTGAGCCTTAATATTTTTCATTGCATTATTTTTGTAGAGGAGATTTTCTATCCTCGAGAATTAGGACAAGAAGAGTCTACAAGGAGAAAATGGTCCTCAACTAGCTCAAGGAACAAAGCTCAGTTGATGAGATAAAATGATGGGAGTTCCAAAAACAAAAATAGTAGGTCACAAAGGTCTTCTAGACAGATTGACACACTCTCAGCCAAGGATAATAGCTCGGTGTGCAGACGTCCCTGCTGTGCACTGGCATCTCGTATAGATTGAAAATTGAGAATGTCAAAGAAAACAACAAGGTGACTACTTCTATCTTGATCGCTAAGAACTTTTAAGAATGTAAACAAATAACAAAAATAATAGAACTAAAGGATGAGAGTTTCAAAAATAGAAAGAGTAGACCATAGTGTTTCTCTGGATGAATTGGCGAGATCTCAACCAAGGATGACAGTGCGACACGTGGACATACACACAACACACTGTAGTCTTGTACATACCAAAACTAGAGTTTATCATAGAAAACTACTAAGAGCCTAATAATAGTTCTTCTTGCTAAAAAATATAAGAATGTGTGAAATAACAAAGACATAGTAGAGGTAAATATAAACTAAAATAAATAAAAAGGAAATGATAAGAGCAAGGGAAAAGAGAGGAACAATCACAAAGGACCAAGACATGAAGCCTCCAACAAAGAAATATTTCTAATACCTGCACACATAAGGCCGAGGAAAGTTGTTGGGGCTATTTAGGGGCTTGCCTCAATCAAACCCATGTTTTGATGTTTCCACCTCCACAAATAGCCAAATAGATAGATAGATAAAAGGATAAATTGTCAAGATAATAAGTGTATAGACAAGAGATGTGATAAATCCCAAGATTCCCAAAGATATAAGATAAATAGATTTACTTGCAAGACTTGAGGAAGCCAAAGAGAGAAAGAAAGAGAGGGAGCTGTGAGAGCCAAGAGAGTTGTAGAGAAAATTGTGAGAAATTTGAAACTGTTGTAGATAGCTGTGAAAGTAGGAGAGAAAGATAAAGAGAAGAGCGAATGTCTAAGAGAGATCAAGAGAGTTCAAGAGAGAAGAAAACACAATGAAAAGATAGACTTTAAAGAGAGAAGAGAAGGGAAAAATAGATTCTTGAGCCATTACAAAGCGTCCTGAGCCATTTCCACCGAGCAAGGACGTTTGAACTTTAAAGTGTCATAGGACATTTGTGCAATGTGCAAACATTTGTGTGATGCGCTAGTGTCTAGACAAATCACACCCAAAAATGGTGGGAATGAGGAAAAATCATGGTTTAACACAAAGCTGACATAAGAAGGTAGTTACCGAAAAGGGGTCTTGAGAATCTTGAGAGGAAAAAAAATGCTGATGCAAGGGCTAAGATGAACCTACAAAAATACTAAATGAGTGGACACTATAGTGGATACAAAAGTGTAGGTGAAGTTACAAGGGTATGTAATTTTCAACACTACATTTTCCCCCCACTTTAGCAGGCTTATGAATTTACATGAATATGTACGCTAAATGAAATCTACTAAAAATAAATAACATCATGGTACCAAAAGGATACTCTAGAGGAAGCAGATAACTCTTCAAACCAATGAAGCATGCCCCTAGGGTGAAGACCTACAAAATAAACACATTAGACAAGAAAGATCTACACAAGACAACAAAGTTAGAAAATAAAAAGCTACTAAATCACGAGGTTAGAACATGATGAACATATAGACATAAAAACATGGATAACACATACACAAAGGGACATACCAAGAAAATTGAAAAGATTTGAGTTAGCAAAGTGAAAGAGACCTCGATGCAAGAGGTTGTCTCAGTACTATGCGTTATTAAAATAATAAGAAATAACACAGAAGAATTCTTAACAAGAGAGAAGAATGTGAGGATTGATTGCTTCAAGGGAGGAATGCATCCAAAAGACAAGGAAGCAACCAATGTCGAAGAGAAAAAGAGAGAAAAAAAGAGAGGTTGAGGAGCATATACTCAGGATGAAGAGGACACATGTCTTAGATACAATATATACAATTGTAAAGCTAAGCTAGGACACGAAGAGGACACAAATATTCTATCTGGAAGAGTTGACTATAAATTCACCACGAATATGTTAGTTGTAGACAAACACGTTGGGTAAAAAAGAGAAACTAGACATGATAAATCTGATCAGATAAAAAGACATCACTGATAAGTATGGATAGAAAGTTGTGTTATGCTAGAGACCATACGAGAAGAGAATAAAGACAGTGTTGATAAGTATGGCTAGCACATAGGCCTACGGGTGTTGCAAACTACGTTGCAGGATAGTCACAAAAAAGACAGGTTTAGTCTGGCTGCCCCAAAGCTAGATGACAAGATTATAAGACATCTAGATTTTTAAGACATTTATGAAAAATAAGAATAAGATGATATGATTTCCCCCCTTAAAACATCAACATATTTACTATGTTGATGGTTTAAGGAAAAGAGGAGGGGAAGAAAGAAGAGAGAGGGTTCTCAAGAAGGACACACACCTCCAGAACAAGTTATCCCTACCCCCAACGTACAAGCAAGGATAACTATTGTACCCATTTTGTTTTTTGCTTCATTAAGGCATTTTGATTAAAATGGTCTAAATCTTGTAAAATTGTCGTCAAAAGTCAATTTTAGGTCAAACGAAGCATGGGATTTTTGTGGGTTTATTGTTTAGAAGATACTGACAAAATTTGAAAATTAGGGTTTATGAGCCCCCTATTTTTAGAAAAAACTCTAAAAATAGGATCTTTCCAGAATTGATTGAAAATAATTTTGATTGACTTATTTCACGTCACGATCACATTGGTCAAGTCAGAATCAAGAAAAAGTCAGTTTAGCTCTAGTGGGTATATTTCACATTTTTGAGAGAAATGTTAGGACCTCCGAGGCCGTTAATGGTAGTTGGCCAGTACGAGGTGTTGAAATCTAAGCCTCAAACTCATCACAAAAGATTATATTGAGAAAGAGGCTCAAAAAGATGCTTCATGACAGAGGGGATTTTCAAAAAAATGAAAAATGTGAAAAATATTTTATTTGGAAACGCTTCGCCTTGCTATTAGGGAGATGCTTGTGCAGTCGACACTCAAGTCAACTTTTCAGTGTTTGTACATGTAAAAATGGTGAATGAAGTCATGTATTCGCATCGACAACAACAATGCTTCAGCGCAGTCAACTCATCCTAGCCACACAGTGATCGCGAAGCGTGAAGAGGCGAAAATCATCAAGTTTGGAGTCAATTACACCCTTGCAACCTAGGGGCACCCTTGAATTTGAGAGGGCATATACAATTTTTAATGTTTGTAAAGCTAATCATCTTCTCCAGAATTTTGCTAGCTTTCTAGCGAATCATCAAGCAAATCCATTTGATTTGTCAAACACTGGCAAACGACGTAAGAGGCAAAATATACTGAAGGTCAACAAACATCCAAAATGGTAGTCTTTTACAAAAAATGCGCCCCTATAGCTCAAGGGAGCCTAAGAATAAAGCTTATCAAATGCCAAATTTTGAGCTTGTTATCTCCAGGTGATCTCTTCAGATTCAACCCGGCTTCACAACGAATCCGTTCGCTAGTCCACGCGACTTATCAAACGACAACAACAGTTGATCTAGCGAGCACGTAAAACAAAGGATAAAATGAAAATCAAAAGTTCAAATGTACCTTTGCAGGCCAGGGGCGCCTAGAATTTTAGTCAACAAGATGACGCTTTCGACAATTGTCTTCTTCAAGAGATCTGCTCATAATCCTTCTAGCTAGGCGATGAATCCTTCTAGCTAGCTCTCGAGACTTGTCTAACGCCCGTGAATGAAGATCAACAATAAAATGCCGGAGAAGAAGGCAAGTTGAAAAACATGGAAATTTGGCTATGTTGGGAAAAATGCACCCTCCTTGGAAAAGCCGCCCAACTTTTTACGGCCTTAGATGCAACCTTTTGACTTTGTAACTCCTAGGATCATTTCTCCAGAGTTGTTCCATCTCCACGATGGGATCATCAACACGAACATTAGAGCAGTCCAACTCTCGACAACGAGGGTCAAACTGGAGCATTTCATCAAAGGTTACAAATTGTAAAATGTGTCCCAAAAACCTAATTGCGCCCTTGCAGGCCAGAGCACCCTTGAATTTGAGCCTCTTAAATCAACCTTAAGATGTTGCAATACCAATCATTCTTTTTGAAATTGAATTGGTTTTCCATTCCATACCTCGACATGATTGTGGGAGTCGTTAGTCACCTGTAGTTGTAGATTGAAGCACAAAGGGTCAAATTGAAGAGGTTGAAAAAGCATCCAAAAATGGCTAAGTCTAGTGAAAAAAACACCCTTTTGGCAAAAGACACCGAAAATTTCAAGCTATCATAACTAATTCTTGAGGTTTGCAGCTCCTAGCAACATCTCTTCAGACTTGGTCTAGCTTCACGATGAATCTTTCGGCTAAGCTTCAGGATCAATTGGGCATCCATAATTCAGGGTCAAACATAGGCATTTCGTCACAATGAAAAATATTTATATTTTTTCTAACTCCCTCAAGCTTGGATGCCAAAAGTCAAAGTGGGCCCAATTGACTTTCAATTATGATTTTTGCATGCTTCCTCTTGCATATGTCATCCTAAATTTAGAGGAAAACTTTCAGTTAGCGAGGCATGCATATAAATTAACTCCTCAATTAGGGTTGGCACACAAACTGGCACTGTCACCTCCAAAATCTTATTTCTTCAAGCTTGGGCGTCATTTCTTCATTATTTCTTACAGGTTGAAGCTAAAATAAGCAATTTTCTCTCCAATGCCTTTTGAAGGATCAAACGAAGACCATTTTCAGTGTTCTTTGAGGTTCTTCGTTCAGGTTGCATAGAGGAATATTTTTCCAGGCTCCACCTTTTCAACACGTGCTTGTCAGATGATGATGGAGATGCATGCATAAGGTGTTATTTTTTAGAGGTAGAATATAACTTCTATCTTCTCACCCTCAAATTTCTTCTATCCTTGTCTTAGATTTTCTCTTGCATGTTTGAGTAAATGACAAATTTTCACAGATCCGACCATATGGGTAGGTTAGTATAGTGTTGGCAACAAAACCCACATGTTAGAATTTTTTTGAGAAAATTGCCCCGCTGCCCCTATTTTTAGGGTTTTTGGATAAAGTCATCATTTCAAAAAATAGAGAATTTGGGTTTGGTCAGCTCGCATGTGCCAATAAAATCCACATGTCATAATTTTTTGAGAAAAAATGCCCTTACAGCCCCTACAACCCCTGCAACTTCTGTTACTGAAAAGCATTTGCATGCTTGAGGAAAAGCCATTTTTTTGAATTTCTGATAATCTGGGTTGACTGAGAAATATATTCTCTACAAAATCAATATCTTAGATTTTTTCAAAAAAATTGCCCCGTGGCAAGCTATTTTTGGCCTCATCAGGAGCTATTTTTAGCCTCACCAGAAAAGTTAGAACATATCTATGTTTACAGTCAACAGTCTATTTTTTCAATATCTAGTTCACTTAGACTAAATTCAATGCTTCAGAAATAGACCAAACCACACTTTAGAACATCGAGGAATATGGATTGCTTGAAGCAGCCTCATTTCCCATCTCAACACAATGTATAGAGTTTGTAATTGCTTGTGTAAAGCATTACAAACCTACTGCACAAGAAATTCAATCAGTGGATGGGCGAATGATATGTAGTCTCAAGCCCAAAGACATCGAGAAGTGCTTCAATATTCCTCCAAATACAAGTAATTTGGTCATATCCATGGAGGAGTGTGAGAAGGCGTTCGGGAAAAATGTCAGAGAGGTGGATCAAACAAAAAAGAACTAATTTTCCAAAGAATGTGGGTCGTGGAGAGTTCAGATATGAATACACGGTAATGATCACCCTACTCAATCGTGTCATCGGTCAAGCAAATGCCAACAAGTTTCAGCCTTGGATGTATTACATCATGGCTCAACTTTTCAATTGTAAGGAACACTATGACTGGGATTCTTTGATTAGGGATGTTCTCCACAAATAGATGACCAGTTTCTTGGTTGCTTGCGAATTCCACATGTGTTCATACCTCATGTATCTGATAGCCTTCCAAGGCCAGTTTAGAGGGTTGAATGTTGTGGGAATTCTAAGTGTATAGAAGGTTCATCAATATTACTCGCAACTTGAATTCACACAAGCAGAGCAACACTTCAAGTGTGTGCATGAATCATTCCTAATGTACATAGTGAGGAATCTTGATCATGAATTACATGGGTATTTCAACATAAGCCAAATCAACAATGGTAGGTTGGGCGGATTAGTTCATCTAGTTCCTTACTTTTACCTACATCCACATGTATGGATATTCTGGTCATCCAACCATATTACCCCGCTATCCATTGGACAAGGTGGTCTTCATGGAGTTTCTACGAAATTTGCACGAAGTCCACTCCTATCTGCACAACAAATGCAAGACAACTACCACTTTTCCATTTTAGATAGGGATTTACAAGTGCAGGTCAACAACTAATTCCAAGGCTATGAGGCATGAGATGATGAGACTTAACCTCAAGTATCTCATTGAAAGATGCTCATTTGACCCTTGGGATCACTTTTCAGCATGACGTGGTGGCCATTCATCACACAAACCTTCTATGGAAGACTATTGGTCCAACTGTGAGGATGAGTTCGAGGTGTGAAGGTGCAACTACAATAGGTTCACCCTTTCACAAATTGATGATTTCATTTTAGAGGATGTGGAAGGGTTATCAGATGATGACGAGGATGTCACACTTCCCCAATTCTTCAAAGATCAAGTTGACATGCAACCACCTCCAGCCATTGATTGGTACGCCAAAGAAAGTACATCTGTTAAGGAAAGAACAAACAAAGTTGTGAGAAACAACATACTTTACTTGGATAGCAAGAGGACAAGGAAGGTATCCATACCAAACACAAATCCTCCACCAGTTATTACTTCACTACCTTCGACGTCAAGATCAAAGCCCAAACAAAAGACATGGAGTAACCCTCCTAAAGGAAACATGATGTTAGGAAGTACAAAGGGAAAACTTCCAGTTGATATAAACCAACAAGAACAACATGTAGAGATGGCCTCAGATACAACTGAGAACATTCCAAAAATAGAAGAAGAGCCTCCCATCCTGTCACCACCACAATAGTCTCTGATTCACATCAATTTGGAGCTAGACTTTCCACCATGTAGCAATGCTTCAACACATTCTCACTCATTAGGAGTTCCAAGGACTAGCACCAATCCTTCCGGCGAGATTAGTCAAGATTCATCTTGGCTTGAGAATCTCCTAGGTAGGAAGAGTAGGCAACCATCTTATCAACTGGACTTTGTAGAATTTGATCATGTCTACCAAGATGTATGCTAGATAAAAAGTGCAAGAAGGAAGTTCATGTGGAAAGGAACATTGACAATGAAATTATCATTGAGGCCACTGCACCACCAAAGGATAAAAACTTGGATGAAGTAGAAGTTGATGAATTCACTTTGATAAAGGTCAACCTTGGTAAAAGAACACGTCAAGTAGATGTGGATTTCCTCAAAGTTGCGAGGGAAAGCATAAGGGAGAGAGTGATAAAGAGTGTTGAAGATAAAGCAACCCTCAAGGCTGAAAACCAGTAGATTTGCCAATATATTTCCAACCTTGTGCACAACACTAAAAATGTCACCGCCTTGCTCGCACAGATGTTAGAGTTGCTAGTAGAAAAAAATCAGCTAAGTCAACTGGTTGTATAGGAAGCACCTAAAATATTGGGAAGAAGAGTTCGTCACAAGGGGCCGCTTCATACTTTCAGAGTTGTACCAGTTGAGGTACAATACCCACAAACTTCACCTACGGATTCAAGAGTCGGAGCAAGACATAGCAGTTGAAAAAGAATGAAATGAGATCATGATATCTCACTTGAGGATGACATAGGACTTGGTTACTACAAAAGAGGATAAGCGGTTTTTAGTTGGAAAGAACAACAAATCTTTAAGGTAAAAATGCATGAAACAATTTTTGCATAATTGACCGAGAGTAGAGAAAGGGTGGCAAGTGCACTCAAGTTCATACAAAATTTTGTGTCACAAGTCCCTTGTTAGTATCAATGTGAGGGTGGTGAATTCATCGATCTCGTCGACGGACAACTGGAGTTTCAAAAACTCATCCATAGTATTTTTAGTAGTGATTCAGCTGGATGTAAGTTGAGTCAACTTGCAGCCATGTCAACACAATTTGATGAGGCGTCCAAGAGTGGAAGAGAACTGCAGAGTCAAATCAAAGATGGTGAAGAGATGCTATGAAGACATCGAGTACTTCAGAGGAGTATCAGTGCTCTAGATGGTGATGCAGTTAACAACTTGTTGGAGGAGTTGATTGCTCGTGATCAAGGCCAGTGATCAAGATAGACATTAAACACAATAGTTAACTTGATGCCTCTTTCCAAGTTAACTCGCTATCCCACCTATTGAGCATATCTATTTTGGAGTCACCTATGTACATATGGAGTTCTAGTTTAGCTTAGAACCAGTTAACTAGTAAGTTATTTGCATTTAGACATAAGAATAAATCTTTCATGTGGCAAGAACTGAATGTAAACTCAAGGAGATTTTAGAGTTCCCTACTCCTTCGATCTTCTATAAATAAGAGCAAGCTTGCTAATTATTTTTTAAATTTTTCTTGTAATAACAAATTGTTGTGCCTACCTTGCCTACAATATTTCTATTCTATATTTGTTCACTTTGTGTAAGAATAAAATTGTATGCTTATAGCTAAAAATCCTTGTTTAGTTTATTGTTTAATATAAAGTTGGTTTGATCATCTATTGTGTGTTTGTTTCATCATGCAATTTGCTGTCCCAGATTTACTATTATTATTTCAATAATCTTTCTTTCAATATACACCTCAGATAGAGTGTTTCACCTCAGGAATTTAGAGATAAGGATTATCATTTAATGTTGTTTAGATAGTAATCTTATTTTCAGTCTACACCTCGAATACAGTGTTCCACCTCCTTGGGAATCTTGAGAATGAGCTTACCATTTCATGTTTGTTTCCAATAACCTTTATTTCAGCCTACACCTTGGATAGAGTGTTTCACCTCCTTGGGAATTTTGAGATAGAGTTTATCGCCAACCATTCCCAATTGCTCCTATATCCTCTTGCTCTATTTTTCTTGAGGAAATAGGATAGATTAAAAGTTAGCCTAGTTGTAGTTAAAATCTGTAGAAACTAGAGAAAACCTTAGCTGTAATGTATTTGGTTTTATAACCTTGTTCCTCTACTAGCTGAGTCAAAAAGATAGGAATTTAGATTACTTTACTTTTTATGCATATCAGCAAAAGAGGGAGCTTCCCCTCCTAATTTGAAGAGCAGTTAATACTGTGCATAACTGTTTGTTTCCAATAAGCACTCTAGAGGTGCTAATTGAAACACCAACAATAACCATGCTAAATACAATTGTGTTGCTACCAAAGATAACGTATGGTTGCATGCAATATTGTACCACCATGAATGGAAATAAGCAAGAAAAGCTACGAATGCCACATAGTGAGGAGCAATGCAATAGAATAAGGTTTATAGTTCATAATGGACAGGATAGAGGTAAACCTCTCTATCACTTGTCATGTGAAGAAAAGACAGGTGCATCAACAGATGGAAGAGTGATGGCACTAGAATCAAGAAGTTGTATTTTGTCCTTCAAGGCTTGATATTCACTGGTGGAATGGCCAAGCACTTGATGGTATGCATAGAAAGAATGTTTTTCTTTATCATGTTTATAAAATTTCTTATGTATAAGAGGAGGAAGAGTAATCAAGTGTGCTTTGAGAAGCCTCAACAAGATATGATCTTGTTCAAATAAAGGATGAGGACCAGGAAGCAACCCATTCTCTTGTGAATAATTTTCTTACCACTCACAGAAGAAGACATAAGGACAACAAACAATGAAGGGTGGATGGAGACAAACAAGAAGGCTTGCAACCTAAACCCCTTACAAAAGAGTGAGGTGTTGGTTCCAAAGGGACCTTAACTCCTTGTTCCATGTGACCAAGGCCATTTCCTTTGTATCCATGCTTATAAATAATATTAAATCCAAACCCATAAAGTGATTGCAACTCCTCAAAAGGGGGAGGATCAACATTAAGGACATTACAATTGCTATTCAAATTATCCCTCAATACAAAAGAATAATCATCTTTGATAACGAGTGTGAATGATATTTTTGGGATGTCTAAGTGGATCGGATCTAATTTGTACTCCCCGAAATAAGATTCGATGAAGTTCAAGGATCCCCAATCGTCACCAAGACATGTATTTAGTTTAGGAGAAGTAGGAGTAGACTCAAAATTTTCTGCTTCAAGAGGATATTCTTTATGGACATCTGTCCCAAAAGTATCCTTTGTAATAGGAACTATTGGAGTAGATGTCAATGCATTGGGATATAATGAAGGGAAAATATTTTTAAGAGTAGGTGCAACCAAAGTTTGACTAGAAAATTCCATCTCACATAAGTGTATAACATCAGGGTCAACCTTGATTGTGACTACGTGATTATTATGAATGAATTTGATGGATTTATGTAGGGTAGATGGGATTGCATCCATAGCATGAATCCACGGTCTATTGAGAAGAAGATTATATGTTAATGGTCCTGACATAACATATACCAAGGTGGGTATGGTAACAAGTCCCAATCTTAAAGGAAAGATTATGGTACCTAAAGCTTGTCAACTGACATTATAAAAACCACATTTACAAAGAAGAAGCAAAAAGGAAAGCTGAATCAATTTTAATTTTAAGCAACAAGTCAATGCTAAATATGTTGAGAGTCAAACTGATATCACGAGAGCATGTTTGATGCCAATATTGTTAATGTAAACTATTATCACCAAAGGATCCTCTTTCTTTTGCACTTCCAAAGGCGAGAGTTCATGTGGATTGAACATAATATTTAGTGAATCCGCACAAATATGATCTATCAACACATTAACATCTGTTGGCCTAGCAGAAGAAGGCAAGAGAATATTTTGCAAGGCTTCTCGAAGCATACCTTGGTAAATCAAAGTAGTTTGAAGCAAGTCCCAAAGTGAGATTTGCTTGACAAGATCATACTCACTTGATCGCTTAGCTACAAGTCTAGGTGCTTGAGGAAGACTTGGATGAGAAGGTGGCAAAGAAGTAGGTTGATTAAGACTCTATTGATTCCTTCTAGTATTATAGGTATGGGATAACACTCTATAAGAGGAAGCCTTAGATTGCATGAATTTCATGTAGAGATATGATGTATCACTTTCAATAGGAACCCCATGAATAGAACAAATACTTTTCTAAGAAGGACTAGACAAAGTCATACAAATGGCTGGTCTCTTAGGCCTTTAAGGAGCAACAAAGACTATGATTATATTTACGGATTCATTATGAACTGTAGAGAAATTATTTGAAGAAATATTCTCAACACTAATATGCGGGGGATCATATGTGGGATGAGATTCTTCATTCACTAATGCATCATCCCTAAAAGAGAGTGCATTGGAACAAAGAGGGGGAAAGGTTTTGTTAAGGAAAGTATCAATGATTTCATCTTCTTGTGCCAAAATATCCTTACAAGTAGAAGGAATTTTAGGAGAGGGATCAACAAAGAATAATAAGAAAGGAGAGAAGGAATCACTTTCAGACGCTTGTAAGAGAACTACCTGAAGCTTTTTAACAAAACAAGATAGGGATAGAAGGAATAAATATAGAGATTTTATTTTGAAATAGGGATATAAACAAGCCAGTTGAAGGCTGATGTATATCCCTTTTGACAACATGGAATGGGGTTCAAGGCAATGCCCCAATTTTTTTCTTAGAAGAGAAAATCTTGGATTTGTTTTTTTTTGTGTTCACGTCAAGTTCACCAATGTAGAGGAGGAGATTTACTACCCTCGAGTCTTAGGAAAATAAGAGTATACAAGAAGCAAATGACCCTCAACTACCTCAATGAACAAAGCACAGGTGATGGGATAAAATGATGGGATTTCTAGAAACAAAAAGGGTAGGTCATAGAGGTCTTCTAGATAGACTAATAAGCTCTCATCCAAGGATGACAACACAAAACATGAACATCCCTATAGTGTGCTGGCATCTCGTATAGACCAAAAATCAAGAATTTCACAAATAAACAAGGTGAATACTTCTATCTTGATTTCTAAGAACTTTTAAGAATGTAAAAAAGAAAAAATAGCAGAACTAAAAGATAAGAGTTTCAGAAATAGAAAGAGTAGACCACAAAGGTTCTTTGGACAAACTGGTGAGCTCTCGACTAAGGAAAAAAATGTAGTGCATGGACGTATGTGTGACATTTTGTAGTCTCATACATACCAAAAATATAGTTTATCACATAAAACTACTAAGAGCCTACTAACAGTTCTGTTTGCTAAGAACTTTAAGATCATGTGAAAGAACAAAGAGATAGTAGAGGTAAATATAAACTAAACTAAATAAAAAGGAAATGATAAGAGCAAGTGAAAAGAGAGGAATAATCACAAAGGACCCAAAAATGAAGCCTCCAACAAATAAATCTTTCTAATACTTGCACACATAAGGCCAAGGAAATTTTTTGGGGCTGTTTAGGGGCTTGCCTCAATCAAACCCCTATTTCAGTGTTCCCACCTCCACGAACAACCAAATAGACAAAAAAATAGAAAGACAAATAAACAAGATAATAATTGCATAGACAAGGGATGTGATAAACCCCAAGATTCTCAAAGATATAAGACACATAGGTATACCTACGAGGCTTAAGGAAGCCAAAGAGAGAGAAAGAGAGGGAGCTATGAGAGCCAAGAGAGTTGTAGAGAACATTGTGAGAAATCTGAAACTACTATAGCAAGCTGTGGAGAGCTGTGCAAGAAAGAGATAAAGATAAAGATAAGAGATAATGTACATGAGAGATCAAGAGAGAAGAAAATGAAATTAAAAGATAGACTTTAAAGAGAGAAGAGGAGGGAAAAAGAGATTCTCGAGTTGTTACAAAGTGTCCTGAGCTGTTTCCACCAACCAAGGTAGGTGACAAGTGGAAAAATGCTCGGACATAGCCTTTCAAATGTTAAAGTGTCATGGGACATTAGTGTGGTTCATAGAAATTTGTGCGACGTACTAGTGTCTAGACAAATATACTAAAAACTCGTGCGAATGAGGAAAACACAAGGTTTAATGCAAAGTTGACATAATAAGGTAGCTGCTGAAAAAGGGGTCTTGAGCATCTTGAGAGGAAAAAAAAGCTGATGCAAGGGCTAAGATGAGCATACAAAAATAATAATGGAGTGGACACTAAAGTGGATACAAAAGTGTAGGTGAAATTGCAAGTGTATGCAATTTTTAACACTACAATTTCTTTGTGTCTCAAAAATGGTTGAAAATTCCAAAAAAAGCTAAAACCCAAAATCCAAAAAAGTAAATCTAGAAAATAAAAAAATAAAAAAAGCATCATGACCCCTTCTTTTCACTAGTTTATCAACCAATATAGAAACTCCTTTGATGATGATGATAGCATTCTTATCAACCAAGAAGAGTATGATCCCTTTGAACATGATAATGATGATGATGATAATATTTGGACAAAAATGAGATCTCCCCATCCTTAGACAATATTTTTTTAAGCAATATTGTAACAATCCTAGGCTCCTCTTCTATCTATCATCCTTCAAAACCAAGAGCGCACTGGCACAAGCTCTCCCAAGAACCTTAACTTTGAATTCTATATTCATTATTTTTTGGCAATATAATAATTATTTCTATTAAATCTCTCTTGTGAAAGGTATTTGGTCTTTTTGGTTAGATTCTTGCTCCTATGAGTTCTTTCATTTCTTCAACATGGTACTAAAGAATTAAAACGACCAAACCCTTCACATTTTTTGAGGATTTTTTTATAGAAAATCTTATAGTGGGCTTCCTAGAGTGAAATAAACCTCAAAGTTGTGTTTAGAAGGCCCAAAAAATTATAAATCCATATAATGCATGATAGGGTTTGGTAATTGGAAAAAAATTGAGCTTTTTTTGGGGTTGATTGGGTAACTAATGTATCAACCCATATAGTCATACAATTGTACGACCATAATTAAATAATATTGAAAGGTATGTAGAGAATATTCCATCCCTAGTTCCTCCTCTACATTACTATTGTCATATATTTGGTATGGATCATTTTTTAAAGGTCTTATAAAAAGTTTTTTTTATTAAAAAATATTAAAAAACAAAATTTTAAAGGGTCATAGGGGTACCTACCCCCTTTCCATTGTAGGCATAGTAGGCCCTTAGGTATCACCCTATATAGGGGCATGGTATCTTGTGGTATTGCCCCCTATACATGGCCTTAATTGTGGAAGGGGTGGTGGCCCATTGGGCCCACCCTATAACCCTTTCATAGGGGTGGGTGGTAGGGGGTTTGAAACCCCTACACCCCCCAAAACTATAAATTTTTTAATTTCTAATTTTTTGGAAACAACCTTCGCCATACAACTCTTTTTGGTTTTTATGCTACATTTAGTAGTTTATTTAATGGATCCTCCAAACTTAATGACACCTCCATCTTTAGTAGAGATTGGAGATTTGATAAAGGTTATTTTTTGATTTGTGATAACTACATTTAGTAGACCTCTAGATTTGGTAGCATTTCTATCAAATTTTGTGGTGACTTCAACAATCAATTGGATTTGTATACCACCTCATGGATGGATTTTTTATTTTCATTTAAAATTTGGAGGCCTTGTTCTAGTTCATATGGGATCCTTATTTAGAATAATTATTATTGAAACATGAGACAGTCTTATGCTCTTCATGATGGTGTAAGTGATTTTCATTTTGGAATTCTATTTTTTTATATAATTTTTTTTGTATTATTAGTGATGTTGCTATATAGTTTTTGTTTTAGGAACTTTGAAGGGCCATAAATTTTACATATAATCTCCTTTATGAGTGAATTTATTTTTGAAAGTGAATTTTTTCTTTGTAGTGTCTCCTATTTTCTCTCATATTCTAAAAGAATTGTATTTTCAATATTTTCTCATTTTTGAACATTGTAAGCATCTATTGTTCATGCACCTGTTTATTTTTTAAACATAATGAGACAAAGTTCCACATATTTTAGTTATATTTTAGGGATCTTGCACACAATGTTGTGCTATTATTATAATCACACTACTTTATAAAGTGCCATGTTGCGTGTGCCTTATTTTTTCACACCCTTTATAGTTGTAAGGACTATCTTGTGCATATTTTAATGTTTCTTCTTCATATTCTTGCACTATATTGGCACACAATTTTAGGGATTTATCATACCTCTCCCTTGTCCAAATTATGGGGGGGAGTATCATACCATTGGTGCTAATTCTTTCTTTTGCTTTGGAGTGATCTATGTATCTAGTTTTTGTTCCTATATGCTAGGTGGATGTAGTGGTTCGTTACCCATACATTTCAATAAGATGGAACACATACCATATAAACACTCTTGTATTCATAATTATAAAGGAAACCTTCCATTCTTAGTTGAATAATATTCTTGCGAATATTAACACTTGTATTTTTGACTTCTAATATATTGGTGTAAATACATTGTATATGCATTGGTTGAGTAGTGTTGTTGAGGTCACTCATGCAAATTGATGTTCCATTTGTATTTTTGACTATCAAATTATTTCCTTGGTTATACATCTAATAAATATTTTAATAGTGTCATTGGGGCCACTCATGCAAAAGTAATGTCTCTTTGATGTTAATATTCACCTTGGTTCTAGAGAAGGTTCTTTAGTTTCAATACTATAACAATTTTTGGGTAGTTGTTTGTAGCTTCTTCATGTTTTAGTGATGTTCTTCATGTTCATCTTCACGTTCTTACTATTTTTTATTTTTTTGGAAGATTCTTAGTTCTTCACATGTTTTCTCTTATTTTATCTCATGATGAAATATTCTGAAGGGGTCATGTTGAGTCCTCCTTTGTTCCTTCACTTTTTAATGTTTTTTCTCTCTTTTGGAGAGGGTTTTTTTCCTATGAATTTTTATCCTTTACTCTATTTGTGAGAGATTTATTTAGACATGGGTGCCTCATTAGTCCTTTCATCTAAGACCTATCTGTTGTGTGGTCTCACAACATACCCCAAGATTGTAAGGCTTGGGGACCCCCAAATTAGTTTTTTAACTCTTATGGTATGAGCTAGCTCTTTGGAAGATCACCAAGAAGAGAGAATAGATATACAAGAAATATTTGATGTAAAGAATGCTTTGTAGTAAAGCGTTCCGAGTATTATATACCAAGAACCAGGATTGTTTGAAAAGTAGAAAAGGCAAGGAAGGATATAAGTCAAGCATTCCGGTCTGACATATGAAGCCCGAGATAGAAGGAAGTCCGAGGAAAGTTGTGGGTGAAGCTAAATACTGGGTACCGAGTTGTAAGTTTTGAAGTTTGTGATTATCTAATGAGTTCGATGGTCCGGTAATTTGGTATATATATGTTGAAGATAATCATACAAGAATTTGTGATGTGCTTTTTGGAAAGCATGTTATTTATGGAAATTTGTAGTATAACATTTGAATAATGGTTTTATTTACATGAGATGTTTATAAATGTTTTTCTTTAAGGGATTCAATGTGTAGAATTTGTGACTGTAGGAAATAAAAATTGTTATGCAAAGTTAGGGTATGGATGGTCTGGAAAACCAAGTTTGCAAACGGATCCGATGGTGTTACCAGGTTCAACGATACACTTTAGAGGATCATGCTTGAATAAAGTTTCTTGCAAAGAAGTGCCAGATACTAGAAACCCAGAACTCTGGAGTTTAAGCATGTAGTGAAGAAGTGTACTCATTCTAAGAGTCATTTATTTTTGGAATGTTCAAATCGAGAAAGAACCTAAAGTGTAGGAATTGAATTTCCACTAATATCATTCTGAATGTATGGGGAATTATTACTCTCAATTGTGTGGATTGGTTTGGTTCCTTGAAGGAACCCTGATAATAACAGATTAAAACCTGAAGAGCTTCAATGAGAAATTGAAGTCAATCTTCAAAGACTTCAATTGTAATTTCTTGGCCAATTACTATCTTCCATGTGCCTTGATGTGATTCATCCCTTGGATTTTCTTTCATGTATTTGTCTTATCCTGTCTGTGCCTTGTGTTCTATAAAAGGCCAGAGGATTTCTTTTTTTAAGTGAAGTTCATAATTTGTGGATGTCAGAAGAGCCAAAGCTTCTTTAAGTTTTGTTCTTTTTCTTTTTTTCTAAATCATTCCGGTCTAAAAACTTGTATGCACGTAGA
The DNA here is from genome assembly GCA_007115665.2 of Sequoiadendron giganteum. Taxonomy (NCBI): domain Eukaryota; kingdom Viridiplantae; phylum Streptophyta; class Pinopsida; order Cupressales; family Cupressaceae; genus Sequoiadendron; species Sequoiadendron giganteum. Next base: position 523,530,305 of record CM021101.1, read on the forward strand.
CATTGATTAATATCAAAGCCAATTTGATAGCTACCTATCTCATGAATCTTTTGTAGCTGGTTTCGTTAGTTCAACTAAATAAGCCTGTATGCTATGCAGGGTGCATACATAAACTACTCGGTGTCCAAACTAAACCCCTCTCTTTAAAAGCTCACACCATTTTGTATGTAGCTGTGAAGTAATCTGGTGAAGTATAAAGCGGTTTATTTTGATTTAATTAATTCTTGGGGGTATACGTGGAGAATAATCGAGATAAATTTTAATTTCAGTATTTTATGCTTTATTTTAGAATAGATGTTTAAATTATTTTGAAAATGTTCAAAAAAATAGATAAATGGATGGAATTCATTGAAAATATTTTGATTACAAAGAATTTATGAATTCTTAAAGCTAAATCTACTTAAGTGATAGCAAAAAAAATTGTTGATGTTCATGAAATATTATTTCAAATCTTTTGGTTTCATGATAATTGTTATTAAGATCCAAATTGAAAAAAAAAAAACTCAGTGCTTAGTATAAATATGATATTTGACGGACATATTCCCTTTGAGATTAACAACAAATTCACATCACACCATGAAGTGAGCCTAGTATGATCATGACTTGATTTATTGGAGACTTGGGATTGAACTGAGCCGATCTTATTGTTCTGTTTAGTCAGAGTTCCCATTTGAGATTGTCTTGTTCCATATCTTTCAAGAAGAATAGGCTTCTTCAAGGTTTTCTTGTGGAGTTTCTTATTCGACACTATTGATGTGAGTGAAATCATTATCAACACTATCCTTGCATCTTTGCATGTTTTATCATTCTTCCTAAGTTATAATCTGGGGGTTCTAGTGTGAACATAGTATATTACCTAGCTAGTTTCATGTTAAGACCTACTCAAACCTACTTAATTAAGCTTACTTAAAATCATTTAATTTTTGTCTCATATAATAAGATTAAGACTCTTGTCATGATATTATTTTTTCTAGGTGTTTCATCTAGGGTTTTATCCTTGCCTATTTAGCAATGCCATCTTATTGTATTGTCATAATTCTATATTATGTATTCATTATTTTATGGAAATATAAGAATTACTTATATTGCATCTCTCTTGTGGAAGGTATTTGGTTTTTCTAGTTAGATTCTTGCTTCTATTAGTTCTTCCTTTTCTTCAACATAATTCACCTATTTATTTTGTGGTATGTCTAGTACCTCTAAATATATTAGGACCTACAAGGTCATAAGAGAAAAACCATTTCAAAAAACCTCTTACCCCAAATTTTATTAGGAAGCTCCTCCATTGGAACTTGGGATCCTCTTAAAATTTTCTAACTATGAAAAATTTGATTATGAAAAATAAGAACCACATATGAGGAAGATAAAGGTACAATGCCAAATTTGGATCTCACAGGGTTCAATAAATGTACGTGGGATGGATGCCACAAACGTGTCATAAAATAAGTCTTGACCACCATTAAGGACAAGTATATGCATGGATTGAGATCCATCAATAAGAAACTAACTTCACACAATACTAATATATGACCACACACCTTGACAATGAAGTAGGTTTCCTTGAAACAAATTAAAATGATGTTTGATTATCTTATGTTGTTGATGAAAGAGCTAACCGAGATACAAAAATACTCCTTAGTACATGCCACTAGAAAAATAAAGAGAACAAAGTGAGGGAGTCCCATCATTACCAAAAGAAAAATCCAATGAGAATAACAATAATTAAATATGTTTCACATAAGGCGGTGAAATAAACCATACAACTCAACCAATTGTGGCCATCCTTGAAGAATCAATTTCCACATAGTTCAAAGAATCAGAGCCTTGGAAATAGGTGGTCTTACATAAACTTATTAGTGTAAGAATTGGCTATGAAGATAGCCACCCAAGATCTAGAGGCATAATACAAAGCACAAGCATAAGAAAGATAGAAACAATATGACAAGAATAAACTATATTCTACCAATGATGCAAAAATAGAATGAGAAAAAGTACATAGGATACCCCTTGGTTATATAGCCAAGGTGAGTACATAGAAGGGAATAAGATTATGATACGTGTCATAATCTTATGACATGAGACAACTGTGAAAAGCTATTACTCCATCTAAAGTGGAAAAGTGATAATGTGATAATCACCACAAATGGTGGATCACCCACAAAAGGTGGAGAGATAATCACATGATATGTCCATGAAAGGTGGATGTGATAAAGTAATAACATGATAAGTCCACCAAAAGTGGAAATTCTCCAACTACCTCCTATGTGGTCCCTAAGTAAACTTAAATAAGGTGTAATCATGACGTAGGACAAGGTACACCACTTTTAATTACACCAACAATTAGAATTGATCTTAAGGATTATTTTCCTAAAATCCAAAAATATAAAAAAGAACATAAACCTAAATGTAACTGCTCAAATTGGCTTGAATTAAGGATCTCACAAACTCCCTCATATGTTGATGCAGGAGCATCCTTGGTTCTTGGAAATCTTGCATCAACCAAAAATATTTTCATTCAGTTTTGTTCTTGTTCTAGTTCGAGTTGGTAGATCCGGTGTTTCTTCATGTTTTCTCACTAGATCTTGCATACCTAGGATTTCATTGTGGACATGTTCAATTGTCGTATTCCTATTTTTTTGCTCGTTTGGATCTTTTTCCGGCAAGTTATCACTTCTAGAGTACGTGACAATTTTTGGGATTGGTCCCGAAATAACTTCAAAACCTAACGGCTAGTTGGATCAATCGCAAATCTTTCCTGTGACTTGCGGATCCTCATGGTGTGTTTAGATTTGTTCTATGGAGTGTCCCCAAACTTACACTTAGGTCCACACTTCATCTTACACATCTACCATGGATGAATTTCAGATTTGAGGCCGACCTATTCTTGCACACGTTACACTTTTCTTCTCGGAGATTGTAGCAATCTTTGGCTGACACGAATGTTTCTCGACCCGCGGATGTGATATAAAGCTAGTATTGAACCATTAGATGGGGGAGATAGAATAGAAAGATATAGTAAGATGTATATAGATTTTGACCTGTAAGATTTCGCTCGCATGTATGAGCACTATATTTTGAGCATGTTGTAATCAAGTTTGTGTGCCAAATCTGCAAGCCCGGATGTGGTAGACTATTTGTAACCAAGATTTATGATAATACAAATGTTTGAATCTGCATTTGCCTCCATATTTCATGTTGCTTCTATTGTGTGAATCTTACTACATGGTTTGGACTATTCTCTTTGAGGACTCTCCTACCATGGCTACACCAAACTGGTATCAAAGCAAGATTCATTCCTTGTGAGATCATCAGAAGTTGCGTAGTCCTGTTGAAGATTTGTTGTAGGGTGGTGGATTGAGGACCCAACCTACAATTGTAGAGGAATTGTGTAAAGATGGTGGGAAGAAGAAATGGTAGAGGAAATGGAGCATGTGGAAATGTAGACCCAACTATAATGGAGGTGTTGAGAGGAATTGCTGCAAGATTGGAAGTAGTTGAAATGGCCTAGAGAAGAGGTCGACCAGTTGATGATGTAAGTGATGAAGAAGTAGAAGAAAAAGAAGAAGTTTCAAGAGAAGAGCAACCTGGCCTTGATCAGGGAGAAGAGAGGTTCATAAGAGCCCTAACCAGAGTGAACACTAAGCCACATTTCAATCCACCAGATTATAATGGTAAGATGGATTCAGATGAATTGTTGGATTGGATAACAAAATTGGAGAAATAATTTGATTTTGAAGGTACCCTAGATGATAAAAAGGTTAAATTTTCCTCTACAAAGTTGAGAAGACATGCATCCCTTTGGTGGGAACATTTGCAGACAGATAGCCAAAGAAAAGGAAAGGAGAAGATAAGATCATGGGATCAGATGGTGAATAAATTGAAGACAAAGTTTATGCCTATAGACTATCAGATTAGTTTGTTCAAGAGATTGCAGAACCTGAAGTAGAAAGAATCAAGTGTGATAGAGTATAATGAGGAATTCTTAGAAGTTGAATATCAGATCTAGACATTCAGAAGATGAGATTGAACAAGTAGCCAGATATGTGAATGGTTTGAGGTCATCTATTCAAGATGAGATCATTTTGATTAAGTTGTTGAGTGTGGAAGAGGCATATTAGTGTGCCCTAAAGGAAGAAGAGAAACTGAATAAAAGACATGAATAGAGACAAAGAGGAAGAGGTGGAAGATTTCAGAGAGGAAGAATATTTACTGGAGGAGGAAGATGAAATTTTTCATATTAGAATAAAGATAAGGAGGTCAATAAGAATGAAAATTCATACCAAAGAGACAATGGAAACTCTTACAAAAGAGGAGGATATGGTGGTTACATAAATGAAGGGTATAGAAAAGATGGCAGAGGACAAGAGAAAAGAGTATTCAAGGGAACTTTTTTTAAGTGTGGTGGAGAAGGACATAGAGCCTTTGAATGCAAACAAGGAGAGACAAGCAGAAAGAATGAGAACAACCTTTGTTGAGGAGGATCATGCCGGATCATCTAATCAACCAAAAGAAGGAGAGGTATTGGTGAATAGGAGAGTGTTGTGTCAAAGTGAATTGGAGAAAGAACCATTACAGAGAAAGAATCTATTTTGGACCAGATGCAAGGTAGCTGACAAATGTTACAAAGTGATCATCGATAGTGGAAGTTCGGAGAACCTGGATTCTGAAGAAATGGTGACCAAATTGAAGTTGGAAAGGTTGAAACACCCTAAACCCTATTAGATAGCATGGATTCAAGATGAGCATAAGATACTGGTAAGTGAACAATGTTTGGTGAAATTGAAGATAGGAAACTACCATGATGAAGTTTTGTGTGATATCATGCCTATGGATATATGCCATATCTTGTTGGGAAGGCCTTGGCAGTATGATAGACAAGCTATTCATGATGGAAAGAAGAATATATACACCATTGCTACTAATGGAATGAAGTAGAATTTATTACCCTTGGAAGATGTTCCTAAGGCTAAGATTTGTACGACTAATAAAATTTGTTTAGTTGATGGAAGGATATTTCTAGATGGACTGAGACATGAGAACATGTTCTATGCATTGGTGCCTAAGAAATTTGAAGACTTGAAGCATGTAGAAGGGCAACCTGAGGAGATAAAAGAGTTGCTAATAGAATACGAGGCTATCATTTAAAATAATGTACTTGATGGATTACCACATGTAAGGAGTATTAGTCATTGCATGGATCTAATTCCTAGAGCTAGTTTTCCTAATAAAGCAGCACACCGGATGACACTAACAAAGAATGAATAATTGAACAAACAAGTGCAAGATTTGTTGAGGAAAGGTTTGATGAGAGAAAGCTTAAGCCCTTGTGCAATACTTGCTGTGCTTTCACCTAAGAAGGATGGAGAATGGAGAATGTGTACAAAATCTAGAGCCATAAATAAGATCACGGTGAAGTATAGATTTCCTTTGCCCTAGATGGATGAAATTATGGATTGTTGGAGTGGAGCTAAGTGCTTTACAAAGATATACTTGAAGAGTGGATATCATCGGATCAAAATCAAAGAAGGATATGAGTGGAAAACAAAATTCAAGACAAATGAAGGATTGTATGAGTGGTTGGTGATGCCTTTTGGGTTGACAAATGTACCTAGTACTTTCATGAGGTTGATGAATGAGGTATTGAAGAAATTATTGGGTAAGTTTGTGATTGTATATTTGGATGACATTTTGATTTTCAATAAGACTAGAGAGGAACATTTGTTGCACATACGACAAGTTTTGCAGAGGTTGAAAGAAGAACAGTTGCTAATAAACATAAAGAAGTGTAGTTTCAGGAAGGAGGAATTGATATATCTAGGATTTGTAATATCAGTGGATGGATTGAAGATGGATCCTGAGAAGGTGAGAGATATTGTTGAATGGCCTACACCTAAAAGCATTGGAGAGATGAGATCATTTAATGGATTGGCTAGTTTCTACCGAAAGTTCATTAGGAGTTTCAGTTCTATTTGTAGCCCTATGATAGAAACAATGAGGGGAGATAAGAAGGATTTTAGATGGACATCTGGAGCAGACAAAAGCTTTGATCTATTGAAACAGAAGGTGATAGAGCAACTTGTGTTGGCTTTACCAGATTTTGATAAGGTATTTCAAGTAGACTATGATGAAAGTGGAAATGCAATTGGAGCAACGTTAAGTCAAGAAGGAAGAGCAGTAGCCTATTTCAATGAGAATTTGAATGATGAAAGGAGAAGATATTCAATGTATGATCAAGAGTTCTATGCCATAGTTCAAGCCTTGAAGAAGTGGATACATTACTTTTTATCTAAGGAGTTTGTGTTGTATACAGATCATCAAGCTTTACAGTATTTGAACAGTTAAGGTAAGTTGAATCAAAAACACATGAGATGGGTAGATTTCTTGCAGAGTTATACTTTTGTTTTGAAACATAGGAGTGGAAAGTCAAATAGAGTTGCTGATGCTTTGAGTAGAAGAAGGAATTTACTAGCACAAATGAGAGTGGAGGTATTAGGCTTTGATGAATTGAGGAACTTGTATAAGGAAGACTCAGATTTTGTAGAACCTTGGAGAGCATGTAGAGAACCAGTCTTGGCGGACAAAAGTAAATGGTTGGATTATTTCATCCAAGAGGACATGCTGTTTAGAGGAAATCAATTGTGTGTACCCCGAATCTCGATGAGGGATACATTGGTAAAAGAGAAACATAATGGAGGATTGGAAGGACATTGTGGAATTGACAAGACAGTAGCATTGGTGAGTCAGAATTACTTTTGGCCACAGATTCATAAGGCTATCAAGAAATTTGTACAGAGTTGTAGAGTTTTCCAAGTTGAAAAAGGGAGTAGTCAAAATGTTGGATTGTATAAACCTTTGGCAGTACCAGAAAGACCTTGGGAGGATATCAACATGGATTTCATACTTGGTTTTCTTAAGACACTTAGAGGTAATGATTCAGTATTTGTGGTAGTCGACAAATGTTCTAAGATGAAACATTTCATACCTTGTAAGAAGACAATTGATGAGGTACATGTAGCAGATTTTTTTTTTAGAGAAGTGGTCAGATTGCATGGATTACCTAGGAGTATTGTTTCAGATAGAGATACGAAGTTTGTTGGTTATTTTTTGAGGACACTTTGGAAGAAGTTGAAGATATATTTGAAGTTCAGTTCTAATTTTCATCCACATATAGATGGATAAACATAGGCAGTGAACATAAGTTTGGGAAATTTACTGAGATGTTTGGTTGGAGAGAAGACCGAAAGTTGGGATCTAGCCCTAGCACAAGCAGAGTTTGCCTACAATAATTCAGTGAACAGGAGTACTGGAAAGACACCTTTTGAGATTGTTACAAGAGTTCATGCTAGAGGTATATCGGAGTTGAGAGACATCAATAAGGAAGATAAAAGGAGTGCATAAATATAATAATTTGTAGAACATATGAAGATAGTGCATACTCAAGTAAAACAACATTTGGAAATGAACCACCAAAAATGAAGACAGGGGCAAGATGATTCCCCAATGAGCTTCTAGGGTTTTTCACCCTAGAAGCTAACCATTGGATGAATGTATATCTTTCACACCTTTTCATTTTAGGGTTCATTCAAAGAGGAAGGGGTTGAGATTGTGATGTGTGTGTGTAGTGTGGCTAAGTGCTGTAAATAGAATGAAACTAAATCTAACTAAATAATGTAAATGAAATGAAATGAAAGTAAACTAATACAAGCTAATCTAAATGATCTAAATTTATACAATACATAAAGTAAATGGAAAGTTAAAGATTTTTTCACCTATGTATGAGATGTTGTAGATGGAAGGCCCCATAATCCTTTGGAAGATGTTTAAAATCTTCACAGGGACATTGCTGCCAAGCTGGGCGACCTAGTCCTTTTGTCGAGAAACGTTACCGGAAAAGGTTTCTGCCAAATAGGTGCTAAAAAATGTGAAAATACCCAAAACACAAGCTCAGAGGGACTAGGTCACCATTACGGGTGACCTAGTCCTCTTCTAGGTTTTTGGGAACCTAAAAGAGGATATTGGAGTCCTTGGTCTACACTCTGGATCCCAACATATATCTTATTCAGATTTTGTTGAAAATGGGCAGATAGAGGTCTCCAAGCTTGAACTAGGGTTTGGTTGACTTGAATAATTGTGATGAGTTGATGGCACCTTTCTAACACCTTTCTTCTTCACAAACCTACATTTAAAAAACTGCAAATCACACATGCAAAGAAGAGACAAGGGTTAGGGTTAGAGATTAGGGGTTTGCCTTAGTCAAACCCCTTTTGAGTAATCAAACCAAATGAAATAGAAAATGAAGTAAAGAATGAAAGGAAGCATGAAACAATGGAGTTTACCTTGCCTTTGATGTTTGATCTTGTGTTGTTGCAACAACCAACCCTTGAATGCTTCAAAAAAGATGTCTTGTTGACTTAGAAGATGAAACCCTAGTTGGCTTGAGGAGAAGGAGAGAAGAGAGATTGAGAGGAGAGGTGAAAATGAGAGGTGCATAATGAGGAATTAGGGTTTTGGAGGTTATTTATACAAGTTATGCCTAACTTTCCCGAAATAACTTCATATTGACCAACCTTAGGGTTTTAGAGACCTAAATCTCGACATATATTAACTTAAAATTATATTTTAAGCCACATAGGACTAGGTCGCCCAAGGTGGCGACCTAGTCCACCTGGGCATTTTTAAGTGTTTTTCGGTAATTAAAATGTTATTATTTGTGTTTGTCGAGATTGTCTTATGAAAACTCACCAAGATAGGATATGTATGAGGATTAAGGGGTCATTTTGGCATAATAATGTGCTGATTTGGTGATGACAAGCCTAGGAGAGTGTGGAAATTCTTTGCAACACCTTACAACACTTCGTCACAAGGCTTGGAAAGAGGTAAAAATGGTTTGAAAAAGGTCCAAGATCATAGGCCAAGGTCCAAATGAGTGAAAAGTGTCAAGGTACACACTTTTTGGTGACACATTTAGCCCCCACTTTACTAAGAGGATGAACTTGCTTCAAACTCACACTAAAGTAGCCACATGATTTAGATGGTGAATGATGACAAAGAGGAGGAATGAGAAAGATAAAGGAGGTGGTCAAGCCCCCAAGGATTTGAGATTCCAATGCAGCTCGACATCAATGCGAAAGAAATTCAAGGGTGAATGCATTACAACAAGATGAGATACATGATCATGCAATGACAAGGAGTAGTGTGAAGAGAATAAGAAGATATGTGCTCACTCTAGGGCCACAGAACATCAGGTCGTTCACGGGGTGAGAATTCCCAAAAGAAGGTGAGAAAGATACACACGGTTGGTATGTACTCACAAAGGTGGCTGTGGGGAAAGTCGTGCCGCTTGTTGGGCTTCCTCCTCAAACCATACCAAGCTATAGCTCATGATAACTTTGATAAGGCACCACAAAAGAGAATGATGTTTGGAAATTATGGTGTTTCAAAGGGATTTTTATTTGTTCGTGCAATTTCTCATCTTTAGGAACATTATATGTAATGTTGCCAAGAGAAGAAAAGTGCAAATGGACTCATCTTGTATGCAAGAGAGGAAAAACTCATCTTGTATGCAAAATAGGAAAAATGCAAATGTCTCAATCCTGAACAACATTGTGTGTAATGTTTTCAAGAGAAGGAATCATAAGAAAAAATAAGATCGCTCGATGAAATACGAGTGGTGATGTATGCCCCCACTTTAAAGGAATTGTGAATCACCGTATTGTGAACAATTGCTTTAAAGTAGAGAAGAAAAGAGGACAGGAGAGATTGTTTAGAAAGCCCTATGTCGAGTATATGTTTCCGAAGGAAGCTGCTTCATGAGAAGGGGTGTATGTCACATGCAAGTCAACTTAAGAAAGGTCATCCACATATCAAGCTTGCTCTTAAATGTTCATGAAAGGTTAAAGATAATCAAAAGAGACAACAACAAGTGACATACGAGGGGAGAAAGGCTGACTAACCTCTTTCCCCCACTTAGTACAGGACAAGAGTGAGTCGAAAGGATTGAGGAAATGCAAGGTTGAGGGAAAATAAGGATCAATTACAGGAAGGAGGTGCCTCCACATGAGGGAGAACACCAAGTTCCTTAAGATATTGGAATTTGTTACTCAAGGCCTTACACTGATTAGTGGAGTGATAGTGAACTCGGTGGTAAGCAAAAAAGGAATGTTTGTGGAAACATTTCTTTCGAGTTATAGGAGGAAGGGAGATCAAGTGATCTTTGAGGAGTCTCGACAAGATACCCTCTTGATTGAAGGTAGAAGGGGATTCTCTGGTTGGAAACAAGGAAGGATCTTTCTTAGTAGAGGATGACATACCTACGCAAGGCTCTAGAGATTGTGAGATATTGTACACTCTCTTAGAGGAGTGTGTAATATATGAATCTAGAGGAGGGTGCGAGATGACATGGTCATTAAGAAAAGCGTCCTTTGTTGATGTCAAAGGATCACTTTGGAAGGTGGGGTGAGAAGGGGAGGTTGGAATAGAGTGGGTGTTGGAGGAAGGTTTGCTGATTTCGATGAAAGGGAAAAATCCAGGACCATGGGTGGATGTTTGTGTATGAGACTCGATAGGGTTGTGGATACCTTGTTCATTAGAACCACAACCTTTCCCACTATAGCCAAGTTTCTTCATGATCTCATAACCTTTTCCATAAATATTTTTCAGCTTCTTTGGATTGGGTGAGGGGTCATTGTTTGCATTGTTGGCTAAAGGAGTTGAGGTGGATGCTTTTGAAGGATCAACTGAGTCTTGTGTTAACAAGACTGCGTTACCCTTTGGAGAGTCTTTGGTGTTGGTCTTGGTTTCTCCTAGTAATGGAGGGGATAATTCTAAGGAACCCAAAACATCATCTAAGGACTTTGGTTGTATAGGTTCCACTGGTCTAGTTGGTGTAGTTGTGAAGGGTTTGGATTTGTTTTGCTCAAGGTGTAAGACACTGTAAGGCTCAGGATCAACGTCAATTGTGTACACTTTGTTGTTGTAGATGTATTTCATCTTTTGATGAAGTGTGGAAGGCACACCATTCATTGCATGAATCCATGGCCTGCCCAGAATGAGGTTAGCTGAAACATCATTTGGCATAACATGGATCGATGTGTCTAATGTGGCCACTCCAATGGTAAGAGTTAAAGTGATCACACCAATTGGCTTTTGTCTGATACTATCAAATATAGTGAGGGACATGGAGGAAGGTTGGATGGTTGATCTATCAATGTGGAGCCTATCCAAGAGATTAAAATTACACACATTGACAATGGAGCCATTATTAACAAGGTTTCACTTGATCCCTATGATTTTGTATTAAGATATGATCATCAAGGAGTCAGCCTTGTTTTGCACATCCAAAGGAGGGAGCTCACTTTGGTGGAAAACAATGTCAGTGTTTAGGCCTTGGATCATAGCAGCATTGTCATATATTTGCACATTGGTAGGGACAATAATTTATTATGAGGCATCCTGCATCATGTTCTGATAATGAGGGGAGGCTTGGATAAGGTCCCATAAAGATATTTTAGCAGGAGTATTCCTTTGTTGGTCAACAAGGTCATACTCCCTAAGGAAGGAATTGAAGTGAGGGGCAACAAGAAGAATAGGAGGGGATGAAGGTATAGGTGTTGAGTTTGATGGTTGGGATTGCGGAGTGTTGCGAGTCTAATGTGTATGAGAAATGTTATCTTGACTCATTTGCTGCAACACACTAGGGTTAGGTGGGGATAGAATAAATTTAGGTTTAGAAGGTGGGGAAAGGATGAGTTGAGGTTGAATAATATTAACATCCCCTTGTGAAGGAGAGTCAATGTTATCCATGGCTTGCATCATGATATCAACCCTAAAAGGAGAGTGTGTAGGAGAAATACAAGCCTAATGTTCTTGACATTCAAGGCTTGGTTCTTCTAAAATATCTGCATCACTATTAGGGGAATGATCAATGATGGGAGAGGGAAGGGTGGGATGGATAAGAGGGGAGTCTATTTGATTATCAAAGGTCTCATTCTCTTGTTCCATACCATCTACCCTAGTAGGAGAGAATGGAGGAGGGTCATCAAATGCTTCATCACAAGGGAGAGAGGAATCAAGACAAGATCCACAATGATTGTCAAATAGATTACCCCAAAGGGGCGAAGCATTAGGGAAGGGAGGGTCAATAGTTTCATGAATCGTACTAGGGGTATCTTCTAACATCAAAATATCCTCTTTGCATCAAGGAGGGATGTTAGGAGGTGAGCAAGTTTGAGGGTCATGGTTAGGGAGACTAGGCAAGGTGACATGTAGGATGTGTTTATGATGTCATCATTTTTTAATTTAATGGTTGGCCAAGGGGGATGAGGATAGGGACAATCAAGACCGTCAATGCTTGTGTCTTCTGTCACCAAAATACCTTCATATCTAATAGGAGAGGTATAGGGAGAAGTACAAGTATGATAGTTATGATTGTCAACACAAGGATCCTCATTGAGGGATAATGTAAAATTAAGAATTGTGTCAATGTTTTGGTTATTAACATGTGCTTTAATGAATTCATTATTAACATCTACATTGAACTCATTAAATTTTTGAAATACATTTGAAAGAAAATCAAAGCCACATCTTTTGAAAGAAAACATTGTATTGAAGAGAGAGGGAAAGGAAAAAGAATACAATGTAATGATTTAAACTAAAATGTTGAAATGTAATTTTTCAGATATAAAACAAGGTAATTTTCTGATTACACTATGTAACAATTTGAAAAAGAAATGTAGTATATGCAAAATTAAAACTAAGTGTGAACCCCTAAACCTGCAAATGCACAAAGATGACAAACATTGTTAGTGTTAGATCAAAATGCATGCAAATAAGAAGGATTCCCCATGAAATCCACCTATTTAAACTAATATTAGGAAATGAAGAACAAACTCAAATAACATGAAAATAAATCCTAATCTAGCCAATAGAATGATGATCTTATGGGGGAATTGGTGCCAATGAGATGTTGCAATTGGCCCTTTACCAATTCCTATGTTGCAATTTGAGTTGATTGAATCAATGGTCAAATCTCCAAAGAGATTTGAGCATAGCCTTGTTACAAATTATGAAAATGATGGATGATTGAGTGCAATGGGAAAAATTAGCTCTCAATGTGAAGAGAGTAACTTTGCATATGAATTGTGGATGATGATGGATTTGAGTATAGTAAGTCTACTCAAATTGTGGATGCTAGAATGAGAGGAAGAGTCTCTCATTTATAGATTTTCAAATGGAAGAGAGAGTGAAAATAAGCAATGTGGGATCATTCAACATCCAATGGCCAAGTGCCACTTGTCGAGGAATGAGCACATTTTGGTCAATGTGCATGATAAATGCCATTGGATTCAAATTTGCATTTTGAATGTGACATGTTGGGGGGAAGAGAAGTGAAGTTAATGTCACTTGGCTCAAGTTCAAGGACATGTAAGAGGCATTGAATGCCTTGTTGGAAGGACCAAGCCCATTTGGCCTTTTTGAATTCAAATGAGGGAATATTCCCTTTTGATGCTTTGTGAGAGAAAATAGAGAATTAATAAATCAAAGTAATTGATTTATTGTGCAACTTGCATTCTCTAGAGGATTTTAGTGAGAAGGATTAAGTTAATCATGGATTTGATTAATTTAATGAAGAATTAGGTGATGTGACAATTTAGACTTAGATTTATGAATTGATTTAAGTGAAGAATTGAGATTTGATTTATTTAATCAATAAGGAATATGTTAGCTTAAATCAAATAAGGTTTTAATTTATTTAATTTAATAGGGGGACTTTAGAGATTTTAATTAAATAAAATAATTTATTTAATTAAACAGGGATGCAATGGTTAATTAAATTAATTGATTAATTTAATCATTGAAAGGGGAAGACTTAAATCCAATAAATAATGATTTATTAAATTAAAAGATAGAACATGATGAAATGTTGAGAATGTGATTTGAGAGGAAACATTGTTAGTGATTGGGATCAGGTGTGCCAAAACAAACTTGTACATTTTTCATGTCTACACTAAGAAATACATAAAATGAGCTAATTTAAGCTAATTTTAAGAAAGTACATGCTACAAAAACTCAACCTATTGATACAAATGGGTAATGGCACAAAATAGAGGCTAGAAAATATCGTTTTCAGCTTTGTAAAGGGCAGTTTCAGAACCCTAAAGGGACTCGGTCACCCATAATGGCGACCTAGTCCACTTGATGATTTTTTTGAAAATTTTCAGGAGTTCTGGACTGATACAGGTGGTTTTTGTATGGGGTAATGCAAACCTAACATAAAAATGCAAAATTTACAGAAAGATCTAATGTTCTAAGATGCAAATATGCAACCTAAATGCACTTTTCACTAATGAAAATTTTGAAAACCCTAGTATCTAATTTCACTAATGCAACATGCGATGCAAATTAATCCTAGTACTTGATGAAAGACTATAAATCAAACAAGAGGGTGTAGGCACGTTGGGTTCACCAAAATGAACCACCAAAAATGAAGACAGGGGAAAGATGATTCCCCCAATGAGCTTCTCAGGTTTTTACCCTAGAAGCTAACTATTGGATGAATGTCTGTATTTCACACCTTTTAATTTTAGGGTTCATTCAAAGAGGAATGGGTTGAGATTGTGATGTGTGCGTGTAGTGTGGCTAAGTGCTGTAAATAGAATGAAACTAAATCTAACTAAAGAATGTAAATGAAATGAAAGTAAACTAATACAAGCTAATCTAAATGATCTAAATTTATACAATACAGAAAGTAAACAAAGAGTTAAAGAATTGTGCACCTTGGCATGAGATATTGTATATGGAAGGCCCCAAAATCCTTTGGAAAATATCTAAAATCTTCACAAGGACATTCCCTCCAAGCTGGGCGACCTAGTCCTTTTGTCGAAAAACTTTGCCAAAACAAGTTTCTGCCAAATGGGTGCTCAAAAATGTGAAAATCACCAAAGAACAAGCTCAGAGGGACTAGTTCACCATTATGGGTGACCTAGCCCTCTTCTTGGTTTTCGGGAACCTGAAAGAGGATATTGGAGTCCTCGGTCTGCACTCTGGATCCCAACATATATCTTATTTAGATTCTGCTAAAAATAAGAAGATAGAGGCCTCCAAGCTTGGACTAGGGTTTGGTTGACTTGAATACTTGTGATGAGTTGATGACACCTTTCTTCTTCACAAATCTGCATACAAAAACCTACAAATCACACATGCAAAGAAGAGACAAGGGTTAGGGTTAGAGATTAGGGGTTTTCCTTACTCAAACCCCTTTTGAGTAATCAAACCAAATGAAATAGAAAATGAAGTAAATAATGAAAGGAAGCATAAAAAAATGGAGTTTACCTTGCTTTTGATGTTTGATCTTGTGTTGTTGCAGCAAAAAACCCTTGAATGCTTCAGAAACGATGTCTTGTTGACTTAGAAGATGAAACCCTAGTTGGCTTGAGGAGGAGAGAAGAGAGATTGAGAGGAGAGGTGAAAATGAGTGATGCATAATGAGGAATCAGGGTTTTGGAGGTTATTTATACAAGTTATTCCCTAACTTTCTCAAAAAAACTTCATACTGACCGACCTTAGGGTTTTAGAGACCTAAATCCTGACATATATCAACTTAAAATTGTATTTTAAGCCACATAGGACTAGGCCCAAGGTGGTGACGTAGTCCACCTGGGAATTTTTAAGTGTTTTTCGGTAATTAAAATGTTATTATTTGTGTTTCTCGGGATTGTCTTCTGAAAACTCACCAAGATAGGATATGTATGAGGATTAAGGGGTCATTTTGGCATAATAATGTGTTGATTTGGTGATGACAAGCCTAGGAGAGTGTGAAAATGCTTTGCAATACCTTACAACACTTCGTCACAAGGCTTGGAAAGAGGTAAAAATGGTTTGAAAAAGGTCCAAGATCATAGGCCAAGGTCCAAATGAGTGAAAAGTGTCAAGGTATACACTTTTTGGCGACACAGGAAAATATGAACTAGAAGTATAAGGAGAAAGTAGATGAAAAGATGAGACATAAAGAGTTAAGAGTTGGAGATGAAGTGATGGTGTACTTGAGGAAAGAAAGATTTCTAGTTGGAACATATAGTAAATTAAAGATGAGGAAGTTTGGACCTTGTATAATTTTGAAGAAGTTCGATTTAAAGGAAATGTTTATGAAGTAGAGTTACCAGATGACATGGGTATATCACCTATATTCAACATTGTAGATTTACATCAGTACCATGAAGCATAATTCAGTGGAGACGACAAGGCAAAGTTGGAAGAACAAATTCCTAAACAACAATCAGATAAGATAGAAGAGATTTTGGATGTCAGAGATGGAAGGAGGACCCGTGGAAGATAGTACAAGGAATATTTGGTGAAATGGAAGGGTAGACCAATGGAGGATTCTTCTTGGATTTCTCAGGCTGAGGTAGACCATATTGGTTTTCCTTTGGTCCATGTAAAGTGAGAGGCTCACTTTTCATTAACCCCGGATGTCTGATGCAAGAGCATCCTTGGTTCTTGGCAATCTTGCATCAACCAAAAATATTTTCATTTAGTTTTGTTCTTGTTCTGGTTCAAGTTGGCAGATCTGGTGTTTCTTCATGTTTGCTCACTAGATCTTGCGTACCTAGGATTTCATTGTGGACATGTTAAATTTTCGTATTCCAATTTTTCAACTCATTTGGATATTTTTCCGACAAGTTATCACTTCCGGAGTATATGACAGTTTTTGGGACTAGCCCCAAAATAACTTCAAAACCTAATGGCTAGTTGGATAGATCACAGATCTTTCCCGTGACTTGCGGATCCTCACGGTGTGTTTAGATTTGTTCTATGGAGTGTCCCTGGCCTTACACTTAGGTCCAAACTTCATCTTACGCGTCTACCATGGATGAATTTCATATTTGAGGCCGACTTGTTCTTGCACATGTTACACTTTTCTTCTCGGAGATTGTAGCAATCTTTGGCCGACGTAGATGTTTCTCAACTTGCAGATGTGATATAAAGCTAGTATTGAACCATTAGATGGGGAGATAGAATAGGAAGATATAATAAGATGTATATAGATTTTGATCTGTAAGATTTTTCTCACATGTATGAGCACTATATTTTGAACATGTTGTAATCAGGCCTGTGCGTCGAATCTGCAAGCTCGGATGTGGCAAACTATTTGTAACCAAGATTTCTAATAATATGAATGTTTGCATCTGAATTTGCCTCCATAATTTATGTTGCTTTTGTTGTGCGACTCTTGATGCATGGTTTGGACTGTTCTCTTTGAGGACCCTCCTATCGTGGCTGCACCATATGCAAACTACTCATGCAATGTAAATGAGTGTTTCACACCTCCTTTCACACCATTCAACTTTATGACCATGCATTAGTTAGGAAGAATATTACCAAAACAACCATAAAATTATATAACTCTATCTTTTTTTCCTCAAGTAAACAATGTGCCTTCACATCACATGACATTTCTTAGATACCAATAGTTGAGTAAACCACCTCAATTCTATCCTAGCTATCTTGCTCCTCCCACATTATCTATCTTTGGTAGATTACCTCCTTCCATGCATGATCCTTTTCTTAGGGAATTACCTTGAATATCTCAAAGATCCCCTAGATCATGCCATTAGGAATGTGATTGAACTACCTATAATACTCCTATATTTCCTAAGTTCAAAGGGAAGGAGATCTAAATACCCACATAAAAGTGTATATGCCACTCATCTAAGAAATTCTCACTTAGGAAATTGTATTTTATTGAATTTTCCTAAAAACCTTTGAATGAATTATGCTTGATTTCTATTATTTATTATCCAAAGTTTGAATAAATTTATTTAGAAAAATAATTGGAGAGTCTCTCACCACATTCAATACCAATATGAATATTAAGATAGGGATAGACATCTCCTTAATGTGAAGTAGGATAGTAATGAATTTGTAACCCATTTTCTCACTTGATGGAGGTAGTTATTACACTACTCAATTAGTGATCCTAATATATATTATTTGTTAAACCTATGATCTCTTCCTACATTCATTGAATAGAGACACGAGGAAAGAAGTCCAGAAAATCTCATACATGTTCTATGAGGGAGCATAAGAGATTTATCTTAGGATTGAATAAGCTATAATTGATAGTGGAAGAAAGACATACAAAAGTAATATAAGGTTGGTCACATGAGAAAAATAATAGCTAGAGTCAAAATAACAATAATAATTCCTTGAATCTAAAAATCTTAAAAATCAACAAAAGTTCAACAAATAGGGTGATAGATAGTCCTTGTGTCAAAAATAATAATGGTAATAATAACTAGATCTATAAAAACAAACATTGTACAATAAATAAAAATTATTCAAACCAAGGAAACTAGAAGATCCACTGTGGATCATATTCCAAAAAATAATTTCAATAGATTACAAAAAAAAAGATCTTTATGATAAAAATATGACTCCTACCGTAGGCATAAGGATTACAGTCTTGATAAATTTTATTCTTTTGTCAAAACTAGGGGCCATGGATTGAGTCATGCAAGGAGTTTAACATGTTTATGTCAAAAATTCCTAAGGAACAAGAATGTTTATTTATAGTACATTTCTTCATTCATAGGGCACACTAAACTACAATAACAATAAAGGGCTAGTTTACCCTTAAAATTTATGTTTCAAAATCTATTAGGATCAGTTCCTTTCCCATCATTAATAATGCCACACAACCTATTACTCTTGGTCCTTCCACTCACTAGTAGAATTTATCAAATAAATGTCTACATGACTAAAATTTTAGTCATGGCAACTCAAATGACTAAATTCTACTCCTTTTTTGCAACACAACTATACATGACTAATTTGATCATTGGATAAAATCACAGCTATAAATGACTAGTTTTTTGCATCAAACTTTATTTTAGGCTTTAACCGACACCTATGTGTAGACATGGAAAATGTACAAGTTCGTTTTGGCACACTTGATCTCGATTACTAACAACATTTCCTCCTAAATTATATTCTCAACATTTCATCACATTCTATCTCTTAATTTAATAAATCATTATTTATCCAATTAAGTCTTCTT
The DNA here is from genome assembly GCA_007115665.2 of Sequoiadendron giganteum. NCBI lineage: Eukaryota > Viridiplantae > Streptophyta > Pinopsida > Cupressales > Cupressaceae > Sequoiadendron > Sequoiadendron giganteum. Next base: position 523,549,359 of record CM021101.1, read on the forward strand.
CTTTCAGTGATTAAATTAATCAATTTAATTTAATTAACCTTACATCCCTGTTTAATTAAATAAATCATGTTATTTGATTAAAATCCCTAAAGTTCTCTTATTAGATTAAATAAATTAAAACCTTATTTAATCTAACATGTTCCTTCTTGATTAAATAAATCAAATTATTTATTTAATAAATCATTTCCTCTCAATTATTGACTTAAATCAATTCATAAATCTAAGTCTAAATTGTCACATCATCTAATCCTTCATTAAATTAATCAAAACCATGATTAACTTAATCCCTTTCATTAAATTTCTCTAGAGAATGCAAGTTGCACAATAAATCAAATACTTTGATTTATTAATTCATCTATTTTCCCTCACAAAGCATCAAAAGGGATATTCCCTCATTTGAATTCAAAAAGGCCAAGTGGACTTGGTCCTTCCAACAAGGCATTTAAGACATCTTACATGTCCTTTTGCATTGAGCCAAGTGGTCATAACTCTATTTGACTTCTCATCCACCTTGTCATTTCAATATTTCAAATTCAAATTTATGCATTTATCATGCACATTGGCCAAAATGTGCTCATTCCTCATCCAATCACATGTGGACAAGTGGCACAATTCCATTGGATTATCTTTTATCCCACATTGCTCAATCTTGCTCACCTCTTCCAAATAGAAGTCTATAAATTGGAGACTTCTCTTCTCATTTCTCATCCACAACCTTCATGCAAAGTTACTCTCTTCAATTGAGAACTAATTTTGCTCATTTCATCCAAACATTCATCTCATTTTCACATTTGCACCAAGGTTATGCTCAAATCTCTTGGGAGATTTGACCATTTCTAGATCATCTTCATTAAAACTTAGGAATTGGGAAAGGGCCAATTGCAACACTCCATTGGCACCAATTCCCCCATGGGATCATCATTCTATTAACTTGATTAGGATTTAATTTCATTTCTTGTATTGTGTTCTTCATCTTTGTTCCTAATTTTAGTTTAAATAGATGGATTTTATGGGGAATCTCTCACTCTTGTGTACATGCATTTGATTTAACATCTAACCATGTTTGTTACTCTTGTGCATTTGCAGGTTTAGGGGTTCACACTATGCATATAAGTTTATATATATATTATAAAATCCTAACAAAAAACAAATGATATAAGACCACCATTTTCCCATGGTTTTTAACTACTGCTTAGTTAGAAGAAATAGTCTGGGAAAATAAACAAAGGTTGAAGGGTTTTGAATATGGAGATATTGAGCAGTAATCAAAGGGATTTCCTAGTGGATGAATCCCCTTCCAACAGTACTTCAAGGTATGAGTCTATAATGTGGATGAATCTATCCTTCTATCAGACAACTCCCCACTTGGAAGTATGTCTTGAGGATTTTGGGATTTTTTGTCATGGATCGTCTCAGAGGTAAGCAAACCATTCTTATATTTTTTAGGGTATTTGAAAAATTTGATGTTGGGTGTTTTTGTGAAGTACTATTTGGCTATTTGAATTTTATGATGCTGGTTGTTTTGTTACTAGATATTTGGATATGTTTAAAAACTGATGCTCGATATTTTTTTATTGGCTTTTTGGGTATTTCGATGTTGGGTTTTCACTTGAAATGGGTATTTAAAAAAATGGTACTGGAATTTTTTTACTATCGAGATAATATTTTTTTTGAGAAACAAATGAGGTCTCAACCTTTTCTGGTATTACACATAGTTTTCTAAATTTTGATTTTGTTATCATTTTTTTGGGGCATTAAAAAAATTTGATGTTTGGTGAACTATTTGTTTTTCATAAAGGAAAAAACGGGTTTTATAGGGACCCGAAACTACAAAGTTTACAGGCCATGAAAAGATAGATCAAAAGAAAATCCCGGACAAGAAAGGTTACAAATAATAGATAAACAGAAAACACCAGTAACCAGCAACAAAAAACCATTAGAAGGACAACAAAAGACCAACAAAAATAGAACCAAGACTAACCCAGAGACTTCAAGGTCTCAACCACTTCCATTTCCAGGATGTCCATATCCTGGGCCACCATCCTAAGATCCTAGGTCTCCAAAGGCACAACGTCCTGTCTTTTCTTCATGTTGGCCCTAGTATTAAAAAAATAGGACATTGGGCATTTTCTTTATATGGGTATTTAAAAAACTAGTATTGACCATTTTTTTTGCTATCGAGTTATGGTTTACATTTCTACAGAGGCCTAGGGTTTGTACCCTAGTCATGCTCTTATCAATGCTTTTGTTGGTATTAAAAAACAACCTTAAATCTTAGGTCACAAAATTAGCTGTCTTGATAAGGTGTGGTATGATCTTGGATTGTATCCTAGAGTGTGTGGGAAGCTCATGTTTAATCATTAAGGTATGTAAAACTGATCAAGGAAATTTATCCTATATAGCATGGTTCTTGCTTTAATACTTCCAATAATGGTTATTAACATATCACATTACTATAGTTTGTGGTAACCCAAGATTGCATTCAAGTATGTAACAAACTTGGTCTGTAGTTTAAGTTGTATACTTTTAAGTAACATTCATAAGGTTAAAAAAATATTGATCCATCTCTAGAATATCCCATTAAACATGGGTTTTTCTTGAATGCACTACATAATTGATAGAACACAACCACTTTGCATATCAACCAGAGTTATAGGCTCTTTATTGCAACAAGAGATAATCACTCTTGGATCATGCTATCATTACATTGTAACCTGTCAAACTTGAGTCAACCTGAATGCACCCAATGATGATTGACACCTAATTGTGATGATAGTGATTAATTTGTACATGAATTGTGGTCATATGAGTTCCTCTATTTCTATCACAACATAGCGACATTAAACTTGGGTCACACATGAATGCATCCTACATTTTTCATAGCACAACTGTGTCACATGACCAATAGATTTATGGATCACATAATTATAATCATAAGAATTTGTTCCTTGGTTGTGCTCTTATGGTGATTCCATTACTATTACAACATAACCCTTTGGGCTTATATTGCTCAAATCCTTACATTGCTTATTTTATCTTTGGATGGATGGCAATTCAATGGCAGGGATTTATATGCAGGTCATGCTCATATAAGTGCCTTCTTCACCATTACACAATAGTACATTGGAATTTCCGTTCTTGAACCTTTACTAAAAAAAACCAAGAAAAAACTCATTCTATTTTTAGTTAACTCCAGCTAACATAATTTTGGAATAAATATTTGACTGCATTACTTCGAGTGTGAAGAATTTTGTTTTTTTGCTTATAATAAATTCATTGAGAGCTATAGTAGAAAGCTTCTTATGTTGGAATGACTTATTAATTATGGTTTTATGATGATTACATTTTTTATTTAGAAGGGGTTAATATGTGGCATTTTTATTTATAGGAAGAATAGGTTGTGATGCAACATTCAGATATGGACGGTTCAGGAAAACTTGGATTTCTATTAGTGACATAACTAGGTTGGAGAGAACCTTGAGCCGGTCTGAAACACTTCCGGGTGTTTTCGCTCAGAAGCAGAAATTGAGTATAGGAATACAAATGTCGGTGGATAGAAAATCATAAATCTGCTGGTCCAATTTCAGATCCAATTTGAGGTCATGAATAATGGACAAAGAAAGTTCCTTCATTCTAAAGATAAAATCATAAATCTTCTGGTCCAATTGGAGATCCAATTTGAGGTCATGAAGCTTCGACAAAGAAAGTTCCTACATTCTAAAGATAAAATCATAAATCTGCTTGGTCCAATTTGAGGTCCAATTGTAAGGATTTGTCTTTTTAATTATACTTTTTGACATGATTTGGCTTGATACAAATTGTTACTTTAGAATTATGGTATTTCTTTTCTTCTAATTTTTTCAACCCCCATTTCAGGGAAGTGCTCTGAAGATGGTTCCTTCAGATGGAGACTACACTTTTCTACTATAGGTTCTATCTAGAAACACCAAAAGCTTAGGTACTATCATACTCAAAGAAAAATTAGGAGTCATGCAATGACGAGATACTCATTTTTGGAGATTTGGTTAAGAACTTTAAATGTTTGGCTATGTGCATAGAGAATGTTCATGGAGTGCAAACTTCCTTACAAAGCAATTACCATAACATAGTTTGAGGTGAATTGCACTTGCTATTTTATGCTGATATGGATATGTTCTAACCTGTAGTTAATTGTTGTATCATAACAGATAGGCTAAATAGTTGTTCATATACCATTGTTTCTAATTCAAAATTTCTATACCTTATTGTAGGATAAAATCACAGGGGGAGTCTATACATAAGTCACCATTGTTCCAAATTCAAAATTGCTAGTTCTTTCACAATTGTTTGCTTCATTTATTTGATCTAAGAAAACCTACTGAATAAGATGCTCTCAAAATCATAGTAAAATCCTTTATTCCATGAAGATTTTTCAAAATCTTCCCATCATAACAATGAACAAAAGCATCAATCATTAACTTGAACTTTGCAAGATTTTCATTAAATTCTACTTTTCCACTCTCTTTTCCATTCTGAATTTTATTCCCAATTTCGTCCATAAAGAACTTCCTCAGCTTGTAGATCCTGCTGTTAGCCATAAATTTACCAGGTGTCAAGGATAGCTTTGAGTTTTTACCCAAGCAACAATTGATTTTTTTTTGCCTTATTAGATACAATGTTTTGAAAATCTCTTTGAAGTTATTCTAGAAAAGAGTTCCTAAGAGTATAATGCGTAGTTTTGAATTAACCTTTTTTGCATGAATTCCATATCTTTGATCGGCTATCTCGAGCTTAATGACCTTCATCAAGAATGAGCAGACCTGGGTTCTCTAAAAGAAGTTTTCCAATATGCTTAGCCTCTTCAAGAAGGCTCACATTTGTCTCATAGGTTAGGTATACAAAAAGATTGTAGCCAATAGCAAGCACACTTTTTCTTCGAAGCCACCCACTTGTGAGATAAATGTGAGCCTTCATGAAGAGGCTAAGCATATTGGAAAAATAATTTTAGAGAGCATAGGTCTTCTTTTTCTTGATGAAGGTCATCGAGCTCAAAATAGCCGATCAAAGGTATGGAATTCATGCAAAAAGGTTAATTCAAAACTGCACATTATACTCTCAGGAACTCTTTTCTAGAATAACTTCAAAGAGCTTTTCAACACATTGTATCTGGTAAGGCTGAATTTTTTCAATTTCTACTTGGGTAAAAATCCAGAGCTATCCTTGACACTTGGTAAAGTTATGGATAACAACAGGATCTATAGGCTGAGGAAGTTCTTCATGGATGAAATTGAGAATATAATTCAAAATGGAAAAGAGAGTGGAAAAGTAGAATTTGATGAAACTCTTGCAAAATTCAGGTTAATGACTGATACTTTTGTTCATTGTTATGATGGGAAGATTTTGAAAAGTCTTCCCAAAATAAAGGATTTTGCTATGATTTTGAGAGCATCTTCTATATAACAGGTTGTCTTAGATCAAATAAATGAAGCAAACAATTGTGAAAGAGCCAACAATTTTGAATTTGAAACAATAGTGTCTTATGTATAGACTCCCCATGTGATTTTCTCCTAGAATAAGGTATAGAAATTTTGAATTTGAAACAATGGTATATGAACAACTAATTAGCCTATCTGTTATGCTACAACAATTAACTACAGATTAGAACATATCCATATCAGCATCAAATAGCAGGTGAAATTCACCTCAAACTCTGTTATGTTAATTTATTTGTAAGAAAGTTTGCACTCTATGAACATTCTCTATGCACATCAGTATGTTGGTTATTATCTTGATATCCTTTGTGATCAAAAGAATAATGAATTTAATTGCATAACTCATGACCATTTTGCAGTACTATGATCCAGTTCTCTTTTAATTCTTACTCACTATGCTCTCAATCACTATGTGAAAATGACTTAGAGGATAGATCTTTGTCACCATTTTACAGTAAATTTCATTATTTTTGGAATTTTTGTTATGATTCAATCACTGTTTAACAACGTTCTTCCTTTCTCAGTGCTAACAATGCATACACAACATTTTCTCAGTCATAGTTATAGTGCTCCTTCATTTGAAGATATTATGTTGCTTAGACAATAATGTTTCAGTGAATTCATATTTTGTCTTGCAAACATCTTGTTGCAATTATAGATTTCTGTTGTGCATACTATGTAGTCAAGATGCATTCAAATGGAGCTCTTTTACAGAGGCAATAGGATAACGGTGTCAATAAAATAACAGTGTTAGTGAGAGGTATGATAGTAGATACACTAAGAATAAAAGGTATAATGTTTTGATAGTAAAAGAATCATATATCCACTCAGATATTGAAACAATTTTCCCTAGTACATAAGATAGTGTATAATGTACTCTATTCCATGATATCCACCTAATTCCATACCACCCAAAGAAGCAATGACTGAGAGTATATGTGCCCTATATTTTGCAGCCCAAATGTGTCTTTCTAATGGTTTTCCACAATTAGGAAGAAGGTATGTCATGAAATGTTTGTGCCCACCCAAAACTAAGCCTTACAAAGAATGTCTGCACCTGTGCAAAATACCATAATATTCTTCAAAATACACATTGGAATATTTATTATTATATACACATATTTTTTGCCACAATTTCAAAATACACATTTATGATAATATTCACACAACAAGAACCTTGAAAGGCTGAAAACCTTGCTCTCATTCTTCCTAGGTCACTCCTCAAGAGCTCATATTAGTATTTTTGGGCTCTTTACAATATCTTATCCACTGAAGAGAAGGCTCCCCTCATTTGCTAATGGAATAAATTGTCATTTGCTCTACTTGAATGTGTAATGTGATGTAGCACATTCAATGTCACAAGGCACAATTTGAGAGAAGAATTTTGAGACTTGATATCCATAGAATCCAACTTCTTGCAACACAAAATACAGAACCAACATTCAAGGAAGGTGCTTTCAATATTATTATTGCTAACTGAGCACTCATGCTATCTCCCAGTTTTCTTCCAATTAACCAGTTATATGAGTGATTATTTCTCATTAAGGCATAAGCATATTTGGAAGTGGATTTTTATCATATATTGTAGTTGCAAGTTCCACTTCGGATCACCAAAGCCTTCACAAAACCTTCTGCACAACCACCACAACACCACACAACTATTGTTGGGCCTTTGTGGTGATGTGGGGAGCTTTCCTTGCATCACCTGAAGGCCCAAAAATAGCCGCACAGTGTTGCGATGGCCACCACAACATTGCACAACTATTGTTGGGCCTTCACAGTGTTTTGGGAGCTTGTGGTGGCCACTACAACACCACATGAATGTTGTTGGGCCTTCACGGTGATGCGGTGAGATTTCCTTGCATCACTACGAAGGCCAAACAACATCTATGCAATGTTGGGGTGGTTGTGTAGAAGGTTTTGTGAAGGCTTTGGTGATCCGAAGTGCAACTTGCAACTACAATATCTAATAAAAACCCACTTCCAAATATGCTTTTGATGGATGCTCATATCCTCATCCAAAGCTCCAATTCACACACAGACAAGAAGGATGATTTTAAAGGTTGATGAGTTGGTATTTACACCCACTAGTTGCATTTTCTTAAAAATTTCTAAGGACTTTTCAAAAAATCCATTTTGAACATATCCTTCAATCACGAAATTCCATGATATCACATTTCTTTGAGGCATTTTTTGAAATAGTTGGCTTGCCTTGTCTATGCTTCCACACTTTCATGTATGTCTAGCAGGGCACTTGTAACTACAACATATGACAAAAAATCCTTGCTGTTATGCTTTGATGGATGTCCCTTCTTTATTACTGGATATTTGATGTAGTGCACATTATTATAGTGCAAGCTTATTTTTTAGATTGCTTCATTTAGCATCACCGATATTCTCCAAAAGAACATTGTCCTTGTTTAAAATGATGGAAAAGGTTCACATCTCTCAGAACAATTTCTCTTGCAACAATCTTGGAGATGAATTTAGATGCAGTATGAAAATCATAACATACTTGAAGGTTCTTAACAACTCTAATAGTTGTACCAAGGGCCATGTTTAACAAACCAAATGCAATTGCTAACTTTTCACTATGGTAATAGATAAATGTTTCTTTTTTCTTCTATTCCACAACATTAAGTAAAAGTCTTGAGTTTGGAAATACCCTACTACCTTCATTTTCCAAGCCAACAACTCTCCCATGTTTGTGGATGTGATATGTCTCCTATAATTTTTCAATTGATTTATCTTTCTTTTGTGTTTGGACTTACTTTTGTAAACTTGAAGTATACAATGCACTTTTATTCTTTCTAAATTGAGACTAATGGCAATTTTTTTATTGAGGCACAACTTCATTCATGGCAGAAAAGGAAAACCATATTTCTCATATCAGATGGCACGTTGCATATAAAGGAGGAAATATTCTAGCTAGGTTATTGTTGAATGCATTGAAGGAGAGAGCTTCATATATGGGACATGATCAACACTCTCCTTCTTGGATTCTACATGTTACATCTTTCTCTAAGAAGATTTATCACATTGTAGAAGTTTTAAGAGATGAATGGGGCATGTGCTCACATTGAAGGGCTCCAAGAATGCGTTTCCATCATTGCAATTTTTTTTTGGAGAAGTTTCTTTCTTGCAGTCATTTTTGTGCAATATTGTAACTCAGATTTTTAGTCTTGTGACTGAAAATAAAAATTGTAATACTCTATTTCTAAGCTGTAACTAGAACACCTTTCTTTTATTAATAAAGTTCATCAATTTTTCCTTCTCTATGGCTATCTTTTGGAGAAGTTTCTTTCTTACAGTAATACTCTGTTTCTAAGTTGTAACTATAACAACTTTCTTTTATTAATAAAGTTCATCGATTTTGCCTTCTCAATGGCTATTTTTTGGAGAAGTTTCTTTCTTACAGTCATTTCTATGCAATATTGTAGCTCATATTTTTAGTCTTGTGATTGAAAATTGTAATACTCTATTTCTAAGCTGTAACTAGAACACCTTTCTTTTATTAATAAAGTTCACTGATTTTGCTTTCTTAATGACTATCTTATTGTGTGCAATTGATGATTGATGTGTATTTCTGTGTTTTATGTTTAAATCCTCAAATATCAGTCAATTAATATGACTAAATATACTACTAATTGACATCCATTAATAATTAAATTGACTAAATATAGTACTAATTGAAAAAAATCAGTGAACAGTGAATACATATGACTAAATATATGGCTTGTGAAATAAAAATGACTAAATATACTACCAAATTGATCAAAATGATGATTAAAATTAATGACTAAATACACTACCAATGGACATAAATCCGTGACTAAAAATAACTAAATAAGTGACTAGATTACAACAATGAATGACTAAATATATCAGTGAATGAAAAATGATTAAATAAGTGACCAGATTACAACAATCAATGACTAAATATACTACCAAACCGATCAATCAAAATAACCAATAAATGACTAAAAATGGTTTAGTCATCAATTTGGTCATGTTATAAATGATTGGAAATAAACTATAATGGTCAATGACCATGTTAAGTCATTTATAAGCAATTTTTAGTAGTTTTTTTAGTCATATATTGCTATTTTTGTACTAGTGACTCCAGGGTAAAAAATAACATCTAACCTAGATGAATTAAATATTTCAAATCATATGGGAATGAAAGAACAATCCATGATGTTAGGATTGCTAGAGATCATATAAGATAGAGAAATTAAACAAACTCACATTATGAAGATAATTGAAAAACACACACATTATTTGCATCACTGACCTAATGCTCAATCTAGTTGGTCCTTATGACCTTATTAAAGAATATAAAAACATGTTCAAAAAAATATCATACATAACTCTTACAAAATTCTCCCACCCATTGATAAATTATTTTGGAGACAATTGATTTGAAGTATCTCTATCACATAACCCCACCTCCAAAAGAATAGATGAACTGAATTGATTTAAACCTCAATACCCTAATTCTAAATTACAAGATTTGGATTTATTTTTTGATTTTAAGTAAATCCCCTCAAAGGTAGAGTTTATGAGGAAAAATAATTCTAATTTACATCTTTAGGTCTGGATATATGACACATTCATCAAAGATCTCTAGTTGATGATGGAGTTGAAGTAAAAATTATTCTTTCCCCCTATTGGAAAGGATGGGATATGGTAATACTAATATTATATATTATAGAGATATGTTGCATGGTTATGATTAATGGAAGGCAACCACAATAGTACACATTATTATTCTATAAGTGACTCTAGAAATTAAGATGATGCTAACCATGTTCTACATCATTGACAAGAACCCTAGTTATAACCAAATTTTTGGAAGACTCTGGATACATAAAATGAAAGAAATTCCCACTTCTATATTCCATGAGATTTGATTCTTTCAGTTAGGAAAATCTATCTTACTAAAGTATATCTATAACCATTTAGTATCCTCAAGAAATATTAGATAAACAAGAGACCAAGGATTCCTAATGACTATGAGCTACTTAAAAATAATTTCATTATTGAGAAAAAAGATGAAACTACTAAATAAAATATCTTACAAGTGTACGTAAATATGAAATATTGTTTATCCAAGGATTACCATATGATGACTATGTGATTGCAACTTGTAAAATAAACTTCTCAGACTATAATATCATGCCTCAAATTTATAAAGAAATAAGAGAGGAATACCACAAATGGTTTCCTAAAATAATGTATCATAAAACCATGATAAAATACAAAAACACCATGTCCAAAATAAAGTCTCTTTTGTGAATAATAAATATAACCCCCAATGAGCTATGAATAAAAAAATCTCCATACCAATAATAGATGAAATATTTGAGTTGTAAATCCTTTGTAATGACCCATATCAGAAGTTAGAAATCTAAAGTTTTCACTCAAATCATATGGGACCAACCAACAACATGCAAGATGCTCCACTAATCGATTCTTAGGTCCGTCCAAATTCACCTCCTTCATGAATGTATATAAAAACTACTACCAATACTCTCAAGGAATATTAATTATAAGTTATTTTTCAATCACACGCTAGGTTCCCAAGGACACTTTCCAAGAGTGTTGGAGATATATAAAATATACATAGAATTGCATGATAAATGACACCTTAATCCTAATATTCTCCCACTTTAAATAATACATTGAAAATGAATATATAAGAAATAAAAATATAATTAAGTACATGATTCAAAGAACATGGCCTTCCTACACCAAGAGAACATATCTATGGTTGTTGACTTCTTAAGAGAATCTATAACACTATCGAAAGTGTAAACCTTCTCTAATAGGACCTTACTATTCTAAACCATTTCTTGGACAAAGTGATAATAAACATAAAAATTCTTAGTATGAGTAGGGTGATCCCATAATGCAGGTTTATAATTTCTGGGAGATTCTGAATTTTGCTGAAATCACATATTTCTAGAAAATATAATGATTTAAGCCTTAAAAAATTCCATTTTAAGGACTCCAATTGAAGAGGGTTTGATCAAACCACCTTAGATCAAACCCCCTTGGATAGAACCCCACTAGTTTTAAACCATACCTATAACGGAGTCTCCTTGTAGTGCCCCTCCGTGTTTGGCCTTTTCTTGATGTTTGATCAAGTTTGTTTGGGGTTGTTGGATTAAATTTGTTTAATATTGTGTATGTTAGTTATGAATTAAATAAATTGATAAACAACTATGTATGTTGTTCTTGGGTAATGACATTATTAAACTATTAAGTGATTTAAAAATATAAAGATATGAATTATTAATTATTGAGTTATAAAGTATTATTTATAATCAACTATAAAGACAATTATTATTTAATATTGAGTTTTACTAATAAAGTAAAATGTGGGAAAATATTAATATAAAATAAAATAATACAATACAATATTAAATCGAATGAAGATAAATGATAAGGAGATGAAACAATTAAAAAGGATAGAAGGTTTTGGATGCAAGTGCATGCATAGTTTCAAACTAATTGTCGAAAGAGAAACTGAAAGCCCATTGGAGATTTTATTGGATTTTGTTCTCGAAAATCAAACAGTTCTACTTTTTGGAAAATTATTTATCTTTTCAAGAGGATTTTCATGGGGAGGGATTTTTGGGTTACGAGAAAAAACAAATTTCTCTACAAGAAATTTCTTTTTGTGAAGGGGAATCATCTGAGATTTTAGTATTAGAACAAAAGACTCTGTCTGAAGAAATTATTCTATTGAGGGAGTTGCGGCTATGAATTATTTTGAAAGAAAATATTGAATTGGGAAAGTGGTTCGAGATTTAATTTTTCAAGGAAGTGGAGTGTTGCAGATGTAGGAGTTGATCCTGGTATCAATCCTTTAGCCATGGCTATCGCTGGAATCTAGGTTCCATTGTTCTTTCGAATTTTATCTCTATGTTGAAAATGAGTGTCTGTTTGCTTGATATCGCTTGAGAATGTGGGTTTCATTTATTTAATTTTCACATAGAGATTATGATAATAAGTGTTTCATTTTAGCATCCAGCATACTCTATATTCCGGTAATTGGTCTCTTCTTTCGTAGTTGCATCATGGCCATTTGTTTGGAAGATTTATGTAATATATTTAATAAACCCATGTTGGGTGCTTCACTCTTATTGCCTATTGCATTTGTCTAAAATTTACTCAAGCCCTTTTTGCAATCCCCATAGTGGCGCATCTTGCTATCATATTCCTTAGTGAGATGACATTTATTTGAGGAAAATATGGTTGTATAGAATTTGATTTTATTTGATATTTTTATAAAAATGTAGTCATTTTGATGAATGATGTAAGAGCTTAGAAATGCATGATAACCATGGAAACAACTGATAAAACCAGTGCACTATTTTTCATTTTGAAATTTGATATCTTAAGATGTGTTTGTCTTTATTTTGCCGTTGTTTTTGTTGAAATACACAAGACAACTAAGAGGGGGGTGAATTAGTTGTATCAAGTTATTTTACTTCTAAACTTAATCCTTTCACTTTTATTTCAATCTGTTATTAAGTGTAAACATGAAATGCAAATAACATAAAACAAACACCAGAGACACCAGATTTACATGGAAAACCCAATGAGGGAAAAACCACTGTGAGGATTAAATCACAATATAATAGTAATTCAATACCGGATACAAATTATCATTGCCAGAGGGCTCACTTCATAGATACAAAGACTTACTGCCCAGATGCAAGGGCTCACTGCCTTCAAAGGACTCACTGTCTAGAAAAGAGGCTCACTGCCTTCAAAGAACTCACTATCCAGAAAAGAGGCTCACTACCTATAGAAAAATAAAAGGATAAATGAAGATCCACCACTAGGGTTCCACACATTCATAACTTGATTAGAAGATTGTAGGTACCATCAACTCACTTCTTTCAAGAATCCAACACCTTAAAGTATTATTTCCTTAATTTGCTCTTCCACTCTCTGCTTTTCACACTTGTTCACACACTTCACTTTGTTGCTTGATTCATGGATGATGGATATCAAATTTTCTACAACTTGATTTGATTTTATACCATCTTCAACCCTAGAAACATTTTCCAAGGTTGACTATACAATTTTATTTACAAATTCAAACTAGGTCAGCTACTCAACGTTCCCGTGGTGGATAAGAATGAGAGGACCAATTAAATATTTAATTTAGGACCCAAACAACATCTTGGATTACTCACACACCTCCTTAAGTAGATGCAAAAGCTTAATGTAATTTGTAGACACCAGGTCAACCAAACCTAATGAAAACACCAATGATCTTTGAAGTACACGCATCTCCAACAAGATAATCACACGTGGATCCCTCAACATGCTTCACCAAAAATTTTACCATCTCTGAGAATGCCTCAGGTACATCCACAAAAATTACAAAAAAAATCATTCACATATAAACCTTCACCAATCCAACTGGACCAACTAGCAAAACACAGGAGCTTTGGAGCAAGTCTTTCAGAGTGCCAAATCATAAGAAATTTTTTTAGAACACAAAAACCATCAGAAAGAGCCATCTCCCAGATCTGAAACCAAATATCAGAAGACTGCAAAGCCAAAAAATTTCTCCCAGTCCACAAACAAATAGTTCTGTCAAACCAGTTTACACATCGGTGAACACATCTTTTACTCTCCATCGAACCAAAAGCTAATACTCAGGATATACTATCCATTGGACCTTATGAATGGAATTATATATTCACATAGGCATAGAATCAACATAGAAGAAACGCAAAGCACAATACCAGAGCACACTCAGAACACACACTTCAACACTACCTTCATTATTTCTTAATTTTTCTCAAAAACACACAACTACAACTTCATAAATATAGCTCCATGTACTCTAAGCACTTCTACAATATCTCATTATAAAAGTACCATCTGTAATCAACCTAAACTATGTTGACATCAATGAAAACATTAATGAAAACACCATCAAACACATCCATACTTGCATCAATCTCCCCCTTTGTCATTGATGGCAACACATGGTGTGAATAACCATAAAAAACAACATACATGATTTTTAGAAGTGACAACCTACCAAGCACAAAATTTTCACATGATTCTCTCTCACCCTTTGACATCAATGGAAAATGAAGTTCTTTCCATATAAATCTCTGTTCACTCCCCCTTAGGAGTACACCCACATCACATACGACAACAATGCACTTCTCTACTCCCCCTAAGGAGTAGACCTCAATCATCAGTCTAGAAAAAAAGAAGTCTGTGGATCCATTGGATTGATGCACCTCTATGTGCACTTAGTTCAAAGAAGGAGGGGCAATAACCCCTAACTTCTCTCTGAGATAGTCAAAAGTATCCTTCGAAAGGGCCTTAGTGAATATGTCTACAACTTGTTATTTGGTAGGTACATATTCAAGTCTAACTTCATTCTTCAATACCTTCTCCCTCAAGAAGTGATACTTAATAGATATGTGCTTTGTTCTAGAATGCATCATTGGATTCTTTGAAATGTTTATAGCACTTGTATTGTCATAGAATATAGAGATAGGTTCATCACTCACCACACCTATGTCCATCAAAGTTTGCTTTATCCAAAGTACCTATGTACAACATGATGCTATTGTAATATACTCTGCTTTTGCAGTGGATAAAGACATTGAATCTTGTTTCTTGCTCAACCATGAAACTAATCTTCCTTCAAGGAAGAATGCACCACCACTTGTACTCTTCTGGTCATCTACACAACCAACCCAATTTGCATCAGTGTAGGCATTCAATGTGAAATAATTATTCTTTGGTTACCATAGTCCATAATATGGAGTTCCTTTAAGATATCTGAATATCCTTTTCACAGTTGTAACTTGTGCTTCCTTAGGTTCTGCTTAAAAGCTTGCAACTAAACATACTGCATGCATGATATCAGGTCTAGTAGTAGTAAGATAAAATATTCCACCAATCATAGATCTGTACATGCTCTGATCAACTTTAGCAGATTTATCATTCTTACTCAGCTTACATCCGGTTAGCATAGGGGTACATACCGGTTTGGAGTCATCCATTCAAAACTTCTTTAACAATTCCTTAACATACTTGGATTGTGAAATGAATATCCCTTTGTCAGTTTGATTTACTTGAAGTCCAAGGAAGAAATTCAATTCACCAATCATAGACATTTCAAATTCTTTTTGCATCTCTTCAACAAATTTCTTACACATACCTTAATTTCCACCAAAAATGATGTCATCAACATATACCACAACTATCAATATCTTATTTTTCTCAACCTTGAAGTAAAGATTGCTGTCTGCAAATCCTTTACTAAATCCTTACTTTGTCAAGTATTCGTCTAGTCTTGCATACCAAGCTCTGGGAGCTTGTTTAAGTCCATATAATTCCGTCTTTAACTTACAAACCATGTTCGGTTTGTCACAAAGTTGAAAACCTTTCGGTTTCTCCATATATACTTCTTCTTCCAGTTCTCCATTCAGAAATGCAGACTTGACATCCATCTGATACACTTTGAAGTCTTTATGAGCTGAAAATGTCAAGAACATCCGAATGGCCTCCATTCTTGCTACAGGTGCAAAAGTTTCTTCAAAATCTATTCCTTCAACTTGTGAATATCCTTCACATACAAGTATTGCTTTATTTCTTACCACTTCACCATCTTCATTCAGCTTGTTTTTGAATACCCATTTTGAACCAATTACATTCTTTTCTGTAGGTCTAGGGACTAGTTCCCATGTCTTATTCTTCTCTATTTTTTGTAGTTCCTCTTTCATTTCTCTAACCCAACTTTCATAATTACATGCTTCATTCACAGTCTTAGGTTATATCTTAGAAAGTAAACACAATTTTACCTCAACCAATTTGCTTCTTGTCTTCACTCCTTCAGTTATTTATCCAATTATCTATTCCTCTGGATGATTTCTCTGAACATATTTAGGAGTCTTAGGTGTAGGTTCTAGAATCTCTTCTTCTTCATCACTTTGTCCTTTCTCTTCCTTTTCTTCTTTTTATATTTGTACACAGATATGATCATTAGGTTCAACTTCATTTATTTCCAGTGGTCTATACATAGCTTCATCAACCTTTACATTAGCACTTTGAATTATTTTCCTCAGTTGCTTATTAAAACATCTATAGGCCTTGCTATTATTTAAATATCCAAGGAAAATTCCTTCATCACATCTAACATCAAACTTTCCAAGATTTTCATCATCTCTTCTAATGTAACATCTACTTCCAAATACCTTAAAGTATTTAATAGTAGGAGTCTTACCAGTCCTCAACTCATAAGGGGTCTTAGTGCCGCTACCTTTGATCTGAACTATGTTAAGAATATAAACAACAATGTGGATTGTTTCTCTCCAATACACATCAAGAACATTTGCTTCTTTCATCATAGTTCTGGCATCCTCTTGAATAGTCAGGTTCTTTCTTTCCACAACTCCATTCTGCTGAAGGGTTCTAGGAGAAGAATGATGGTATTTTTATTCCATGCTCTTCACAAAATGCATTGAACTCACCAGATGTAAATTCTCCACCTCTATCAGACCTTAAACATTTGATTTTTAGGTTTTCCTCATTTTCTACTCTTGCCTTAAACACCTTGAATCTATCAAGAGCCCGATCCTTTTCTCTAAGAAATGTAACCCATGTCATCCTAGAGTAATCATCAATCAAGATCATAAAGTACCTATCACCATTTAGGCTTCCTATTCTTATAGAACCACAGAGGTCTGTATGGATTAATTCCAACATTTTGGTAGATGATTGATCCTTACCTTTAAAATTATTTCTTGTCTGTTTTCCCGATTGGCAACTTTTGCAAATTGAATTTGAAGGATTTATGATTCTACGAAGATCTCTGACAACTTACTTAGAACTGATACTGATTAGATTATCAAAATTCACATGTCTCATCCTTCGGTGCCAAAGCCAACTCTCATTAATCTGAGAAACAAAACATTGACCATCTCCACTCTTAAGTTGATAGATGTTTCCATGAGTTCTTCCTCTAGCTTCTACCACAATTCTGGATCTTTTTTTGATCTCACAAGTGTTATCCTGAAACACAAGATTAAAACATTTTCTGCACATTTTTCCAACACTTAAGAGATTATGCCTTAAACCCTTTACATAATAAACATCGTCAATATTATATTTTCCATCAAAACTAATTGTTCCTTTACCAATAATCTTAGCACTAGAGTCATCTCCAAACATGACTATTCCTCCATCATACTTCTCAAGTTTAGTAAACTTACTCTTATCTCTAGTCATATGATTTGAACATCCGCTAACAATTACCTAAAAGTCTTCATCCTATATAGCATGACAAGTGGTTACCAAAGTACCTTCTATTTCATCCTTCTTTTTCTCTGGACCGGATTCTTTTGCATATCTCCCATGGTTAGTAGATACAACTTTATTTTCCAGGGCTAGAAACAAACATTCATCTTTATCTTCTTCAAATTCAAATTCATCATCGGAAATTCTTGCATCTTCTTTGACATAATACAATTTTTTGAACTTCTTATCCCTTTTATCTATGATTATTGTTATTGTCCTTGTTCTTCTTGTGTGTAGCTCTATTAAGACATCTTGATGCATAATGACTAATATTTCCACAACTGAAACACTTTCTTCAATCTCCTTGTGAAATTCGCTTCCAAATATTTTGAATCATCATCATCCAAATCATCTCCTATCTTCATTGCTTTAAAGGTTGTTTTAGTATTCTCCTCCTCTCTTGCAAATTTTCTCATCTCGAATGCAATCAGGACACCAAATAGATGCTCCTTAGTAAATGTCTTTGGATCATATGACTCTTCAAGAGCAGATACTTTGTCATTGTAATTGTCTGGTAAGGTCATCAAGATCTTCTCAATTATATCTTCATCTGACATGGTACCACCTTGATTCTTGATTTTAGTTACAATAAGTTCAACTCTTTGATAATAGCTTGCAATGTCTTCTCCATCTTCCATTCTCAAATTCTCAAATTTTCACTTAGCAATTAGTTTCCTTGAAAACTTTACTCTGTCATTCCCTTCATAAATGTCTTTCAATTTTGTCCATACTTCATGAGTAGTAGCTAGAGAAATAACTTTTATTCTTTTCTAAGTTTTAGATAAAGCACTGAAGATAGCAAACCTCGCTCTTTCATTCTCCTCATAAGCTACAATCTCATAAACAGAGGAAGGACCAGCTATTGGTATCACATACTTTGTTTCCATAGCTTTCTAGGTATTGAAACTAAGTGAAATCAAATAACTTCTCATCTATTCTTTCCATTTACTGTAATCAACTCCATCAAAAATAGGAATCTGCAACTTGTACACCATCTGATCTACCTCAAGTGGTTAAGATTTTCACTGAGGAACTAGAGCTTTGACACCAATTGTTGAAATGCACAAGACAACTGAGAGGTGGGCGTGAATCAATTGTATCAAGTTATTTTACTTCTAAAATTAATACTTTCACTTTGATTTCAATTTGTTATTAAGTGTAAATATGAAATGCAAATAACAAAAAAAAACACTAGAGACACCAAATTTACGTGGAAAACCCAATAAGGAAAAAACCACGGTGTGGATAAACTCACAATATAGTAGTAATAAAATATCAGATACAAAGACTCACTGCCAAATGGCTGCTCAGATACAAAAGCTCACTGCCCAGATGCAAGGGCTCACTGCCTTCAAATGACTCACTGTCCAGAAAAGAGTCTCACTTCCTATAGAAAAATAAAAAGATAAATGAAGATCCACCACTAGGGTTCCACACATTCGCAACTTGATCAGAATATTGTAGATACCATCAACTCACTGCTTTCAGGAATCCAACACCTTAAAGTATTGTTGCCTTAATTCGCTCTTCTACTCTCTTCTTTTCACACTTGATTGCACACTTCACTTACTTGCTTGATTCATGGATGATGGATATCAAATTCACTACAACTTGATTTGCTTTTATACCATCTTCAACCCTATAAACATTTTCCAAGGTCAGCTATACAATTTTATTTACAAATTCAAACTAGGTTGGCTACTCAAGATTCCTGCAATGGATAAGAATGGGAGAGGACCAATTACATATTTGATTTAGGAACCAAACAACATCTTGGATTAATCACACACTTCCTTAAGTTGATGCAAAATCTTAATGTAACTTGTAGACACCAAGTCAGCCAAACCTAATGAAAACACCAATGATATTTGAAGTACAGACATCTCCAACAAGATAATCGCATGTGGATCACTCAACATGCTTCATCAAATTTTTTTCCATCTCTGAGAATACCTCAAGTACATCCATAGTAATTACAACAAACTTTATTACATAGAAATCTTCACCAGTCCAACCAGACCAACCAACAAAACACAAGAGCTCTGGAGCAGGTCTTTCGGAATGCCAAACCACAAAAAAATTTGTCAGAACAAAAAACCATCAGAAAAAGCCATCTACCAGATCCACAAGATCTGAAAGCAAATATCAGAAGACTATGGATCCAAAACATTTCTCCCAGTCCATAAACAAATAGTTATGTCAAACCAATTCACACATTGGTGAACACATCTTTTATTCTCCATTGAACCCGAAGCTAATACTCAAGATATATTATTCGTTGTAGTTTATGAACACACTTAAAAATTAGCACAAGCATAGGATCAACACAGAAGAAATGCAGAGCACAATACCAGAGCACACTCAAAACACACACTTCAACATTGCCTTCATTATTTCTCAAATTTTCTCAAAAACACACAAATACAAATTCATAAATATAGCTCCATGTAGTCTAAAAATTTCTATAATATCTTAACTATACAAGTACCATGTGTATTCAACCTGAATTGTGTTGACATCAATGAAAACATTAATGACAACACCATCAAACACATCCATACTTGCAACAGTTTCTTGAAACCGATCAAGTACTCATCTTTAAGTCAGCCTTGGTTTATTTGTTCTACAATTTTATTCATGGCTTTGCCTTTAAGGATACTGGTAACAACTTTTACACAACAAGATTCAACCTTTTAGCAATTGCTTGAAAGTTTCTGTAGCTTTTTCAGTCCATTCGAAGTAGTGCGCACCTAATGTTTATCTTTAATTGTAATGTTTTAGAGGTTATTGCTGAACCGATTAAGTGCAGGAGAAATCGAACCACATACCAAATTTGTTTGTGCTGTATCGATTCACTTAGCTAGCGTGATTTCTCTATAGTATATATATGCTAGCCAGTTAGGTGCATACTTGAATAGCTGTTTATGTTTATTGCTGGAATTTGATTTATAAGTAGGTCAACATAGCGCCCATTAGTATGAACCATATTCCCTTAGCAAAATTGACACCCGGGATATCCAATGCATTCACCTTTAAACTGGGTTTGAGTGATATGAAAATCGATGAAGTTCACTGTTTTATGATAAATACATGGTTAGATGAGCGACTTTATTGTTTTCTGATTTATTGATTTTTCCCTTGCGCTATTCTTAAATATAACACACATTAGTTTTTGGTATTTGTATGGCTTTTGATGTTAAGAGTTTCGATTTATTTCTCCTTCTGTGCCGTACCCTTGATAATCCAATTTCTTTTGATAACTTACCTTTGGAACAAGATGCTTACACTTGTGTATTATGTTCAGTGTTTATGCCTTCTTTTTGACAACCGATACTTGCATGTCATATCACACTGTAATCTGCAATTTGTAAAGCCTTAGTATTTGATGTTTGGTAATGCTGCTCGATGCCTGGTGGTGTGAAGTATGAAATATATGTCTTACCTTGGACCACTTCGAATTGATTTGATTGTCTAAGCCTTGGTAATTGGTTTGATTACTATTTCTTATTTGGTTTCCAACTATTTTGATGTTATAAGAGATGAATGCCATTTGAAATGTTTACTTATGATGTGAGCATTCAATGCTTAAACTAAAATGGTGTATTTGATAAATTGTTTTATGTGTTATGTGAAGGAAACTCGTATGTGTTTAACTCGGTTTTGGTTATATATAGATATATAGATATATACGTATGTATGTGTATGTTTTTATTCTAATATGTGAGAATATATATATATAAATAGTCTTGAAAACGGATTTAATGAATTCAAAATTGTAAATTAGATTTTGATAATCTATTGATGGTACTATTTTGAGGTATTCAATGTTTGTACTGTGAAAAACATATTATTTACTTTGGGCTTTGTTTTGTGTTCATTTGATGTAGACATTTAAGGTACATGTATATATATAGTATTATATTTCGTTGTTTGAGTTATGGGCATATGATTTATTCATGTAAATGTATAGTTATATATATAATTATTGATAGGTGGTCTATTATGTAATAGTTATTTTAATAGAATGGTCATATAGTTACTATCAAAGAAAATCTTGATTAGCCTTGCTAATTAATGAGGTTCAAAAAGATTAGTAAAATCTGCAGTTGAATGCATATGTGTATAGAAAATATTTTATGTCTCTAATATCCAAACGTGAAATAATAATGCTCATAATAATATTTTGTAATAATTATTATATGAGGGAATATTAATAGGAAAATACATGTGTAGTTATGCAGTTAGTGAATGTGTAAAGATTGAATTTTCAAGTCATTATTTAGATCTTTCCTTTGCAAGAGAATGAAATCAAAGATATGCATTATGGAGAAAATAAATAGTTTTAAATTGGAATATAGTTCATGAAAGAATGATTTAGAAATTAGAGTGTGAAGCTCAATGTTGCAAAATCACAAAATTTGGTTAGGAATAATTAATGGAATAAGCTATAGGTCAATAAAGGAACTTGTAGGAGTAGATAGGTCTTCTTAAAACTTGCAACTAGATGTGAATTGTCTCATTTTCAATTAATGTTTGCTTACTAGATTAATAAATAGATCTGGGTTATTGTTTTTAGAATAACGCTTGCTTATCATTCAAGTAGATAGGATTTCAAAGCCCTTCATAGGAGTATCTTAATTGAAAATAGAACCCTTTAATCATTGGAAAAGAAAGGTGATTGAAGCACATTTAAATAATTGTAGGAGTTGATTAAGTAAAGTAATGAGAGTACTTTTGTAAATTATAAGATGCAGATAATTATAAGCATAATTGTCTTTATGGTTGTTCTTACAATATTGAGTTGTGTGGTTGATTTTGGTTATTGTTTTATAGAGGGAGCCCATTTGTGCCAAATGGTTATTAAGAAGATTTTGATTTTGTAGGTGATTTTGTAATTGAGTTGATTATGTTAGTGTTTGATTGAGAATGGAGATCTCATTGTGATTTTGCCACTCATTATTTTATACTTGTTGACTTGTAAATTGTGGATTGAAAATAGCCTTTTGAGATCTTGTTATTGATACCACTTCGACGGGGAACCAATGTGGCAGTAATTTGTTAGTCTTCCAGAGTGTTGGGGAAGAGTTTTCTTTAAGATTGGATTTTCATGTTGGTTCTTTGGGAACACTTGATTTTATACTTGATTTATCATTAGGTGGGTTCTGGCCTTGCACGGTGGAATTTTTATCTGTGGAGACTCTGTACGAGTTGGTATGCCTCGCTTTATGTGATAGTTCATATGAATTTATATGTTGTGCAAGTTGGCCTACCCAGTTAGTGGTCTGCAAAGTCTTTTGTTGCTAGTAGGGGGAGCGGCTTTCAATAGGGGTCGGGACCCAAAAGTGGTGCCAGGGTAACTCATTGGAAGTTTCTTAATTCACTAAAAACACTAATAATTAATTAGAGGGTTTTGGGTAGTTTCTCACATTAATTTAGATAATGTAGCCTCACTCATGGATCAAGTAATTTTTTAGGCTTGAGATGAGGGAAGGATTGGAATGACAAAGATCAACCACCTTGTCCTCTTGAAAGGTATGTTGATTTTGTATGAGTTAGAATGGGGGCCGAAGATCGGTTGAGGTTGCCAAGGTTTAACCAGGATAGGGGCCGGTAACCTAGGAAAATTCACATTGGGTAACCCATATCGAGCTTATGTGATGGCACTCTTCCCTTTAGCAATGTTGTATGCCTTGTTTTCTTTTCCCTTGTGGTTCATGTGCCTCTAGAAGTGGTTGTCCTTTATGATTGTTATTGCATTTGTTTGTGAAATCCTATTAGCCTTTTTCTACTTGACTGGATTTATGATGTGGGTCCTTCTGGTCATCTCCTAGCACGGGGGGTGGGCCTTAGGGTCCACATGGTCAGGTGGAACGTGCTAGGCACTCCATTGGGTTCCCTAGTCAAAGTTTGTGATGCATGGAGTTGAACCATTTGCAGTGATTCCAGAGCTTCACCAGATTTGGAGATAACAAATGTTGATGTTGTGTATTATATTCATTTCAGTTGCATCACATTATGTAATTGGTGTATTCTTCTCGTTTATGTTGGGAATTATCGATGTACTGTTGTAATCTTTGATACAATGTAAATTCATTTAATGAATGCAGTGAATGTATTCTTGGTATTATCATATATTCTCGGATGAATGCTTATCATTTACGTAATGTTATAGATTTATGTACAATGTTTAATCATTCTATATGATGGTTTTAAAATGTTAACTTGTGAGTATTTTACCATCGTTACGAAGATTGGATCATGTTAGATATGTTCGTAAGTAATGTAGTCATGTTACCCCAAAGGACTAGAGTTATGAGGTATATGTATAGTTTCATTATTAGAGTTTTATGTTAATTCACATTTCATATTATGTTTACTTAAAAAAAAATTGTGCTATAATTGTTAGTTAAGTTATCCTTTGGGGTTTGCATGGCGGGGCATTACACTCCTTTACACCTATCAAAATCGTGATAAAAAACCACTTTTGATTTACCTTTTGGGGGATCAATGAAATTCCTTTAAAATTTATTTTTGTATGTAGTCCTTATTATAAGCTTCCCAAAAAGTATAATTTAAAATAAGTTTAATTTTATTATTATATTTTTTTTTGATTTCTTGTGAATGTAGGTTTTTCATCGAAAATCAAGCTCTCTATTCTACACATGTGGAAAAATAGAAGATTATCGATTTCTTTTTTGAAAAATATGAGTGCACGAGATATTGAAGTCCTTGATCCAACAATTTTTTTTTGAATTTTGATACATACAAAAAAAGTTATGTGTTATATGGTCCACCTATGTTTGAATTGTAATTGGTTTGAACTGGATGTGAATTGTCTCATTTTCAATTAATGTTTGCTTACTAGATTAATGTCAATAAAGGAACTTGTAGGAGTAGATAGGTCTTCTAAAACTTGCAACTGGATGTGAATTTTCTCATTTTCAATTAATGTTTGCTTACTAGATTAATACATAGATTTGGGTTATTGTTTTTAGAATAACGCTTGCTTATCATTCAAGTAGATAGGATTTCAAAGCCCTTCATAGGAGTATCTTAATTGAAAATATAACCCTTTAATCATTGGAAAAGAAAGGTAATTGAAGCACATTTAAATAATTGTAGGATTTGATTAAGTAAAGTAATGAGAATGCTTTTGTAAATTATAAGATGCATATAATTATAAGCATAATTGTCTTTATGGTTGTTCTTACAATATTGATTTGTGTGGTTGATTTTGGTTATTGTTTTATAGAGGGAGCCCATTTGTGCCAAATGGTTATTAAGAAGATTTTGATTTTGTAGGTGATTTTGTAATTGAGTTGATTATGTTAGTGTTTGATTGAGTATGGAGATGTTGTTGTGATGTTGGCACTCGTTATTTTATACTTGTTGACTTGTAAATTATGGATTGAAAATAGCCTTTTGAGATCTTGTTATTGATACCACTTCGACGGGGAACCAATGTGGCAGTAATTTGTTAGTCTTCCAGAGGGTTGGGGAAGAGTTTTCTTTAAGATTGGATTTTCATGTTGGTTCTTTGGGAACACTTGATTTTATACTTGATTTATCATTAGGTGGGTTCTGGCCTTGCACGGTGGAATTTTTATCTGTGGAGACTCTGTGCGAGTTGGTATGCCTCACTTTATGCAATAGTTCATGTGAATTTATATGTTGTGCAAGTTGGCCTACCCAATTAGTGGACAACAATGTCTTTTGTTCCTAATAGGGGGAGTGGCTTTCAACGGTGCCCAAAAGTGGTGCCAGGGTAACTCATTGGAAGTTTCTTAACTCACTAAAAACAAAAATAATTAATTAGAGGGTTTTGGGTAGTTTCTCACATTAATTTAGATAATGTAGCCTCACTCATGGATCAAGTACTCGTTTAGGCTAGAGATGAGTGAGAAGGCTTGGAATGACAAAGATCAACTACCTTTTCCTCTTGAAAGGTATGTTGATCCCACATGAGTTAGAATGGGGGCCGAGGATTGGTTGAGGTTGCCAAGGTTTAACCAAGATAGGGGCCAGTAACCTAGGAAGATCCACATTGGGTAACCCATATCGAGCTTATGTGATGACACTCTTCCCTTTACCAATGTTGTATGCCTTGTTTTCTTTTCCCTTGTGGTTCATGTGCCTCTAGAAGCAGTTGTCTGTTATGATTGTTATTGCATTTTTTTGTGGAGTCCTATTAGCCTTTTCTACTTGAATAACTTTATGATGTGGGTCCTTTTGGTCATCTCCTAGCATGGGGGGTGGGCCTTAGGGTCCACATGGTCGGGTGGAATGTGCTATGCACTCCATTGGGTTCCCCAGTCAAAGTTTGTGATGCATGGAGTTGAACCATTTGCAGTGATTCCAAAGCTTCACTAGATTTGGAGATAGCATTGATGTTGTGTATTATATTTATTTTAGTTGTATAACATTATGTAATTGGTGTATCCTTCCCCTTTATGTTGGGAAGTATCGATAGACTGTTGTAATCTTTGATACGATGTAAATTCATATAATGAATGCAGTGAATGTATTCTTGGTATTATCATATGTTCTCGGATGAATGTTTATCATTTACGTAATGTTATAGATTTATGCACGATGTTTAATCATTCTATATGATGGTTTTAAAATGTTAACTTGTGAGTATTTTACCATCGTTACGAAGATTGGATCATGTTAGATATGTTTGTAAGTAATGTAGTCATGTTACCCCAGAGGACTAGAGTTATGAGGTATATGTATAGTTTCATTATTAGAGTTGTATGTTAATTCACATTTCATATTAGTTTTACTTAAAGTAAAAATTGTGCTATAATTGTTAGTTAAGTTGTCCTTTGGGGTTTGCATGGTGGGGCGTTACACTCCTTTACACCTATCAAAATCATGATAAAAAACCACTTTTGATTTACCTTTTGGGGGATCAATGGAATTCATTTAAAATTTATTTTTGTAAGTATGTAGTCCTTATTATAAGCTTCCCAAAAAGTATAATTTTAAATAAGTTTAATTTTATTATTATATTTATTTTTTATTTCTTGTGAATGTAGGTTTTTCATCGAAAATCAAGCTCTCTATTATGCACATGTGGAAAAATAGAAGATTATCAATTTTTTTTTTGAAAAATATGAGTGCACCAGATATTGAAGTCCTTGATCCAACAATTTTTTTTTGATTTTGATACATACAAAAAAAGTTATGTGTTATACGGTCCGCCTATGTCTAAATTGTGCTTGGTTTGAATTCAAAACTTGATTAAGGAAAAAATATTCTTTAAATCACTATGAAACCAATTGAAAGCACTAGATATTGGAGTTACAAATCTAAATTTTTTAAAAATAGAATTTTATCCTTCATGGAAAAAAAGTTGTGTTATACAGTGAGCGTCACTCCTTAAAAATGATGTTTACTGAAAAAACTAGTTTTCGAAGGAGATGGAAAAAGAAGTGCAATTTGATTCCAAAATTTTTGAAAAAAATATATTTAGAATCTACAGTCAAAATGTCACAAATCATTAGTGTGCATCATCTTCAAATTCTTCATGGTTTAGCAGCTATAAGTGTCTGAAAGTGAAGATTTAGTTAGAAGAAATCAGTTCAGTGTCTAGTTTGGCAAAAAATTGTAAACTAGTATTTTGGCATCACCCAGTATGATACATTGGATTCTTGGCCAAAAAAATGACACTCTAACTATCACATCCAATTTTAACAATCCTCTAATCAAAACCAATATTTAAAAAAAGTATTTGTAACCAAATTTACTCATTAGAGGCATGTGTAATAGCCATATATTTGTTATTTAGTGGTGGAAAAAGAAACTGTGTTGTATTTTACTCATCCAAATCACTACACCTCCAAAAAGAGAAAACACATATCCACTAGTGGACTTTCAAGTATCCAAGTCACTTAACCAATTTACATGAACAGATCCTTATATATCTAATAAATCATCCAAATCATAAGTACCATGATAACAAAAAAAATAGTTATAAGCTTAATTCAAATATCTAAATACCCTCTTAATGAAAATATAATGCTATCTACCAAGATTAGATATAAACCTACTCAAAACTCTTATTGCTTGGACAACATCTACTCTAGCATAAACAATTGCATACATTAGACTACCAAAAACACTAGAATAAAGAACATTATAAATCCCATCAAAATTATCATCTAATTTAGGATAAATGTATAAAGTAGGATTAGTACCAACATGAAATGAAATATTCAATAGTTTAGTTCAATATTCAAGGTCACAAGAGAGTAATGGAGTGACCTACCCTAAAATATGCCCTACATTTTTACTTAAACATGAGTAATGATTTCTCTACAAAATACTAGTTCTCTAATTTAGTTTGAAAAATTTAGGACTAAATCACTTATGTTGTTCTTATAATCATAAATTTCACTCTAAAATATTAATAAGTAACTTTTAATTCCTCAATTCAAATTAAATTTTTAGTCCCTCACTTAGAACAATTGCATACACCATTATTCATTCATGAGTTTTTACCTTCCCTTCATCTTCCTACAAATATTTACTTAACATACAACACTTTAAATAATTAGGACCCTATGCCACCAAATTTAATTAAAACACTTAACACAAACCCAAATTTCCTAGTGTTGAAACCTTGCTCTGATACTGAATGTGATGCCCTAATTTTTTCACTACTTGAATACAATCCAAACCCCATTTTTGTGAAAATTCAACTTAGCTAAGATAAAACATCTAATATCTTCTTAGCGTCTGTGATGGAATCAAGTTAACGATGCCATCATAAGCGCTTACACAAATAACAAAGGTGAGAAAGATATAAACTAGACTAAGGATAACCTCTAATCACATAAATAAATGTTAAGTTTAAATTAAAGAACATTGCTCGATTATTTTTATTTTATTTTTGATCTTGTGCAATTGATGAAATTATGTTTACAAAGCCATTCATAAACATGGGAGAAAAATGACATTCGCGGAGCTAGGGAAAATCTCTATTTACTCCTAACCAAGTGGACAAGCTAGGTGATTTTTACAAAATGTCATGATTTTCTTTGGGAACTTTTTTGAGTTATAAAAAGTTAGATTGATGTTTCTTATCACCTAAATTAGACTTTAGTACAGTTTGGTAACCCTAATAAATTATTAACCAATACTTGAAATACTATAGTAATTCTCTTCAATAATTAATCTTCAAGCCCAATGAGTAAATAACCAAGAGTAATACTATATCTACACACATCTATTAAATTCTTAAGTTTATTTATTAATTACTAAATAAATCTAATTAGCAATCTAAAATATTTCTTATTGACATACTTAAATAATTTTAATCGCAAACTAATTTCCCTTATTTGTATAATTAATACTTATCTTTAAATTCTAGTGATTTATTTTTTGATATATTTTTGTGTGTGCTTATTTATCCTTATTCACTATTTTTGCCAATGAATTCTAATAATTTGTTGAATAGTTTAAGTATATCTAAATTGATATTAGATATCCTTATACTCACAAATTAGATTGAATAAGGTATGCAATTATATAAAAATTTACCTATATATACTTATTATAATAAATTAAAAGATAGCCTTTTTAAGTCTACTATTATTCTTATAAGCTAAGATAACAATTTGTATTTTCTAAATAGGTAACAAGTCTAATTTATTAAATTAACCTTTGTAATGTTGGATCATTTTATAAACCAAAAACCAATCCCTAATAACTAAAAAATAACTTGGAACTAATTAAATTCTTATATATTTTCCAAATTTTTTCTCCCAAATTCTACCGAAATTTTTTAATTGTGTATGTAGATTACAAATATTTTGTAGAGTATCTTCCCTTAGATTTATTGTAGATTAAATGAGTGTATTTAATTATTTATCTCTCCACACACACATTCATTTTGTATGTGTACACATATTATTTAATATGCAGGTCAAATTTCTAGATTACAACCCATAGAGGTGATTGAAAATTTTGATGTTTCATAATATATAATGAAAGGTTGTGTTTAAATTTTTTGAATGGAGGCATAGCCCTGTGGCTCCATGAAATAGTTGCACGCTCTTAAGGGAGGGGGTCCACTGTGCAAAAACACAATTGATCTTGACCTTGGGAGTTGGCTCCTCATTTCCATTATAATTTTTTTAACATTTTTAATTTATATAATATATATTATATTTATAAATTATTATTATAAGATTTATAATATATAAAATTTGTGTATTAAGTATATATATAATTAGATATATTTAAATATTTATGTATATATATTATATTTGTATGAAATAAACACATAATATTTATTATATATATATATCATATGCAAATTTATATATTGTAAAGATCCTGTAAATTTTCTCTTTAATTTTCAATTTTCAATGCTTTTGTAATTTCATCAAACAGTTGCTGTGCAAACTCTTTTCAGCTAGAAATAGACTTCCTTTTGGCTTTTCTCATTCAATGATCAAATATGCATAAAAGACTAAATGCTTACAAATGCATTGAGGAATGGAATGCAACGTTTTTACTAATTTTTCCAAGACTTCACAAAGAAGAAGCGACTATAATTTCATCATAATGAGCAAGTACAACCAATGGACATTTTGAAAAATAGTTTCCATGCTCTCTCAGCTGTTGCAAAATTACTTTATTGACAACAATAACACCATTCACAACTGCTATCAAATATTGCATTAATCCAGAAATATCACAAGTGCAGGTCCATATTCATGAAACACATTTACAATCATGACTGAGACACCTTATATTATCAGATCTTGACAATATTCTAAGGCCATTTCTATTGTATTTTACATTCATTTACTCATTTATGTGACCTTTTACACATAAAGGAAATCATCGATGCAATACTAGCGAATTTCCTTGACAAGACTTCTTGTAGAACTTAATGATATACTCATAAATGTTATTCAAACTATAACAACAATCATGAGATATAATTTTCTATTCTTATAATGAATGATAATGACATACTACAGTTCTCAGTTCACAGTGCCATATAATAGAATCTTACTTTAACATGTAGAAGTATTTACAACTCAAAGGAAAGGATTATAATGCAAACAATTTCAGACTTAGAGAACTTATCGATCCAACCTAGGAAGAAATTGTAGAGACTCAAAAGCGCCCATAATGTGATCACAGCAAGATATGTCAACTCTCCTACAATCATCCTCTTATCTAGTGAAGCGTGCAACCTTCTAAGACCCAGATGACACTTCCAAGATTTTATATCAGTGCTCGTGTCTCAGAATACATGTTGAAACCAAGTCAGCCTACTTCCAAACTAACACACCCTCTTAACTGGCCCAGTTTCTTCAAATCACGATCTGAATAAGATTTAGAATGATTCCTTTGTAGTTCCTAGGGTTCCCCTGAGATGAGATTCCTTCAAAACTTCAGATATAACCCCTAAATCTCGACTTCAAGGAGCACGAGTTCAGTGAACAGTAACCCGCAAATCTGTTATAAACTCTATATTTCTCTTTCTTTTCACGACCATTACATTTCACAAATATCATCCGCTTTGTCGAAGAAAACATATAATTCCAAAGTGCCAAGATTATTAAAATCCACGACAGAGGAATATAATAACGGCTCCAAGAATAATATTTCACCTTTAGCAATATATATTTATTTTCTAAAATATCTTTCAAAACTATATTCAGACTTAACTCCACAATAAATTAAAAATTCCTAAATGATAAACTTTATCATGTAGATAGCCAAATATCTCAATAGAATGCAATAATAAATCAGTTATTGCATTAATAATTTTTTTAATTCAGAATTGCAATAATACATCAGCTATTGCAATTATTCAATCTCTTGCAATGGAACACCTATAATAAATTTCAGATGGATTCTTCAACAATCTCCAACTAGGGTTGATCTTTCACAACGAAATCTGGTATCCTAGAGTCTTCAAACCCTCAGACATAAAAGCTTTCAAACTCTCTCCAAATTGGAATGAGAAGTAAAATCCAAGTATGTTCAAAAGGCTAGCTCCTAACTCCTTATAAAGATTTCTCAATGACTTCCAAGAAGCTTCTAGAAATATTATTGTTTTATTCCCAAAGTGACTTTATAATTGATTATTTTATTTTAGTCACTTTAATTAAATTAATTATAAATAAAGTTACCCTTTTGATTTAATTTATGGAGATAACTTTATAAATAACTAATTTAATATTCTTTTTAATTTAATTAAAATAATCAATTAAGCCATCCTTTTGAAATATCATTAATTTTTGGACAACTTAATCAATTAATTTAATTTAATTACTCTATCATAAAATTGGGGACATCACAGTCCTCCCTTCCCAAAGATTGCTTGCCCTCAAGCAATCCGCAACTACCAAAGTAATTCAACTGTCACAACATCTGAGAACTGAACATCAAACCATCTGTGTCTATCCACCAACCACTTGGATCCCAAATGATCTTGAAAAGAACTCCAATCGGTAACCTATGAATATAGCTGAAGCTCCTAACATTATCAAGCCCTGTCAATATGTGAGACAAACCACCAACAAATAAATTCCTGGATCCCATAAATGAATTGGAAAGCCAACCCTTGATGGCTTTCGTTGTGCCACTCTGATAACCTCAAAACCTCAATTGTAACAAGCCCCTAAGTCCTGATTCAAAAACCAATTAGCAAGAGGGAACACAGTAGAAGACTTTCCAAGCTTGAAGTCATTACCTAAAGTTAGAAATATATCATACCAGAGTGAACCAAAAAACCTCTTATTCAACCTACCTCTCTGTGTCATCAAAGACATGGTCAAATCCTATGTATGTGGGCTCGAAATAAACTGCTGAGCACACCTCATTATGCAATCGAGGTGAAACTCTCCTGTCTGTGTTAATGAAATACCCAAATAGTCACGCGTATTCCACCCTACACTTCCAACATCACAAGATGACTCACAACTCAAAACAAGATGAGTTGGTCTTACAATGTCATCATTACCTCTTGCATCCTTGACCACAAGATCTCTATCTACTACATGGAAGGATTTTTCTAATTTTCTTTCAGGAATAACAAGAGTACCGTCATAAATGCCATCAATCTCTTGAAAAGAGGCTAGAACAACATCAAGGCCTAGTGTGCAATACTTAGAATAAACCATCTTCTTTTGATAAGACTATCCAATGCCAATCTCAAAAGTATCGATATAGATATTTGTGCTCAAATATCCCATGAAACATGAATCTGTAGCCAATACTGATGTGTTTGTGTCATCAACAATCTATTCCACCCCGAGTGGTCTCTTGAAGATGTGAAAGATGCCCAAAATAGGTGCATAGAAACATATACTGGTCAACCCCTATCAAGCTGTTGGCATAAATGAGAACAACATGATGTAGCATGTGAATCAACTCCATGATGGAGCAAAAGATATCTCTACTGTCAAAGGATGATAAGAATTCATCATCAATCCATCCTCTAACACTAACATAGCAATCCCAACTACTCTTATTCGTCCCAACAACTGCTGTCCTCAAAGTGTACCCTATCAAAATTCTAACCAATAAAATAGGACAACCATCAATGAATGAAGTAGGAGGTAGGACCCATGGGGGTAAGATTGGGATACATATTTCCTCATACTTGTCTCCAAACCATATACTAAAATCAGCCAGAAACTCGAGCATACTCCTTTTGAGATCAAGAATGATGCATCCATTACCAACTAACGCCTCTTGCCTATCCAACACAAGAGACACTGCACTTGTATCCTAAATGTGAACTTTAGGAGATCTCATGCCGATTTCTTCATCCTGTGCCCTGACTGCCATAGATGAATGAGTCTCTACTGAAAATGATGAACATCAAACAAAACTCAACTCAAAGCATAGCTCATCAACATGGATCTCAGATTCTTGAAGGGCTATTTGAGTACACCTCAAGGAATCACTGGAAACCTTAAGCTCATGAGAAATCTTATCAACTTCATCTTTTTTCCTTCTCAAAGCATCTAAATAGATCCCCATGAGGTTGAGAAAGTGGTCACGATCTGAAAGAAGGTGTAAGTAATTTGAATTCATTGTCGCCAAACCTTCTTTGATATCCTAAAGATTGTCATGAGAAGATTATGCTTCTATCCATTTTTTTTTCTTTCTAGTTGAAGTATCCAAAGTTGATTCTCAATCAGTTTGTGCATTTTATCATGATGAGATAGTGCTTCCAAAATCTTATCTTCGCTCACCTTCGACTGATTCTCCAAGTTGTGTAGGTTTTTAGGTCTACGAACAACCTTTGTTTTACTTGAGGAAGCATCAGATTGTTTTGGAAGTGCTTGAGTTACACAACTATTTTCTTCGGTGATATAATCCATGCACATATCCTGATTTGGAATTAGGTCAACACTAATTCCACCTGTAGAAACATTATCAATTCCCTTATTAAGTGTCTCAACACATGAGGGCTCATGTTGTTCTATGATCTCATCATCCAATTCAGCTACTCCACTAGATGATGACTTGTTTTCTTCATGTAGAGAAGATGAAACCTATAAGCCAAACGAAATTAACTCTTTTGCATTCAATTGTTCCATGAACTCATTTTTCTACTCAACCAATCTTCTTGTGAGATTATATGCTACAGTCAAAACATGTCGTTCTCCTCTCCAAATTTCTAACAAATCACATCACAATTGCTTGCAAACATCATCTTCATCTAGGATCAAGGACTGGATGTTGAACATATCTATCTTCACCTTGTCTGAATGATGTTTCCTGATTTCAAAAATGAAGCAATTGAACAATTGGTGAATAAGACCATCATAATCAAACATGATAATACATGACTGCACCTTTGCCATCAATTCTAGGATTTTGACCCTCTTATTGAAAGTAGGGCTTTTGATGTCACCTAACCCATATAAGCTTTCAATAATCAACTACACGACCTCTATCATTTTTCCATTATCATAAGTAACTTCAAGAGCTACAATCCTCATAATTTCACTCATGTAAGTAACAACTGCTAGTATTATCTCCTCATCCTGACGTCTCATTAATTTTGGCTTCTCTAAGGATCACAATAATGGAGTCAAAGCTGTACACATTGCTTGTGAAGGTGATTGACTAACTTTATAGAGAAAACTTTATGCTTCCTCCAAAATGTTAAGGAGAGCTACTTTAGCCCGAGGTAAGAGTTTGAACTTCTTACCCACAAACTTTAGTCTCTCTTGAAAAACTTTGGTGGCCTCTTTCTCTTCAAAACCCTTTTCAATGGAAGTCTGATTTTTTCTCTCCTTAGATTCAACTATAGGATGGTCAGTAACTGCTGAAAAATCATCATTCTTGTTTTGTGATATAGATCATCTTGAAATAGATTCTTCATATTGATCTAATCTTTGTTGTGAGAGAATAAGTTGGAGATTATTCAAGAAGCTGTCAACACTTTTATGCTCACATTTCTTTGATTCTCTTTTTTGCTAACTATAATCCATCAGATACTTCATATAGTAGACGAAGGGATGATCATTTTTGATCTCTTATGGAAGTGAAAGGTACTATTTATAAGCAACCATTATATCATCTTCGAAACCAATGATTCACAATTGCATCAAACAAACTAACCCTCCAGGTTGGCAGGATCAAAGCTCTGATACTACTATAAAGACCTTTGTAAATTTTGCCTTTAATTTTTAGTTTTCAAT
The DNA here is from genome assembly GCA_007115665.2 of Sequoiadendron giganteum. Classification (NCBI taxonomy): domain Eukaryota; kingdom Viridiplantae; phylum Streptophyta; class Pinopsida; order Cupressales; family Cupressaceae; genus Sequoiadendron; species Sequoiadendron giganteum. The sequence continues at coordinate 523,584,874 of CM021101.1, forward strand.
GCTTTTGTAATTTCGTTAAATAGTTGTTGTGCAAACTCTTTTCAACTAGAAATAGACTTCCTTTTGGCTTTTCTCATTCAATGATCCAATATGCATAAAGAAAAAATGATTACAAATTATGCATTAAGGAATGGAATGCAATGTTTTTACTGATTTTTCTAAGACTTCACAAAGAAGATGCAGCTATTATTTCACCATAATGAGAAAGTATAGCCAATGTAAATTTTGACAAATAGTTTCCATGCTCTCTCAACTATTATAGAATTAATTTATTGACAACAATAACACCATTCACAACTGCTATCAAATATTGCATTAATCTAGAAATATCACAAGTGCAGGTCCATATTCATGAAACACATTTACAGTCATGACTGAGACACCTTATATTATCAAATCTTGACAATATTCTAAGGCCCTTCTACTGTGTTTTATATTCATTTATTCATTTATGCGACCTTTTACACATAAAGGACATTATCGATGCAATACTAGCAAAGTTCCTTGACAAGACTTCTTACAGAACTTAATGATATACTCAGAAATTTTATTCAGACTATAACAACAATCATGAGATACAATTTTCTATTCTTATAATGACTGATAATGACATACTATAGTTCTCAGTTCACAGTGCCATATACTAGACTCCTACTTTAGTTCATGGAGAAGCATTTACAACTCAAAGGCAAGGATTATAATGCAAAGAATTTTAGACTAAAATAACTTATCGATCCAACATGGGAAGAAATTATAGAGACTCAGAAGCACCCAAAATGTGATCACAACAAGATATGTCAACTCTCCAGTAGTCGTCCTCTTGTCTAGTGAAGCGCCCATGCTTCTAAGACCGAAATGACACTTCCAATATTTTATATCAGTGCTCACATCTTAGAATACATGCTGAAACCAAGTCGATTTGCTTCCAAACTAACACGCCTTCTTAACTGGCCCGGTTTCTTCAAATCACGACTTGAATAAGATTCAAAATGATTTATTTGTAGCGCCTAGGGTTTCCTTGAGAGGAGACGCCTTAAAAAATTCAGATAGAACCCCCAAATATTGACTTCAAGAAGGAGCACGGGTTCAGTGAACAGTAACCCATAAATTTTTTATAAACTCCATATTTCTCTCGCTTTTCACAACCATTACATTTCACAAATATCATTTGCTTTGTCAAAAGAAAACATATAATTCCAAAGTGCCATGATTATTAAAATCCACGACAAAGAGGAATATAATTGCGGCTCCAAGAATAAGAATAATATTTCACCTTTAGCAATATATATACTTATTTTCCAAAATATTTTTCAAAACTATATTCAGACTTGCTCCACAATAAATTAAAAATTCTTGAATGATAAACTTTCTTGTGTAGATAGCAAAATATCTCAATAGAATGCAATAATAAACCAACTATTGCATTAATAATTTTTTTTTTTCAGAATTGTAATAATACATCAGCTATTGCAATTATTCAATCAGTTAAAATGAAGCACTTATAGAAACCCTGGATGGATTCCTCAACAATCTCCAACTAAGGTTGATCTTTCACAATAGAACCTAGTAACTTAGAGTCTTCAAACCCTCAGATATGAAAGCATTCACACTCTCTCTCCAAATTGGAATTAGAAGTAAAATCCAAATATGCTAAAAAGGCTAGCTCCTAACTCCTTATAAAGATTTCTCAATGACTTCCAAGAAGCTTCTAAAAATATTATTATTTTATTCCCAAAATGACCTTATAATTTATTATTATTTTTTCTTTTAAGCAGACATGGCTAACCACTATAATATTATAATATATAAATAGGATATTACAAAAGTTGATTCTAAAGGGCATACTGCAGGAAAAAACTAGTAAGAAAACCTCCAGTTAGAGCCCCAAATTGAAAAATTATAATTTTGAACAATTCCATATCTTATAGAAAGTGTGCTGATAGTTCAAAATTCAACATTCTGATCCCAAAACACCTATCCCAAACACTAACCTATTGAAACCCATATTAAAGTTCGTAGAATTTTTTTTATTCCCTTTACAATTCATAAAAAACTACCTAACAATTTTTACAAAAAAAACCCACAAAATACAGTTTTACATTTTCATTGACTCCCTGTAATGCCCCATCACACAACCCTAGAGGAAGTTGCAAACAACTACTTAAACAGGCTAACTTTTTTTTTGTTTAAGAACAATTAATAAGCAAGTTCATTAACTAAAGCCAACAACCTCTAAGGTTACGAGACAGAGGTTATATAGAATCTCAACAAAAAATATGAATATAAACCATGTCATTTAATTACTGAATGAATTAAACACATACATTCCAAATAAGATAAATTACACCAAGCATAAGAGATAAATTTCAATTCAATTTATCCAAATTAAATAATAAAGTTACAACACTCATTCCCCGAATAAGGTAATTCCAATAAATATAATTTCAATTACAACTTCCACCTCAATAACAACTAAGGGGAAAAATAATACAAGATCATCTGAAATGAAATAAAACAAGAATTGATACTGAAACCAACGAGCTCTCCAACTGGAAGTCTTGTCCACATGAACAAGAAGAAAGCCCAACGGATTTAGGTGCATGCCACCCAACCAAGTGGAACCCAAAGGCCCACCCCTCGTGCTAGGAGATAGTAACAAGGAATCCTAACCAAGACCAACACCTCTAGGCACAAACTAATACATAACTGAACCAACTGACTCAATCAACACATGTACAACACAAGTACAACTCATACCACATGGGTACATCTCTACATGGTCACATTGTTTCCAGATATAAAGCAGATCAAGTATGTTAAAATAACCATACGCATAATAATCGAATACCAACTATGGTCACATCAGGTATGTTACGAAAACCATACCCACAATAAACAAGTACCAACTGTTGTCCTAGACAGAGTGTCATCACACAACTCATCATGGGTTCGCCTCTAGGAATCTTCATAGGCTCTGGCCAACATAAAGAGTTGTCCCGGTGGCCTCAACCGAATCTCGGCCCCCATACTCACTCATGCGGAATCAAATACCTTTCGTATAGACAAGATAAATGACCTTGCCATTCCAAGCCTTCCCACTCATCCCAAGTCTAAATGAGCCCTTGTGTCTATGAGTGAGGTAAAATTATCTTGATTAGTGAGAAGTTAGTCCTAATCTTCTAAGTTTTGTTTTAGTTATCACTTGATTAAACCACCTCCGAAGGTTTCCCAATTTACCTCTTTGGGCTCTGGCTCCTACGGAAGCCACTCTTCTACTTGACAACACACATCCCATCCAACTCCAAGGGTAACAAAGTGCACACAAACAAGATACCATGACCATTCCTTTCTCAGGAGGCAGCCTAAGTTCAAACCCTCTCCAAACACTAGAGGTAACAAGGTAATAAAGTCACTCCTGACAAGGAGGCACAACTCATGTAATTCACTCCTAACCAAGGAGGCACAAAACATCCCCGTTCGTGGAAACCGGGTAAATAACTGATAATTTCACATGCACTACCAAGGGGAATTCACAACAGGATGACTAACATAACATGACAACCCACATAAACAACAGACCATTTGGAAGACTTACAAATTTACAACACATTTAACCCACTTCCCTAACCATGAACATGAAAGACATATTCACTGAAGGCAAATGAAAGAACTACCTTTGGATATTCTAAATCCATTTCTCTTCAAAATTTGTTTTCACACAAAGATGATAATTGCCGTAACAAAATAATTAATTAATATCATTAATTGCCTCATTAACTATAAAGAAGGGAAATACTAATTTTAACAATTAAGTCAATTCCTTTGATTACTTATAAAATCCACATAAATACCCATGCAAGTAAACCCCTTCAATTTCCCATATAATTTCTTCAATCATGCCATTGTATAATATTTTAAAATTATTAAATCTCATTGTCCAAATAACTCGCCCATAATTGATTATAACAAAAACACACATATTTAATTATTTAAATATTAATACGTTAATATTATAAAGTATAGTATTAAATATTAACATACACTATGCTAATATTTTAATATTATACTATATAATAATGCATATTAATATATTTATTTTATACTAATATACTAATATTATATATTATAATAATAAATATTAATATTTAATAAATATTAACATTTAATATTATAAAATATATAATATTAAAATATTAAATAAAATAAATAAAAAAAAAAATAAAATAAAAAAAAGGGCAACTATACACCCCTCGAGCCACATGCCGTTGAAAAGGGCGACAATCTCAGTTTAAGGGCCGCACCATGTGAGTGGACGGCTGTGTGCACAATTGAACACACATAGTGGGCAGCTATGTAAACATAGTTGACCACTGTGTGGTATCGACTGTGTAAACACATAGCCGACCACTGTGTGGCGGCCGAGGGTCGCGCTGGGTGCGGCTCCCCCCAGCACGTCTCCCATGGGGGGCGCAGTGGGGGTGAGCCCCTAACGCCTCCCCCAAATATGTTTATTATATATTTTTTTTATAAAAGAAATACAGAGCAAACCCCTGCGGCTTCAAATCTGAGATTTGGGCCAAGGGTAGATTTTTCTTTTACCCAAATTTTTGATAGCAATACCTCATAAAAAAAAACATAATATATATATATATATATATATATCAAGGTATATATATATATATATATTTTCAACAAATGAATTTCCAGAAGAAATTGGGAAAACTCTTTATAAAATAACCATTTTCAATCAAAATATCATTTTATTGAAGCATTGTATTTTAAATAGGGGGTTTCCTTGCTAATTTGGAGAACAAAATTCCAACTTGCTTCATTTGGATTCAAACAACAGAATTCAAAACTCTTCCCACAAGATCTTTAACCATTAATATTTAAAATTCAAAACTCAAAAGCAAGCATTTAAAAGATTGAACTTGATTTTTTTTTGAGTTGAGAAGATCCAAAATGGTTCTCAACTTCCAACCTTGCTTCCAACTTCAACTTTACAAATTTTCATAACTTAAATCCAAAACCCACAAAATTGAAGAGTTCTTCCTCCCTCCAATTCAATCTTTTTCCAAAATTCCATGAACCTCTAAATTGTGAAGCAAAATTCAAACATAAGGAAAAAAAAACCTAAAAATCCAACAACCACCCTCATCAATTCTCCAAAACAGAAAATGCAAAATATCTCATTTTTCAATTCTTTTAATTTCAAATTTCTCAAATTGACTTTTATGCATTTTCTTTATTTTCAATTTCAACAAATATAACAATAACTTCAACATAAATAAATTAAATTCTTTCAACATCATAAATTTAATTAATTAATAATAAAATAAATTACATTTCAACATAATCATAGAACAAATTAATCCACAACTTAAATACATTACGCCATTTAATTACCCTTTTCTAACTTGAAATTAAATAACAAAGAAAGGGAACGATATTCAAAGCAACACAACCCGACTAACACTAGACGACACACTAGGATTAGGGTGATGACTTGGCATGGAAAACCTAGCTACTATCTCCCAATCAAATATCGTTGGGCATTGAACACGCTCCAACATGTGAAACCAGGTGGAGTCGATGTCCTATACCTCTCAACCTGAAAATCAAGTAAACAACAACATATAATATGAACAACATAAAATACACACCGTGAAGAGGAAATCATGGGATCGCAGGGTGCTCACAAGTGAGTGATGCGATACTGTCCCCTTCACTAATACAATGTAAATAACTGACAATTCTAACATACTAATATAATTCAAAGCATAAAACATTTTTAATTCGAACATCCATAATGTTAATCCAAAAACATGTCATAAAGATAACATTAACGTCGCTTATAGATAGCGATCAAAAGCAACCGAGTACCATAGACAAGGTACTACAGAAAGCACACCTACAAGGCATCTGAATAACCATAAACACATCAACACAACATACCCACACAAGGACACACTGTCCAACCAGAAGGCAAAACGGAGGGGTATTACACTCCCCATTAACTGAATTTTAGTCTTGAAGTTCTAAACCCTTTGCCAATTGTAGACCTCTCTCGTAAACCCTTCTACTTCTAACATGATCTCTGTGGAACTGCAAATGAGAAGCCGACATTGAATTAACCATACTTAGAATCGCCCGAACTCTGCTAGAAGACTGATTAAGAATATTTTGAGCATGAATCGGACTAGGAGCAGGTGAATTAGCATTTTGAGCATGGAACTGGCCACGAGTAGGTGAATTCACTCTAAGCTACAAGTCCAATTGCAAACCGTTATTTGGAGGAGGTGGAACATACACACGAAGGAATGCCAAAGCATAATATTTTTCCTTGATTTCCAATTCCATTACAAATATAAATAGAGTTAATAGAGTTACCCTTTTGATTTAATTTATGGAAATAACTTTATAAATAATTAATTTAATATTCTCACTTTAATTTAATTAAAATAATCAATTAAGCCATCCTTTTGAAATATCATTAATTTTGGACAACTTAATCAATTGATTTAATTAAATTACTCCATCATAAAAGTGGGCTCTTGGGTATGCATATATATTAAATTTTATTAATGACGTGATATATTTGCAATATGTTAATTACTTGTGCATGGTAAACTCTTAAGAGGTATTAGGAAAAAAATTCTTTATATACAAGTTATAAATGTTTTTATTTATTTATTTTTAGTTTCCTTTCTTCATAGAAATGCCTAGAATTTTATCTTATAAGCTTCCATAGTAGTTTGTTAAGATTATTTCCAAGGTGATTAAATTTTCACTTTAATACTAACATTGCGTACACAATTTACTTATTTACTTGGAAACAAATAATCATTTTAGTTAGTCACTATATACAAAATAAAACAACAAAGGATTACTAAATATTTTCTATCTTTGGTTTTCATGTTGAACACTCGAAATACTGAGAGGGGGGTGAATCAATATTATTTTAAACCATTTGAAAATTTAACCATGCAACAAGTAACTTATTCAATTTTCAATAATGAAGGAAAGCATGCAAATATCCAACAACATGACATAGCACATGAACACCAAGATTTTTACGTAGAAAACCCAAAATAGGAAAAACCACAGTGAGGATTAGCTCATAATATATTATAATTGGTTATAGTATATTAAATAAGTGCTCACAATAGGTGGACTCACTGTCCAAGTGGAATCACTGCCCACTAAAAGAAGAAAAGAGATAGAAGAAATTTTGTGGCTCATAGCCTAGATTGAATTGTTATAATTGCATCTAACACATGCAAGAGATACAATTCTAATGAAGCTCAAAATACATATTCAAAACTCTTCATTTTGGATTGAATCAATACTCTACTCTACATTCACATAATTCACATCCACTAACTCATATCACATTGCATCATCATCAAAATACTAGAAAATATGTAACTTATATATCTGCTTCACCTATAACATCAATTAGGTTGGCCTAATTAGATGTACCATTCAAAATATACAAAATATGACTTATCAACTCAAATTCAAAATCTTTCACCTTCACGCCATAAAACAAGGCTTGTAATATATCAAGTACGCTATCATGGAGCTATATTATCTCCCACATAACTCCACAATAATTAATTAAGCTTTGCATACTTTCAAACCTATTAGGTTGGCACCGTAGAAGACCTAATTTCAAAATTCATGAACTGTACATCCACATTCGGACTTGTGGACCTCCCAACACCATACCAAATAGAATATGCACTCATTTGGTATCTGTCAACACCTTCAAAACTCCACAAAGCCAAAAACCAATCCGTGGAGAAGTGCAGACTCATAAAAACATAAACATTGAACTAGGAACATCTGAAATTGCCAAGACGAACTTCTATTTCTCATAACTCCAAAACCAAAAACCAAAACAAGCTGAAATTATGAAGTTAAGTTCTACTAGCCAATAAAAATTATACTAGAAATGTAGAGAAAAAATTTCATCAGTGGACCAATGCGGACCCCATCACTAGATCCCTTGTACATAGAATCACTAGAATTGACACTTAGTCAATTTCTTCAATAATTGTCTTCACAAGATCAAACCTTCTTGCAAAAATATCTTTCACAATTATCTTCAACCATGCTCATGACACCTTAATTTATTTGCATCATATCTTTATACCAAAATAGAATGTTGAAATCAATGACAACACTGCAATGCATAATTATTTGTACCTTGTTCTCATTCATATGTATCTTGTGCTCATTACACATGCTTATGTTTCCAAAAAATGCATCAATGACATATCCTCATTCTTCCAACATTTCAACCTCTAGAAAATAAAATATTTTCCTTTACAACAAAACCCTTTTTTAGTCATGGAGATCTTGAATTCTTGATTTATTACCTATATCCATATAATAACATAAATCATACACAAAATGTCCTTTTGAAGTTACACCACTGGCATAAAAAATCACATCCTTCCATAATTTAAACCCCTTAACAATTAACAAGTATTTTTCTTTGAGATTCATGCCTTGGAAAATTCCAAGATTGTCATTATTCCTTAACACATGTACCTGGAAGAAAGGAACACAAAATAATATGGCCAATGGGTTATTAACACAGCCATAGGGCTAATAATCAACCCACCCTTGAGTGAGGGTCACATAACACCTCCAAAGAACAAAAAAATCTCTTCAAATAGATTTACCAACATATTTACACCAAATTACATTCACACTATCTAACTTTACACTTTAAAAAATTTATTCACATACTTTTCCTCCTTTACATTATACAAATAAATAGTTCTTTATGTATAACTTGTACAAGGAGGGTACTCATTACCAAAATAAGCACACACATAATTCATAACAAAATGCCACAAAGGATTCACATTTGTTTTACATAAAATTGCACAAACATATAAAAACATTTCAAGCATTTATTTACACATCAAAACAAAGATCTAACTAGAGGGTTAGACCCTACCATGAGATTTTCTATCCAAATTGAAGAAGAACCTCCAAGCCTTGTCTTTCATATTCCCTTTTTCTACCCTTCTTCTCTACCTTACTTCACCTATAATTTCCTTCTACCACATGAAATTCCTTCCAAAAAATCAAGAACAATTGAAGATGAAGAAACCCCTTCTCCACTCAAGGAGAAAGAATAAATAGAAAAGAAAAATAAACTACATATTCTAACCACCTAAATCACCCAACCAACTCCAATTTTCGCCACTTTTCAAAAATGAGAAATTAAAGTGGGTTCTAAACTCTAATAAAGGTATTTTATAAGGTAAAATAACACCTAACTTATAAGTATAACACCTAGGGAGCTTTTTAGACTTTTAAAATGAAATTTAAATCACATAAAAAACCATATAAGCATATAAGAAATAAAAACACTAAAGGATAACTCAAAATATAAATAAAATAAACTTCCACATTTGTACATGATCACACAACACATATAAAAAATGTTTCTATTTGGTTGGGAAAAGTGAGAACCTTAGAGTTCAACTAGGGCTAGTCACCTTTCCACTAACCAAAAATGAGGGAATTGAAGATGGACAAGGACATGAAATGAACTTGCAACCTAAAAGGTGAGTCAACCAATCCTTGCTTAGTAATTCCATTTTTTATGTGGGGGTTGTGTGGAGTGGTTTGGAAATGGAATTAAGATGAAATATACCAATGCAACTAGCTAATTATGAAAATGCACTATTATAATATAAATACAAACAACCTAGAAACTGATAACCAAATTTAATGACTAAAAATGAACAGAACATAAATGTGTGCACATGTGGTTTTAATTTGAGCTTGATTTGATTGGACAAGGGAATCCAAGGTGCCCTAGACATAAGATTTGAAACTGAAACAAACTTTCATAGTTCTTAGGTCCCTGGTCTATGGCTTCTTCCTTTCGTATCTTGATATTAGATCTTCATATGCTACTGAGATAATTGAGTTTCCATATCTTGTTAAAATATAGGGATTAAATGCATGAACAAGCAAATAGTCTTCAATATTCTTCCAATCCTCTTCAGATCAATAACTTGCACATTCTAAAGGAGAGGAGGGGTTGTGCCATATAGGGCTTGCCTCGGTCAAACCTCATGTTGGTATTTCTACCTTCACAATTTAAAGATTGATGATAAAGAGAGCTTATCCTTTTGAGGGACATAGGCTAAATGATAATAGAGTAATGAGTCAATAAATTTCTATAACTCACCACTCAAATATGATCTCCTTGAAGGACTGAAGTCATGGACTTCACCTCAAGGATTGATTCCAATTTTTCTTGATTTAACTTGAAGACATACAAGCATTAGTAATCACAAAAAAATGCATGCATAAACATGAAAAAATCACATAAAACTTGACATGATGCTTTGATGATGAAACTATGCAATGATTCTTCAAACTCTACTCTTGACTACTCTTAGGACACTTGATTTTCTCAATAGAATTTCCTCTTCTTCATCTTATATTTAAAATGATGAAATAACTAAGGATTTATATGAAATTAATATAATTTGCCACAAATTAAATTCGGATAGTTGATATTTATGATTTAAAATTAAAATAATAAATTTCCAACCTTGACATATTTAAATTTGGGGCCATTTTAAGGAGACAAGGGTGCTAAGGGAACCCTTGTCCAGACCCACCTTTTTGAGATCCAGAGTGTCAGGGGAAATATTAAATGCATACTTGGGGAACTTTCATATTTTTTTTTTTTATAAATGATAAAATGGGCCATGAAATGCACAATATAGGAATTTAGGAGCACAATTAGGTCCAAGCACATAGGAGGGAGCAAAACCTAGTTTGAAATTGTCAAGGGTGGCAATTTATGATGCTACATTTAGATCCCACTTTAGTGAGAGTAGGGACTTATGCTAAGAATCACACTAAAGTATAAATATGTCAAGAGGGTTCCAATTATCCAAATATTGAAGAGATAGGATGGCATTGAATCTAGGGTAAGCACACAAGCCCTCAAGATTCAATATCCCATGGTAAACCAGTATAAGGACAAAGGAACACATATGTATGAAATGTAATGCAACATGAAAACACAAAACATACATGACAAGAAAAAAACACATGAAAAACATGATACAAACAAAAAATGCAAATGTAAAAGGAGCATATGACAATCAAAGACTAGCAAGCTCCACAAAAATCTTACTAGGATCCATACCCAAGGCGTTCATGACTCACAGACTAAAAAAGTCCAATATTTTATAGGTGAACCATGAACCAAAGGAACCATGGGCTAGTGAAGTTTGATATTCATTAGGCGAGGCTTCTAAAAAGAGTAGAAAAATGAGAAACACACAATGAATAGTGAGGATCAGCTTTCACTAGTGTCTTCCCATGTGAATCATATCAAGAATTATAGTTCCAATAATTCTAAAAAGGTGCTACAAAAAGGATCAAAATACCAAGTCAAGACATCACTAAGTCTAGTGTGTGTGAACTAAGTTAAGCACATAATGTAATGTATGCCCCCACCTTAAAGTAATTGCTAAACAAGCAGCTATGAGAAATTGCTTTAACATAGAAAAATAAAAAATAAAAAATGATAAGGTGATGAGAGCTTATTTGGAAAGCCCTATGTAAATGATATGTTTTCAAATAAATCTAGCTCAAAACAAGGGTTTTCCCCAATGAAATACCATATAACAAGATAAATATGATCACATAAGGGATCCATGGATCTAGGGTTAGTATAGATCTTTTCTACAATATGAGTTAACTTGGAATCAACATCATTCCTTTGAATACTCATGGAACTACAAAAACAATAGAGGAGTGACACATTAAGAGAACAAACAAATTTTTGGGTCAACATGGAAGAGACCTAAATGTCTCAATGCCTTGCATCGCCCCCAAAAGGAAACCACAAGAAAATAAATATTTATGACATATAAACAAATAGAGATACAAATAGATGAATGCTACAACCAATTTGCTTCCTTTGTATCCTTGTGCCAATAGAGAAAAAAAGGTTCCTATAAAGAAAAATCACAAATAAAAAGACATATCAAGAAAAACAACACATGAGATCACATCATGTGCAAGAAAAAATTAATAAAACATGAAGAAAACACAAAGGGTAATTCACATGCGATCCAATCTAAAGAAAATCATTTGCATCCCAATTTTTCTCATCATATATGGAAGGTAGAAAACTAGCCAAAGGGACTATAACAAGTGCTGTACAAAAAACATCACTAGGTTCAACATGTGGTGAGTCATTCTCATGAGGAGGATCATGACAATTTCCACCATCTAAATCCATAGATTTTGAGAACAACAAAGATAATTAATTATGTACTCATTCATCGATCTTAGCATCTTCATCTTCATCATCTAAATTTATCACAATGGGGATTTAATGAAAATTTTAGTTATGTGTTCTTTCATTCTTTGTTTTGGTTGAGACATGTAAGGTTCATTTACATGGTTTGGTAAAGGTGGTAGTTCATAATGATTTGTTTGGATAGGTTTTTGGTCATTAGGTAATGTCTTATTCTTTTCATCCAACTAGTGGGAAATAGAACGATGCCTACACTTATGCTCCTTAGCACTTCTATTTCTTCTTGCATAGTTTTCAATTTTTGAAGGGGTAAGAGTGGGTTTCTCTACCATTGGTTTTTGTGCTTCCCTTAGAAGAGGAACTAAAGGGACCACCAAGGGTTGGGAAACCACTATATCCTTAGGTTTATAAATTTGTTTCTCTTTTAGAGGAATAAAAGTAATTAAACAATTGTATCTTGGTCTCATATATGATATGGGTTGAGGAACTATGGCTAAATTCCCAATGTACTAGGAAGGATATCTGCCTTAGACATGGGTTCATCCATGCCTTATCAATAAGATGACATATCTTAGTAAAGTCATAATTTTACAACCAATAAAACTCTTTGTAAACATGTTAAGTATACATTGATTATGTAAATATAATGTCTTTTTATTTTAATTTGTGATTACGGCTAGAAATATAGGGGACTGAATTGTGATAGATGTACCATAATTTAACTATATATTCTGATATGCTTGACTTCAATGTGAATAGTATTTCACCATTAATGGATTTTTAATTTGTATTACTCTTTATTTGAAACTTGGGTGGATTGATACTTAAAATCCTTTTAGTTAATATCTTCTAAAAATTATTTAATGAAGAAGGGACAACGAGGTTCATTTATTTTTTAAATCTTTATCTTCATCTTAAGTGATGAATAAACAAAGAGTCAAAACTGTAATCTTTTAGATATCTCTTACAATATTACTAACTATCGCTTGAATTATAGGACACTCACCTAACCACACTCCAAGTTGTGGAAATTAAATCTTAAAAAAATTCATCAAGCTATTCAAAACACTGATACATGTGCATAGCCATTCTCATAGTTTTGGATGAAAAATGTGGCAAAATAAAATTAAGTTGAACAATCATGGTTGGCATGCCTAGAAATTTTGCACATCTATTCTTATTGACATGCACCATAGATCAAGAAAAAATCATGGATGGAAAACTTCCTTAATGGTGGGTTTAACAAAAGCATATTTAGATTGAAGTGAAGATACCACCATTTCTTAAGAAAAAGATAAATATTCCATAACAATCAATGCCAATATTTATATAGCCTAATCTATTAAATTTGGGAGGAAAGGAGAGAAAATCAACTATTTTCATTTAAAGGAGGAGCGTGATCATGGAGAAATCTATCTAGGAACATTGTGCATCTAGACTTGTCATCACCAGGAGTTAAAAAGAAGGGAGTTCTTGAGGTCATCATAGAGGAAAAAGAGCATTCTATCTATCATTTCCAGGGATGTGAAGGGCACAATTTTGGTAGGAAGAAGTTGATACAAATTAGGATTTAGACCATCCATCATCCTCCATTTTCTGAGGGCTCTAGGTATGTACAAAACAATCCATTATTGAAATATATTTAACCATATGATAAAATAGAGGAATCTTAAGGGTGTATTGATTGACAAGAAAGACTTAGGCCAGATAAGAGTCATTCAAATATTTTTTTATGTAATCCTTCATGCATCTATGATAAAGTGAATCAATTTTTTATGTTTTACCTACAATCATATCATGATCTTATTAAAGTAGAAGTCAATCAAGCTTTATTCCTCAAATATTGAGATTTATAGGAGAACACAATATTAAAAAATCCACCTGCCAATACTCTAAATGGAAACATCTCTTAAGAAACCTAAGTTGGAACCCAATGATGATAATTAAAATAGTAATCATCACGACAATCATATCAATAATAACCATCAAATATAGTCTTCTCTCGAAAGTGTAGGAGGCAACAAGATAATCCCCAAAATCTAGTGAAAAGAAAACACTCCTAGTTGTAGTCAATCTCAGTTTGAAAATCCTAAGTTAAAAGGAGATATATTTGCTACCAAATCTACAAGTCAATTTGGAAAGTTGAGACTCTTTGTTCGATAGTATCTTGCCTTATCTATTTTTTCATCCTATGCTTACATTTCTACAAGGGTCATGGTGATTCTAACTAGAAATTCATAATTACTTTAGGCTTTGATGAATGCCATACCTTATTACAATGATCTTGTTATAGCTCTGGTTAGTAGTATGCAATGTGCCAATCCCATGTTGAAGGATATATTAGTCTTCTATCATAAACTGCACACCATTTCTTGTTCCAAAACTATGCGTAGTATGATCCTCCTTATTTCTGTCACTCAATAAAAGATTGTAGAAGTTCATTGACGACTCTATGGAAAGAGGACCAACATGCCAAGTTCCAACGTTCAATTTCACAAAATGGAGCAACACCAATATGCCATGTATGGCCACCAATATTTCCAAAGAACTATGTAAATTTTCATGATTTATGATGTTATTAAAACACATTTTAGCATAGTTCTTGTTAATAATTCATAGGGAAGCATGAATTTAGCATAATTTCTCGTTGAAGGTTTCTATTAGTGAATTGAATATTGTAGTGTAGAAAATTGTATAAATTTACAATTTCACATTATGTTTTGTCTCCCCTAGTTTATTAGACTTAATTAAGCTTCTAATTTTCCAAATTATGCATTCCAAAGCCTGATTTTTATCATTTTCTGAAGGAGGACAGATATTGAAAAAATGCATCCAATCATTAAATTTTACCCAACTTTGAGTGTCCTAGAAATTTGGGCTAGGACCCATTTGCCCATGGGCGACTAGGTCTCCCTTTTTAGCCAGGACCCAAATTCAAATATGTTGTCGGTAGTATTTTAACATCCAAAATTTAAATATGAAGTGTCGGCTTTTGGAATCTAGTTTTTTGGGAAATTGGATAAACACCTATAAATACCTAGTCTTTTGATCATTTGAAATATAACATGCATTCAAGAGAAAAAAAATATTGTCAAGAGAAAATCAAGAGCAACATATCAAAGAATTATTATAGCAATTCAAGATCCAACATCATGTCAAATTTTATGTGGGTTCATGTTATTTCTATGTGAAGTCTAACATTGTTGTAGGTCTCCAAGCATTCAAGAATTCAATAAAATATATCAAGAAAGATCCAAGATCCTTGAAGAGATATGTATGCCTTCAAACCTTCAAGGAAATCATTGAAGGGTGGCGAGTTGCAGTATTTTGTTCATTCATCATTTCCTTCTTCCCATTATAAGTTTATTATTGACATTGCCATTATGGAAGTGGAAACACTTACATGGGGTTTGAACGAGGCAAGCCCCTATATGGCACAACATCTTCCATATTTGTGAATGTGTAGGTTGTCAATTTAAAGAATATTGAAGAGATCTTGAAGGAAATTTATCCATTGTTGCATTTATTGTCATCAACCTTGTCAAGACACAAAAAATAACCTACATAATTTATTGACAACATTGCAACAAGTTTACAACCGGATATTAGGAGTTCAGATCCAGCACCAGAGGACTACAAAAATAATTTTAGGATACCCTATCAAAGACCCAATCACCCAGGGGATACCTAGTCCCTTTGCACATATTGAATCCAACTCTTGGTGACATGTACACATCATTAGACATCTCCTATATTCACTTGCAAATCACTATTTCAGGTTTTTTACTTTTAGGAAATTACATTTACCATATTAGATCATAGAGTCTAATTAGGGAAATCAATCAAAATCATTTCCAATTCATTCTTAAGGCTCAAAAGGATCAAATATAGGTCTAATTAAATAACCTTGGAGGTTGAAAGTCAATCTATGCACCTTGTTGATTTGTATCCTAATGAAATCCTAAAAATGTTGGAACAATTTACCCTAGGTTATGGATATTCAGCTTACAGTAACCATATTTTTATGTTTCATTTTGGCGAACTTGACATTTGACATCATAGATTTATGATTTGGTAGTCTCTCAAACCCTAGATCTAGGTTTTGCATCATTGTGTTGTCTTGCATTTATCCTTTAGGGTTGCATATTGTATCATAAAAATCCAAAAATACTACATACATATTGCATCATAGCTTTCCTCATAGTGTGTTTCAGTCATTTAGATTAGATTTTCATTTCAAAATTGTATATTACATATAGAGGCCCACTAATTTTTAGTAAACTTGGTGTCAACCACACAATTCAGAGGGGTCCTACTGAATAGCCCACTAAAAACTTGAAAGACCTTCATTTAATTATCAACCAGGGCTAACGTAAGCTTTTGATGATGTTGACACTATATGTGCATTAAGAGACTCTTCACTACCTATATCATTCTAGCATAGGTGTTTAATCATGCTGGAAATAATAAATTGCATCATACTAAAAAGAAGTAATGCTGAAGCTATTGCTATAGGTACTTACAACTAAAGACTATGACTAGTTCATTGTTAAGAAATAAATTCTGTAATTGACCAATATTGCTAACTTGACTAATTTGATTAACTTCGAAGAACAATGCATGGAATAATTAAATCATGAATACAAGACAAGATCTTATTCACATTCACCACATGAAGAATCTGATTAATACAATCATATTCATGAAAATAACTACTATAACAAAAATAAATATGCAAAAAGAAAAGTGGGGAATAGTTACCTTGAGTGGCCCTTGCTCAAGCGATTGTCTCCAAAGGATAAGCTCAAATATAGATCCTCAAACTAATTCAACATAATAATAACTAAAAATATATTTATTACATAACTCAAGATATCACAATCTGAAGAGATTCTTCTAGAATATCTTATTCATAAGATCATGATTGAAAAAAAAACATTTCCTGTGCAAAATAAAAACTAACTGAACATATCTATCTACTATATTTTCTATTCCAACTACTAACTAACTCGACCATTGAACCATTCATATAGGTGCAAGGGAGTCTTATTAGAAAAATAACTCAAAACATAAATCTAATCATAAATCACCACTCCCTACATAATAGAGCATGGAATAGGATTGTAACTCATCTGCAATGGTTTAAAACTGAAACATAGATTATGGAAACACTCACATTGGATTCCCAATTGTGGTAGAATTCTTCTCCTCCAGTAGTGTTATTAAATAATGTGATGATTCACAAAAATCCTAACAAATAGACACCTTCAATTATGCAATTTCTACATTCTTCTTTCCCTTGCATCACTTCTTGAAACTCCCTTTGGTTGTGGGTTGTACCTCCTAGCTATTGTGGGATACAGTATGCTTGCTTTAGCTCCTTGGTTTCAAAGATTTAGTTCACACAAAATATACACAATACTAATAACCATAACTTAAACACATATATTCATTGTGTTTCATACATATTCACATATTAACTATGTAATAACTATCATATCATATTCATATTTCCATAGACTTTAAACCAAGTCCAAGTTTGCATAATGATCATAAAAGATAGTAAAGTTTTAGGAATATGTAGGAAATAAGTATATGGATATGTCTAAAAGCATGTACTAAAATAACAAAAAACTAACTAATAGTAGGCCCCATCATTCCACCCAACTGATCATTTGCTTGTCCTCAAGAAAAGTGATTTGAAGACTAGAGGTTGTATTGTAAGGTCATCTTTTTGAGGTCTATGATTACATCCAATCGTTTTTGTTGTCTCAAGTAAAAAACTCTATAGAATTTAAGTCTTTGTCACCTGACATCCTCAACTTCTTCCTTCTCTTCATTGTTTTCTCCTATCCAATGTGTTACTGGGTAGAGAAGCATAGGTGGAGAGAAAGTAAGAGGTACCCATTCAAGTCCTTTTTCTTTTGCAAATAAAATTTACTTTCAGGTTCTCTCAAGCATAGCCATGAATTCATATATAGAGTGGGGATCCTTTTTCTATAACTCAGGGGTTAAACTATCCCATCTCTCTTGTATAAACCAATAAGAATGATGAAGGAGACCTACAAATAGTCTCTGCATTCTTTCATAATCATTTATTCTCAAATTCATAATCTTTCTACCCACACCTTTATACCTCAGAAGCTCTATCCATTCATCTATTATTATATTGGGGTTCTTGGATTCCTTTATGATTTGGAGAGCAATTGATTTCTCTCTCTCTACATAGTCCTACATAATCTCAGCCCTCTACATTTAATTTATGAAGTAAGAATCTAGTACCCTGATAAATCACCCACAAATACAATAGATTCCACTCTATATCATATGACACATCATAATTATGTAAATATAATTGATATAGTTGATCTTGTACATCAGGTGTGGCATCAACAAAAATATTTAAAAAGTCAAACTTTCTACTCATGGCAATTGGCAGGTTGCTAATTAGCTTTGGCTAAATTGAAAGCTTAGAAATTTTTCCCATAAAAATAAAGTATATACTCTAGTAGGAGGTATGCATTTGATAATTTGAGCAACCTTATCTTCTATTTCATCAACCTTAAATGTCAGCTTTCTCAACTCAGTTTCTTTATTTTCTAGTACTTTGATATGTTCTAAAACCATTCTTTCTTTTTCCTTCTCTCATTTCTCTTTCTGTTGGGAGAATTCTTGAGTTACCTTCCATAACTGGTAGCCTAGAGACATAGTAGTATGACAAGTTGGAGTTCTTGTAACATGGGGTCTTTTGTTTGTAGCTATGATTTCTGTGTTTCTTTCCTTCACGATGGAAAGTTGTGTAAGTAAGTCCAATTTAGACCAATGCCCATACTTGTGAATTTTCTCCTCCAACTCTTTAATATTTAAGTCCCTTTATTTGTCTCTTTGTTCATATGTCTTTACCAATTCCTCTAACTATTGAATTCTTTCTAATGTCTCCTGTAACTCTTTCTTTACATTCCTTTCTTCTAAAAAAAAAAATCTTTTTCCAAAAATTGATCATCACCAACCCTAGTATATTCACAACCCTCACTATCTAGGCTTTGTGGGGTTCATTTCTTTGCTTTATTAGACATTGATAAATTTTGACCCAATTTCCGATGAAAGGTCGTCGAAATTTCGACGAACTTTTGTCGGAAATATTTCGTTGAAAAATTGATGAAATTTGAAACGTCAATTTTCTGACCCTGTAGACGATCCTAGGTTGGATAATCGACATTTCAAATTTTGTCAATTTTTCGATGAAATATTTACCGACGAACGGTCGTCGAAATTTTGACGAACTTTTGTCAGAAATTGGGTCAAAATGTATAAGTGAGATTAGATTCAGAGGTTGTTGAAATATACCATTTTATTTTAATAGGTGTATGCAAATCCTCAATTTTTTTTTCTTTAAAGCCTTAATCTTCCACTGTCACAATAATTCCTTCCTCCTATTTCTTGACACTACCCCTCATAACACCCTTCCTTTTCAAGCGGTGTGAATGCCTTGGTCGAGTGGGTTTCTTCTTCTACACTTTCTTGGGTGTAGAGGAAGGTCCACCTTTCCTCTTTCTTATTTTTGGAGACTTGGAAGAAGTTGGGGTTTCTTGGACATCCTTTGCTATAGGTTGCTTAGAGGCTATAGGTGGTGACCTTCATAGATTTTTCTCCTCTGGTTCTCCCTTGCTGCAGGTAGGTGAAGCAGAGGGAATTTCCCTCAATGATACAATGGGTGATTCCAAATTCTTTGGGATAGTTGGTTCTTCAAGAATATTACTAATATGATAAAAAAATGATAAAAAAATTTCCCAAGAAACATGTGGTTATTGAACCCTTAGAATTCTTTTCACTAGTAGGGTAACTAAACAATAGTGTGATAGTGTTGTAGTGTTTCTTTTCTATTTATATTTAGACCCCTTTCTCTTCAAAAAGTTATAAAGGAAATTGGGTAAATTAACCCTTATACCATGAAAAAGGTGACTCAAAAGTTTAAAATGCACTGTGTATAAAAGAGATTATCTACCATCTCATGTAAGATATTTGACAATATAAGAGGCAACATAAGCCCATACCCATGGTAGTGATAATATTTTGGTACCTTGGGATGCTGAATCAAGGTTCTCTCTAGGCTCTCCGAATTCATCCCTGGGAGCTACTACATTTTCCTTGACATGAAATTCAACTCCTTCTCTTGGAAAACCGAATACCTCTACAATTGTAGATTCCAATGTATCTACCTTTAGCCCTCAAACTGTGGCTTCATCATATTGAAGTGTCTCTATAAAATATTCTATCATATCTTCATTATACTCTATAAACTTCAAGAAATAGTCCAACCATCTTGCATCTTGAAAATATGAAAGACTAACCTATCTTCTAATATTTACTAGTGTGCAAAAGGTTCTCTGCAAATAGTATCTACTTCCATGATGGTAAACTACTATGTTATGTTCAAATTCTACAAATTTCAGCTCACAACTTTAACCTCACCAATCCTTCCCGTCTTCTATACTTGAAATCTTGAACTCAATTGCTACACTTCTTAGTTACAACTTAAATTGGCTTAGGTTATGGCTTATAATTGAGAAACATATGACAAAAGATTTGTAGAAAGGAAGAAAGGTATTTGGTGTTTTTGGTGGCAAAAGTTTTGAGAACCTTGGAAAATTGTACTCTCCCCCCAACTGAAACCTTTAAGTGAACTCACTTAATTGTACTTTACTAGGTGGAGGGTTTGATTAAATGTAGTGGAAATAAGATAATGAGTATGAAGCATGCATAATTCAATGCAAATATACCAAAAAAATAATTAAAATCAATGTTTAATTATGGAAAAATAGTATGTGTACATGTCATCATGAAGTGAATTGAACCTAGCTCATGTGAAGTTGATTAGGAGTTTCCACAGTGTAGTTATGATTTGACATTTATTTAATTGCAATAGGTTATGGATCAAATGACAACGTGGCACATGGTAATGAAAGGCTACAAAATGTATGACTTATGGTATATGAAATGATCTCCAGAATGCATGGAAATCGAGGAATACATCATGGGATGTGATAGTGTAGTTGCATGCAATGATATGATAGGAATTTGGCTGTATATGCGGAAAAATTTAATGTATGTGGATGGCATGTAATTAAGTTGGTGGAAAATTTGATTTTTTTGACTAGCACATACTATAGGTACCTTCAACAATAGGTCCCTATCTAAACTATGTCAGCTTTTATTCATGAAGCTGGAGGTCCCTACTACATAATAGAGTGTATTTGAAAATAATTGTTAATTGTGTCACTTGTGTAGTGTGTGCATGTGTAGGTGTTAGAAAATTATACTTGGCCGACATCAGTAGATGAGCTATGTAGCTCATCTACCAAGGCACTTGTAGAACTTGTAGAGTGTACTGCTATATCCTTGTTGTCTATTAGAATGTCTTCATCAGGATTACTGCCTTTGTCATGATCATTGTCTTGTTCAATGTCTTTATCTGAAGCATTGTGTGATCCATATTTTTGCATTAAAGCAATGATAAAACCATATTTTTGTGCTGGCTTCTTGTAAAATTTCATTCTATGGCCATTGACCAATAGTGAAAATCGAACAACATCTATAGTTTGCAACTTAACTGCTCCATTTGGGAAAACTTGTTCTATTTCATATGGTCCTAACCACCTTGTTTGAAGCTTCCCTTTATAATATTTATACCTTGAGTCATATAATAAATCCCAATCACCCACACTAAATTCTTTTGTTTTGATAAACTAATCATGCCATTTTGTTCTCTATTTCTAAATAATCTCAGTGTGGTGTTTGGTCTCCATTCTTATCTCATCCAATCCATTTAGATTGTGTAGTCTTTCCTTTTGTGCTACTATTAATTTTATATCTAGTTCAACTACTGTCTTGAGTGTCTTGTTTTCAAATTTAATGGGCATAACTGCTATTTTACCATACACCAACTCATAAGGTGTAAAGCCTGTTGTTGTCTTCCATGTTGTCCTATAGGCCCATACTACCTCAAGTAACCTGGCTGCCCAATATTTTATGTGAATATGCACTGCTTTGTTTAGAATGTGTTCAGTATACCTATTTGTTACTTCTACCTGTCCATTGGCTTGGGGGTGATAGGGTTTTGATTTATTATGCCTTATTTTATACTCCTAAACCAATTTAGTAATAAACTATGATGTGAAATATGGACCTTGATTTGTCACAATTTCCATTGGCACTCCAAACTTGTGAATATGTCTGTCATATAGGAATTTGGCTACATTACCATCTCTATCAAATTGCAATGCTTTGAATTCAACCCCCTTTGTTAGATAATCTATACAAACTAGGATATACTCCTTGTTATTGGATGCTGGTGATATTGGGCCAATGAAGTCTAGCCCCCATTTATCAAATGGTGCTAGTGCCAATTGTGGTTGCAAAGGAATCTCATATGTCCTAGTTGGCCTACCCATCCTTTGATATTTGTCACAACTCCTTGTATATTTCACTGAATCCTTATGAAGAGTTGGCCAATACTAGCTAGTGGTGAGAATCTTGAGTGCAGTCCTCTTTGCTACAAAGTGTCCCCCATAGGGTTCATCATGGTAGGATTTGAGGATGTCATAGATCTCATCCTCTCTTATTCATCTCTTCATAATATTTTTTTGACCTATATAGAATAAATAACCAGCTACCCAAGAATAGGGGAAAATTTTGTGCACCAATTGCCTCTTCTCTCTAGGGGAGAAATGAGGTGGTATCTGCCCTACTACTAGGTAATTTACAATATAAACAAAACAAGGTGTCTGAAATGTTAGAGAAAATATATTTTCATCTAGAAAAGAATCATCAAAAAAACCTTCTGCTGATTGAGTTGGTAACCTGGACAAAAAAAATTCCACCACATTTGCTTTACCAAGCTTATCCACTATGGTGATATCAAATTCCTACAACAATAACAACCATCTAACAATTCTGCCACCAACCACATGTTTATTCATTAAATATCTTATTGTAGTGTGATTAAAGACTGGACACCCTATGATATAGTGCCTAAACTTGTTAATTGAATAGACAATTGCCAACATCTCTTTTTCTGTGAATGTGTAGTTGATTTCTGCTCCTTGTAGGTTTTTATTGATATAGTAGATAGCATACTCCTTATTACCTTCCTTCTATCCAAGTACTTCTCCTATGGAAAACTTTGAAGCATCTGTCTGTATGTGAAAAGGAAAGGTCTAATTTGGTCCTCTCAAGATAGGCGCTTTGGTCAATGCTGTCTTGAGTGCTTCAAAAGAGTCCTGACATTTTATGGTCCATTCAAATTATATATATTTTGTGAGTAGAACAAATAAAGGTGCTGCATTTTTCCTAAAGTCCTGAATGAATATACTATAGTAGCCTACATGTCTTAGAAAAATATTGATATCTCTTTATTTTTGTGGAATAGGGAGTGTGGAGATTATCTCAATTTTATTTGGATCCACTTGAATCCTTTCACTTGATACAAAATGTCCTAGCACAATACCTTGGTTCATCATCATGAAAAATTTCTAATGACTTAGGGATAGGTTGTGTTCTTGATACCTCTTTAAAAATTTCTCTAGTTTATTGAGTGCTTCATCATATGTTTTTCCATAGGTTGTGAAATCATCCATGTAGTTTTCCATGGAGTCATGTGCAAAATATGAGAAAATTCTTAGCACTGCCCTTTGAAAAGTGGCTAGAGAATTACATAGTGCAAAGGGAAGAACAAAATAGGCATATATGATCCAAGGGCATGTAAATGTGGTTTTATCCTAGTCCTCTAGAGCTATTCTAATTTAGTTTTAGGCACTAAATTCATCTAGAAAGGTGAAGTGCTTTTTACCTACTAGGGAGTCAAACACTTGATGAATGAAAGGTAGTGAAAAGTGGTATTTTCTAGTGGACATGTTCTATTGTCTATAATACACACATACTCTCCATTTCCCTCCTTTGTTGGGGACAATAAATAGAGGTGACACTCATTGACTATCAGAAATAAGGTAAATGAAACCTACATCAAGTACTTTTTATAATTCAATTTTGACCATATCTCTTAGTACAAGGTTCATTCTCCTCTGGGGTTGTCTAATTGGTTTGAAACGATAATTTGTATAGATCATGTGCATGCACAGGTCTAGATCAATTCCCTTCATGTCATGGTATTCCCATGCAAACGTTGCTATGTTTTCCTGCAACACACTGGTTAGGGAAGTCTACTACTCAGTAGTTAATCCACTATGAACATTTAACATTTTATCTAGTATGATTTCTAAAGTCTTGGATGCTAATTATATGGATGAAAGGTCAAGTCCAACAATATATGGGACACATTTTTGTGGTAGTAAAGAATGGAAAAGTGGGGATATTGATTCTAATGTATTAGTAGGTATAATATTCTGTAGAGGATCTTGCAAACATGAGAGATAGTCCTATTGTTGCGGGTTCCTACCACAATTATTTTGTATAATCTGTACAATTAAATAATCCTCATCTTGGTTACTCAACAAAGGGATATGTTCAATGGTCATGAGAGTCTATAGGGAATATTGGTCTTCTTCATCTAGGGTAGGCCAAATGGTCTACTCTAAATCTGCATGAGGTTGGGCTAGTGGATAAAGGACCAACTTCTTGGTCATAGTTCCATTTGAGATAATCATGTTTCTAGACTTATGACCCATAAATGCATCAGCTATTTCCAACGATGGTCTTCTTAGAATAAGGGGATAGCCTACAAGGTTAACCTTTGGCTATAGTACTATAAAATATGTAGGGTAATCCCATGAATCCAAAGCTATGACCAAGTCCTCAATGATGCCTTCAGGTTTCATCATTGACCTATCTGCCAACTATAGAACAATGGGTGTAGGTCTAAGGTTTACTAATTGCAATTGCATTGTTTCCTTATTCATCACATTAATGGCTGCACCCAATTCAATCAAGGTATTTTTTATGAGGGTGCCATTTATCTTAACATCCACAACTATACTTCCAGGGTCTATATATTTAGGGAAAATGATGTTCCCTAACATAATGTCAACAATATTCCCTAAGACATGCATAGTCTGAGGGTCTTTCCTTTTTCTACTTGGCCTTTTAAGAAAAAAGTCTCTCACTATTTTTGTATAAATGGGAATGTCCTTGATGGATTGAATGAGAGGTCTCTTTATACACACATCCTGAAGCTACCCTAATAAGTCAGTTTTAACTTGGTTATGATGTTTTTGAATAGCTAATCTCTTAGGGAATGGAGGCTGTGGACTTGAAATGGTATGGTTCACCTAATTTGACTTAGGTTTCATAGGTGGGTTGTCCAAGGCTTATGTTTAAGGTTCCTCATCTACCAACTCAATGATTTGAGGGGATGAAGGCCCAACCAATGTTTTCCCTAACTTGAGGTGGACATCACTCACCTCTACCCCATAAGTAGGTTATTAAATATCCTTGCCAGTGTAGGATTATTGAGCAGGCTTGTTATTTGGGTTAGGTGCAAGTTGGGCTAGCATTTGAGGTTCTCATGATAGCTGAGATGATGGATTTGTTGGATTGGGTATGATGGCTGGCTACTATGGTTGCAAAGGATGTTGTGGCTGCTGGTAATTTATATTTTGGTTTTTCCATTGTTGGCCCTTTTTTGATCGAGGTTTCCATTGATTTTTCTATGACCATTTGGGGTTGTCATTAGATCCTTGAATTTTTTTTTGTGGCCACATGGTTTGTTGCTGCTGGTTCTAGTTTGGTTGGGGATTTTTCTATTGGTTTTGTGTGTTTTTTGAAGGTTGAGGGTTCCAACTAGAGAAGTTTTTATTACTGACTAGAAATGGTGTATTGAAATTCAAAGGATCTCAAGGCATAAATTGTCTTGGTTTCCATGGCCTCCTTTGTGCAATGTAGAATAGTTGTCCATCTTCACCCTCTAGCACTTGAAGGTCTATTTTTCTTGGTCTATCCTCTGTAATACTTGGTACCCTTTTGCACTTACAATTAGATTTTCTCTACCTACAGTTAGGGAAGTATTCGACAAGGATTGCCTTTGCCTCTTCTTGCTTTTTATTTAAATGTAGAGTGTATAATTGGGTAGCCAAATGACTTATGATATCTTCTTTCATGTTGGAAAAAAAGTTACTCAATCCTGCTCTAGATACCCAATTGGATGTTTTGCTGATGGAAGATGTTCTTGCCCCCCTTGTCCTCTTAGTAAAGGTTCTTGAATAGTTTCTACAAACTTTATAGATTTATTCAAAAGGTAATTGTGATACATTTCCTTACCTAATAAGATTAAGGGAATCCATACAGTCATCATTGACTCCTCTTAAAAAACACCAATTTCAGGGATTCTTTTGAAATTCTATTTTGTGGATTCTTCTTCAAGCACAACTGGAACATTTCTAGATAGTCATCCAATGGTTCATCTTATTTTTGAGACATTCTAAAAGCATCATCCCTTCTTCTATAAAATCCTCTATAATCATCCTGGTATTTCTCTAGGAACTTTGTCTTCATAGTG
This sequence comes from Sequoiadendron giganteum, assembly GCA_007115665.2. Lineage (NCBI taxonomy): Eukaryota > Viridiplantae > Streptophyta > Pinopsida > Cupressales > Cupressaceae > Sequoiadendron > Sequoiadendron giganteum. The sequence goes on from CM021101.1 coordinate 523,611,702, forward strand.
TCCCAATATGGAACATCTCTACCCAATCCCATAAACCATATTAAGGCAACATCCTTCAAGGTTGTTGGAAATAGTTTGAGTCTATGTGCATCTGTTGTGTACTCATAAATTCTACAAAATACATCAAAATCAAACAAGAAGGTATCTAGATCCTTAGTAACCAAGACATAGAACACAAAAAATGTTGAAGTAGGTATATTCTTCAAGATAGTTGCTCTCTCTTGGTTGGCAATGGGGAACTCAAAAGTTACATGTTCTGGTGGGTCATCCACTACTGCATCAACCATGGTTTAGAAGGTCTCCTTTTTATTTGCAATGGATGTTGGTGAAATGGAAAGTTCTTCTTCAGGGATACCCGACTTTGATAATTGTAATCACCAATATCCTCTCTAGCTTCACGTGATGAGAGGAGAAATATTCTCGAGGTGTCTCATCACCTCCAAATATAATAGGTGTTATTTTTTATAGAAATGACTCCTATACAATGTCAGTGAAATTTTCTGGTATTGATGGAGTAAAACCTAATTGTTCTAATGCTGGAAACAAAATACTAAACTATGAAAATTTGAAATAACAGAGATGAATCTTTGAAAGTAGCACCATCCCTAGCAATGACACCAAAAAATGTATGGCCCTCTAATGTTCAATATAATTGGTGTCAAACACACAATTCAAAGGGGGTCCTACTAAAAAGTCCACTAAACCCTTAAAATATCTTCATTTAATTATCAACTAGGGCTAACATAAGCTTTTGATGATGCTAGAACTGTATGCACATTCAGAGGCTCTTCACTACCTATATCATTCTAGAATAGGTGTTTACTCACATTGGAAATCATAAATTGCATAAGAGTAAAAATAATTAATGCTGAAGCTATTACTATGGGTACTTATAGCTAAATACCGTGACTAGTTCACTATCAAGAAATAAATTTTGTAACTGACCAATATTGCTAACTTGACTAATTTTATTAGCTTTGGAGGATAATGCATGTAAACAATTAAAGAATGAATACAAGACAAGATATTATTCACATTCACCACATGAATAATCTAATTAAGACAAACATAATCATGAAAATGACTACTGCAACAGAAATAAATGTGCATAAAGCAAAGTGGGGAACAATTACCTTGAGTGGGCCTTGCTCAACTGACTGTCTCCATAGGATAAACTTAAATCTAGCTCCTTAAAATAATTTCAAAATAACAATAACTAAAAATATCTTCATTGCATAACTCAAGATATCACAATCTAAAGAGATTCTTCTAGAATATCTTATTCATAAGGTCATGATTGAAAAGAAAAACATTGTCTGTTCATAACAAAAACTAACTGAACATATCTAATTGCTATATTTTCTATTCCAACTACTAACTAACTCAACCATTGAACCATTCATATAGGTGCAAGGGAGTCTTATTAGAACAAGGACTCAAAACAAAAATCTAAGCATAAACCACCACTCCTAAAAAAAAGAGCATGATAAAGTCCGAGTAACTAAAATGCAACTAAAAAGGTAGAAGAATTGGAATAGAATTGCAACTCTTCTGCAATGGTTTAAAATGGAAGCATAGACTATGAAAATAGTCACGTTGGATTCCCAATCATGGGAAAATTCTTCTCCTCCAATAGCCTTATTAAATAATGTGATGATTCACAATAATCTTGATAAACATACACCTCCAATTATACAACTTTTGTGTTCTTCTAGCTTCCCTTGCCTCGTTTTCTAAAACCCCCTTTAGTTGTAGGCTGCAACTCCTTGTTGCTGTGGGCTATAGAATGCTTTATTTGGCTCATTGGCTGCAAAGAGTTAGTTCACACAACATCTTCACAATACTAATAACCTTAAATTAAACATAGATATTCATTACATTTTATACATATTCACATATTGACCATGCAATAACTATCATAACATAATCATATTTCCATATACTTTAAACCAGGTCCAAGTTTGCATAATGATCATAAAAGATAGTAAAGTTTCAGGAATATGTAGGAAACAAGTATTTGGAGATGTCTAAAAGCAAGTACTAAAATTAAAAAAACTAACTAATACTAGGCCTCATCATAAAAAAGTGTTATTTTGTTCCAAAATTATCATATATTTGCATCTTTTACATTGATTTTTTTTGGAAAAACAAGTACTGAACAAAAACCTTAAAAAAAAACTTAAACATTTGGCTTTTCAATTTTTAGAACCCTGAGCAAGGAATTAGACACCCTTGGGCGACCTTGTCCTTGTATAGGTGCATCAGAAAAAATTTCCATAGTTGTCTGTCTCTGTCTACTTAGTTTTCCTATACTTGCAGATCTCAGTTTGAATTCCCAAATTGCATATTTTGAAGTATTTTTTATTTAGGTCATTTGGTGAAATAAAGTGCATTGATTAATGTCAAAATTTGCATTTTGAAGTCTTTGCATATTACAATCAATAAATTTTTACATTTCTGATCTAAAAATTGCATTCAAAATTGTTTAAAAATCTTCAACACATTGCATACTTGCATTTTTTATCAAATTGGGATACATTAAGGAAATTATGGAAATTTATTTACTATTATGTAGCTGTTTGTAAGTAGAATCGAGATCCTTAAGCAGTGTAGTTTTCAGTAAAAATTCAAACTTTCAAAGCCCTTGAATAGGAATCAAACACCCTTAGGTGACCCTATCCTACTTGTCTTGGCCAAATATTTTTTTGAGACCTTTGTTGCTATGGTTCCTATTTTCTTGTGCTTGCTGCTTTCTATTTATGAGTGTTTTCTGTACTTATTTAGTAGTTGGTGTTCATCTTGGGTACACTTTTGGTGTTGTGAAACTTGCATGAGTTACAACCTAGTGTCCTATTGCTAATACTTCAATGAGACATAGTTTGAGACACATGGTATCTCGCATTACTAGTACATCCATTATGGATCTTGAGTTCTCTAACCCTTTCATGCCAAGTGTTGTCAATACTCAACCCATTTTGGATTCCATTCTTAATGCCACAATTACCATGACCTTACCATCAACCACTGCCATTGATGTTGAAACCATGGTGGCTCATGTCCCTAAAGAGAAACTAAAACAATTGACAAAGAATTAAAAAAATTTCAAGACTATGTGAGCACAAAATATATCACTAGCACAATGATCCTTGTGATATATAACATGAGAAAAATGCTTGATGATGCTCAAGGATTAGAGGTAATGCATAGTCTAGCCTAAATCATAGACAATCATGTACCTATTGTTAGGACTAGAAAATTTTCACTTAGCTTGCATTTAATGTTTGTCAAACCTTGGTTCCTATAGTCCATTAGGTCTATTAAAAGATTCCTAATCATTGCATCTTTCATTTCCTTGACTCCAAAACCCATTTTAACCCTTGAATTATTCATGTGTTATATCCTTGCCTAAGGTATTTTCCATCATACATATGTGTATTTTAACCCTAATATGTGTTTTTTGTGAGTCTCACATTACAATAGGAGTGCTTGTTTACCTATAAAGACCCTTGGCGGGCTAGCGGTGAGCATAATATAACATTTGACTATTACTGTGATCCCCTGGGGATAATTGGAGGCCCTGGCGGTATTGTGGGATGCATGAACACAACAATGGAAAGAAACCACATTCCTCCAGGATTGGTCGCAGACCTTGGTAGGATGGAGGGATACATAAAGTAACATAAGGTCAACATAAACACTATCGGGGAGACTGTTGCCCCTTTGACATTGGTTTTGGCATTGATGTCAGGTTTGAGTGTTCAACTTGGAAAATATTATGGTGGTACACATGGATATATTATGCATCATTCCTTTAGATGATATGATGGGTGATTATATCATTGATAAATCATGAGGAAACGATACTTTATATGCACATGGTTTTAGTTCCTCTCTTGATACATTTGAGATTTAGACCATGCATGGTTTTCAAAGAAACACTTAAGGTGAATTGAATAATGTTTTATTGCAAAGGCAACCTTGATGGTATCACTACATCAAATTATGATGTTCATGTTGCCAAGGTTGAAAAAGGCACTCACACAGTTTTATTGTTACATACACTTTTTGATGTTTTTGTTTGTCATTCAAAAGGAAAAACTTGGTAGACAGATTATCGCATAGACAATAATATTTACATTGCATTTTTGAGAAAGGAAAAGTTAAGTTTTTATTTAGTAACTTGTGCTAACAAGTTAAAGGATTTTTTAAAAAGATCTAAAGGGAGTTTTTGCATTATATTCACTGGCCCTTTCTAGGGCATATTGGTTCAACCAATTGACATTGTTAAGTGTTGAAAGAAATGTATATATAGTGAGGCTTTGTAATTTGTAAGGTCAAAATTTTGAAAGATTAATTCAAGGTTTTTTAATTTGTCATACCATTGATTCACCCCCCCTCTTAGTGGTATCATACTCCAACAAGTGGTATCAGATCCATACCCTTGCCAAAAGTTTAATCAACTTTGGGGATTTTTGGTGGAGTACTTGACATGGGAAATTAGGAAGGTCTTTCTACTTCTAGAGCACCATTATTTGATGGTACTGGTTATGATTTTTGGAAGTTTAGAATGAAACGCCATATAACTTCTCTTGGTTATGAGGTTTGACATGCTATTGAGAATGAATACACTACCACTGTAATACCCTCTACTGCAAACCAAAAAAATCATATGAATGTGATGCTAGGGCTGAAAATGCTATTTGCTGTGGTTTGACTAATGATGTGCTTGTTAAAATTATGGACTGTAAAAGTGAAAAGTCTATCTAGTATAAACTATCTAGTATTTATGAGGGTGATGAAAAAGTTAAAGAAGCTAAATTACAAAATTTCAGAGCCAAGTTTGAAGGCCTAAAGATGACCGAGGAAGAGAAGGTAGTTGATTACCTTCCAAGAGTTCAAGAAATTGTGAACTCAATTCATGGTCTTGGCGAAACTTTAGAAGAATAGTTGTTAAAAAGGTGTTCAGGTCATTAAAACCTAAATATGATCCTACAATCTCTATTTTAGAAGACAGATATTTGAACAAACTCACTTTAGATGAATTACATGGTGTCTTTATAGCCTATGAAATGAGAATGTGTACTGAAAATCCCACTACCAAAGAAGCTTCCTTTAAGTCTATGAAAAAGGATGATGAAATAAACTCTGACTCAAAGAAATTGGATGACAATGAGTCTATTCTTGTGAGTAAACTGAAAAGAGGATTAGGTAGGTACAAAGGGAAACTTCCTTTTAAATATTTTAACTATGGAAAGATTGGGCATTATGGTGCTCAATTCCCTAATAAAGACACCGAAAGCGATGAGGAAAATAGTAGAAAATAATGATAGAATAAAACAACACAATTTTAAAAAGAAGAAAACTATATTTGATGATGTAACATAAAATTTCTCAGAAGGATCTATTGAAGAGGGAGAAGAAGCCCTATTTATGACTACCATTAGTCCCATTGAAAATTAGAAAGAAATAATTACAAATCAATCTAAAATTTAAGTTGATCTTGAGGGTGAGCTAAAATGTGCCCTTAGTGAAATCAAGAAACTCAAAAGGGAAGCTATAGTGCAGAAAGATCAAACTTAGAAAGATACTGAAAACCCGATTAACAAAATTACTGGGTTTGAAAAATAAACCTAAGGCCTAAAACGTCAACTTGAGGAAAACAAGAAAAAATTAGAAAGTAATCAAGATTAATTAAAAACCAAAGAAAAGGAATGTTGTGTTCTAGAGGCAGAGATTGTTTCTTTAAGAAAAAACTTGTCATGTGTGATAGCAGTGACAGGCTAACAGATCTCTTGAACAAACAAAAAGAACACAAAGATAAAACCGGTCTAGGTTTTATAGAAGGACAATGCTAATATGCAAATAAAATTCAACATGTTGATGATACCAATGAGAAACTCACTGAAAAAAGAGGTAATCCATTTAGATGTAATCTATAATTCTTTGGTTATTGCTTCTATTGTAGTCAATTCAGGCACAAAGCAAGTGATTGTAAGGTTATGTCTAGAAGGAGGCCTAGTTTTGTAAATGGGAATCTTTATAAGTTCTTGAAAAAGTTGAAGTGTTATAAATGTGGAAAAATTGGACATGTAGCTAGGTCTTGTAGACCTAACTTTTCAATGTAGCAAAGAAAAAGTAACACTCATCTCAAGACATCTTTTAGTGTTGACAATTTTTTTTGTGTGTGGAAACCAAAGAAGAAGGCTGAAGCAATGCCTGTACAAACAACCATACATACCCAAAAGAAATAACTATGGGTTTTGGACAACAGATTCTATCACCACATGACTGTTGATAAGAACAAGTTTTTCAGTTATGAAGATTACATTCGTGGTTCAGTCAAATTTGGGAATGATTTCTGTATTCTAATCAAAGGAAAAGGCACCATACTTTTGGGTAATGAAACTCCCTTAAATGATGTCTACTATGTAGAAGGTCTAACTCACAATCTTCTCAGTGTGAGTCAAATTTGTGACAATGGCTTTAAAGTCACATTTACTTCTCAAGGTTGTGAAATTAGTAAGAAATCTAGAAAAAATGTTGCAGCCAGTTTAAGAACAAAAGGAAATATCTATAATCTTCTTGAGACCAAAAACAATAGTAAAGATGGACTTGTTTGTTTCATGAGTCAGGTTGAAGAGAGTAAAATTTGGCACAAAAGACTTGGGAATATCAGTTATGACAATCTTGCCAAGATCAACAAGAATCAAAATGTAAGAAATATGCCAGTCATCTCTAAACCTAGCAACAATACTTGCAAGGAATGCTAGCAAGGTAAAAAAACAAAATTAAGCTTTTAAATCTACAGAGTATTCTTCAACTAAACTTTTGAAACTTGTTCATTCTGATTTATGTGGTCTTGCAAGGACAAAATAATTGAATGGTGAAAGGTATTTTATAATCTTTATTGATGATTACACAAAAATGACCTGGGTAACCTTTTTGAAACACAAATTAAAAGCTTTTGATAGATTTAGGATATTAAAAAAGATGGTTGAAAGGGAATCAATCTAAAAATCAAGTGCCTAAGGTCAGATAAAGGTGGTGAGTACACTTCTAAAGAATTTGTAGACTATTGTGAAGAACATGACATTAAGAGGCAATATTCAACCTCTAGAACACCACAACAAAATGGTGTAGAAGAAAGAAAAAAAAGAAAATTAAAGAAATGGCAAGAACAATGCTCCAAGATGCTAATTTACCAAATATTTATCGGAAAGAAGCCATCCATACAACAGTTTATACTTTAAAAAAAGTGTAGCTTAGAGTTAAGACTAAGTATACTCCTTATGAACTGTGGTATGTAAGACCTGCAAATGTTACATATTTTAGAATCTTTGGTAGTAAATGTTTCATCAAAAGAGATGACGAAGGTTTAGGAAATTTTGAATCCCGTTGTGATGAAGGTATTTTCTTGGGTTACTCTACTCACAGTAAAGCTTACAAATGTTTTAATAAAAGGTTGAAAAGAGTGATTGAAAGTTATAATGTGAAGTTGATGAGATGTTGCAGCCATATGAACAACAAAAAGAAAATGATGGAGAATTTCATCCACTTGAAAAAGAGGTGAAATCAAAAGAAGAGGAGGAAAATCAAGAAGTTGCTATAAAACCTATGGAAACAACAACTAAGACTCCCTCAAAGGCAGTGCAAAGGAATCGCCCTCAAGAAAAAATAATTGGGGATAGATCAGCTGGTGTTCAAACCAAAATAAATATTGCCAATGATCAGGTAAATTTATGTTTAGTTTCAGAAATTGAACCTAAAACCTATTTAGAGGCCTGTAAAGATGAACCCTGGATTAAAGCAATGGAAGAGGAGTTAGGGTAGATAGAAAATAACAGGACTTGGGAACTTGTCCCTAGACCCAAGGACAAGAATGTCATTGGAGCAAAGTGGGTCTTTAGGAATAAACTTGATGATAAAGGAAATGTAGTTAGAAATAAGGCAAGACTTGTCTGCAAAGGGTAATCTTAGATTGAGGGTATTGATTTTGATGAAACCTTTGCCCCTATAGCTATACTCGAAGCAATAAGAATCTTTCTATATTTTTCTATTTATAAAAATTTCAAAGTGTTTCAAATGGATGTTAAAACAACCTTTTTAAATGGCGAGCTTGAGGAAGAAGTTTACATGGAGTAGCCTAAGGGATTTGAATGTGTAGGAAAAGAAGATCATGTCTATAGGTTGAAAAATAATTATATAGCCTAAAATAAGCTCCTAGAGTTTGGTAATCTAAACTGGATAAATATTTGCAAGGTCAAGGATTCACCAAAGGAGGTGTTGAAAACAATTTTTACTACATGAAAAAAGGTGACAATATTCTAGTTGTTATTGTCTATGTAGATGATATTATTTTTGGGAGAAATGATGATGATATGTGTTTTGTTTTACCTAAAATTATGAAAGTAGAGTTTGAAATTTCCATATTAGGAGAACTCTTCTTCTTTCTTGGGTTACAGGTCTCTCAACTTGAGAAGGGTATTTTTATTTCTCAAATGAAATATGCAAAAGAGATGCTCAAAATATTTCAAATGGACGAAAGAAAACTAGTTGGAACTCCCATGGAAAATGGCTGCAAATTAGGCCAAGATGCTGATTTACCTGATGTAGACCACACTATATTCTGGTCCATGATAGGTAGTATTTTGTACTTGACTGCCACTAGGCTTGACATCATGCATGCTGTATATTTGCTAGCCAGATTTCAGTCCTCTCCCAAGCAATCCGAAGAAATCCATTCTTAATGCAGTTAAAATGATACTTAGATAAGTCAATGGTACTATTGATTATGGTTTATGGTATTCAAGACATGATGATTTTACCTTGCATACCTATACCGATGCTGATTGGGCAGGCTATGTAGAGGATAGGAAAAGTACCTCTGGAGGGTATTCTTTTTAGGTGGCAGATTGGTAGCATGGCACAACAAAATTCAAGATTCTGTATCTTTATCCACTGCTGAGGCATAATACATTGCTGTTGCTACTTGTTGCTCTCAAGTCTTATGGATGGTTTAGACTTTAAAATATATCAAGGTTGAAGTTTCTCAACTTGTTTCTATTCTATGTGACAATACTAGTGCAATCAATATTTCAAAAAATCCAGTCATGCACTCTAGAACTAAGTGCATTGCTATAAGATATCACTTTTTTAAGGCAAAAAGTTCTTTCCAATGAGGTTACACTGGAATATGTGTCTAAAAAAGACTAAATAGCTGATATATTCAATAAATCTTTGCCAAACGAGGTCTTTGAACACTTGAGGGATAGGCTTGGAGTCCTTTCCCTTGCTTCTCTTCAGTAATTTTTCATGAGCAAGGCTTTAGGGGGAGTTTCCATGCATATTAGACATCCTTGCTTTATACTTTATGCAGTTTGTTTGTGGTTGGCATCTATGCTCATTTTTCATGCTATGGAAGTCCTATGTTTCATTATGCAGTGCTCTATTTTCAGATTTATTTATTTAGATCTGATGCTATTTTGCGTCATTGTGGCTATAACTTCTTGTTCATGAGAAAATATTTATTGATATCCCACCCCTTTGACCTTTGGCATTGTTTTCAAAAAGGGGAGATGAGCTTGATGGTGCTTGATTTATAATTTACATGCTTCAGAATTGATTTACAGGTTCAAAATTATGCTTCAGAATTGATTTATAGGTTGATTTATAGGTTCAAAATTTCGTTTGGTTGATGGGGGAACTAGTTCATGTTCATTTGGTTCATGATGTTTATTTTTTTTAAGTACATTACATTCAATGTTGAATTATCTTCAATGTTTGATTGTTACTTTTAGCAACACTTGGTGATTGATTGACCTAAACAATTTGTATTACTTTTGGATTTACTTGGTGATTGATTGACATGGCAGTGATTTGATGCTTCTACAAGTGTTATTCTTTCAAATCTTTGGTAAGTTTGACATCAATTCTAAAGGGGGAGTTTTTTTCCTCCTTGACATTGGTTTTGGAATTGATGGCAGGTTTGAGTGTTCAACTTGGCCAATATTATGGTGCTACACATGGATATATTATTCATCATTGGTTTAGCTAATATCATGGGTGACTATAGCATTGATAAATCATGAGAAAACAATACTTTATATGCACATGGTTTTAGTTCCTTTCTTGGTACATTTGAGATTTAGACCATGCATGGTTTTCAAAGCAACACTTAAGGTGAATTGAATATTGTTTTGATGCAAAGGAAGCCTTGATGGTATCATTACATTAAATTATGATGTTCATGTTCCCAAGGTTGAAAAAGACACTCACACGGTTTTATTGTTATATACACTTTTTGATGTTTTTGTTTGTCATTCAAAAGGAAACACTTGGTGGATAGATTATCACATAGAAAATAATATTTATATTGCATTTTTGAGAAAGGAAAAGTTAATTTTTTATTTAGTAACCCGCGCTAACAGGTTAAAATATTTTTTAAAAAGATCTGAAGGGAGTTTTTGCATTATATTCACTGGCCCTTTCTAGAGCATACCGGTTCAACCAATTGACATTGTTAAGTGTTGAAAGAAATGTATATTAAGAATTTTTCAAAGTTAGAACTTGAGTAATGAGGCAACCGACTTAGGGTTTGAGGCTTGGAAGAATGGATGGCATACAAAGTTTGGGGGACAACAATCAATCTCATTTTCAGTTACAAATTTGAAAGTTAAGATCTGTAAGTTGGTTTCAGTTACAAGAAATCAGGTATGACTATATAAAAATTTACCAAATTAATGATTTCTATATGTATGTGAGATACAAGCTTGCCATTCAGATAGAGAATGAAATGAAAAAATTCTGAGAAGAGAAAGAGTTGTTTTTGTTTTCAACTATTTTTGAATAAGCTTTGGTATACAAAAATGGTTTCTTTCAAAACCCTAGGATACAATGCTTTGTAAAGTGAAACTCTCAATATGCTGTAAGCCGTGCTTCAAAATATTATTACAAACTATAGTGTTTTGTTGAAAAAGGAAGAAATATTGTTTTAATGTGTTCTGTGCATTCTAAACTTCAAATGTTATGGAGTTTAGGAGACAAGAAATACATTAAGGGTATAAACTGTCATGGGCATTAAAGAAACATAGTAACCCTCTGTATGTTTTCTTTTTATCATATTTTTTGAGTAAAGTTAAATATCAGTGAGACACCTTCATGCTAATAAGGCAGTTATGAAATTGTAAAGCCAATGAGGCACAAAGTAGCTAGTGAGGCTCTGTAATATGTGAGTTTTGATTAAGCTAGTGAGGCACTTTATCGAGTGTTTTTTCATCCCTATGAGGGTTTTCCACTCAAGAAATAACGATGTTATGATGTTACTGCCTTCTTCTGACTATCTTTGTGTTTTATGAAGTGTTTCACATTATGATGCTACACTTAATAGGTAAACTATTCTGGTCTTACATATTATAAGGTCAAAATTTTGAAAGATTAATTCAAGGTTTTTAAATTTTTCATACCACTGATTCACCCCCCTTCTCATTGGTATTGTACTCTAGCAAAGACTACAATGCATCAAAGGGAGTTAATTTGAAGTCCATTTGATAGAAATATTTTAATGAAGACAACATTGACATCACCGAAGTGACTGCAACATGTCGAGGAGAGACATTTTTGAGTCCTTTTGATGAAATTTTGCATAATAGAGTATAAAGAATTGTGGGAGACACATTGGCATATTGGTGAAAGAAACTTTAGAGTCCCTCCAACACCAAAGTCATTAGAGAGACTAAACCATATCGAGAGTCATTGGAAGAGTTACCACACCACCACAATGAAGAAACATAACATCTACGGTATGGAGGTAATGGGTGGAGTGTTATCAATGTATCCCTGGTCCCGTAGGAGATAATACGACATGGTGCGACATTGTAGTTAGGAATTATTCCCCGTGTCCTCATGATAGTGAAGAAAAGATACAAGCAGTATTGTGGTAGCATCAAATGTGACCCGCATCATCGTGATGATTGGACAAGAAGGGAGCGGGGCAGTGGTAAAAGGTTATCCAACTATGAGAGAACCTACAACCCCATTGGGAGGAAACCAAAGGCCTTTGATAGCATGGTACACATCCAGAATAGGAGAGTGTGGGAATGGATAATTAACTGGAGTGTAAAGTGAAGATGTAGTGTAGCATTTGAACATTAAGCCAACAACGACAGTCATCAGAACACCATACCAAAGGTGGGAATAATGTTAAAAGTTTTCACGAGAGAGAAAATTAAATGTTTCAGAATAAAAAATTATTCTCAATGTAATGAATTGGCAAGAAGTTGAAGGGTTATTTGAATGTAAACGGTCTGTAGCTTGTTTATTCTTTCATTGATATAAGAGGGAAACCAAGACCGTTGGGTTCTGATTCTGAGAATTTTTTTTTAGAAAGAGACGTTGTGAAGGCCTATAACTGAAACCTATCAGTAATAAGTTTCTTTTCTCTGGTACTCAAATTCTAGTTGTCAATTACTTGTTGAATTTTATTGATAAGTGTTATCTTGCTACCTCCAGTTTTTTTTTTCCTTGTTGTTTAAATAAATGTATCAAGGATATATATTCATTTATCCAAAAATATTTTCTATTTTGGTGTGATTAATTTATTTAGTTCCTTCAAGTAAGGATTAAAATATTTTAGGTGAATCAAAATAACTTGGGGAAATCATTGGATTAATAAGAAGAGCCTAGTAACTACAATTTTGCATGTTTATGCAACTCATATATAGTACAGTGCCGAGTAATTTGACTTATGACTAAAAGGATGACACATACTTTTTCAATTTTGAATCCATTACCCAGATAAGGCACCGATCAATTCTTTTCCAGAACAATTCCTTCTATCTTACTGTAAAACCAAATTTGTTTTTCTACAGTAGGATTAGTAGTTTAGAGGTAGTCTATCTCACACCCTCACACCGGTATGAAATAAATTAATGAGTGGATAATTAAATAAAGATAATAGGATCAAATAAACCCTATAAACTTGTGTGAGGAGATAATCTTCTTAATCATCACCAACCAATTGTGGGTAGTGTATATTTATCGATGATCAAGGTAATACCCACCTAGGTGAAGCAGAGCCTGAAGTCCAAGGAACTTCAATCATTTTGATTGATTCTATTCATTGGCCAAATTCACATGTAAAACCCAATTATAAAGATTGACATACTTTTAGGGATTTGCAGCTTGATGATTTGGGAACCAACACCTACAATGGTTAGTTGTGCTCAAGCTTTGGGGTACACCCAAAGTAAAGGAGGAAGTCAAGTTTCTCTCCCTACAACTATAGCCTCTATTTCCACATATACAAATATATTTCTTCCACAATGATGCAGCCAAGCAATAGTATAGATCTAACTTTGGGTATTTTCACTAGGAATCTTTATAGTTTTTTGAACTCAAATATCATATCTCCCAAACCCATCACCCCTCACAAACTTGCAATGTAGTAGTACACCTCACACATACACTTCACCATATTCACCTCATTCCAAAAACATGACAATTAATGATTCCATAATAAACCAACTCTTGCAAAATATGACATCCCTTCAACAACAAATATCAACATTGAACCAAGCTCAAAATAGACAACCATCACAATATGTCAAAATAAAGCCATTTGCACTAGAGATATTGAAAGCAAAAATGCCACAAAACATAGAGATACCCCACTTTAAGAAATGTAATGGTAAATGAGACCCTAGCAACCATATATTAGCATACACAACCTTATGTAGTGACTTCATTTTTGAAGATAAGCTCTTGGCTAAATTTTTTCCCTAATCACTAAAGGAAATGACCTTGGAATGGTTTTCTAATTATTGAATAAGTCAACTGACTCATTCAATGAGGTTGTTGATGCTTTCCTTAACCATTTCCAAGTGAAAATTGGTCCCAAGATCAATATAACTAATTTAATGTGATGCAAACAAAGACAAGGTGAAAAAGTTACAGATTTCATAAGCCGCTATCAGTTGGTACTATCTCAAGTCAAACTAACTCTTCCTGATGTGTAAATCCAAAGAATGTTCATTGAAAACTTGCAAAAGAAAATAAGAGAAAAAATCCTATTACAAAAATTTCCATCTTTTATAAGTTTGTGCACGATGCTTCATGATTATCAAAATCAATTAGTAAGTATGAGGCATCTTCATCTAAACATGATGAGAAGTTTGAGACAATAAATAAACACAATTATCACTAATTTAAGAAGCCAAACAATTTTTTTTTAAAGATAAATCCATCCCAAACAAACCATGTTGAACCACAAGTTGCTGCCATAAGCTCTACCCCATACCAACTTCAACCTAGGGATAGAAAATTTACTCCATTACCCAGTTCCCTCCATCCAGTCTGTAAACTTGAAATTTGAACCAAGGTCATGGAGATAATAGGAAATAAAGAACACAACCACTATATGCAATCCTAACTACTCAATAAGATCCAATCTATTCAATAGAAAACATGCAATAATAATTAAAACCAGATTTCAAGCAAGTGATACCTTCACCTTCACTGTATTGTGATGGATGACTTCCATTGTTCCTTTTTTGTAATCTTTGCTGTTAGAAATGGGTATGATATTGTTTCACTATGAGATTCAAGTATACGTGATGATTGCAATGATGCAAACACCAAAGTTTAAGAGTTCATGATTATCAATCAATGTGTAATGAAGGTTTTCTTTTATAGAAATTCTTGCTTCAAATGAATGATCTGGATTAAAAGATGAAAGATCAGGCTTAACGGTTGAGGTCCATTGAGAGGAAATAGATTGGAGAGTCAACTAGCCTAATCGATTCAATCAAGGAAATTGATTGAATAATTAGTGGGAATTGATTGATTAATTAGTGGGATTGAATAATCAATGGGATTGATTGAATAGTCAAAAAATTTGATTGGATAATCAATGGGATTGATTGAATAGTCAATGGGAATGATTGAATAGTCAATAAATTTGATTGAATAATCAATGGGATTGATTGAATAGTTAATAAATTTGATTGAATAATCAATGGGATTGATTGAATAGTCAATAAATTTGATTGAATAATCAATGGGATTGATTGAATAGTTAATAAATTTGATTGAATAATCAATGGGATTGATTGATCAGTCAATGTGTGAGCGGATAATTAATTAATTAATTAATATTTGGAGGAATGTGCAAGTAAATATTGAATTAATAAATAAAAGTTTTTTAATTAATAGATCATACTGAGTAAATATTAGAGAATTAAATAATTAATTTAATTATTTAATCTAGAAGGAGGAAAGTGGTTTAATTAAATAATTTGTAACAATTATTTAATATGAGAAGGGTGTTTGATGTTAATTAAATAATTACATGATAGTTATTTAATTAAAATAGAATAATAAGTGAGATTAGCGACATAATTAAACAAATAAGACTTATTTAATTAATCAAGAAGAATAATGTTAAATCATGACATTATTAAATAAATAGGATTTATTTAATTAGTTAGGGAGAATAAGGATAATCAGGGCATTATTAAATAAATAGGATTTATTTAATTAGTCAAAAATGATGAATTTGAATGAATTAATTAAATAGTGTAAAATCACTTAATTAATAATAGAATATGAAAAATTGATAATAATTAAATAATAAGGTATTATTTAATCATTTAGGGAAAAATAGTGAAAATTAGTAAAAGGTGTTGTTCACAAGTCAAGACAATTTAGGGTATCTACATTTTTCCCCTCTTTGATATAATGCATTTTTATAACGTTATGCCAAAGAGAATTCAAAAATTTGTGCTCAGGAGTTGCCTTGGTATGCCCCGACGATGGTAAGATAGGATGATGCCCCCTTAGAAAAATTACAAATTTTGAAAAAAAATAATTTTTTAATGAAATTGTTCTGACAAGTATATTTTATAGTGCTGAATGTGTTGGTAGTAAAATATTTTGATTTTAGGACCTTCAGGATGTCCGTTTTTGCATTTGAAGTTCAAGGTTGATGTACCTATTGATAAAGGTTTTGTAAAATCCCATCCTAAAAGTCTATAAATAGGCCCTACGAGGTGCAAATAGGGTCATTTGTGCATTTTGAATTTAAAAGTTGAGAGCTCTAAGAGGAGATTTTATGAAGGAGTGCCTGTAGAGATGTTGCATTTTCTCATAAATATGCATTGCAAATACCAGGTTAGGTCCTTCCAAAAACCAAAGGGCTCAGGGGATGCTATATGAACCCTTTCCTTTCCTCAAATTTCATTCTAGTTTTTTTAGATTTTAGGGCTCAAAGAAGAGAAAACAAATGTCACACTATTTTGGCATTGCATCTGCTATCGCATTCACCATATGTGTGATCTTGTGCACCACATGTGTGAAGTGCCATACATTTGTAAAATAGAGCCACAAATGTTAGGTTGCTCACAATTGCTTTGTGTACTGCATCCATTGTGGTGTGACACATATGTAGGATAGAATGATGCAATTGATTTCCTGGAACATATTTTCATGATAGTACACCCCAATTGATTAGCCTATTCGCAATTGCAAAGTGAGTCACATGTGTGAGATGCATCTATATGACAGTGCAACACATTTGATTGTTAGCTAATTTGAGTCAGTTTTTGATAAATTTTTCTCTATATAAAATGTCCAATAGGTTTAGTTAGGTGTCCTAATTGACGTAATATGCTTATTATGAGTCCAGGTGCGATTACCACTGATATATACCTGAGAGAGTTGGTCTGCATCTTTTAGATTGCAAGATCATCTAGGAGATGAGGAGAGGGATACACTGCATGCCTTAATATTATGCCATGGTACTTTCATTCCCATTATTTAGGCTAATTGAGGAATTTTGATAGCTTTAACAGAGTGATGGCACTCTAAGACCAATTCCTTCCATTTTCACATAGGAGAGGCCACATGACTTAGAGGACATCTGGTGTATTCTTCGTCTTCCCATTTATGGTGAGTGAGTTGTCTATGTTCTTGATCATGGGTCAGCTACCTTGTAGAGAGTTTTTGTTGCTAACGACCTAGCTCTGGGCATTAAGGACTATGAGATCCAATGGGATACACTTTTTGATAGATATGACTGGCTCATAGTTGTGATTTGTATTGTGATTGGCATCATTGTTATTCCTATCATCGAGGCCATGGATTCCTAGTCGAATGGGGTCAAATGCTTGAGGGCATCATGGAGCAGGTCACTTTTTATGCTTGGAGTCCTTATTTAGTGGTCATTCTTTACTTCCAACTTCATGATGTGGCATACTGAGATGCTTAGTCTATCAGCTACAGTACTACATTACTTATGGTTTGGGTTTGGGAGCACATATCCATCTTTAGGCTATTGGTGGATAGATACCTAACACTAGGGCTACCTTATGTATACATTTATGGAGGTGCTGTCACATAGATCTAGGTTGGTGATGTAGGGTATTGGTGACATATTATTGATACCCTTGATGCTTTCACATAGAGGACATACAAGGATTGTCCACTGTGGGATGATGATGCAAAGCATATGCTGTATTGTTGGAAGACATGATATTTGATTGGTCATACTATACATATACAATATATTATTGAGAGAAATCTTCTAGAGCATGTGCTGCAAAAATTTGGAGAGTGACATGTAGTTCCTATGGGAATCACAAAGTTTTCCTGATCTTTTTGAGAGGTTCCCGTATGGGGACCCATGATCAGTGTATAGGTTATGATTGCAAAAATCAATGGATTACAACTAGTTGTGTGGGGTGCCCCTTCTGAGTTAGTTGATGTAGGGTCTACAATAAATTACAATGTGTGGTGGGTCCAACATAGGTCCACCCCTTTTATAGATCTAAATCAGCTTGATCTTGTAGAAAGGTTGGGTAGAGGTCCTCAGGGGAGATTCCAAGGGAGAGTACAAGGGAGAGGTGATGATGGTGGTTGGGTTGGTCAAGGTGATGGTGGTGCTGATGGGGGTGGTGGATGTCAAGGTGGGGATGGTGGGAGGGGAGATCATGATAGGAGTGGAGACAAAGGCCAAAGGGATAGAGGTAGGTTTCCACCTTGAGCACTGAGGCAGGATTAGTTGAGGGATGATGCTCCTCACTAGGAGGAGGGTCTCAGAGCAGGCCAGGTGCAACTAGATGTCACTCCTCATCAAGAGGAGATCTAGAGAGTACAATAGATGGGGGAGGTTAGGATGGAGGAGGTGTTAGGAGATGTAGAGATGTATGTGGGTGTGTGGGAGTTTATGGCGGAGGAGGTAGAGGATGATGTTTCCTCAACGAAGGAGGTTGCACGGGAGAGAGTGATTGAGGAGGGTATGGAGGAGATGCATGTTGGGAGGGTCCATTAGATATTATGGATGTGGAAATAGAGGAGATAACAATAGATCTACAAGTAGCAACATTATAGGTGTAACTTTAGGTTGCATTGGATCAAATTGAGGGTCTATAGGGGTAGGTATCTCAGTTAATGGTTAAGCGAGATATGGCTACCATCAGAGCACAATAGAGCACAACGGGCTGATTAGAGATCCAGTGAGTTCATTGATACTATTAGTGAGGGAACCATAGATCTAGCTTGGATAGTGCATATGTCTAACATGGCTGAGTAGTATTATAGAGATCTTTATGAGAGGGCGGTGCCACTAATAGAGAGGAAACCTAACTTAGTTGAGAGTTAGAGTAGATCACACTCATAGAGGTCATGAAGCACTAGAGGGGTGTCCCATCCTAGGGTATCTACCTATCATTTAGGTCAATATTCATGTAGGGATCAGTGACAGGCATCAAGATCAAGCCATAGAGAGGAGAGGCCTTCATCTAGTGATAGGGGAAACATAGGGTAGGCATATTTGTATACATAGACATGTATATTTTTGATCGAGCCTACGAGCTCCACATTTTTGATAGTCATTTGATATTGTACTATGACCCATTTTTGGATATATATGGGTAAGTGCATGGAGATGGGTAGCAATTTCGTGGACACTTTTTTTTTTTTTTGAAAACTCATGATGTGAGCGCATTATAATGTGCTCACATTATGGATTGGTGTGTTGAGCCTGAGGCTCGACCACCACAAGCCTATAACACACTCATGTTATGAGTTGTTAAAAGAAAAAAAAAAGAATCGAATTTCATTTGTATTTATGACTGGTTTTTTTGTTGCTTGCGGCCAAAAACCTCAGAATTCCATGCTCGCATTCTAGGAGGTGATTTTGTTCAAAAATATTCATCACAGGTTGCTGATTCATCACCAAGATGCTGCCACGTCAACGAGGAGGTGAAAGAGGTAAGGATTTTTTGTTTTTTTTTGAATTTGTTAGTTTTAGGGTTGTATTTGATATTTATGTTTTGAAATTGTAGGAGATGTTAATCAACCTGGGAACCCTCCTCAAAATCCATAGCAAGAAAAAAATGCTCAACAAGAAAATCCTCAGCAAAAAAAATCCTCAACCACAACAGTAACCTCCTCCAGCAATCCCTCAATACCCTCCTGGTACTCAACAAAATTTAATGGGTGAAATTGAGAACAATAGAAAACAAATTGAGGATTTAATCGAGAGGTTAAATAATCCAAACAGTTCAACTACAAAAAGAATGACCCTGACAGCTTCATTGCAAGATATGTTAAAAAATGTAGATTCAATTAGCAAACAATTATCTGGTTGGTAGGATAGGAGGTAGGCAGCTAGGGATTTTTACTAAGATAAATTATCATATAAAGATGTAAAAGATTTAAAAATTATAAAATTAGATTTGTGTGCATTATTCACCGACCCATAGTCAAATGGAAATTTCTACCTCATTGCGAAGAGGTTTCCTATTCATTTGTGCAACCACCAAGAGATTACGAAATATTTTTGGGATAGGTGGTATATGGTTTTTGATGACCCACCATGCAACAATTGTGATGTCCCACAGTATTTCCTCAAGAAACTATACGCTGAGTTCATTTTGAACAAAATGCCAAATTATTTTGATATGAGGGACTTCTAGGGGAGAGGTGGGGGGTCGAAACAAGATAGACCTAGTGCACAGATGGATCCTAGGTGGCAAGCGAGAATACCTCTTGCTAGGCCACCTCATGAGCACATCATCATCCCTTCCGTCACGAAGGAGAGTGCCAATGTAGAGACTCTGTAGGCCATCAACTCTTTGACACAAAGTATCATCCAACATGTTAGCCCTCTTGTACAATGCCATCCAGGGGAGACTTCAACAGGTGGGCTTTGATCTCATGTGTTTCAATCTTGTGGGGTGACTTGTTCATATGACCCCACCGACACTCAAGAGGCTGTTGCGTAGGATTCGTCTATAGCTATGGAGATGGAGAGGACAACTGAAATTTTGCATGACACATATGACATTGATAGTTAGGTAAAAGTTAGCATGTTCATTGAATTTAATTTATTAAATTTTGATTTTGAAATGCAAGATTAACTAATTTAGTTTTATGATTTTAATAAACTTGCAGGGTCACAGTGTTAATAATGGATACACCGGCCCTACACCTACTTATTTCTACAATTCATCTATTGGTGGGGTATGTAACTAGTAAACAATTATAAATTTATTACATGTTAATAGCATTGTTTTATGAATGGTATTTTAATATGTGATTTTGGATGTTGAATAGGCTAATATTGGAGGTTTCATGGGAACACCTCCCAGTGCCAGTGGATTTAGTCAAACCTTCATGCAGGTAATAGAACAAAGAGTTTAACTAATGAATTGTACTTAATAGATTTGTGTAGTTTATATACATATCATTGATTATGTTGCATTGCACATCATTCAAAATCAAAGCATTACTTCAAATTCCATAACTAATAACTAGATGTTGATAGATGAAAAAATTTCAACTACAATATAGTTGTTTAGAAAGTCAACATAAGTAGTGTTGCAATTACTTCACATAACATAAGTAATAAGTCTAGGAGCAGATTCCAATTGCATTTTCTTGTCACGACATTCCATGAGACCACATTTTACTAAGGAATCTTTTCAAACAGTTCACTGCCTTGTCTATGCTCCAAACTAGGCATGCATTATGGCTTGCTCCAACAAACTATGGATGCTTGGAAAAAATCTATCAAAGCATAATAGTAAGCAATAGCATAGACAAGGTAGTTAGTAGGTTGAAAAATTACCTCGAAGAAATGCGGTCTCATGGTGATCGAATTCCATTCCATCACCATGAGACCACATTTCTTCAAGGCATTTCTTCAAATAGCTCACCACCTTTTCTATGATACCACATTTTCCATACATGTGTACCAAAGTATTTTATCAAAATACTCACTTCCTGGCTACTATGGCTAAAAGCCTAAAATAGGTGCTTTCCAACAAACTATGGATTCTTAGAAAAATCTCTATCAAAGCATAATAGTAAGCAATAATACCATAGAGAAGGCAATGAACTGTCTGCAAAAATGCTTGAAAGAAATGCGGTCTTATGGTGATGGAATGCCATGATGTGCATTTGTTTGTAATGGCATTCCATCACCACGAGACCCCATTTCTTTGAGGCATTTTTTCAAATAGTTCACTGCCTTCTCTATGCCACCACAATTATCATACATGTCTACGAAATCATTTTATCAAATCGTTCACCAGCTTGCTGCTATGGGTGAAAGTCTAAAAACTCATGCTTTTGAACAAGATATGGATAGGGCAAATAGTAAGCATGATAGTAAAAAATATATAGTTTAATAAGTACTCAAAATTTTGTTTATTATATCATATACATTATAAGTCATGATGTGGATCGCTATTGTAGTTTTTGTGATTGAATAATTTGTTGTTTTAGTTTTAGTTGTTGCAAGCAAAGAAATCTCTGAATGTGACGAGGGCAATGGATATCAGTGTTTCATCTGCTATAGAATCCTCGATGGCTCTAATAGGGGAGGCATGAGGCAAATTACTAAATTTAAATTTACATTCGTTGTTATAGATGCTAGTTCTAGTGAAAGAGAAAACCATTATTGATTCGACAAGAAGTGATCATCAGATGGTGGTAAGTGATTATTTTGTTAAATATATCATCTTTTATAATGTAATTTCTATATATTAATGTCTTTATAATGTAATTTCTATATATTAATGTCTTTACTTCTTATTGTAATAGATAAAACCTCATGAAGAACTAAACACTAGGAGGAGCACCGGGAGCACTCCTCGACCACAACATAAATGAGTGACAGGCGTATCGCCATCTAATAGAAAAGCAAAGGGAAAGAGTTTATTTCGAGGGGATGGAGAGTAATGACTTTTGATTCTAGAGCGCTTTGTTGTATGCCTACATGGAATTTTTGTACATATCTTGTATTGGATATATTTGACATTGTATGCCTATCTGGCATTGTCGTAAGCCTATATGGCTATTTTGTATCTATATTTCATACTTATATCAATATATATTGATGTATGCCTACATGGCTATTTGGTTAATACAAATCTTGTTTATCGATGGTGTCCATATTTTTATTCTAAATTCATGGTTCAATAAATATGAGTTATGTGTATTCAAGTGTATACTTTACAGCTTATGTGTATACTTTGTGACTTACTTGTGGTACAATGTATACTTTTTGACTTACATGTTTTCATGCGTATACCTTGTATTCATGGATATACTTTTTATTAATTTGTGTATACTATGTATTCGTGTGTATACTTCAAGGCTTACGTGTTTATGAGTACTTGTGCTTCCCTTATTCGCATGCACATCCTTGACTTATTCACGTGTATACTTATTAATTGGTTATCCCTAGCATTGATCATTTCTCTCCTTCATGGTTTGTATTGAATATTAATTGATTGATGCTAAAAAACTTTATGTAAAAGCAAACACATGTTTTCAATTGGTATTGCATGAAATGATTCATAAAAAAGATTTCAAAAAATATCCTTGATATTACAAAAAGATATGTATTTATAAACTTCAATTGTGTAGTCACCCTTTGGTTCTAATGAAATGCAACCACCAAACTCAACCATACACAAGGGTGCTTCAGACCCCAAACACAACTGAGAAGTTCTGTTAGGCCTATCAAGCCAAAATTTACTCAACTTTCATCATAAACACTTCCTGTCACAAGACACCAAGACTCACCAACAACTCCAAATTATTATGCAATATTTTCAAGGAATCTAACAAGATTAATATGCTTGAAGAATCACAACTTCACCACCAAATATATCAGCAACAACTCAAAAAGACAATTTCACTATTTCACTTGATAGCAAGAATGACACCCAACACACCAAATCACCAAATTAGCTTATTAAAGACACATCAGGACCAAAACCATTTTAAAAATCCATAATATGACTATATCAAAGCAAGAACAATGCTAGGAAACTCAGAATCAATCAATTTCTTCAATCTACACATTCAAGGCATCAAATGCTACTAGTAGTCCTTTAGGACAAAAATGGGTCTATCTCATGTCCTATCTTCAATCTCCACACAATCCACATATTTTTAGGAACCCATTTTTCCATATATTAACATACTTCAAAATAAAATAGAATTGTTTTGGAGAATATGAGAAAAACAATAACTTGTTCACAGTTTAGGTGCACCAATTAGGTCATATTTTCAAAGCAACTACCAATGAATCAACATGAAATCATCAAAGAACCATGGGTAGCATTGAGTCAGGTCACAAAACTAATAAATCAACCACTTTTAGGGAATAATCAGCCCTAACAAGCACCAAACTACCAAACCCTTCATTCTACGCTTTAACAAGCTTGATTAGAGGAGGGTTTATTAGAAAAGTATACTCCAAACCTTCTAGGGCTCTGCCATTGCTTCAAACACATTGAGGAATGTATGCAAAAGCTTTAGTAACTCTACCCCTGCCTTCTTGAATGTATTTTCTACCGTTTTCAACTTGGAGCTACCAACTTACAATAGAAAACTCAAATTTTTTTGAGAAAAACAGTCACCAATGTTGATTCCTACCTTCCCTTGTTCTGCCAACACACAAAAAGACTAAATGCATCCTAAACATAATATATACTAACCTACTCCATTGATCTATGCTAACTATATCAGTGGAGTATCTATTCTTTTGCTACTTAGACTCTCAAACCTTGTTAAGAGGGTTCATAGACCGATAGATAAAGAACTGACTCAAACAACAAATTTACTTATTTAAATGCCCGCAAAATGATTTGAAACAAGACTACTTCCTTACTCTACCAAGGCCAATGAAGATCTAAGTCTGATATTACTGTACAAGACTAATAATTAGTAAACAACAGAATGAAAAACATTGATTTCTAGAAATAGGGTACTCTCTTTATTAGATCTTCTTCAAGATTACAACCAATGACCCCTTTGCTCGCCTTCCCCAAGTCTTAAATAGACATTTACATCATTTAGAATTCTTGCCCCTTCACCTTCAACTACTTAACTACCTTTTACAACGAGACGACTCTTCACATTCCTTTGTATTTTGTCTTTTTGCACACTTTTACACTCTTGCATATTTTGCATTTTGACAACTCAACAATTTTTTTTTACAAATTTAACTTCACTAACCCCCTAGTGACCTATTGATGACCTTAACTACATTATTTTATGTCCGCATGTTTGGGTGCGAAAGAGGACCATGCATAGTGTAAATGTACCCATTCAGATGCATTGGAATAGTCTGTTTGGTCAGACGAGCTACCGAACAAAAGTTGCACCACTTTGCAACTTTCAACTACTTACATTTGACAACTTTTTCCCCAAGTGAAAATTTTCCACCTTGGGAAAATTAATTCAAGATAGTAAAAACCAAGAGAGGTTATTATAGAGGGGGCCAACATGATCCCATAGGATTAGACAAGAAATTTCTAAGCATCATGGTATCCGAGTAATAGCATGGTAAAGTCTGCAGCCATTTTGCACTTTGGACTCTTAAGGGATCGATCCGGTTGAACGTAGCTCAGAGCGATTCCACGTGTTTGGGTGAAAAAGAGGACCATGCCTAACATAAACATACCCATTCAGACGTGTTGGAATAGTCCTTTTGGTCACATGAGTTTTAGAACGAAAGTTGCACCACTTTGCAACTTTCAACTACTTGCATTTGATAACTTTTTCCCCAAGTGAAAATTCGCCACCGCGGGAAAATTCCTCCAAGATAGAAAAAACCGAGAGAGGTTATTGTAGAGGGGCCCAACGTGATCCCATTGGATCAGATGAGAATCTTCTAAACATCCCGTTTTCTGAGTAATAGCATGCTGAATTTTGTAGCCATTTTGCACTTTGGACCCTTAAGGGATCAATCCAGTTGAACGTAGCTCAGAGCGATTCCACATGTTTGGTTGTGAAAGAGGACCATGCCTAGCATAAAAATACCTATTCAGACATGTTGGAATAGTCTATTTGGTCACACAAGCTGCAGAATGAAAGTTGCACCACTTTGCAACTTTGCACTACTTGCATTTGACTCTTTTTCCATCAAGTGAAAACTAGATACCACGAGAAGACCACTTTGAGATAACAAAAAATGAGAGAGGTTATTGTAGAGGGGCCCAAAATGATCTCATAGGTTTAGACAAAGATTTTGTAAGTGCCACGGTTTCTAAGTAATACCCCATCAAAGATTGCTGCCCTTTTGCACTTTGGACCCTTAAGGGATCGATCTGGTTGAACGTAGCTTAGAGTGATTCCGCATGTTTAGATGTGAAAGAGGACCATGCCTAGCGTAAATATACCTATTCATATGTGTTTGAACAGTCCATTTGGTCACACGAGCTACAGAATAAAAGTTGCACCACTTTTCAACTTTGTACTGCTTGCATTTGACACTTTTTCCATCAAGTGAAAACTGGATACCACGGGAAAACCACTCTGAGATAAAAAAACCGAGAGAGGTTATTGTAGAGGGGATCTCATAGGTTTAGAAAGATATTTTGTATGCACCACCATTTCTGAGTAATACCCCATCAAAGATTGATTCCCTTTTGCACTTTGGACCCTTAAGGGATCGAGTCGGTTGAATGTAGCTCAAAGAGATTGTGTTCTCTTTTCAATGGAATTAGGTGGAAAACATACTTAACTTCATTTTAGTTTTGGTTTGGTTAACTTCAAATGAGTAACTTGAGATTCCCTCATAAAGCTTCAAATGCTCTTTTATAATGGCTTCAAATCAGAATTGAGATTTCTCAAGATCATCAAAATAAGGATGTTGCATTTCTTTTTTGGATGAGATTCTCTTCGATGGCTCATAAATCAGAATTTTTTGCAAGGAGAGACCAATCAATTTTTAGTAGTTTACTTACATATACACAAACTAAAAGAAGAAAAAGAAAGAGCATCCAAAATGGAATTGAAATAAAAAAAGATGGAAGACACTTACAGATAGGCATGACAGTCTCTCAACTTAGTCACTCCTAGTCATACATCTTCACTAGGAGTTCCAAGGTACCTATTGCACACAACAGCTCTCATGAATAGAATATCTTGAAATTTGAGATGCTCTTATAATGTCTACATCATAGGTGCTCATGATAAGGTTAAATTCAAACAAATAACTTGAAATTCCCTCACCAACTTTTGCATGCACTTTTGTAATGGCTTAAAATAATAATTGAGATTTGTCAAGATCATCAAAATAAGGATGTTGCATTGCTTTTCTGACTGAGATTCTCTTGGATGGCTCATAAATCTGCATTTTCTACAAGGGGACACCAATCAATGTTTAGTAGGTTACTTACAAGTAGGCAAAGTAAAAGAAGATGATAGATTGGCATCAAACAAATTAATGAGCATACACGTATAAAATTAATAAGAAGAAATGTGCATATACTTACAAATTAATCCAACAAACCATCCGGGTCTGCTCTACTCTTTATTGTGTCAAGTATTGCCTCATGGTCAGACTCATGGACCTTCCACAAGGTCTTGTTCAAAGGTCTACCCCCATATCTGGTCAAACGAACATTGGATACAACGACAAGGTTCGAATAATGAAGAATCTTACGATGTGTGTGAAAGTCTTGAAACAACCAATGTTTAACACCCTTATGTGGGTACCTTCTAAGCCACGTTCTAGTAACCACAACTGGTCCTATAGGGTATTCAATGTTTTCTCCATCTATAACTAGGTCCTCCAATTTCTTTTTGGCCTCAAAACAATGACACAAGTAATAGTCTGTTCCCTCTTCATTCTCTTCATCTGCAATAACTGCATAAACATGCCCTGCATTGATATGTGTAGCAAATCTCTTGAAATTACTCAACAATATGAATACACTACAAAGTAAGATAACAATATGGAATTTCAACAACTAAGAAAGTAGATGTATCACCTGGTTGAACTAGATTTGTTACATGGTCAAAGTCAGCTGATGATTCCATTTGTTTCAATTCCAATGCTGTCGGAGGGTGATACATGTGAAGTGGGCTAAGATAACTTGTTAACCATTTGTCAACCCATTCCCCTGACTCACCATCATTCCACTCTTGCATTGTACATGAAGAACAAAAGCATGCCATATTTCATGGATCGATACTCCATGAACCTACATTTGAGCTAAGGAAAAAGTGTAGCTCACTCAATCCTGTTAATGTACAATAGTCTTCATATGGTGCAATGTTAGTATCATCCATCAACCAAAAAAATATATGAACTAAAGATGTACCTTCATTACCTAGACCCATAGAAGCATTACACCACTTGACGATTGATCTTGCATCTGTCAACTTTGACCATCTTTATACTTTAACTCTTCTCATGATAATTCTTTTTTAATGCATGCTCCTCCACCATCATGCTCCCCTTTCCATTCCCAACCTCACAAAAGTTCCACATATGTTGAACACCTGTAATGACATGCATCCTGCACAACTAGAAGAACATGCGCGAGTTCTTGAACTGTGCTGCACAATTATTTGAACATATTATATGCCAACCGTATGCTATGCCCCTCTAAGCTAAACCACTGTAGAACATCTGGAGGCAACCTTGCACAAACTCTAAAGAATGTGTGTGATCATCACTAATGTAAAAGTGGTACTCCCTCAATACCTTCCTTTGGTCCTCTGTACTATCAGATGCATGAATGAATGCTATGTACACAAATATCGAAACCTGTGTGGAGTTGTAATATTGTGACTGCACCTCATGCTGTGGTTGTAGAGTGTAGTTCTATGCAAAGTTAACAACTGACACTATGTTGCCAACTAGACAGGTGTCCTTGCATAGCTTGAATTGCGTGTCCAACCATCGAGCTCTATGGTTATGATTTACATACTTAGATAGTATATTATCATCAAACATGGACATAAACTGATACAGTGGAATCTTCTCAATAACCAAATCACACCTTTTTTCTTGAGACCCATCTTTTGTAGCATATGCCACTATTTTATACTTCCCGAACTCTACTAGTTTATGTCCCACCTCATCTATGCTTTCCATATGTTGACATACTGGCATATGCTAGAAGCCACCACAATGCTTGCATGAACCATCCAAGCATGCTGTCTCTTAGAATATCTGGCCATCCTCTATTTCACATAATTTTTTTGATAGGAACTCTCTTGAAGATTTTGGTGGGGCTTCTATGCCACAATCCTACAAAACATCATTAGTATGCAAATCTAAACATATAGAATGATAAACATCATAATGGTTAGAGAATTCAATATGTAGTCTACAACAAAAAGCAGTGCATGTGTGATTTATCTTGACATAAAAAGGTTTAAGCATTTCAAAAAATCTTTGACAAATACTAATTTGAGGATAATCATTTTGAAATTTATGAAAAAAATGGGTTTGAGTCATATCCAAAAAATGCTTTGGATGTGGCTCACGGTTTTGACTACCAATTATCCTTCTTACCACATCCCTTTGATTCAAAGATGTCCTTGTGTTATTCTTCCAATACTGTTCAATTAGTGTTCTTAAGGCTTCAACAACTTCTTTATCTTTTTGTGGAATTCTCCCCGAGAATGTCCATAATTCATTTGAATTGGTGCCCTCAATTCTTTGTCACCTTTGAATGACTCTTGATAAAGTTTTCTACTAATTCTCATTTGTTCACTCATCTTTTTAATGATACAAGCTCTCTTTGTTTGAAAGCTTACCAAAGTCGATGTAATGACACATCGGTTGACATTACTATCCTTTGAGCATGAGGTCCTACCCACACTCTTATGAGCATCCAGTAGATTCTTCATAATAGTGTTTTCACTTGATGCATTCGATGTTCTCAACCCAAGAGTCTTCATGATGTTTCTATACTTTACACCCCGCATCATTTCAAGAAATAGTTGACATTTTGCAATCTCATTTAGCCTTTCGAAGAAGAAATTCCAAATCTTATCAGCATATCTTCTACAAGTGCGTGTTGAAATCTTACCTTCCATGTGCTGCAAAATATCATCACCAATATTAATCAAATACTTTGGATTTCCACGTAAAATTATAGGTGGTGTTCTCCTAGGTACATACATCTCAACATTAGGAATTTCATCAATATTTAATTGAGGTGGGCTAGATTGCATACCTTTGATCAAGGGTGGAGTAGAAGACATACCTTGAGGTTCACGTGGGGATGATGACATACCTTCTTTATCAAATCCGAGTGATGATGTACTCTAAACTTGAGATGCATTGGATGGTGTCCAAAAATATTCACTTGCGGTAGATGGTGCCCCTCCATATTCAGTTGCGGTAGATGGTGTCCCTCCATATTCACTTGTGCTTAATGGTTTCCCTTCATATTCACTTGCTATAGAGGGTGTGTCTCCAACTACGATATCCAAATCTGTCTTACCACGATGCTTTCAAATTTGTGTCTTTTTTGTTGCCAATTCCTTCTCTCTTTTTGATGGTTGAGGTTCCTCTTCAATTGGCTTGTTTTCATCAATCATTTTCAATTTCTTCTTTTCACGATATGCCGCCACCCGAACTCTCTCCTTTTCTTTGAAGGTTTCATTCTCTTCATCTATTAGTTTCTTCTTTGTTCATTTCTTTGGCATGGTGGATAATTTTACCAGTAGCATGGTAATGAGATGAATATTAGTTCCTCAAAAATGTATCCATTCAAGTAAATCAAAATATATGTCATTCAAGGCTTCATAAAGAATACTTACAATCATCCTGTACAGGAGTATTTCTAGCATAGACAAAGGTCACATGACTTTTTTCAATGGAATTCCTTACAAAAATGTGGTAATGTGGCATGCCGTGATTGCAAGATATGCTCAAAATGGAAGCATGGAGAAGCATACAAAATGTCAACTTATTTCATATATATATGTATACAAAATGTGGAAGCATAAATGGTGCGGGAGCACCATTGAATGCAAATTGTCAATTCAAGAAGTTGTTGTCTAAGCTTTAGGATTTTAGAATTTTTGCATTAAATAAGTCAATAAGAACATTTTACATTGTAATGAGTCATTTTTTATGTTTCCTATGTGTTTAGAAGGTTTAGATTTCAAAATTGCAAAAAATATTGGTAAGTTGCCAATTGTGCAAAAGGGAAAAATTGTAAAGTTGTAAAAAACTGATTTTGAGGAAGGCAAACAGTCATACCATTTTAAATGTCACTTGAAGGAGTTAGGACAATTAGTTTTGTGGGAAAAATTATATATATGCTAGATAACATCGATGCAAAGACTGATTTAGAAAATTTGAAGGAAGATTGAATTGAAAACTCACTATTTATTCAGATGTTCTGTATTTCTTTGTCTTTTGCAGCCTTGGTTCGGACCGTACATAGAGGTTTTAAATATAAATCTTCTTGAATAAATTAGGGGCATGTGTTAAAAGTGTTTTGCATTAGATTTGAGACTGCAACTCCAATTCTAGTGGTAGTTTGGATAAAATCTCTTGTTGCAGGTCTATGTGCCCTGATTAAAGGGTTTTGAAGGTCTCAATTATGTAAATTGGCCCATTGCACTCACTGTGATTATTGTAATTTGTGAAATGGATCTTCATCATCAATAAATAGGTGAGGGAATGCTATTTGTGTGTAGGGGAGGTCTAAAAGGGTGTTGGGCATGAAGCCCTAGAGTTAAATTTTGAGTTTTCCATGATATTTTGAGTGGTTTTGATATGCTAAAGTGTGTTTTGTGTTGGGGAATTGTGGTTTCTTGTTGAATTCAGTTTGTGCAGGCCATTTTAGACTTGTTTGAAGTATTCATAAGACTGTGTGAGGGTTGGATGAGTGTTTTTCAATAAACCCCTAGTTTCTTGGGTAAAAAGGAGGGTTTTGTGATTTGACACTTTGGTGAGTGATTTTCTGAAAATAAATGGTGGAATCCTTGGTTTGATAACATATAGACTACTTCCTGATGTATTTTGGTGTTTTGGAAAAGGATTTAAGATAAGTTCCTTTGTCAAAGAGGCCTAATTTGAGGCCTAGTTGGTGTAGAAATCCAATTTTGATGAAGTTGTAACAAAGAAGCCTATTGTGGCTTGTTGATATGTTATTGTGTGCCCTATTGGGACTTTGAGAAGGGCCAGTTCTTGTTCTGATAAGACCTTCTCTAAAAGATATACTTGGTTGACTGAGTTAGCTATGCTACAAGGATGACTATTGAATTGGTGAAAGTGAAGAATTTTATGAATTGTTAATTGTGAATTGTTGTTGTTGGTTGATTTTGTGAACCTTGAAGGAATTGAATGATTTTGAGTTTCTAATCAGGTTTATGCTATGTTACAATCAATTTTATGATGGTTAATCTATTTTTGAGTCTGACAAAGAATTGGAGCCAAGTTCTAATGTTTTGTGGAAATATGAAATCAAGTGAAATTGAAGGATTTTGATGAAAAGATGACTGAGTTTGTTGGTTGATCTTCTCCAATTTAAGTTAGGGTTAGAAGCACCCTTGATGATTTTTGGATCATGGTAGATGCTCTGTGTGTACGTTAGAATGTGTCAATTAAATTGCATATAAACTAGTACACCAATGAAACATTAGATTGAAGAAAACTAAATAAAGTAAAGTAAATGCAAACTCTAAACTATAGCTTCTTCAAATTTGTTTCATTGTCCTCTATCTCCAAGGATTTGCTTTAAGATGTTTTCTTTCAGTTGTGCAAACAACAGCTTATAGAATGGCACTTGAGAGAATGAGATTATCAAAAATGCATATGCATGTAAAAGATTGAGCTTATTGAATTAAAATGCTATGAAATGCTTAAGATGCGACTATAATAACTACGCATGAAAATATGAGATTCGAGATCCTTCTCAACTCACGAAAGGGCTGTATTTATAGATTTTTGAAGGTAGGAATTTGATTGGCCAAGATCGACGATCAAGTTCAAACCTGTTGAAATGAACGGTGAGAGACCGAGAATTCAAAAAGAAGGTGGAATTCTAAGAGACAGAAAATGAAGAGACAATTTGAAAGGTGTCTCTCATAATTAAATAAATAAATATTTAATTATGTGTGAGAGAAATATGAAAAGGCTTTAAATATTTAATTATGTGAGAAAAGAAAAAGCCTTTAAATTAAATATTAAGAATATTTAATTTTTGTGAGAGGAGTGGGAATTTGGAAAAATGATTTAATTAAATATTGAAAGTATTTAATTAAATGTGGAGGGAAGAAAATCATTTAAATTTAGAATTTAAACTTTGACAATTAATGTAAATAAATTGTAAAATCTATTTAATTAATTAAGAGGAAGGTAACATTAATTAAATAAACTTATTTATTTAATTAAATTAGAAGAATTAGAAAAATGAACAATATAAATAAATAATTAAATTTATTTATATAAAAATGACTTAAGAACATTAATTAAATAATTCATATTTAATTAATTAATAGGTTCGATTGACCGCGACCATTTTTAGATGTGTACATTTTGCCCCTCTTTGAAGTGATGTGTTTCACGCATTGCTTCAAAGAATTTGCCCCTAACTTTGAAAAATTACTGATGATGCCATATGCCCCCTCGAGAGATAAATCGCATGATGAGAACGATTATGAGACTGATTTGGAAGATTTTCAGATGATTTCGGAGAAAATTCGGTGATTTAACTCTCGAAATAGCACTTTGCACAATAGTTAATGCCATTTTTACCCCTTTAAAAGATGAAAAAGGTGAGAAGTCACTTTCATTTGAACAGTAACCTTTGAGGATTTTGGAGCTCTAAGAGAGATAAAAGCAATGCCGATCCCATATGAGCGCCACAGATTCGAGCGAGGTTGCTATCATCAGAGACCACCTACGTATGGACCTCCGGTAAGTCGATCCAAACCTCTCTGTCAAATTTTTATGAATTTTTGGATGCTTTTTCGAATTTTTTAAAATTTTAAAATTCTGTTTTAGCACATGCGATAGGTTTTTTAGCGCATATAGTAGATAGTTTAGTGCATCCAAAATGGCATATAGGGATAAAACAGTCATGCATAGAGGCCAAATAATCACGCATAGGTCATTTGGTGCATAGGATAGATAAAATGGCGCATCTATGAAACTTGCCTGCGGAAGATGATAAATTAGCGCATAGGTGATTTAGCGCATCCATGAACTGTTATAGCGCATATGTGTGATGAAATAGCGCATCCATGAAATCACACATCCATGGACTATTTTAGCACATCCATGGAATAAAGTCGCGCATCCATGGATTTAGCGCATAGATTAACTGTTTTAGCGCATCCATAGATTTTTGCCGAATTTCAATTTTTGAAGAAAAATTGATGCATGCTTGATGATTGTTGCTAGATTAGACATCCAATTTTATGCATTTGAATATCATCAATGAATAGATTTGATAAATTTGCCTTCGTGCTTGAAGAACAAATAGGTTTGATAGATTTTGCTTCTATGCGATATGAAAAACAAAATAGAGATGATAATTTGCTTTCCTGATTGAAAGTCAAATGGTTTAAGTCATGATGACTGTTAAATTTGTTTCCATGCGATATGAAAAACAAACTAGATGTGATTTAAACTTGCTTGACTAATTGATTGATGATATCCATTTGCTGATTGATTTTGCATGCTTGCTTGATAATTTTGTAAAGGAGGATTTTAGCCTCCTTTAGATCAGAGAGAGATTTCCGCAGACATGGGAGATGATTCCCCGACTGTCCCATGATGATTTGGGAGTGATAGACCAATGTGGCCTAAGAGCTCTATTGAGTATCCTGCAGTATCAGGTCAATAGGGCACTGTTGACTGCCTTAGCAGAGCAGTGGCACAGTGAGCACAACACCTTCCACTTATCGACAGGAGAGATCACAGTGACCCCAGAGGATGTCTACAGGATTTTGGGTATTCCTGTGGTTGGAGAGCTTGTGATTTATGATCACAAGGAGATTGGGGGTATAGATGCTTTGAGACGGGTCTTCCAGGATCCTCATGTCTACGGATATGAGCTTCCTTGGAAGGAGATGACGGAGAGATAAGCCCCATTGCCTTCGGTTTTAGCAGGGATGATCGGTGGTTTCCTTTGTCCTAATCGCAGGTCAAAGGGACTATCAGTTGGTTGGGGGAGGATCTTGGAGGACATGCTTCTCCACCATACCAGATATGCATGGGGATCATGCATGCTTGCCCATTTGTACCATGACCTTCATCAGGTCGTGTATACAGATGGGAAGAGTCTATCCTACGGGGTGACTCTTTTATAGTTATTCGTGTGGGAGCACTTCGCGATTACACACCCTATTGTTAGGAGAGATCACCCCATCGGATTCCCCTATGCTTATGCATACATAGGGCCCCTTGTCCAGCCAAGGCTGGGCAAATTGGAGTATTGGCGACAGGTACTTGATGATTTAGACACGGTCATCTGGCTACCGTATGTGGATTGTGATCTGTGGCAGATAGATGACATAGAGTTACCATATGTGACGAGGTCCAGATACTTGATTGGATGCACCCCCTTCATCATTGAAAGATTTTTGGGCCAGAGGGTTCTGAGGTAGTTTAGATGGGTACAGATGATGCCACAGGGGGCGGTACACTATGCCAGGCATTAGGGAGATGTACCAAAGTGGGGGCCAGTTTTGACTATTGAGGCAGCCAAAGAGGAGTACTTTGGGCTACAGTCGAAGGATTAAACTATATGGCCAGAGGTCACAGATACAGGGATGACAGAGGACTATGCTGCATATTTCTACACACATCCCTTTCCTTGTTTCACCAGTCCAGATGAGCTTGCCCCATTGATGGGAGGTCCAGCTATCTAGGCAGGGTTATAGCGGCCACAGGGACATCCAGTAGCAGGGCAACCACAGGATCAGGGGCAGGTACAGGCAGAGTAGGCCGCAGATATCGGTGGGGTAGCCATGGAGGTAGATGATGAGAGCTCTGAGGCCGAGGAGATAGATGAGGAGTCAGATGACTTAGATGATGGGGATGATGGGGGTGGTGGGACGTAGAGACTATTCTTTGACATTCCCTTTAGGACGAGGCCACAAACATCTAGAGCAATGGGTCAGGCCAGTACTTCAGTGCCACGGATCACCATCAGGGCTCTGTCATAAGGACAAGTAGATGCCTTGCAGACTGAGGTTCAGAGTCTTAGGAGTAAGCTAGCGTAGGCATAGGGGATCATCAGTCAGCTGCAGGGATAGATAGTGCAGCCACCACCTCCTGACCCACAGATAGCGCAACTTATGGCCGAGAGGGACAACTTCCAAGAGAGATGTGTACAGGCCGAGGGGGTAGCCGAGAGGCTACTGAGATCAATGGAGAGCACCTCTATTGGAGAGGTTGTGGTAGAGGGATTAGAGACTGCTCAGGAGGCCGAGTATTATAGGATGCGCTACTTTGAGGTAGTGCCACTTGAGCGGCAGATAGCCTTCACTTAGTCAGGTACTCGGACTTGGACTCACTCACGTAGTCACTCCAGGAGTGCGACCAAGAGTGTGGGTCAGCCGGCCAGATGAGAGATCAGAGGTTTCAAGAGCAGAGATCTAGCGAGACCTGCTATCTCCGGTGGTAGCAGTAGCCATGATCCACGACTTGATGCCCCTCAACGATGAGCATTTTGTCGTACACATTTTTTTTTTTTTGCCATTGTATGATATATCTTTTTGAAACATTTGATATCCTTGTATTCCTGGACATTTGTTTTGATGAGAGCTATGATATGCAGTGGCAATTTGATTATGCATGTGTTATGGATAATTTATGCACATGTTATGGATGTTTTTATTTTTATATGCTATGTCATGTATGATGATGCAACGATGATATGTTCTAAATGAATTTTTCTTTTCTCTTATGATGTATGCAATGAATGCAAAATGCAAGATGTAAATGCTTTAGATGAGATTATGATGTATGATGATGATGATGTAATGAAAATGCAATGATGAATTTATGATATATGATGCTGTGATGTGAAAAATATGAATGCAATTTTTATTTTATGAATGTGTGAAATATGCGGATGTATATGTTAATGAATGATGAATGATAACCATGCCTATGATGTAATGAATGCCTATGATGCAATGATGGAAAAAAATGACATGATAAGGAATATGATAATGATATGAAATGATGATGATGAGATGTAACAAATGTCTAGTCTTACTCAACCATTTGTCAAAAAAGTTATTTAAGAATGTGATCCACCCTCAAAAATCTATTTTAAAAAGAACCTCAAAATGCAAATGAATTATGCAACTCTAAATGAAATAATGAATCATTCTCCTTGTTAGCATTTCCTGCTGCATTTAGTTGTCATCATTGAGCCTTTTGATATGTTGAAAGTTAGTACAAGCATCAAAGGGTATGTTAGCACCAATGATGACTTGAGTACTACTTCCATAATGTTTAATGTAGCAAGTTAATACAAGCATCGAGGTATAATTGAACCAAGATGACCTGAGTATTGCTTGCATAAACATACAAAAGTTAACCGTTTTCTTATGCATATTCCGAAATGTCATCAATGATCCATTGTAGAACATGTCCCATGACCAATTTGCATCATACTAATGATTAACTTACATACAACAATCAAAGAAAAATCATACTTCTTCCTTGTGATTCTAGTTCAATACATCATTGAACCACTCCAAAGATATGATGTCATCAAATATCGAAACAACAATTAGCAACTTTTGCTTTTAATTTTTGTCATTCATTTTATTCAGATTAAGATCATCCAATTTTTTTTAAATCATCTATCAAGATAATCATGTAAGCTCATAAACTATTGTTTCAGACATTCTTATGTTAGACACATGCTGCTGACTACCTCCTAGAAAAGCGAACTGCCTCCTAGTGACCTTGTACTCTGACTCTTGCCAGACACAACTATTGTGATGGATAAACCTCAAATCATCAAGCCATGATGAGATCCTTGTCGTTTCAAGGAAAATGATGCAAATGCGATAGTGAGGTGTGTGCAATGCTGATGCGAGGATGCATATGCAGAATGAATCCTAATAGACGAGAGAGCCAAATAAAATCACAAACAATGCCTGTTTGCCAGGTTTTCACCATTTTTTTTATTGCACTTTTTCTTGATTTTATGATTTTTTTTTTTTTTGTTATTACCAAGATGCCTGTTTGCCAGGTTTTCATCAAGGCAATGTTTTTTTTTTCAGGACTTTTTATATTATTTTTGATTTTTTTTAGGTGTAGAACCTTTTTAGATGAATGTTGTTGATCAGATCTTCAAACATGTCCCCTTCTGCTATTGAAAACTGATATGCCCCCGATCTGTAGGCTGCAATGATAACGAACGGGCCTAACCACTTAGGTTCAAATTTTCCTTTCTTTTCCTGATCTTGTTGATTTCGAGG
Source organism: Sequoiadendron giganteum (assembly GCA_007115665.2). NCBI lineage: Eukaryota > Viridiplantae > Streptophyta > Pinopsida > Cupressales > Cupressaceae > Sequoiadendron > Sequoiadendron giganteum. The sequence continues at coordinate 523,649,427 of CM021101.1, forward strand.
GTTTTCTCTAAGGATCAAATCACCCACTTGAAAACTCCGTGGTTTGACTCTGTGATTGTAACTGCGGGACATGATTTGTTGATATCCCTTCAAGTGATTAACCATAGTTTGACGCCGTTCATCAATCAGTTCGAGCTCTTGCAATCTTGATACTCTGTAGTCTTCGTCATTGATTAGCCCTTTGAGTGATACTCGAAGTGAAGGAATCTCAACTTCTAGTGGTAAAATAGCTTCTGATCCATAGATCAAAGCATAAGGAGTAGCTCCTTTCGGTGTGCGAATGCTTGTTCTGTAAGCCCATAATGCTGGATTTAATTAGACATGCCAATCACGTCCTGCTTCATTCATTGTTTTCTTCAAAATCTTTAGAATTGTTTTGTTTGAAGCTTCAACTTGACCATTCCCCTGCAGATAATAAGGTGTGGAGTACTTGTGTTGGATGCGAAATCTTTCACATAGTTCATCAACATCTTGATTTTTAAAGGGTCTACCATTATCTGTGATGATGGAGTTAGGAATGCCATATCTGCAAATGATATAATTCAAGATGAATGACGAGATTTGTTTACCCGTAACAGTTGTTAAAGGAACAACTTCAATCCACTTAGTGAAATATTCAGTGGCTGTAATGATAAATTTGTGTCCATTTGAAGATGATGGATGTATCTTGCCAACCAAGTCCAATCCCCACTGAGCGAAAGACCATGTTGTGGTAAAAGGTTGTAATTCTTGAGCAGAATCATGAATGAGATTCCCATGAATCTGACATTTGGCACATTTCTTCACAAAGGCGAATGATTCTTTTTCCATGGTGGGTCAATAGTACCCTAATCTTACAAGTTTCTTAGCCAAGGTTAGTCCACTTGAATGTGTCCCACAAATTCCACCATGGACCTCTTGTAAGGATTTTTTCGATTCATCACATTCAAGACACCTAAGGAGGGTACCATCCAGACCATGCCGGTATAAGACATCAGCAATTAAGGTGTAACGAGATGATTGACGGATGAAATTTCATTTTTGATTCCTAGACAAACCTAAGGGTAAAGTAGTATCCTTCAAGTAAGTGTAGATTTGGCCATACAAGGAAGAGTCAGAACTTGTTAGATGGCAAATGATTTGCGTTTCAGGATCATCATGGGTGGGAGAAAACAATTGTTCCACCAGGAAATTGTACCATTTTCAATTTTTTGACAATTGGAGTAGAGAGGCGATTGTAGCCATGGCATCTGCTGCTTTGTTATCAATGCGTGGAATTTGTTCGAATTGGATATTAACAAAGTATTTCTTGACATCATCCACCATTCTTTTGTAAGGTATCAATTTGTCATCTTTAGTGTGGTATTCATTATTGATTTGATTTATGACAAGTTGCGAGTTGCCGAAAACTTGAAGTTCTGTGATTTTCCAATTTACTGTAATTTTCATGCCGATTATCAATGCCTCATATTCAACTATGTTATTTGTGCAAGGAAACATTAGCCGATAAGATTTTGGAATTGTATGTCCTTGAGGTGTAATGAAAAGAATTCCTACTCCTGAACCATGTTGAGTGTAAGAACCATCAAAGTAGAGTGACCATGATTGTTGGATATTCGCTATGAAAATATCGACATCAGGAAAATCAACATGTATTGGATGTTCTGCTGGCATTGGTGCTTCTGCTAATTGATTTGCAATTACTTGTACCTTTATAGCTTTTCGATCCACATACTGAATATCGAACTCACTTAAAATCATAACCCATTTAGCCAACCTGCCAGTTAAGGTTGCCTTACTTAGAAGATACTTGAGTGGGTCAATCTTAGCCACAAGCTTTACTATATGAGTCAACATGTAGTGTCGTAATTTTTGAGAAGTGAACACCACTGCTAAACAAGATTTTTCAATGAAGGTATAATTTAGCTTGTGACTTGTTAGAGTTTGACTGATGTAATAAATAGCTCGTTCTTTTCCTGAGTAATCTTCCTGTGCTAATAATGCTCCTAAAGACACTTATGTGGCAGCAATATATAACATGAGAGGTGCACCTTGTATAGGTGGATTTAATACTGGCGGATTCATGAGGTACTGCTTTATTTGATTAAAGGCTGCTTCACATTTGTGCTCCCATTTGAAAGGAATATTCTTATGCAAGAGATGTGTAAATGGTAAACTTTTATCTGCCAGTTGAGCAATGAATCTTTGAATGGATTGTAACTGTCCCTGTAAAGAACACAATTGACCAATGTTTCTAGGTGGTCGCATATCAAGAATTGCTTGTACCTTAGCTGGATCCACTTCAATTCCCTTTTCTGACACAATACATCCTAATAACTTTCCAGATTTCACTCCAAAAACACATTTCTTAGGATTAAGTCTTACTTTGAATTGTTCCATTCTTTTGAAAATTTTAGATAAGATCTCGATGTGTCCTTGTCTAGTGTTAGATTTGGCAAGAAGATCATCAACATAATCCTCCATAAATGTATGCATCATGTCATGAAAAATTGTTGTCATTGCTCATTGGTAGGTAGCTCCTGCATTTTTCAATCCAAATGGCATTACGTTCCAACAATATGTACCCCAAGGACATGTGAATGCCATTTTATCCTAATCTTTTGGTGCAATTTTTATTTGGTTGTATCCTGAGAATCCATCCATCAATGAGTACATTGCATGTCTAGCAGTTAAATCCACAATCATATCAATGTTTGGTAAAGGAAAGTCATCTTTAGGACATGCTTTGTTCAAATCCTTGAAATCCGTGCAAATTTTGATCCTTCTGTCTAGCTTTGAAACATGCACAATATTGGAAATCCATTTTGCATATTCTATGGATCGGATGAATCCAATGTCTAAAAGTTTCTTTAGTTCCTCTTTAACCAACAACGCTACATGTGGATGCATTTTTCTGAGTTTTTGTTTTACTGGCTTTTCCCCCGGCGTAATAAATAGATGATGCATGATGAGATCTGGATCCAATCTAGGCATATCTGCGTAGGACCATGCAAAACTGATTTGATTATCTTCGAGAAATTCTGTGAATTTAGGTACTTCTTCATCTGTAAGAGATGCAGCCAATTGCAAAACTTTAGGCTTTTCCATGTACCTATATTGAGTGCCTCCGTTGGTTCGATCAAAATGGAAGATCTTTCCTAACAGTACTCCAGAAGAGTGTCAAGTTTCCCATCCTCTGGCGCCTTTGAAAGGTTTTCACCATTAGATACACTTTTTATTTTTCTCTTTTCTTGATCTAATACTGCCTTTGTTAGGTTTTCACCATTAGATCTTTCTTTCATTTTTCTTTTTTCTTGACCTAATACTACCTTTGTTAGGTTTTCACCATTAGGTCTTTCTTTTATGTTATTTATTTCATAGCTGAGAAACTTGGCACTTTCCTGTTGAAAACTCTGATCTGGTGATTCCCCGGTGGAACTTGTTTTGGGATGGGATGAACAAAG